>OX578233.1:9279158-10524158 GCA_951216915.1 Tetheella fluctuosa | reverse complement strand
AGGAGTCTGCCCATTGCCGAAGCGGCGCCCACGACTCGGGGAGCAAGTCTTGCGAAGTGCTCCCCGAAGTCCCACTTGCGGTCCAATGTGAGCCCCAAATATTTAATATGGGGCTTTATTTGGACCGCTCCACCCTCCAATGTGAGCACCGCGTCCGCGGGCAGACTCCACCCGCGCCCCCCGAAGACTATAGCTTCAGTCTTCGGGAGGCTCACCTTTAGGCCGAGCTTGGCGATCCTGAAGATCGCCTGCTCGGCCGTCGCCTCCGCTCTCCGGAGGGTTTCCCGCTTGTCCCTCCCGCGCACAGCTACCATTGTGTCGTCCGCGTAGCAGACGACGCATGTGCGCGGGAGGAACTCCCCCCGGATCGCCCAATCGTACCCCAGGTTCCATAGCAGAGGGCCGAGTACGGAACCCTGGGGCACGCCGCAGGCCATCCTCCTCTCCCCCCGTTGCCCGTCCTTATCTTCATAGAGCACTACCCTCTCGGTAAGGTAGTGCTCTATGATCCGCCTAAGGTAGTGAGGCACTCCGTGATATCGGAGTGCCTCACCGATCACCCCATAGGGGAGGGTGCCGAACGCATTCGCGATGTCTAATGACACCGCGATGACACCCTCCCCCCTGCTCGACGCGTATTCACAGAAGTCCCTCAGTGACTTCACCGCGTCGAGCGTGGACCGCCCTTCCCGGAACCCGAACTGTCTGTCAGAGACGTTCGGGCCGGCGGTCTCCAGGTGCTGCAGGATCCGGGAGGCCAGGATGCGCTCAAACGCTTTCCCGGCCTCATCCAGCAGCACTATGGGGCGATAGGCGGACGGGCAATCCGGTGGCCGACCCTCTTTGCGGAGGAGGCATAGTCGCCCCTCTTTCCACACCCTCGGGAACCTACCATCCCTCAGGCAGTCATCCATGACATGCCTGAGGCGGTCCCCGAGGTGTTCCAGGGCGACGGCGAGGACGCGACCGGGGACTCCATCTGGCCCCGGGGCTTTTCTGCAGCCCCGGAGTCGGTCCGTCACTCGCTCGAACTCGTCATCGCTTATCGGGGCGATGACGAGCTCGGCCTCCGGCTCCGCTATGGGGTCGGCCATCAACGGGGGAGAGATCGAGGGGGCTGGCGGGAACAGCCCCTCGACAACCCTCTGGAGGAGGGCGGGCTCCAGGGAGTCCATGGGGGGGGCGGCGCGCATTTTATTGCGCACCATCTTATACGGCCGCCCCCATGGGTCCCTGTCCAGGGTGGCCAAGAACGAGGCATATGCTTCGTCCTTGGCCTTGGCTATCGCCACCTGGAGGGCCCCCTTTGCCTCTTTGAGGGCCCTATGGAGCCCTTCCTCCTCTTCTTCGGTGTGCCGCCGCCGCCTACAGTGCTGGTAGGCGCGGCGGGCACCGTTGCTGGTGGTCCGCAGGGCCGCAATTTCTGCGGACCACCAGTACACCCTCTTCCGGGCGGACAGGCGTCCCGCCCGAGGCATGGCCGCGTCGCACACCGCCTGTGATGCGACGCGGAACTGTGCCGCCCTCTCCTCGACTCCGAGGGCGACAGGTGGGGCAGCACACCATGCCTCCACCATTGCCGCCTCGTCCGCCCTGTCCCTGTCCAGGTGGACCAGGGCCCACCTGGGGAAACGCCCCCTCCGGCCTCTCCCCCCCCCTGGGGTGAGTGACGGCTGGACGCCATTGGAGACCCTCATTCTGATATACACGTGATCAGAGAGGGTCTCGACGTCCTCCAGGACACGCCAATCCGAAACGCGTGCGGCTATGGCGGGGGTCGCGAACGTGACGTCCACGATTGACCCCCCCCGCCTCCGCACGCAGGTATTGGCGTTGCCCCGGTTCAGGACTATTAGTCCTGATGCCGTCACCCAGTCCGCGAGGGCGGTCCCTCGGGGGTCCGTGATGGGGGAACCCCACGCCGCACTTTTGGCGTTGAAGTCCCCCATGACCATCACTTGTGACGGGGCAGCCCTTCTGACTACCCCGCTCAGGACCCCCAGGAACCGCTCGAAGGCGCGTAGCGGCTTGTTGGGGGAGAAGTACACCGCCACAATTGTGGTGTCATTCCCCCATTTTGCCGCCACGAACCCGCGGCCGCCCTCAATCCTCGTTAAGGGGGGGAAGTCCCCCACCGTCGGCACTGCGATCGCCACTACTCCGTCGGTATCCCCAGCCCAATTAGATTGGGGGGGGACGGAGTAGGGCTCCGCGACAACCGCGACGCCAATGCCCCACTCCACCATGGTCTGCATGAGCAGATTCTGAGCCCCGGTGGAGTGGTTGGCGTTCGTCTGCAGGACGTCTAAATGTCGGTGTACTGGCATTTAGACGTCCATGCGGTTGTCCTCCGTGGGGGGCCGGCTGGCGGCCGATGCGGCTGGTGGGGGGCGCGGGGGGCGAGTGGGCCTTGACCTCGCCTCCTTACCCCGCTTCTCCGGTGGGGAGCATTTCAGCCCCCCCATGATGTGGTCGGCCGGGAGGCCGGCGTGGGTGCAGACTGCACACCGCGCCTTGTCCTCCCCGCAGTCCGCCGATTTGTGCCCCTCCAAGCCGCACCGGTAGCACAAATGGCTCCGGTCTACGCTGGAGGGGCACAGAGCCCGCGAGTGGCCGACACCCATGCATCTGTAGCACCGCATGGGTGCCGGACCGACGGGGCTGACCGCGGCGGACGCCCAGCCCACCTGGAGCCGACCACACTGGATGAGGGCTCTTGCCGCCCCCACCGGACACTGTACGAGGGCGACCATTGTGCCCCCGTACGTGGGGCGAATGCCCCCCACCCTCACATGCTCCTCGGAGCATCCCCCTGCCTCAACGACGGCGGCCGTGAGGGTCTCCTTTGAGGCCGACTCATCCAGGCCCGAGACCTGGATAGCGGCCATTTTAGTGGGGCGGCTTATGAGGGCAACGTCCCCTACTATTGCCCTCAGCCTCTCGGCGAGGCTGTCCGCCACCACTCCGCTATCCGCGCCCGGGACCTCAATGATTCGGCCTCCAGTCGCCGAGACCTTGACCCTCACGTGCTGCAGGCCAACTTCGTTGAGCTTGATGCCAGTGATAGCTTTCGCCATCGTGGCCTGCAGCGTGGTTCCGGTGGCGACGTCCTTCTTCAACGTCACCACCACCGCCGTCGATTTGGGGGCCGAGGGGGCCTTCGGCTTCTTCGCCGCCGTCTTCTTGGAGGGGGGAGGAGGCGGGGGGGGGACAGCCGCAGCATTCCCCTTGCCTCCCTTCCTCTTCTTCCTCCGAACCACCTCGGCGAAGGATTCGCCCTCCGGCTGCTCTCCGGAGGGGCCAGGCGCCATCTCCGAAGCCGCGGGGGGCTTGGTCGCCGAGGTGGATTTGGCGGCCGGAGGAGTCTCAGTCGCCGGGGGGGAAGCCTTCTTCCTGGAGGCCTTTTTGGCCCTCCCGTCCCCCAGCCTGGCCCCGGTCTCTTCCGGAGCCACCTCCTTTGTCGGGGCCGGTGGGGCCTTCTTTTTCAAATCCGCCGCGAGCGGGGGGCGGACCACAGGCGCCGGAGGGAGGCGGCTGCTGATCTCCTCTAAGCGGGCATTCACCATGCTGCCCACGGAGATCAGCAGATCTCGCTTTAAGTCCTCCAGCGCTGAGGCCAGATCCGTAGCCGCAGGCGGCGGAGGGGTCCGAGTGACGAGAGGGGCTGGAGGGGCCGAAGGGGCTGGAGGGGCCAGAGGGTCCGGGAACCCCCTCTCGGAGAAGCCCTTGCGGAGGGCCTTCATCTCCGCCGTAACGAGAGCTAATTGCTCCCGCATCCTCTTATTGTCCGCGGTCAGGATGCGGATCGCCTCATTCGCGGCCGTGCTCTTCTTGAGCCCCTCCATGGACTCAATGATGGCGTAACACGCCCTGTTGATTTGGCCCCATATTTCTCCCTTTAGGTTCCCCGATTTTTTGGCACCCTCCAAGATCGCGAGGGCCGCCTGCCGGGAAACCTCTACAGGGTCCTCCAAGGGGCCATCCACCGACGGGAGGGAGTCCTCGACGCGCGGAGGGCTCCTCCCCCCTCTGGACCGAAGCGCCGGGTACTCCTTCAGGTAGGAGGTGGGAGCTTCGGAGTCGGAGTGAAAGTACTCCTGCTCCCCAACCCTCCCCCTAGCCCTCGACAACCCCGCATAGGCCCCCTTGGCCTTCCCCCTGCGGGCCGTGTTAATCTTTGACCCCAGCTCAGGGTCGTCCTCCCTATCTTCATGAGCCCTTTTTTGGGGCTGAGGAGTCACCTCACGGGCCTCCACGAACTCTTCCTCCGAATCGGAGGAGGACAATTGCCCTACTCTCCCACCGGGGAACCGCCGTTCGTCGTCTGACGAGGCCATTGTGGCCCCGTCGACGTCACTGCCGCCTTTGGGCAAAATCCGGCCACCCAGGCCGAGTATTTTCACCTATAAAACTATAAGTGAAAAATTCGGCCAAGTGTGTGCCGGATTTATAAAACTCCCTACAATTTCTGAAAAGCGCCTGATGGAGACAAATAGCAAAATTTTGTTACCTGTCCCCACAAGTTTCCACTTTTCAGACGCTTTCCGTTGACGCTGGGTAGCGAGATTAGCACCAAACGATAGGGGGAGAAGCCCCCTATCCCCTTGCACAACAATATCCCCCAAAAGGGTTATCCCCGCAGAACGGGACCAATCCCAAAAAACCTACTTTTTGTGTCAATAATTGGCACAAAAAGTAGGCAAAAAATAACAACAAAAAATTAAAAATCTCCCGGACGAAGTGTCCGGCAGAAACACAGACAATAACAAAATAAGCGCGGCGGCTGCCGCTATGCAGCGACCCCGGAAAGGGCGCCCCAAGACGAAAACCACACGCACAAATAACAAAAAACAATAACAAATAATAACAAATTCCTAAGTAACAAACGCCAAAACACAAAAACAATCAAAAACACCAATCGGCAAGCCAAGTCGTCAAGTTTAGAAGGGTCGTCAGAAAGAGTATCAAGCAAAAGGTCAATTGAGCAGATAAAATTCCAGAGCACTTCACAAACCACCAAACTATAAACGTCAACCTAACCTAACCTAACCTAACCTAACCTAACCTAACCTTTTTTTTTTTTTTTTTTTTTTTTTTTTTTTTTTTTTTTTTTTTTTTTTTTTTTTATTTTTTTTTTTTTTTTTTTTTTTTTTTTTTTTTTTTTGACCAGGTGGAAAATGCATTACGCATACCCCCCGCACGCATGGGAGTGCGGCGGAGGGTTATGTGGGACTACACATCACTGCTTCCTCCTCGACCGAGGAGGAGAGGATGTGCTACCCACTAAAAACCACCTGGGCGTGCAACGCCGTGCCGGGTTTTGTAGGGCACCGTGGTACCTGCGTTAGCATTGCCCACGATGCCCAACCGGCGGCGCCCCGACAACACCGTTGTCGGGGCTTCCCGCTAGGGGAGATGGCCGCGCACGCTTGGCCATCTCCCGGACCGCAAGAAGTGGCTTATACGCGGGCAGAGGACTCCCATCCTCTGCCCAAAGCCACTGTGGGTTGGGTCTGGCGGCAACCGCCGCCTTCCCAACCCATGCCGTCTGGCCGGAGGGGGCGCGTGAGGCAACCTCCTCGCGCACCCCCTCCGCGGTCCAACCGCAGGACGTCCGAATGCCCACCTGGCATTCAGACGTCCATGCGGCTCCCCTCCTCAAGGGGGGGCTGGCTGGGGCGAGTGGGCCGAGACCCCTCCCTCCTGCCCCTTACAACCGGTGGGGAACACTTAAGTCCCCCCATGATATGGTCAGCCGGGAGTTGGGCGTGGTGGCATACTGCACACCACGCCTTATCCTCCCGGCAGTCAACCGACTTATGCCCCTCCGAACCGCACCGGTAGCACAAAAGGCTCCGGTCTATGTCGGAGGGGCACAATGCCCGCGAATGGCCGACACCCATGCACCTAAAACAGCGCATGGGCGCCGGACCGACGGGACTGACCCCGGCAGACGCCCAGCCTACCGGGATCCGACCATTTCCTAGGAGGGACCTTGCGGTCCCCACCGGACACTGTACGAGGGCGACCAGACCGCCCCCGTACGTGGGGCGAATGCCCCCCACCCTCACATTTTCCACCGCACACTCCCCCGCCTTAGCGACGGCAGCCGCCAGGGTCTCCTTCGTCGCGGATTCGTCTAATCCGGAGACCCGGATAGCGGCCATCTTGACGGGGCGGCTTATGAGGGCAACGTCCCCCACGATTGCCCTCAGCCTTTCAGCAAGGCTATCCGCCACCCCACCGCTATCCGCCCCCGGGACCTCGATCACCCGACCCCCAGTCGCCGATTTCCGGATCTCCAAATGCTGCAGGCCCAGTTCCTCCAATTTTATGCCATTTATGGCTTTGGCCATTGTGGCCTGCAGCGAGATGGCGGTGGTGGTGTCACTCCTCATGGTGACTACCACCGCCGTCGACTTGAGGGCCGAGGGGGCCTTCGGCTTTTTTTCCGCCTTCTTTTGGGGGGGAGGGGGTGGGGGTGGGGGGGTTGCCGCAGCCTTCCCCTTGCCTTTCCTCTTCCGTCGCACCACGTCGGCAAAGGTGCCGCCCTCCGGCTGCGCCTCAGCCGGGGCGGGATCGGCCACCAGGGCAGCCCCGGTCACCGGGGTGGAGGCCGTGGGCGGGGCCGTCGTCTTTTTGGGGGCCTTTTTAGGCCTCCCATCCCCGAGCCTGGCCCCGGACTCCGACTCCGAGGCTACCTCTCCCGATTGGGCTTGTTGGGCCCTCTTCTTCTTGTCCGCCGCTAAATCGGGGCGGACAATTGGCGCGGGAGGGAGGCGGCTGTTGATTTCTGCAATGCGGGCATTGAGCATATTGCCCAATGAAATCAACAGCTCGCCTTTCATCGCCTCCACCGCCGCCACCAAATCCATAGCCGCAGGCGGTGGGGGCGCCTGGGTGACCGGGGGGGCAGAAGCCTCCTTCTCGGCGAAGGCCTTTTGGAGGGCCCTCATCTCCGTTGTGCAGAGAGCGAGTTGCTCCCGCATCCTCTTATTCTCCGCCCTTAAGGTGCGGATCTCCTCGCTCTCTGCCCTGGCCGCCCCGTACTCCCCCATGGAGTCCAGGATGGCTCGGCACGACCTGTTGAGTTGGGCCACTACGGGCCCCGTCAAATTCTTGGACCTCTTGACCCCGTCGAGGATCGAAAAGGCCGCCTGCCTAGTCACCTCGACCGGGTCCACCAAGTGTTGGGGCAGAACATCCATCGGCGGCGGGGGTGAGGCCTTCGCGCGCGGAGGGGGACACCTATCGCCCAATTCCCAGCTGTCAGGGCAGTCACGTGCCGCCAAATTTTTGGCACGGAGCTTCGCTTTGGCCTCCGCCAACCCAACCGTGTGCCCCTTGGGCCTCCCTCGACGGGCCGTGTGGACCTTCGACCCCAGCTCCGGCCTGGGGTCGTCCACATCATCTACATGCCCCCTTTTCTGGGGTTGAAGAGGAGGAGCCCCCTCATTATCCCTGTAGACCTCGTAGAGGTCTGCAGCCGCCTCATAATCTTCCTCCGAGTCGTCTGAGTAACCGTTACCGATCGGGTAGATCGGTAACTTCTCACACGGCTCGGCCATTATGGCCTCGCCAACAAACGAACTCCCCACACAACAGCCCAAATCCGGCCACCCAGACCGAAGTTATTTACCAATAAAATTGGTAAATAAAAACGGTCAAGGGTGTGCCGGATTTAAAATATTGTATGGGAATCTACGATTGCCCCTGATGAACACGAATAGCAAATTTTTTGCTATTCGTACCCACAAAATCCCCTTTCTTACACACTTCCCGCGGTCGCCGAGGAGCGCGAGAGGGTGCAAATGAAAGGGGGTGACGTCCCCTATCCCCTGGCACCACGATATACCCCAGAAGGGCAATCCCCACCAAACGGGACCAAGGCAAAAAATACCTCTTTTTTGTGCCAAAAATGACACAAAAAAGAGGCAAAAACACACACAAAAACACCAAATATCTCCCGGACAGGACGTCCGAGAGAGACAAAACAAACAAAAAACACAAAGTGGCGGCTGCCGCCGTGCAACGGCACCAGAAAGGGCGTCCCACGACAACAGCAACACACAAAAAACAGCAAAAACAATAACAAAAACCAAATCAAACAACGCCAAGTCAAAACAAAAAATCAAAGTCCGAAAGTATAGCCAAGTCAAGAGAGGAAGCAGTATCGATGTCAAGGAAGAAAAGCAAAAAGTCGTAGTTTTAATTCTCATCAATATGCGTCCAATATTCACCAAGTTACAGTCGTCAACCTAACCTAACCTAACCTAACCTAACCTAACCTAACCTAACCTAACCTAACCTAACCTAACCTAACCTAACCTAACCTAACCTAACCTAACCTAACCTAACCTAACCTAACCTAACCTAACCTAACCTAACCTAACCTAACCTAACCTAACCTAACCTAACCTAACCACCCTTAAGAAAACTGCCCCCGTATACGACAAAGTCCCACAGTCCTCGGTGAAATACAATCTTAGAAGGGACACCCTGGATGAATGGCAGCGACGGTACGACCAATCGAGCACTGGAGCGGTCACTAAAATCTTCTTCTCAGATGTTCATCGAGCCTACAAAATTCTTTGCAAAATAAAACAGGATAGCCTGATGGCCCAACTTTTTACCGGCCACGGTGGGTTCGGTGAATATCTGAGTCGATTTAAACTAAAAGAGAGTGGTAGTTGTGTGTGCGACGATGACACTCCGGAAACGGTGTGTCATCTGATAACGGAATGCCCAAAATATGGGCTAGCCAGACACGACACGGAACAGTGTATAGGGACGAAAATTGAAAGGAATACGCTGTCAAGAATAATCGAAGAGGATCACAGCAGAGAGGTGTTCTTAGAATTTGCGAGAAAAATTGTCATAGATTGTAATAAAAGGAATGGTAGTACGAAGTTTAAATAATAAGGAAAAAAAAAAAAAAAAAAAAAAAAAAAAAAAAAAAAAAAAAAAAAAAATATATATATATATATATATATAAATATATAATATATGTAAGTATACAGATACAAAGATATATAAACATCACACAGTTTAAACTAAAAAGATAAATAAATAAAGATATTTCTACGCACAAGTAATAAAAGGTAAAACAAATATAAAGATTAAACCGTCACAAAATTAATAGTGACGATAATGAACGTGCCATAACAAAAAAAAAAAAAAAAAAAAAAAAAAAAAAAAAAAAAAAAAAAAAAAAAAAAAAAAAAAAAAAAAAAAAAAAAAAAAAAAAAAAAACCTAACCTAACCTAACCTAACCTAACCTAACCTAACCTAACCTAACCTAACCTAACCTAACCTAACCTAACCTAACCTAACCTTTTTTTTTTTTTTTTTTTTTTTTTTTTTTGACCAGGTGGAAAATGCATTACGCATACCCCCCGCGCGCATGGGAGTGCGGCAGAGGGTTATGTGGGACTACACATCCTTCTTCACTCCTCGACCGAGGAGGAGAGGATGTGCTACCCACTAAAAACCACCTGGGCGTGCACGCCAAGCCGGGTTTTGTAGGGCACCGTGGTACCTGCGTTAGCATTGCCCACGATGCCCAACCGGCAGCGCCCCGGCAACACCGTTGACCGGGGCTACCCACTAGGGGAGGTGGCCGCGCACGCTTGGCCACCCCCCTGGACCGCAAAAGTGGCTTATCTCCGCGGGCGGAGGACTCCCATCCTCCGCCCGAAGCCACTATGGGTTGGGTCTGGCGGCAACCGCCGCCTTCCCAACCCATGCCGTCTGGCCGGAGGGGGCGCGCGAGGCACCTCCTCGCGCACCCGCTCCGCGGTCCAGCCGCAGGACGTCCGAGTGCCCAGCTGGCTCTCAGACGTCCATGCGGCTACTACCCTCAACAGGGGGGGGCATGGGGCGAGTGGGCCGAGACCCCACCCCCCTGCCCCTCATCTCCGGTGGGGAACACCTCCGTCCCCCCATTATATGGTCTGCTGGGAGTCCAGCATGGTGGCAAACCGCACACCATGCCTCCTCCTCCCAGCAATCCGCCGACTTGTGCCCCTCTTTGCCGCACCGGTAGCACAACGTGCTCCGGTCCACGCTTGAGGGGCACAGTACCCTCGAGTGTCCGACTCCCATGCATCTGAAACAACGCATGGGAGCCGGACCGACGGGATGGATCCCGGCGGACGCCCAGCCCACCGAGATCCGACCATTCTTAAGGAGGACCCTCGCGGTCCCCACCGGCAATTGTACGAGGGCAACCCTTGTGCCCTCGTACGTGGGGCGGATGCCCCCCACCCTCACCAGCGCCTCAGCGCATCCCCCCGCCCTGGCGACGGCGGCCGTCAGGGTCTCTTTCGTCACCGACTCATCCAGGCCGGTGACCTGGATAGCGGCCTTCTTGACGGGGCGGCTGACGTGGGCAACGTCCCCGACAATTGCCCGCAGCCTTTCCGCTAGGCTGTCAGCCGCCTCTCCGCTATCCGCCCCGGGGACCTCAATAATTCGGCCCCCGGTCGCCGAGCTTCGGACCCTGACGTGCTGCAGGCCGACATCCTCCAAATTGATGCCGTTGATGGCTTTTGCCATCGTGGCCTGCAGCGTGGTGTTGGTGGTGTCACCCTTCAAGGTGACCACCACCGCCGTCGTCTTTAAGGCCGGGGGGGCCTTCGGCTTTGTAGCCGTCTTCTTGGTGGGGGGAGGGGGAGGGGGTGGTGCCGTAGCCTTCCCCTTTCCTTTCCCCTTCTTCTTTAGCACCTCCGCGAAGGTGCCGCCGTCTGTCTCCTCAACCGGGGGTGGACCGGCCGCCGGGGCAGTCCCCGACACCAACGCAGAGGGCTTTGTCGGGGCCGTCGCCTTTTTGGAGGCCTTTTGGGGCCTCCCATCGCCGAGCCTGGCCCTGGAGTCCGGCTCCGGAGCCACCTCTCTAGTAAGGGCCGGTGGGGCCCCCTTCCTTTTATCCGCCTCGAGTGCGGAGCGGTCAATTGGCGCCGGAGGGAGGCGGCTGCTGATCTCAGCAAGGCGGGCATCCACCAAATTGCCCACTGAGATCAGCAGTTCCCGCTGCATCGCCTCCATTACCGCCACCAAGTCCGCAGCAGCCACAGGCGGCGGGGGGGCCTGGGCGACCGGCGGGGCCGGGGGGGCTTCAACCAACGGAGAGGCCGTGGCCTCTTCCTTCGTCAGGGCATCGCGGAGATCTTTCCTCTCCGCGATGAGGCGGACAACTTGTTCCCGCATCCTCTGGTTGTCCGCCCTCAGGGTGCGGACTTCCCCCCCTTCCGGTTGGGACGACAACTCCGACAATGAGTCGTTGATCGTCCGAACCGCCTCCCTCACCTGGTCCAAGGCCTTCCCCTGAAGCCTCTTGGCCCCCCGCACCCCGTCGGCGATCTGTTGGACCGCCTGACGGGCCGCCTCTATGTGGTCCACCATCTGGAGAGGCGCTGGTACGCCTCTCGAGTCCCCGAGCTCAACCACCGACTTCGACGGCCCAGAGACGTGCCCCCTGGGCTTCCCTCTCCGGGCCGTGCTGACCTTCGGCCCATTATCAGGCCTAGGGTCGTCCTCCTCATCCTCATGGCCCCTTTTCAGGGGTTGAGGAGACACCGCCAATTCCACGATCCCCCCATACGTCTCATCGACGTCCACCTCCGAGTCGGATGAGTCAAAGACCCATCCCGACTCGTTGAAGGACGTGGACATTATGGCCCCTCCACGAAGCTCCCCACACAATAGACCAAATCCGGCCACCCAGACCGAAGTTATCCACCAATATAATTGGTAAATAAAAACGGTCAAGGGTGTGCCGGATTTAAAATATTGTATGGGAAATTAAAATCGCCCCTGAAAAATGCAAATAGCAATCTCGCTATTTCACACCCCCTAAACTACCACTTTACTCCAACTTCCCCTAGGCGCTTGGGAGCGCGAAAGGGCTCAAACGACAGAGGGAGAAGCCCCCTATCCAACAAACCCCCTACAACAAGCGTAGGGGTTACCCCCACAAAATGGGACCAACACCAAAATACCTCTTTTTTGTATCAAAAGCTGACACAAAAAAGAGGTACAAAACAAACAAAAAACACCAAATATCTCCCGAACGGAGCGTCCGGGAGAAACAAAACAAAGACAGAACACCAAACGGCGGCTGCCGCCGTGCAACGGCACCAAAAAGGGCGTCCCACGGCAACAGAAGCACACAAAAAACACAAAAAGGACAAAACAACCAAGTCAAAAAAGCAGCCAAAACAGAAAACAGTCGAAAAAGTCAAGTCGGCCAGCCAAATCAGTAAGTAAAACAGGATCAAAGTCAAGGTAAACACGCCAAAAGTCAATAGAAAAAACAAAATCCACGAGCACTCAAAGAACCACCAAACTAGAAACATCCAAAAATCGTCAACCTAACCTAACCTAACCTAACCTAACCTAACCTAACCTAACCTTTTTTTTTTTTTTTTTTTTGACCAGGTGGAAAATGCATTACGCATACCCCCCGCAACGCATGGGAGTGCGGCGGAGGGTTATGTGGGACTACACATCCTTCTTCACTCCTCGACCGAGGAGGAGAGGATGTGCTACCCACTAAAAACCACCTGGGCGTGCACGCCAAGCCGGGTTTTGTAGGGCACCGTGGTACCTGCGTTAGCATTGCCCACGATGCCCAACCGGCAGCGCCCCGGCAACACCGTTGACCGGGGCTACCCGCTAGGGGAGGTGGCCGCGCACGCTTGGCCACCCCCCTGGACCGCAAAAGTGGCTTATCTCCGCGGGCGGAGGACTCCCATCCTCCGCCCGAAGCCACTATGGGTTGGGTCTGGCGGCAACCGCCGCCTTCCCAACCCATGCCGTCTGGCCGGAGGGGGCGCGCGAGGCACCTCCTCGCGCACCCGCTCCGCGGTCCAGCCGCAGGACGTCCGAGTGCCCAGCTGGCTCTCAGACGTCCATGCGGCTACTACCCTCAACAGGGGGGGGCATGGGGCGAGTGGGCCGAGACCCCACCCCCCTGCCCCTCATCTCCGGTGGGGAACACCTCCGTCCCCCCATTATATGGTCTGCTGGGAGTCCAGCATGGTGGCAAACCGCACACCATGCCTCCTCCTCCCAGCAATCCGCCGACTTGTGCCCCTCTTTGCCGCACCGGTAGCACAACGTGCTCCGGTCCACGCTTGAGGGGCACAGTACCCTCGAGTGTCCGACTCCCATGCATCTGAAACAACGCATGGGAGCCGGACCGACGGGATGGATCCCGGCGGACGCCCAGCCCACCGAGATCCGACCATTCTTAAGGAGGACCCTCGCGGTCCCCACCGGCAATTGTACGAGGGCAACCCTTGTGCCCTCGTACGTGGGGCGGATGCCCCCCACCCTCACCAGCGCCTCAGCGCATCCCCCCGCCCTGGCGACGGCGGCCGTCAGGGTCTCTTTCGTCACCGACTCATCCAGGCCGGTGACCTGGATAGCGGCCTTCTTGACGGGGCGGCTGACGTGGGCAACGTCCCCGACAATTGCCCGCAGCCTTTCCGCTAGGCTGTCAGCCGCCCCTCCGCTATCCGCCCCGGGGACCTCAATAATTCGGCCCCCGGTCGCCGAGCTTCGGACCCTGACGTGCTGCAGGCCGACATCCTCCAAATTGATGCCGTTGATGGCTTTTGCCATCGTGGCCTGCAGCGTGGTGTTGGTGGTGTCACCCTTCAAGGTGACCACCACCGCCGTCGTCTTTAAGGCCGGGGGGGCCTTCGGCTTTGTAGCCGTCTTCTTGGTGGGGGGAGGGGGAGGGGGTGGAGCCGTAGCCTTCCCCTTTCCTTTCCCCTTCTTCTTAAGCACCTCCGCGAAGGTGCCGCCGTCTGTCTCCTCAACCGGGGGTGGACCGGCCGCCGGGGCAGTCCCCGACACCGACGCAGAGGGCTTTGTCGGGGCCGTCGCCTTTTTGGAGGCCTTTTGGGGCCTCCCATCGCCGAGCCTGGCCCTGGAGTCCGGCTCCGGAGCCACCTCTCTAGTAAGGGCCGGTGGGGCCCCCTTCCTTTTATCCGCCTCGAGTGCGGAGCGGTCAATTGGCGCCGGAGGGAGGCGGCTGCTGATCTCAGCAAGGCGGGCATCCACCAAATTGCCCACTGAGATCAGCAGTTCCCGCTGCATCGCCTCCATTACCGCCACCAAGTCCGCAGCAGCCACAGGCGGCGGGGGGGCCTGGGCGACCGGCGGGGCCGGGGGGGCTTCAACCAACGGAGAGGCCGTGGCCTCTTCCTTCGTCAGGGCATCGCGGAGATCTTTCCTCTCCGCGATGAGGCGGACAACTTGTTCCCGCATCCTCTGGTTGTCCGCCCTCAGGGTGCGGACTTCCCCCCCTTCCGGTTGGGACGACAACTCCGACAATGAGTCGTTGATCGTCCGAACCGCCTCCCTCACCTGGTCCAAGGCCTTCCCCTGAAGCCTCTTGGCCCCCCGCACCCCGTCGGCGATCTGTTGGACCGCCTGACGGGCCGCCTCAATGTGGTCCGCCATTTGGAGAGGCACTGGTTGGCCTCTCGTATCTCCACATTCGGCCACCGATTTCGACGGCCCAGAGGCGTGCCCCCTGGGCTTTCCTCTCCGGGCCGTGCTAACCTTCGGCCCATTCTCCGGCCTTGGGTCGTCCTCTTCATCCTCATGGCCCCTTTTCAGGGGTTGAGGAGACACCGCCAATTCCACGACCCCCCCATACATCTCCTCAACGTCCACCTCCGAGTCGGATGAGTCAAAGACCCATCCGGACTCGTTGAAGGAAGTGGTCATTATGGCCCCTCCACGAAGCTTCCCCACACAATAGGCCAAATCCGGCCACCCAGACCGAAGTTATCTACCAATATAATTGGTAAATAAAAACGGTCAAGGGTGTGCCGGATTTAAAATATTGTATGGGAAATTAAAATT
Source organism: Tetheella fluctuosa (assembly GCA_951216915.1). Lineage (NCBI taxonomy): Eukaryota > Metazoa > Arthropoda > Insecta > Lepidoptera > Drepanidae > Tetheella > Tetheella fluctuosa. The sequence continues at coordinate 10,509,278 of OX578233.1, read as the reverse complement.
GCCCCTGAAAGATGCAAATAGCAATATTGCTATATCTCACCCCCTAAACTCCCACTTTTCTCCGACTTCCCTTTGTCGCAGGCGAGCGCGAAAGGGCTCAAACGACAGGGGGAGAAGCCCCCTGTTCAACAAACCCCCCTACACAAGTGTAGAGGTTAACCCCACAAATTGGGACCAACACCAAAATACCTCTTTTTTGTGTCAAAAGCTGACACAAAAAAGAGGTACAAAACAAACAAAAAACACCAAATATCTCCCGAACGGAGCGTCCGGGAGAAACAAAACAAAGACAGAACACCAAACGGCGGCTGCCGCCGTGCAACGGCACCAAAAAGGGCGTCCCACGGCAACAGAAGCACACAAAAAACACAAAAAGGACAAAACAACCAAGTCAAAAAAGCAGCCAAAACAGAAAACAGTCGAAAAAGTCAAGTCGGCCAGCCAAATCAGTAAGTAAAACAGGATCAAAGTCAAGGTAAACACGCCAAAAGTCAATAGAAAAAACAAAATCCACGAGCACTCAAAGAACCACCAAACTAGAAACATCCAAAAATCGTCAACCTAACCTAACCTAACCTAACCTAACCTAACCTAACCTAACCTAACCTTTTTTTTTTTTTTTTTTTTTTTTTTTTTTTTTTGACCAGGTGGAAAATGCATTACGCATACCCCCCGCGCGCATGGGAGTGCGGCAGAGGGTTATGTGGGACTACATCTCCCTTCTTCCTCCTCGACCGAACCTGGGCGTGCACGCCAAGCCGGGTTTTTGTAGGGCACCGTGGTACCTGCGTTAGCATTGCCCACGATGCCCAACCGGCGGCGCCCCGGCAACACCGTTGACCGGGGCTTCCCGCTAGAGGAGGTGGCCGCGCACGCTTGGCCACCCCCCTGGACCGCAAGATGTGGCTTCTCCGCGAGCGGAGGACTCCCATCCTCCGCCCGAAGCCACTATGGGTTGGGTCCGGCGACAACCGCCGCCTTCCCCAACCCGAGCCGTCTGGCCGGAGGGGGCGCGCGAGGCAACCTCCTCGCGCACCCGCTCCGCGGTCCGTCCGCAGGACGTCCAGATGCCCGTCTGGCATCTAGACGTCCATGCGGGTACTTCCCTCAACAGGGGGGGGCATGGGGCGCGCGGGCCGCGACCCCACCCCCCTGCCCCTTACCTCCGGTGGGGAGCATCTCAAGCCCCCCATTATGTGGTCTGCCGGGAGTTTGGCGTGGTGGCAAACTGCACACCACGCTTTCTCCTCCCGACAATCTACCGACTTGTGCCCCTCCGAGCCGCACCGGTAGCACACCGTGCTCCGGTCGACATTTGAGGGGCACAACGCCCGCGAGTGTCCGACACCCATGCACCTAAAACAGCGCATGGGCGACGGACCAACGGGGCTGACCCCGGCGGACACCCAGCCCACCGGGATCCGACCACCAATAATGAGGGCTCTTGCCACCCCCACCGGACATTGTACGAGGGCAATATTTGTGCCCTCGTACGTGGGGCGTATACCCCCCACCCGCACCTGCGCCTCGGCGCACCCCCCGGCCCTTGCGACAGCCGCCGCCAGGGTCTCCTTCGTCGCCGAATCGTCCAGGCCGGAGACCTGGACAGCGGCCATCTTAGTGGGGCGGCTGATGAGGGCAACGTCACCGACGATTGCCCTCAGCCTCTCCGCAAGGCCGTCAGCCGCCCCTCCGCTATCTGCCCCGGGGACCTCAATGACTCGGCCCCCGGTCGCCGAGTTGCGGACCTTCACGTGCTGCAGGCCCACTTCCGTCAGGTTTATGCCGTTTATGGCTTTCACCATAGTGGCCTGCAGCGTGGTGGCGGTGGTGATGTCCTTCCGCAGGTTTATCACCACCGCCGTCGTCTTTGGGGCCGAGGGGGCCTTTGGCTTGGTAGCCGTCTTCTTTTGGGGGGGAGGGGTTGGGGGGGAAGCATTAGCCTTACCCTTCCCCTTCTTCCTTCTCACCACATCGGCGAAGGTGCCGCCCTCTGGCTGCACCTCCGCCGAGGGGCCAGGTGAGGTCTCCAACGCTGGTGGAGGGCCGGCCTTTTTGGAGGCCTTTTTGGGCCTCCCATCTCCAAGTCTGGCCCCGGTTTCTTCCGGGGCCACTTCTTTCGACAGGGCCGGTGGGGCCTTCTCCTTATTATCCGCCGCGAGTGCGGGGCGGATAATTGACGCCGGAGGGAGGCGGCTGCTGATCTCGGCCAAGCGGGCATCCACCAGGTTGCCCACCGAGACCAGCAGATCCCGCTTCATACCCTCCAGCAAGGACGCCAAATCCGCAGGCGGGGGAGCCTGGGCGACTAGCGGGGCCGGGGGGGCCTCAGTCGACGGGGCCGGGGAGGCTTCGGCGATAGGAGGGGGGGGGGAAGGGGGGGGGGAGTCTGTCACCTTTCTCCCCAAGAGGGCCTCGCGGAGGGCCGTCTTCTCCTCTATTAAGCGACAGCACTGGTCGCGGACCCTCTTGTTGTCCGCGCGTAGGACGCGGACTTCCCCCTCGTAGGGTTCGGACGCCTCGATCTCCCGCAAGGATTCGAGGATCGTCCGGACCGCCTCCTTGAAGAGGTCGACAGTCTCCTCTTTCAGGTTTGCCGACCTCTGCACCCCGTCTACGATGCGGTAGACCGCCGCCCGGGTGACCCCAAGCGGAACCGCCAAATGGTGCGGCCCCGGTGGGACGCCCATGTCCTCAACGTGCGGAGAGGGGCCCCTTCCCCCCCCGCCCACCGACTTCGCCGGCCCATAGGTAAGGTGCACCTTCGCCTTACCTCTTCGGGCCGAGCTAATTTTGGGCCCCAATTCCGGACCAGGGTCACCCTCCTCATCCCGTCCCCTTTTCAGGGGCTGGGAAGGAGTGACTACCCCGTAGTCCTCGCCAAAGTCCTCGTATAGGTCCGCGTCGAGGTCCGAGTCGGATGAACCGTCATGGACGATCCATCCGCTCTTTTCCCCAGACGTGGCCATATTGGCCCCGTCAAGCAAAACCCCACACTTATCCCAAATCCGGCCACCCAAACCGAAGATATTCACCAAAAATATTGGTAAATAAAAACGGCCAAGGGTGTGCCGGATTTAAAATAATGTATGGGATTTTTTAAAAGCCCCTGATGAAGAGGAATAGCAAAAATGCTATTCCTCTACCAACCAAATACCTCTTTTCACCCACTTCCGAAGGTCGGTTGTGGGTGAAACAGGTATCAAACGAAAGGGGGAGAGGCCCCCTATCCGCCAACACCCCTGCAGAAGCTGTAGGGGCTATCCCCACAAAATGGGACCAACACAAAAATACCTCTTTTTTGTGTCAAAAACTGACACAAAAAAGAGGTACAAAACAAAAACAAAAAACACCAAAACTGCCGAACGCAACGTCCGACAACAACGAAACAAACAACCAAACAGTACGGCAGCTGCTGCCGTGCAACGGCACCAAAATGGGCGTTCCACGACAACAGCAACACGTAAAAAACAACAGAAATCAACAAAAAATAACAACACAACCAAGTCAATAAAATCCAAATCACAAAAGTCAATCAAAATCCAAGTCGGCAAGCAAAGTAAACAGAGTAAGCAGGGTCAATCAAGAGGGAATCGCGCAAGAAGTCAGTTGGAAGAATAAAATCAACGGGCACTCTACAAATCACCAAGTTAACCTAACCTAACCTAACCTAACCTAACCTAACCTAACCTAACCTAACCCACCAACTTTGATACTTTTAATTGAGATATTCGCGTACTTCTTTCTGCTAATATTGTTAACTTTTTGCCCTCTTTCTTGCCACCATCTTCATTTTCTTTGCTGCCATAGTATAAAAATATTTTTCCTTGAAAATTCACATAAAATTTCACTTAAATTTAAATTCATTAAAAATTTTCTTCTGCAACTGACTTTGTTCTCTGCACGATCCGCTGCTTCTCGGCGAGACACGTTGTCTGCCGCCTTCCGCGGCGATCTCCGACTCTCCATACCTGTAAAATAAAAATTTTTTGATTAAAAATACACATAAATTCTACATTTTGCTAATTTTCACACTAAATATAATAGTTTCTGCTCTAGTTTTCACCGTAGTAGATTGCCCTGGACGAGGCGCGTCTTTAGAGACCACTCGGGTTGATCTGCGACCAAAATTTTGAAAAATTTTGCCCGCCCACCCACCCGTTTTTCATTTGATAAGAGGACTTTATACAATTTGAGAAAAAATCATTTTCATTTTTAGGCCCTAAATTGATTCATTTCGTGATTATCTGTTATTCGCTTGGATGAGTCTGCAAAATGGCCAGTCCTGAACAGCCAGAACACACTGAAATTGTCAATACAAACCCTTACACAGAACTTATTCTTAAATTATCGGAAAAAATTACTCAAGCGGTTAACGAAGGTAAGAGCGTCACCTCCAAAAACAAACAGGCCATTCGAGCGGCGGCTGAGGAAATTTATAAAGCCACTATCGCTTATCAAACGGAGTTGCCCTTCACTCCACCACCTCAAATAACATCTCGCGAAGATTTCCAAACGCTCAAACAGGACATCATAGACGGTGTCAGCAAAAAGGTCGAACAACTCACCGCTCAGATTACGAAACAACAACTCACCTACGCAGCGGTTACTGTTGCACCACCCCCTGTTCCAAAAACCCAAAAGCCTGGTATTATTGTTACCCCTAACGATCCCTCTGAATCTGAAAAAGTACTCGATACTTGGAGGAACCAGATATCGTTCAAAAATCAAAAGTTTGCCCCAGTCAAAGTAAAGCCTGTCGCCAAAGGAAGATTATTCGTCGAATTCGACAATAATCAACAGTGCGAAAAAATTATAAAAGCTGTTAATAATACTAAGGAACTCCAAGCAGAAGAGGCAAAGAGGCGGCCACCCTTAGTAATTCTGAAAGGAATCAGCAAGAAAACAGCCAAAGAAGAATTAATCGATATAATCAGCTACCAAAACTCAATCCCCGCGGAGGCACTTAGACTCTGCTTCCTCAACACAAATAGAAACGAGGCACTCTACAACGCGATACTGGAGGTGCGCCCATCTGAATACGCCAGAATTCTCGGACTAGAGAGAGTGGCAGTCGACCACCAGCGCGTCTATATAGGACCCTTCTCGCGCTTCATACAGTGCCGCCAGTGCTTACAGTTCGGTCACACGGGTAACAAGTGTACCGCAACTGTTCACCCTTGCGTTTATTGCGCGTCCGAGGAACACCAACTCGGCACTTGCCCCCACAGAGAACAATCGGACAGAAATAACTGTTTCAACTGCATTAAACATAACAATAGAACCGGTTCTCACATTGACACCAAACACCCAGCAAACAGTCACAAACTTTGCCCTCGCCTAATAATCGCCAAAAATAAAGTAGAAGAGTCAACTGACTACGGCACTTGTCAGCAATGAATTCCCAAAATAACTCGCTATCTGTACTACAATGCAATCTGGGGCGAGGCTACACCGCAACCAAGGAAATGACTCAATATATCATTAAACATGACACTAAAATAATTTGTATCACTGAACCATATACTGGAAAAACAAATGTGCTAAATAAAATAAACGGCTATGATATTTATCAATTTCCCGGTAGCCAAACTACTAAAGCATGCATTGCTGTTAAAACTGGATTAGCTGCTACACTTGGAATAGTTAAATATTCATCCTCAAACCTATGCATTGTACAGTTCACACTCAAAACGGGAAATTTATACGTTTACAGCATTTATGTAGAACCTGACACAGACGTAAACGGCACCATTGGACGCTTGGAGATGTTCTTAAGAAATACTCCTAACTCCAGACATCTCATATGTGGGGATCTAAACGGATGGCATGAAATGTGGGGTTCCCAGTGTGCCAATAAAAGGGGAAAAGAAATCATGAATCTAATAACAACAAACGACCTAGACATATGTAACATTGGAAAGGATCCAACATTCGAAACTGTCACACACGGAGTACCCAGATCATCAATAATTGATCTAACACTTACATCCAATAACTTTAACAATCACATCAAAGACTGGCAAGTCGACAATGACCCGACACCTACCTCAGACCACCATGCTATCACCTTCCGCATCGACCTAAAGAAAAATACACCAAATAAGAAAAATAACTCCACAACCTTTCGCTATAACACACAACATGTCAATTGGAAAGAAGTCACTGAAGCAATAAAACAAGAAATAATCAAAAAACAACTAGATCAAGTGAATCCTGAAATACTAGAAAGAATAGAGATAGACATATTCATAGGAGACATAATATCATCAATATCCAATGCTTGCAACAAAACCATAAAAAGAAAAGTCCTTAAACATAAAATACCGTGGTGGAGCACTGAACTCGAGGACCTAAAACAAAATGTAATACACCTGCACCATCGGCTCCGTGATCTTAAAAGAACTAACAAAGATTTAACAAATATCCTAAAAGAGAAACAAGAAGCACGTGAAAAATATGTCGCAGCTATCAGAAAAGCGTCTACTGAAAACTTCCGTGAATTCTGTACCAAGCAAGGAAAGGAGGATGTTTGGTCACTTACAAATAGATTATTAAAAAACACCCCACAGCCAGAACCACCATCTACACTGCACAAAGGAAATAATCAATATACTAATAACAGTACTGAGTCAGCTCAAGCATTAGTTAATAAATTCTTCCCTGACGATACAAATGACAACGATCATCAAAAAACCATAAGGTCTACAGCAGAAACTATCCCAAATACAGAAAATGACGCAGAATTCACGGAAAGAGAGGTGACTGAAGCAATAGAAGAAATGAACCCAAAGAAAGCCCCTGGTGTGGACCACCTCACATCCGATATTTGTTCTCAATTTATACAATGTTACCCCTCTCTGTTTACAAAACTTCTAAACAGATGTCTTAATATCTCATATTTCCCTACTCAATGGAAGACTGCATTCATTAAAACAATCCCAAAACCAAATAAGACTGATTATACAGACATTAATTCCTATCGTCCTATAGGATTGATTAATGTCTTCGGCAAATTGCTAGAAAAACTTATATCTAAACGACTCACATACCACATGCACGCTACCGGGAAAATGAATAACAAACAATTTGGTTTCAAGCAACAAACGTCGACAACGGATGCCCTACATGTGGCTATCGACAAGATGGAAAAAGCAAAACGCGAAAAGAAGCTTGTGATAGCAACATCTTTAGATATCAAAGGGGCCTTTGACCATGCATGGTGGCCAGCTATCATGAACAGACTCCATCTGATGAAATGTCCAGCAAACCTGTATAAAATTATAAGAAGCTACATCACTGATAGAAATGTCATCCTCAACTACTCAGATGCCACAATCATCAAAACACTATCGCGCGGATGCATCCAAGGATCGGTCTTAGGACCGATCTTCTGGAACATGATCATGGATGACCTGCTGGACACCCCCAACACTGATGATTGCCATATACAAGCATATGCAGACGATGTACTACTAATCACTACTGGAAAAACTGTACAACAATTAGAAACCACAACAAATAATGAACTCAAGAAAATCGCACAATGGGGGAGACAAAATAAACTTACATTCAGCCCAGAAAAAACACACATGATAACAAACACACCTAAAGCCAAAATTGCAAACATCACAATAGACCAGATTCAGATTACATTCAGCGACCAATTCAAACTGTTAGGAATAATAATGGACAAAAATCTAAAATTCATAAAACACGCAGAATACGCAATATTAAAAGCTCAAAGGATATACCAAAAACTAAGTCAATTTGTGCGACCCACTTGGGGAGTACAGTCTGAAAATGTTGCCATTATATATGAACACGTCATTGAACCCATAATTACATATGCCGCCGAGATATGGAGTAAATCTACACATTATGAAAAAATTAAATACGCGTTGCGGAAACTTCAAAGAGGATTCGCGATCAAAATTATAAGGGGATTCCGCACAATTTCTACAACAGCATCAATAGCATTGGCCAACTTAACTCCACTTGATATTAAAGTAAAAGAAACTGCAGACATACAAAAAACGAAACGACAAGGAACCTCAAAGTACTTACCAGATGACATAACTTTAGATAAACCCGTAAACATTTCACAGCTCCCACACCCTAGTTTGAGAACGAAAATAAGAACAATATTAGAAATTACAGATGATACAAGCAATCTTATTGACTCACCTGAAATAACAAAAATTTATACAGATGGTAGTAAGCACGACGGACTAGTGGGTGCCGCTGCAGTAATTTACTATCCTAATGGCAAAAAGATAACCCATCGCATCAAACTTCATAGTAGCTGCTCTGTATTCCAAGCGGAATGCGTACCTATAAAGAAAGCCATCACACACTGCGTTACCAATAAAATAAATAATGCCATAATCCTAACAGACTCCAAATCAGCACTTAAAGAAATAGAAAACTGCAATAGCCTAAACCGCACAATACATCAAATACAACAGAATATTAGAACCATCGAGAACAATGATAATGGACAAATAAAACTAGTTTGGGTAAAAGCGCACTGTGGCAATATGGGAAATGAAGAGGCTGACCAAGCGGCGAAAACCGCCGCCACTCTACATAAAGCGCCAGAATATAGCAATTTTCCCCTAAGCCACTACAAATATTTCAGAAAGCAAGAAAGTGACACTGAAAGCAACAAAGTATACACGACATCAGCCACAGGAGAGCATTTAAAGCACTGGCTACCTGATATAGACTCAATAAGACAGGCAAGAAGTAACATGAAAACCTCCTTTCAAATAACCCAATTACTCACTGGACACGGGTATAATAAGGAATACCTCTATCGGTTTAAGATTACAGAAAATGACCTGTGTCCATGTGACAATACAACAACACAATCATTCACACACCTATTAAAACATTGCCCTAAATACACCATAGAAAGATATAACCACGAAACAATCTGCAACAATTTTAATATAGACCCATATAAAATCAAAGAAATAAATAAAAAGGAATCAACAACAGAATCATTTATCAACTTTATAAATAAAATCATAAATAGCCTAAAAAAGTTTAATGATACCTAAATAAATTCTTAAATATATTCATATATGTATATTCGTACAAAATATATACTATAAGATAAATAAATATTATATGTCACGTTTATATACAATATATAATCGTGAAATATAAATATATATTCGAACCACATGGCACCTTTAAATACCAAATTGAACCAAGTAAAATTACAATTTAATACAAAACTTAAAAGTTAAGAAATGGACCCAGTCGCCCGTATCCCAAGCGGGGGCTGGTCATCCTGAACCAAATAGCCCGAAAAAAAAAAAAAAAAAAAAAAAAACCTAACCTAACCTAACCTAACCTAACCTAACCTACACCTACATGGCGTAGAGCCATAGAGATTGGGACCGTACATGTGGACCTTCAACACATCAAGGTGGAGGATCAATCCCCACTGGTCCAGTGCACGCGCTGCCTGGGATACGGGCACGGAAGGCGCTTTTGTAAGGAGCCAGCGGATCTATGCGGCCACTGCGGCGGCCCTCATATGAGGACAGAGTGCACAGACTGGCGCTCGGACGTGCCTCCAAGCTGCCGAAACTGCACGATGGCAAAGCAAGATAATGCGGAGCATAATGCCTTCAGCTCCGACTGCCCAACGCGCCGTAAGTGGGACGAAATAGCCCGTTCAACTGTGGCTTACTGCTAAAGGCACCCAACACGAACAAGTCCCCTACAAACTGATACAGGCAAACCTCCAAAGGAAAAAGCTCGCGACCAACGAACTACTTATCGAGGCAGAGAAGCGCGGAGTTGCGGTAGCTCTCCTTCAAGAACCCTATGTGGGCGGGGCAAAAGCTATGAGGAGTCACAGGGGCGTACGGGTCTTCCAAAGCACAGGTATAGGAGATGGGACTGTTAAAGCGGCAATAGCTGTCTTTGACAAAGACCTAACGGTCACACAGTACCCGAAACTCACCACAAACAACATCGTCGTGGTGGGAATCCAAACCAGTGCCTGGGAGATCACGCTTGTCTCCTTTTACCTTGAGCCGGACCAGCCTATAGAGCCGTACTTAGAGCAACTAAAAAAGATTAAGGACGAGGTCGCGAGCAGAAAGTGGTTAATTGGAGGGGATGCCAATGCAAAGAGCACTTGGTGGGGAAGCCCAATAATTGACCATAGGGGTGATGACGTCTCCGGAACTCTAGAAGAACTGGGCCTGAACATACTCAACACAGGGGAAATTCCGACCTTCGACACCATCAGGGGAGGGCAACGATTCAGCAGCTATGTTGACATAACAGCCTGTTCAACAGACTTACTCGACTGGGTAGACGACTGGAAGATAGATGAAGGTCTCACAAGCTCGGACCACAACGGCATAATCTTCAATATTCGGCTACAAAAATCGAAAGGCATTCAAATAAATAGAACAACCAGAATTTTTAACACAAAGAAAGCCGATTGGTCTAAGTTTCGTGAGAAACTTAGCCAATCAATGCTGGAAAACCAAGTCACTAAATTAGAAATAGAAAGTACTAAAACAAAAGAACAAGTCAACATAATAATAAAGAACATTACAAAATCAATAAATTCCGCATGCACCCAAGCCATTCCAAGTAAAAAAGCCAAAGAAAAATTGAACTTACCGTGGTGGTCCGAGAGACTTGCCGAGATGAAGAAGAATGTCGCTACCAAGAAGAGAAGAGTAAGATGCGCTGCTCCAGTCCGGAAGTCGATGGTCGTCGAAGAGTACCTGAAACAAAAGAAGGAGTATGAGTCGGAGGCAGAGAAAGCTCAGATCGAGAGTTGGAAGGAGTTCTGTGGAAAGCAGGATCGGGAAGGGGTCTGGGAAGGAATCTACAGGGTAATCGGTAGGACGATGAAAAGGGAAGAGGATCTGCCACTGGAGAAGGACGGGATGGTTCTGGATGCAAAGGGATCCGTTAAGCTGTTGGCCGACACCTTCTACCCAGAAGATCACATAGACAGCGACAGTCCCCATCACTGCCACATCAGGAACGAGGCCGAAAAAGTGAACGCTGGAGAACAAGATAGCCTATGCGATCCACCGTTCACACTGGCGGAACTGAGAGAGGCGTGTGGATCATTCAACCCGAAAAAGGCTCCCGGTGCGGATGGCTTCACAGCCGACATATGCTGCCACGCCATCGAGAACAGCCCTGAGCTCTTCCTTACAGTGCTGAATAAGTGCTTTGAGTGCCACCACTTTCCCGAGGTGTGGAAGGAAGCAACAGTCGTCGTACTAAGGAAACCCGGGAAAGGGAACTATACCACGCCGAAGGCATACCGACCAATCGGCTTGCTGCCAATATTGGGAAAAATTTATGAGAAGATGCTGGTGGCCCGCCTCAAGTTTCATTTGATGCCAAGGATTAGTACTCGCCAGTACGGATTCATGCCACAGAGGAGTACCGAGGACTCCCTCTATACCCTAATGCAGCACATTCGGAACAAGCTGAAAGAAAAGAAAATAGTAGCGTTAGTATCATTGGATATAGAGGGGGCTTTCGACAGCGCCTGGTGGCCAGCAATAAGAGTCCGGCTGGCTGAGGAAAAGTGCCCACTAAACTTGAGGAGGGTCATGGACAGCTATCTCAGAGACAGGAAGGTAAGGGTTAGGTATGCCGGGGAAGAGTACGGAAAAGGCACAAACAAGGGATGTGTCCAAGGTTCCATCGGGGGCCCGATCCTGTGGAATCTCCTGCTAGACCCACTCCTGAAAAGCCTGGAAAGGAGGGGAGAGTATTGCCAAGCGTTCGCCGATGACGTAGTATTGGTGTTTGAAGGTGAAACAGGACAGGAGGTCCAGCGGCGTGCCAATGCCGCTCTCGAACATGTTCGGGCATGGGGAGTCGAAAATAAACTGAAATTTGCACCGCACAAAACGAGCGCGATGGTAGTTACGCGGAAGCTGAAGTACGACACCCCACGGCTGAGCATGGGCGGGATAGGCATTGCCATGTCAAAGGAAATGAAAATGCTCGGTGTCACAATCGATGAAAAACTCACCTTCAACACGCACGTCTCAAATGTATGCAGGAAGGCTATAGGTATACACAGGCAACTGACGAGGGCCGCGAAAATAAGTTGGGGACTCCACCCAGAGGTCATCCGGATACTGTATGTGGCGACCGTGGAACCTATTATCCTGTATGCCGCAAGCGCATGGGCACCGGCCGCAAACAAGCTGGGGATAATTAAGCAGCTGGGAGTAGTGCAGCGTGGAATTGCCCAAAAACTGTGCAAAGCCTACCGCACGGTTTCCTTGAACTCAGCACTGGTGCTGGCTGGGATACTCCCCCTCGACCTGCGAGTCCGAGAAGCGGCCTCGCTGTACGAGGCCAAAAGGGGAGTACCGCAGCCGGCACTAGGGGACAGGGAAGTCGAGCGAATGACTTCAGCAATGGGTTCTCCACATCCCGCGGAGCGTATCGAGCTGGAGCTCCTGAGCCTGGCGAACCAAGAACAGTTGGATGCACACAGCGAATTCGACGTCCGCATCTTCACGGATGGGAGCAAGATTGAGGGTGGGGTTGGTGCTGCGCTATCCATGTGGAATGGCGAGGCCGAAACTAAAGCCCTCAAGCTTGCTCTACCGAGATACTGCACGGTTTACCAGGCTGAGCTGCTAGCGATATGCAAAGCAACAAGGGAGATCCTGAAGCACAGAGCAGCTACGTTTGGAATATACAGCGACTCAATGGCAGCCCTCCAAACCGTGAAAAACCACAGCTGCCTCCATCCGTTGGCAGTGGAAGCCAGAGATAATATAAAGACGGTATCTCTCCAGAACAAAGCTGTCACTCTGTTCTGGATAAAAGCCCATGCCGGACTGGAGGGCAACGAACGACAGACAGACAGACAGACAGACAGACAGACAGACAGACAGACAGACAGACAGACAGACAGACAGACAGACAGACAGACAGACAGACAGACAGACAGACAGACAGACAGACAGACAGACAGACAGACAGACAGACAGACAGACAGACAGACAGACAGACAGACAGACAGACAGACAGACAGACAGACAGACAGACAGACAGACAGACAGACAGACAGACAGACAGACAGACAGACAGACAGACAGACAGACAGACAGACAGACAGACAGACAGACAGACAGACAGACAGACAGACAGACAGACAGACAGACAGACAGACAGACAGACAGACAGACAGACAGACAGACAGACAGACAGACAGACAGACAGACAGACAGACAGACAGACAGACAGACAGACAGACAGACAGACAGACAGACAGACAGACAGACAGACAGACAGACAGACAGACAGACAGACAGACAGACAGACAGACAGACAGACAGACAGACAGACAGACAGACAGACAGACAGACAGACAGACAGACAGACAGACAGACAGACAGACAGACAGACAGACAGACAGACAGACAGACAGACAGACAGACAGACAGACAGACAGACAGACAGACAGACAGACAGACAGACAGACAGACAGACAGACAGACAGACAGACAGACAGACAGACAGACAGACAGACAGACAGACAGACAGACAGACAGACAGACAGACAGACAGACAGACAGACAGACAGACAGACAGACAGACAGACAGACAGACAGACAGACAGACAGACAGACAGACAGACAGACAGACAGACAGACAGACAGACAGACAGACAGACAGACAGACAGACAGACAGACAGACAGACAGACAGACAGACAGACAGACAGACAGACAGACAGACAGACAGACAGACAGACAGACAGACAGACAGACAGACAGACAGACAGACAGACAGACAGACAGACAGACAGACAGACAGACAGACAGACAGACAGACAGACAGACAGACAGACAGACAGACAGACAGACAGACAGACAGACAGACAGACAGACAGACAGACAGACAGACAGACAGACAGACAGACAGACAGACAGACAGACAGACAGACAGACAGACAGACAGACAGACAGACAGACAGACAGACAGACAGACAGACAGACAGACAGACAGACAGACAGACAGACAGACAGACAGACAGACAGACAGACAGACAGACAGACAGACAGACAGACAGACAGACAGACAGACAGACAGACAGACAGACAGACAGACAGACAGACAGACAGACAGACAGACAGACAGACAGACAGACAGACAGACAGACAGACAGACAGACAGACAGACAGACAGACAGACAGACAGACAGACAGACAGACAGACAGACAGACAGACAGACAGACAGACAGACAGACAGACAGACAGACAGACAGACAGACAGACAGACAGACAGACAGACAGACAGACAGACAGACAGACAGACAGACAGACAGACAGACAGACAGACAGACAGACAGACAGACAGACAGACAGACAGACAGACAGACAGACAGACAGACAGACAGACAGACAGACAGACAGACAGACAGACAGACAGACAGACAGACAGACAGACAGACAGACAGACAGACAGACAGACAGACAGACAGACAGACAGACAGACAGACAGACAGACAGACAGACAGACAGACAGACAGACAGACAGACAGACAGACAGACAGACAGACAGACAGACAGACAGACAGACAGACAGACAGACAGACAGACAGACAGACAGACAGACAGACAGACAGACAGACAGACAGACAGACAGACAGACAGACAGACAGACAGACAGACAGACAGACAGACAGACAGACAGACAGACAGACAGACAGACAGACAGACAGACAGACAGACAGACAGACAGACAGACAGACAGACAGACAGACAGACAGACAGACAGACAGACAGACAGACAGACAGACAGACAGACAGACAGACCAGACAGATCAGACAGACCAGACAGACCAGACAGACCAGACAGACCAGACAGACCAGACAGACCAGACAGACCAGACAGACCAGACAGACCAGACAGACCAGACAGACCAGACAGACCAGACAGACCAGACAGACCAGACAGACCAGACAGACCAGACAGACCAGACAGACCAGACAGACCAGACAGACCAGACAGACCAGACAGACCAGACAGACCAGACAGACCAGACAGACCAGACAGACCAGACAGACCAGACAGACCAGACAGACCAGACAGACCAGACAGACCAGACAGACCAGACAGACCAGACAGACCAGACAGACCAGACAGACCAGACAGACCAGACAGACCAGACAGACCAGACAGACCAGACAGACCAGACAGACCAGACAGACCAGACAGACCAGACAGACCAGACAGACCAGACAGACCAGACAGACCAGACAGACCAGACAGACCAGACAGACCAGACAGACCAGACAGACCAGACAGACCAGACAGACCAGACAGACCAGACAGACCAGACAGACCAGACAGACCAGACAGACCAGACAGAGAATATATTTTAATAAATGCTATAATAATAATATAAGATAATGTCAGCTTACGCAAATATCTTTAAAAGTAAGTTTATTTACCACATCTTCGTGAATGGTACATCATTATCGTGTTTATGTTCTTATTGTCAAATAAAAAAATAAAAAAAGATGAAAAAACAACATTTAATTATTTGATTTCTTCACAAACGTTCTAGGAGAATAATAAAACTGTATTAGTTGAATATTTAAATTTTACGAGCTATTGAAAAATTTATATACATGCTTAGGGCAGTTGTTTAGCCAAGTCCTTTTCTTATAAAGCAACCAAAGAACGTTATACGTGATAGGAGGTATGATTTATAGACCTCCAAAGAAATTGGTATCCAGTTGGATCTCACATCTTTTATTAGCGAAGCCATCATCCATGCGCTATTATCTAACTTGCGATGCGATAACTATGTTATCGCATCTTACAAATCAGATTGTATGCATAATACGACCTATATATACAAACTCCGTTCCGTCGTGGGTAAAAAAGAAATATAGTTACATAATATTATCCCATTGCCTTACACAATATAGGAATGTTTAAAACAAAAGTAGATGTCCATAATATAAATACAAGGCAAAGACAGAAATTAGTTGTTCCATATTTTAGGCTAGCCAAAGTTAGCAAGTCATTCCTTGGTAATTGCGTTCGTTTTTATAATAAAATACCTAACAAGATGACCGATTTTAAATTCAAATTTTACGTAAAGAAAGTTTTGAAGGAAAAGGCTTATTACAAGGTAGCTCATTATATTGAAGATAGGGATGTTTGGAAATAGTTTCACTCTGCACAGGTGCACTTCGCATATTGTTTTTTATTTTTTATTTTTTTAGTTTTAGCCATTATGTAGCGTATTCGCTATTATTTAATAAGAACTTGTTTGCGTTACATTTTATTATTTACTTTGTATTGGTATTTTTCTTTTTGATTTAATTGTATATTGTATTGTACATTTTGCTGTTATTGAAAAAATATAGCCAATAGTCAGATTATAAAAAAAAAGAAAAATATATACATAGTCTGGCCATAAATACTGTTACAATTAAAAATAAGAAAGATATTACATTTGAATTTGGAATCTGTCATTTTTATACGATTGTTCATTGGGTTTTCTAATTTTGGCGCCAATACATTGGACAATATTTTGCGATATTAAAATGGAGTGGGTTGTTAAGAGAACCGAATCGCTGTGATTGCATTACACAAAGTTGGTATGGAGCCAAATGCAATTTTTAAAACTCTCCATACGCTTGGTATTAGTCAAATGTTTGTGTACCGGACTATTAATAGGTATAATGAGACCTCCTATGCTTGTGACAGAAAAAAATCTGACCGTCCACGTAGTGTTCGTCCGAAAAAGGTGGTTAAAGCAGTAAGGGAAAGAATTCGAAGAAATCCTGTCCGAAAGCAAAAGATTTTATCTCGGGAGATGAAGATAGCACCCAGAACCATGTCGCGTATTTTAAAAGATGACTTAGGACTTGCAGCCTATAAGAGACGCACTGGTCATTTTTTAACTGATAATTTAAAAAAGAATAGGGTGGTAAAATCGAAACAACTACTGAAGCGGTACGCAAAGGGAGGTCACAGAAAATTTTTGTTTACGGATGAGAAAATTTTTACAGTTGAGCAACATTTTAACAAACAAAATGATCGTATTTATGCTCAAAGCTCTAAGGAAGCTTCCCAATTAGTCGACAGAGTGCAACGTGGGCATTATCCGACTTCAGTGATGGTTTGGTGGGGTGTTAGCTATGAAGGAGTGACTGAGCCATATTTTTGTGAAAAAGGTATCAAAACATCGGCACAAGTGTATCAAGATACCATTCTTGAGAAGGTAGTTAAGCCCCTTAACAACACCATGTTCAATAACCAAGTATGGTCCTTCCAACAAGACTCGGCGCCGGGTCATAAAGCTCGGTCCACGCAGTCTTGGTTGGAAGTAAACGTTTCGGACTTCATCAGAGCTGAAGACTGGCCGTCGTCTAGTCCCGATCTTAATCCGCTGGATTATGATTTATGGTCAGTTTTAGAGAGTACGGCTTGCTCTAAACGCCATGATAATTTGGAGTCCCTAAAACAATCCATACGATTGGCAGTGAAGAATTTTTCCATGGAAAGAGTGCGTGCTTCTATTGATAACTGGCCTCAACGTTTAAAGGACTGTATTGCAGCCAATGGAGACCACTTCGAATAAGCTTTTTATATTTTAAATTGTTTTTTATTTATGTATTAAACTAACATACTGTTAAAGTAATAAATATTATTTGCAATAAAAAAAAATGTTTTTTCTTTGTGACAATATTTATGGCAAGACTAGGTATAAAAAATGTAACCTTGCTGAGTTTCTTGCCGGTTCTTCTCAGTTGAAGGCTGATTTCCGAATCAGTGGTAGCTTCAGTAAATTCGACCTTCATAAGTGCCCTCCTAGGGCCTAAACTGAATAAATGGCTTTGACTTTGACTTTGCCCAATCTCAAATTTAATGCGAGTCGCTGCGCAGCGTCGAGCGCTGGGAAGAGGATGACACTATATATGGGAGTGAGTAAAAATCCAGGAATCTAATAATAGTTTATTAATGTAAGGTGCTAGGCGAGAGCATTCGGGGGAATTACTGCTTGTTGGACGCGTCGTGCAGCTTCTTCTGCACAGACTCGGCTTGCTTCACAAAGTCATCGTACGCCTGCTTGATCTGGGGTGCCAGCTTGTCATTAGTCTGCTCGATGTTGGCGCCAACTTCCTTGGCGAGCTTCTGCGACTCCTGGAAGGTGGGTTGCATTACACACGGTGCTAGTGTTGGGTAGGACACGGTTTTAAAATGAGTTTGTAAGAGTAGCCTCTTTTTTGTACTGAACCAGTACAATGTTCCACTTCAAATGAGGCGAGGTGTCGTGAAGTTCTGTCTGCAGTACATTTGAAGTAAAGAGTAGGTATGTATCGGTTGCGTGTGTGTGTGTGTGTGTCGTCCGACAGCGACATACCTGGACAGCGCTCTGAATGGCGGCCTGCAGCTTGTCGCGCAGCTGGGTAGCTTGTTGCTCAACCTCGGGGTGCTTCTTGCGCAGATCCTCAGCGGTCTTTTCCAGGTTGGCGCGGGTCTGCTCCAGCGCTGTCTTAGCCTTGCCGTTTGCGTCGCTCATCTAGAAACGTCAAGAATATTGGTGTCATCAAAAGGTATAACTTTGAATCGTTAGCTGCATCGAATAGTAGCGATTTGAGATGAGTGGAGTATGTACTGACCGCGGCGTTCAAACTGCTGCTGAAGGCGGAGATCTGCTGCAGCAAGGAGTCGGAGCCATCCTTGAGAGCCTTGTTCACCTCCTGGGTGTTCTTGGAGTTCACGAGGGAGTTGAACTGTTCAGTGAAGGTCTTCTGGAAGTTGGCGGCGTGCTTCTCAATGTCCTGCAACGCATTGGACTGCGGCACATCGCGGCGCACCATCGCTCCCTGGCACTGCTCGACAACAAACAACACACACCACATATATTGTAGGTACTTACTAATAGACATCCATCTGATGTATAATATAGAATGTTTCACAATAGATATAGGGCCTATAGATTAACACTCTTAGTTTAGTTTATATAGACTAGCATGAGATAAACTATACCTCCTTGTTTGACAACTTGCTCTCTATTGTAACGTCATGGTAAAGAAGTACTTTAAATTAAATACTCTTCATCTATAGTAATGTTATAAAGAGAAAAGATTTATATTTTTGTATGTAACGAATAAACTTAAAAACTACTGGACCGATTTAAAAAAACCTTTTGCCGTTAGAAAGCTACATTATCCCTGAGTAATATGGGCTATATTTTATACAGGGAACGCGGGTGAAACTGCGCGGAAAAGCTAGTACAATATGAAGCAGATAATTAAGTCATAATAAAAAATTCCATAGGTAGAGTTCACTATTTAATTTTATCAATTAGGAGGAGTAATAACAGCATAAACAGGAAATATGCACAAGTATGTACAGACATACAGTGTAGGTTATAGGTAAGGAGAAGGTACTTTCTACTTCAGCGACATGAATATAGAATATAGAGAATATAGAATTATTATTTACTCTTTTAATTACGATTTTGCATATTGGTAGTTGATGGGCCCGAGAGCGATAAGTAACTTATTATTATCCGTAACGGGAACGCGGGTGGGGCTGCGGGAGATAGACAGCTAGTAGAGATAATAATAATAAAATAAACTATTGTTATAACTTGTTAGTGAAACTCACCAAAGCGACGCAGGCGACGAAGAGAACGGCGAACTTGGCGGCCATTGTGATGTGTTTTCAGCGATCAGAGAAGTTCGTCAGGAGTCGTCGGAGGAGCCTGGGAAGTGAACACAGCGGTGAATGTGTCGGGAGCGGCCCGTGCCCCGGTTATATACAGCTGGCGCGGGCTGATAGCGCCCCCCCCCTACCCCCCGCCGCTCGCGGGTCCACGCCCCCTCGCCCTGCGCTGCACCGCTGCGCCCTCTGCGACGGGCGGCCCTCACCTCCGCCCTCACCTCATTGCACCCTGTTTACAAACAGCGGCACGTCCGGGTCCACGCCGTGGACTTCTCGTGACTAAGCCTGCCTACCTACTACTGATAGTTATGATGCAACATGTAGTGAACACCGACCGATCCACTCCGTCCGGGACAGAGTGATGCCACCCTGATGAGACCGTGCTCTAGAATTCATCTCACTCAGGTCGCAATCACAAGCATCGAGAGCGCGGAAGCGCAGGTGGGAAGTCATTAATTAGATCCGTTCACGACGTACCGGCGCCGCGGCCGGCGAGACGTCCGGCCACCACCGGTACTCATCTATGGTAGGGAACGTTCTGTGGTCCGAGACCGGGTCGTTAGAGACGATACTGCCACATAACCCTAGAATGAACTCGTGATATTGGATCACTGAGCGGTCGCTCTATAGACGATAACTGCGAGTGGGTGGATATATTCGTGGAAGTGCAAATACCACAGAAATGCGAAAATAATCGCCGATGATACCTGATACGGCGCGGTGGGTCACAGGGCGGCGATAACCGCGTCCGTGACTCTGCGCTGATAGTGCGACCCGCGGCCGCGGCGGCCGTGGCCTCGACCGTCCGCGTTTGCGCCACCGCGCCGTGTCGGGCGTCCACGTCGGGCCTGTACTATAAGGTAACTCACTCTCTCTACATTATACTGTGGACACTACGATGCACACGCACCTGGACCACCAACTAGAGCCCACGTGTGAGTAACGTGTCTGGATCACTGACCGCGACCGTCCTAAATTGGAGCGGGCGGTTCGAAAATTATCTCGCCTAACGCCGAGTGACGCACTCGAGGGGGGCGAAGGTGAACATTTTTATCATTTAACATTTTTGCGTGTAATGAAACTTTTAGACATAACGTAACTAAGAGATTATTTTTTTATAATACCTACTTAAATGTCTTTGTTTTGATATAATAATATGAATGAAGTGGGTGTGGGTCACATCACAGAGCTACATAACAGACCGAATATGGACCCCGGCCAGCACCAGCCACAATCTACAAAACCAATAACACAAGGAGGTAACCAGTCCCAGTCCCAGTACCTACTGTAGATAGATAGATAGATACATAACACTTTATAGATACACTACACCACATATTATGGTTGGAGTAGTATTCGTGCTCTTTTTAGTTGAGGAATTACGTCAAATCTTAATCTTCAAAATCATGGTCAGATCATAATGAAATTGATATGGGACCACCGCAGGATCTACTTTAATAGAATACAGTTTAATTAAATCATCCGTTTCCGTAAAATCGGTGAACATACATAAATAAATATATAATATACAGATGAACATAGAACCTTCTCCTTTTTAACCGACTTTAAAAAAAAAGGAGGAGGTTCTCAATTCAATTGTATTGTTTTTTTTTTAATGGATGTTCACTCATTACTCCGTCATTTATGAATCGATTTGAAAAATTCTTTTTTTATTTGAAAGGGTATACCTTCAGATTGGTCCCATTTTTAACAAAATTCAGTTCTGACGGTGGAATCCTGAGGAATTGAGGGAACTCCTCAAATATTATAGGCATATACATAGTGATTTTGGTATTTTCGTTAACAAATCAAGCATTTGCATTCCGAAAGATCATTTGGTGATGTGAAACTGATGAAGAAGACCATAATAGACGATCACCGGAATTTCTCAATGATCCTACCTATTTCTGGGGATAACTTCTTTGTTTACGTACCGATTTTAATAAATTATTTTGCATTGGATTTAGTATAGCGTCAAAATGGTTCCATTTAAATTTCATTGGTATGGGACAGTGGACTCCGACGATATACCAGATAGGAATTTTGTAGTGAGTGATTGAGGTAGGTATAGTAAGCTTTATGACAATTCCATTACGAGGAGGTACCTAACTATGATCAAATACGTGTTGGACTGGGCTGGACTTGGACTAGGAATGCATACAACGGAACTCCTTAATGGCAAACAGCTCGAACGTGTAAATTCAGTCAAAGTCTTTATTTGTTTAAATGTGGTTAGTACAATTATAATGTTGGTCAATCTTAATTAGTAGGTATCGCACGCTTAGCCACTTTGGCATACAAATTTTTAATACATATGATTTTAAATATAAATAAAAACAAAATTGATTTAAACTATTAATCATCGCTCAATACAAATACAATGTCAATAAAATAAAATAAAAATCGTAGTACTAAAATTAAACAATATTAATACATTACAATCAAAGATTCATCTAGTTATAATAAAAGTCATATTACTTATTGTTATTCAATATAAATAATTCATTAATATCATAAAAACATTTGTCCTTGAGCCATAATTTTAATTGTAATTTAAATTTATTAATAGGCAAATCTTTGATCGGTTATGGCAGTGCATTGTAATATACACATACAATACACATGGCATAACTATTATTTTGGAATAGAGCAGTCCGTCGAGCACATCGAAGTACTAACCTATAAGTACCAATGGATATTATCTCATGGCATAAAGTTGAACATTATAAAGAGTATCATTTCTGGTAATGCTCTTTGACGAAAGAGTCTGTGTGGCCTACGCAATAATTTATTTGATTCTAAATTAGACGGTGCTATTCTTTCAAAGGTTTTTATACGACTGACAGCTAAATACATACACATTTAGGGTTTAGGCCTTTAGAGTTTTTTATTTCCAAGATCTATAACAGCTTCATCAGGTGTAGTGCCTTGTAACTTGTACACCGTGACGGCCCAACTCTTACGGACGTTCATTCATATTTTTTCAATATTTCTGTTTCTGTACGGTTCTGTTTTATTCCGATTCATCTAGCCGTCGTTTCCGCATTCAAAAAGCTGCCTTACTAGCTCTACCCATATTCGTAACTAAAATGTGTTAAATAAAAATAATTTATAAATTTAAAAAACCGAACTCAAAAACTGAAAAGCATAAAATAAACAATAATAGGGCCACATCGCATCGCATCGCACGCATATGCGCATGCACTACCCAGTAGGTACCTACCTACCTACACGCGGTGCACTGCACTGCAGAGTGCAACATTAGGTAGGTATCTGGCCACACTCGCTAATGAGGGCGCGCGGCGCGCCTAACGACACGATCGACCCCAACTGAACACGACTAATTAACTATCATCTCCCTTATCGGCAAATAATTCCATTACAACTTGTTAGTACTCACTTACCTAATGTAGGCATATTGACAACCAAACAACTGGGTACTTAGTCACTCGCTATCATCATACATAACTAAATATATTAGGTACTCAAATTACAAATGATTTAGATTAACTGAAAAGCAACAGATTATATAGTTAGGAATATAGTATTGTATTATTGATGTTTTCACTCACCCAAGTTTGTTGAGTTCTAATGAAGATGTACAATGTTAGGTATTGAGCAGTCAGAGCGGCAGATGTGGATACAACACAAGTAGCCGAGTCTGAGTGGCCGAGCGAGCGGTGGGCCGTGGGCGGCGAGGGCGGTACACTACAGGCAGGGGCACAGGGGCACTGGGGACAGGGGCCGCACCGCACACGACACTGGCGTATAGAATACACACAGTCACGTGTCTCCATCAATTGGGCTCATATATCATACCATTGTTCCCCACTTACTATACGACAGCGGAGCGAGACCAGCCATTAGAACCAGGGCTGACACAACACTATGTACACAAAACGAGCTGCGTTTAAAAACAGCTGTAATCGTTTTTTGACTATTTCTTTTTCATGTCCGTAGGCTGACTGACAAGCAAGCATGCACCACTTGATGATATGTGGCTGCCGACGCCTAAGTATGGACACAAGCAATACCGGGGGGATGGCCGATTGATGTGTTGCCGACCTCTATGAAGCCTAGAAGGCAACTGACTCTCAAGTGCAACTGCTGGAACTCACATGTAGGTTGGCGACAGAATTTCAACTTGAGGGTGGTAGCCAGCCTGGCGGGTACTACAAAGTACCCGGATATTCAGTTACCAAGGTATTAAGATATTTGATACATAACGCAGCGTTACATAATACATAAGTTTACAAACATAGACCATATCTGGTTCACGCTGATTTCTCCTGTTTTCCGTAGACCCCTCCCAAGTGAATATTATATTCTTATTATAGATTCGTTTACAAAGTTATCTTTTTGATAAAAATAGGACGCAGTCTGCGATGTGAACACCTATGTACTATACTATAGGATTGTTCGTACCATACCCTACCCTACCTTGCGCTGCTCATCGCGAAAGGAATCACTATTCTTGAATGCACAAATTACCAAAACATTTTGATGCAGAGCGGCAGAATGGAAGTGCTTCTAAAAAACTTAAAAAAAAACCGATCTAATTTTGGTCGGACTAGAATGTAAAATTGCAGTACACGTGAGGGTAGCAGCGAAGAACGGAGAATTATGTTCGGTTCGACAATGACAATAATCCGGATTATCCGGAGCAGCTCGGTTGCGATCCCGATTCGTTTGACGAACCGATCGGATAATCTACTGATAGAATAATTCCTACATACAAATTTCTGACTTCCACCAGGAATGAAGCAGTCGATCGGCACTCGTTCTTGGTAAATGAAGTCTGCGTCTACACACACAGCAAGTAATAAAATCATTCCAACCTATCGGAATGGCAACTGAGTTGCTCTGAATAAGGGGAATTAATGTACCTATGTCATGTGCAGGACAGGACCCGTCGAGCGAGGGGCAGCCCTGCTCCTGTCGCGTCGCCTCGCGCGTCGTCGCGGACCACGGACGGCGCGCGGTGCCGCCGGCGGATGACCAAACCTGTGCGCTCGAGGTCGGAAGCGTACGCGTGCCTACTTGTTAACGTTCCTTTGTTGGCACCTACCTGTCTGCTTACATTGTCAACAGACCACTCGCTATGGACACGTTACATACATACATACAATTACGTGTCCTACATCAGTGATTATATTATTATATCTATTTTTACATATTATTATTAGCAGCATTAGACTAGACTGCTCATTTGTGAACCACTGCTGCAGGGTTTCGGCTGGAGCCGTATCCTTGAAGCAGTAACTTATTCCTCTAACTAAAGTTTCAATTTACGAACATAGTAGGTACCTACGTTAAGGCGGCCAATTTTATAATAAGTCAATGCGGGACACCCACCCCTATCCACGACAAGACTGAGGATTTGTTGGCATTGTTGGTGGTGTACTTAAATTAGAAACAAACAACACTTCTTACTTCATATTTTTCACATGAGTGGCATTTTTTTTACCATGGGAGACCGACGGGCTGGGAGCTTTTTCCGCCAACGCATAAGCTTGGCCATCCAAAAAGGGAACGCTGCCAGCCTGTTGGGAACCTTGCCTATCGACAGCAGCGAGGGCTTTGAGGATTTTTTCTATGTATCATAGTTTGTATTTTATACATTGATTGTAAATACTTGTTTTAATACTATTCTCAATATTAATACTTCATGTATTTCATGTTTATCTTTATAATTTAAATTGTAACCAATTTTTTTGTTGATACATGTACGCGTTTTAGCTTCACATTTTTTGTTGAACCCTTCCCTTAATGTATGTTTCCCTTCAAATGTTGTATACCTGTTATTAATGTAACTTTATTCATTTCATGTCATTAGTGTTCTGTATGTACGTTGTTGGTGTAGCTTATCCAAAAAAATAAAAATAAAATAAATATAATAGACTTTTAATTTATTTAGTACTAGCGACCCGCCCCGGCTTCGCACGGGTAGAAGACAAATTATATTCTAAAACCTTCCAATTAATCACTCTATCTATTTAAAAAAACCGCTTCAAAATCCGTTGCGTAGTTTTAAAGATCTAAGCATACATAGGGACAGACAGCGGGAGCGACTTTGTTTTATACTATGTAGTGATGTGTATTATATGTATTTTTATAACTACGTAGAAAACATGAGTCATGTAGCAAACTTGAAATAAAGATTGATTAACGAAATAAAATCGTCCTTTCCGATCGGAATGACTACCGAATGGGTCTGAATAAGGGGGATTGTCCAGTCCAGTGGACCGAGA
Source organism: Tetheella fluctuosa (assembly GCA_951216915.1). Lineage (NCBI taxonomy): Eukaryota > Metazoa > Arthropoda > Insecta > Lepidoptera > Drepanidae > Tetheella > Tetheella fluctuosa. Next base: position 10,483,302 of record OX578233.1, on the reverse strand, counting down.
CACGTTCCGATTTGATTTCGATTTTGCTTATTTTCATTGAGAATAAGCAATCGCGTGACGACTGAGGAAATTGTCAAGTTTCCGACTTCCTACTCGTTCTCTCGGCACGGCTGTACTGTACCTACAACAGAAGCCGTACGTAGACAGATGAAGGGCGACGCGACCTTGGGCCTCCTGCACTACACTATTGCTCTTACATAATCCTTGTGGAGGCATCGCATCGTTCGGTAGCCCGTCACGTTCGCGTCGCGCGCGCGCGCGGCTCTGCGCTGCGCATCTCAATGAGACGAGGCGCGCCGCTCAAAATGCCGGAAATATTTGTTGCACAGATTCAGACCCCAATTAATTTCTAAATCCCTATCCGCTAAACTGCTAATCCTAAAAATAAATGTAGCATAATAATATACTTAATATGAATTTTAAAGGAAAAATATCACCGATGTGTAGGTTTAACTAGTTTATCAACCATGTGGGTGCTACAAAGTACCCTCCCATCATGCTATGAACATCGCGAGGAAACCAGTCACTACCACTGAGCTATCATTGCCAAAGAAGCTTTATGGTTTCCTCAAGATGTTATTCCTTCACCGAAAACTAAAGCTCATTGTTGGATCTGAACTGACAGACCGACTGACTCAAAGACCGTGTTTATATCATTCAGGGTGCCAATGCCAAGGTGCAGTGCAAGGTGCAGTGTGTGTGTGTGTGTGTGTGTGTGTGTGTGTGTGTGAGGTATAAGCAAGTTGTAAACACAACACAAACTAGGTACCTACTCACACGAACACTACATACAATCAAACGACAATATGGTTGCTATTTGATACAGTAAGGGGTTATTCTACAATTAGTTGTTGTTCGCTCCAACCGTGAGCCGTGAGCCGGGCCAGCCACCGCCACATCAGCTCGTACTGCTGAAATTAAAAAAAGATACATTACTTTGTGGAGCCACATTTTTGTTGATATAACTTTTTGCTACAAATTTCAGGACTGGGTGTAAACAATCAGCTCAATCGCTACTAAATATAATATACTGGTAGCAGAGCATATACGCCTATTTTAGTTTAATATGTATACTATACTATAGTATGCTATAACTCTATTGGTTTACGCGGCGCACGCGAGTAAAGCTCCCAGTCGCCATAATTTTTTCCGACATCGTCATAATTTAGCCAATTCCACAAAACCTTTAATCTGTATATGTATGTATATAAAAGGAAAAGGTGTCTGACTGACTGATCTATCAACGCACAGTTCAAACCACTGGACGGATCGGGCTAAAATTTGGCAAACAGATAGCTATTAATAAGATGTAGACATCCGCTAAGAATGGATTTTAGAAAATTCCACCTCTAAGGGGGTAAAATAGGGGTTCGCGGGCGAAACCGCGGGGCGGTAAGCTAGTGAATTATATACGTAAACCTGCTCATTAATCACTTTGTCGAACCGCCTCAATCGTCCACACAACGTTTCAGTCGGACGTTCCTGTGAAGTGAGTTCCACATAATAATATGTTCCACTTACTGTATTTCCTCTGCACTACGTTATATTATGAGTAAATGAGTTTTTCAAGGTCGGCAATACATAGGCGGCGGTGACCACTTACCATCAGGTGGACAGTCTGCCTGTTTGTTAACCTATTAACATCAAAAGAAAAAGAACTGGGCATGAATCAGTAAGGATAAGTGGAGGCGCGCTGCTGGTCCGCGGTCTACCGAACGACTTATGGAAATTCTCCTTTTTATATAATCTCAAACTGGCCACAAACATTCTTAGTTGTTTGTTTTATTAGGAGTGATCGAATGCTTTGGCAGGTTTTGGCATGTTTATTCATGTCAAAAAGATTTTTTTACATTCTTCCTTTACTATTTCTCTATCCATAAAATGAATTGTTTTCAATGCTGACACAATATTTGTACCTAAGATCAAGTAATACGTACTTGACCCACAACACGTATTTACTGTAATAAGTATATCAATGAGGTACAGTTTAAAATGTTGAAATACTACACCAGTACTCATCGGATGTTTGTTCTTATAATTGTAGGCGATGCCGGGGTGGTGCGTGCGATGGTGGAACGGCGGGTCCAGCAAGTGCGTGAGGTTGCTGGTCACAATGCTGTGCTGGGGCACACTGATGGCCCTAGCCCTGTCTGGACTGCAGCCGCTGCCGAAGCGTTGTGCGCCTCCAGCACGAGCGCCCGCCACCAGCTTGCTGCTACAGTCACCGCGGGCGGCGGTGGTGTCCATCCTACCCCCACCAGCGCTCCCCATCGCGCCCCTGCCTACCATCGACGTGCGTGTGTTCACCGAACACGAGCTACGCGCTGACATTGAGCGCCGTCTGCCCTCGCTGCCGTTGGCCTACTGGCATCGCCACAAATACGATAAGAACAAGTACTACAAGATTAAGAAGTGCGCACCCTTCCCTTCCATATTCGATCTCGAATTCCACAACACGTACTGGCAGACGCTGCACTCGAGCGTGGGCGACTTCTACCTCTACGGCGTATATATGGACGCGCGCAATGCAACACTCGAAGGGCCGGCGGTGCGTTTACTAGCGGTACATGACCGCATGCGGCCCAGGGTAGTGACGTATTGCCAGCTCTGGTTTGAGGAGCAGCAGGCACCGGTGTTGGTTCGCAACCTCGAGTACAAGTACTTGTGGGTCAGAGAGTTTGGCAATAACCTCGATCGATTGTTGCAGCCGTTCTTGCTGACGTGCATGCTACCTATCAATGTGCGCCACCTGGTACCCGCCTCCGTGTCTTTGGTGGAAAACGCCTGCGACCGCGCCACTAACAACTTGCGTGTGCTTGACAATCGCCTTAAGCCACCCGCCATCCGCAAAGAGTTTGCAGTCTGCGTCAAGGGGCTCGATTTCCAACACAAAGACATCTCAGTGCATCTTGTCGAGTGGATTGAGTTCGTACGCCTACTCGGCGCCGATAAGATCTTCTTTTACGAGCTGCAGGTGCATACCAACATAACAAAAGTACTCGACTACTACACGTCCTTGGGGGTGACCACCGTCACGCCGATGACGCTGCCCGGTGGGCAACCCAACCTGCCCGGTCTGCAGCACATGTACCTCAACAAGAAGACGATGCACAAGCAGCAGATGGAGTTAATCCCGAACAACGACTGCCTGTACCGGCACATGTACGAGTACCGCTGGCTCGCGCTGCTCGACATCGACGAGGTGATCGTGCCGGTCGTAGACGCGGACTGGAGCGCACTGATGCGCCGCGTGCTGCCCCTCTCTATACCTCCGCCGGGTGAGCCGCCTCGCTCCTCGTATCACGCATCCAACCTATACTTTCTAGACTCACTGCGGCTCGAGCACGGCTGGGAGGAGGGCGTGCTCCAGTACATGCGCAACTTTTCCGAGGGTGGGTACTACTCAAAGGCGTTCCACGAGACGGACATGGTGCTGGCGCTACGTAATAACTTGTCGTTGGCATGCCTCGGCGGTGAGTCGTCGTCGTACGTGATGAAGGCGGAGCACGCGCGGCTGCAGCCATACCGCGCTGATTGCAACAGGTCGCTGAGACAGTCTTGCGGCGAGTTGCTTACGCACACCATATGGGACAAGGCGATGTGGCGTTGGCGCGACTCGTTAGTGGCGCGCGTGGAAGCGGCGCTGCGCGCACTCGCCTTCCTGCCACCAGCACCTCCAGCAGCGCCACAAGCGCTGCCCGACGCGCCGCAAACTACGCCACAGTCAACACACAGTCACACTGGTGGCCGGTGACCCACCGGCACTGGGCTTCTCTTGCAAACCAACCTTACGATTTAATATTTTGTTATTATAGTTACTTCGGCTTTGATTATACGACTTCAATACTACCCTGCAGACATTTTGAAATTTTCGATGTTATTTATTCTATACTAGCTGTTCCCCGCGGTTTCCCCCGTGTTCTCAGTATAAAAATTGCCTATAACCAATAAAAGTTGCCTAAATTACTACCCCAACTCCTTATTGATATAAGTAGGTATACTAATAATAATAAAAGCCTTTATTCACTGACCATGAGTATCTTAACTTAAATAGTGTAATTAATCAAGTATAAGCTAAAGTAAAATACTAAGTAGACGGTACTATTTTTCAGCAACCAGTTGTTTGTCAGGTTGTCCTTCGACATACATAGGCCTCCTCTAGTTCCTTCCACACTTTCCTTTCCTGTCAGGAGCTAATCTTCTCCATCCCTTTATTTGACGTCCTCTTTGTCTTTTTCCGCTTCCGAGACATCATTCCATGATTTTGTCCATTTTTCTCTGTTCTCATAATATGTGCGGTCCAGTTCCGTTCGTAGTTCGTTTTTAGTTATTTTTAGAAACATCACTTTTGTTCTTTTTCTTATTTTTTAAATGGTCATATATTTTTGGTTGTTTTTGTGCGTAGTGCTAAAAGAAGGTACCGTATTACAAACAGATACTTTAATTCTATTTATTTGTATAGATAGGAGGTGGTGCAAATCCCAAGCTGAAAAACCTTAGTTTCGTAAGTATCTTATATTTAAGAGTGAAAATAGTGCTAATCTTTTTTGTTTTTTTTTTTTGTACTTTGTATAGGCTTGTTTTTGACCACAATCTCACGTAAGCAAGGTAAAGGTAAGCACACAGAGCCTAGAAGGATCTGGTTTTCAATTGCAGCTGTCGGAACACACCAATAGGTGTTTGGCGACAGATTTTCAACTTGAGGGTGGTAGCCAGCCAGGCGGGTACTACAAAGTACCCTACCACCGTGCTATGGTTTCCTCACGATGTTTTCCTTCACCGAAAGCTTAAGCTCATTGTAGGATTCTAACCCACGACCTTCAGCGTGGCGTCCGACGTCACTACCACTGAGCTATCATTGCTTAATTAATACGCAATGTCAAAGGTCATAGTCAGATTAGGCCCTATTTATGAACATCGAAGCTCTTTGAAGTTACCACCGTTCGGAAGTCAGCCTTCAATTGAAAAGAACCGGCAAGAAACTCAACAACGTTACATTTTTCATACCATGTACATGTATGTATAATGTATTATATTTGTTTTATTTTTGGACAGTCCATGTTGGCTATTATTTTTTTTAGTCAGGTTATTACTTTTTATTTCTTTTTCTTGTTGTTATTTTTTGTGTTTATGTGTATTATATTTCTTTAAAAATTGTTAAACATTTAATGGAAAAAAAGCCAACATTGTCAGATTGTCCAAAAAAAAACAAAATATATAAAAAATGTAACCTTGCTTGAGTTTTTGCCGGTTCTTCTCAGTTGAAGGCGACTTCCAAATCGGTGGTAACTTCAGTAGTTTCGACGTTCATAATAAGTGCCCTCCTTCCTAGGGCCTAAACTGAATAAATAGCTTTGACTTTGACTTTTTCCTTTAAATGTTTTTTTTATAAATAACTAAGCAGAAACATGAAAAAAAAAAATAAGTAAATAATAAACATTATTTATATCAAGCAATTATTTTATAACAAGCAATTGATTGATATCCTTACATTACGTTTTGCCTGGAGGAGTTTCGTAGGCGCAATATTATATTTAACTAAACATCACCTAGCGTAGGTCAAAAGGTACTTGTCTAGATTAGATAAATGCAACGAGCTCATACACCTTGAGGTTATATTAGGTACTTATGTAGTTGAGGAGTTCCCATGGCTGCTTTTCCTTCCAGCTTCATCATCAGACCTGCTTTATGATACCATATTATTGCATTGTCATCCAGCTCTGAGCTTCAAAGTTTTGTCTCTAGCTCATCCGGATGTTATTTTAGAAATGATTGCACAATTAATGCGGAACGGAGAAAGTGTATGCGCTTAGGGTGAGAGGTTGTTTGTTTGTTTGTTTGTTTGTGTGTGTGCAAAAATCAAATGTCCCCATTTATATTTTGACCGATTTAGATACGGTTTTCTGTAACAGGGAGCGCTGTAATATTTTTTTTCTTGCTTTTATAAATAAAAATGGAGCAGTACGGGGCGGCGGTTAGATGTAGGCGGAAAGACAGCAAAAAAAAAAATTAAATAAAACCCACGGCGGATGGTCCTAATAAATGAAGTACGGTCCTTTTGAGGGATGATAGTATAGGTCATAAGTATTCCGAAATTGATAAAAAAAAAATATTCGGTCGTAATTTTAATGAAAAAAAAAACTGAAATTGTCCTTCATCACTACTTAGCATTAATTAAAACCATTAAATGTATTTTTTAATTTTTTTAATAAATAATTTTACCACTGATTATGCTGTGCAGCATATAGAAACTATATTTATATTACAAAAAAGAGCAATTCGTGCCATTTATAATATGGGTCCTCGTGAATCGTTAAAGAAATTATTTAAAGATATAAATGTTATGACTTTACCTTCACTTTACATTTATGAAAATATAATGTTCGTACGTAAAAATATAGAAATGTTTAAATAAAAAATGGAGATACATAGTATCAATACAAGACAAAAAGATAAATTAGTAGTTCCGTATTTTAGATTAGCTAAAGTTAAAAAGACATTCTTGGATGTAGTGTTCGCTTTTATAATAAAATACCTATCTCAGTTACCAAGATGACTGATTTTAAATTCAAATCCTATATAAAGTAAGTTTTAAAAGAAAAAGCCTATTACAAGGTAGCTCATTACATTGAGGATAAAGATGTCTGGAAGTAGCTGCACTCTGCACAAGTGCATCTTGTACATACTTTTATACAAAAGCCAGTAGGTACTTACTTAGTATTAGAGATACTAATTTTTTGTTAAAATTTGAACTTGTTCAGGTTATTATTTTTTATTTATTTTTCTTTCTTGTTATTTTTTTTTCATTTTTGCGTTTATGCGTATTATATTTTTTTAATAATTGTAAATGGAAAAAAGCCAACATTGTCAGATTGTCAAAAAAAACAAACTAAATATATAAAAAATGTAACCTTGCTGAGTTTCTTGCCGGTTCTTCTCAGTTGAAGGCGACTTCCGAATCGGTGGTAACTTCAGTAGTTTCGACGTTCATAAACAGTGCCCTCTTAGGGCCTAAACTGAATAAATGGCTTTGACTTTGATGGCTCATTCTCTTTAGTTAGACCATTAGATCCTATTCCTTAGTAATTATTCATGATGACACGGATTTCCAAAATTCAAACATGAATTATTTTCAATACGCTAAAGAAGTTGCTACTTACTTTTACTATTAATTAAATACCTACTTTTACAGGTGATTCTCTACTCGACATACACACATACATACATACATACCTACCTGTATATGCATGTCATCACGTCCTTCAGTATTGTTTCACATTTTTGTTACATGTTGCATACTTTTCATCTTCAAAAATAAATGGAGGCCATCTTAGAAAGTAAACTTGTAAGGAATTTGGAATCTATGTAAATATGACTGCCGTCGCCTGTGGGTGGATGTTATAGGGCAATGCCAGGAGGGTTACCGATATGTTATTAGCATGAATGAAATGAAATGAAAATGAAATGAAAATGAAAATGAAATGAAAATGAAAATGAAATGAAATGAAAATATTTTTTATTCAAATAGGCCTTCACAAGCACTTATGAATAGTCTGACTCTAACGCTCGGTTCGGAAGGTTGCTTTTACTGAGAAGAGCCGGCAAGAAACTCAGCAATTACTCTTTTCAAAACCAACTCAGATTTATTACATTAAATTATTTATCTAGTCTCACTGACAATATATGTGTGTTATAACAAAAAAGAAAAGAAACAAAATGATGAGTGACATAGTTAATAAATAGATAGCAAATTTAAGCAGACCAGCCCCCACAAGCAGCACCTGTTCACAAGTATGACGCATGTGGCAGCCATCGCCCTCCTCGCACATATTGTAGGGAAGTGAGCGACCCGCCACACGACGCCGCCGCAAGCAAAGGCCTCAAAGTGAGCATGACTACCATAAGCTTGCTAAAAAGAAAAACAATTTCACGGAATATGAATAAGAACACACAATATGTTATCACTGTTACCATTCACATGTTTATAGGGCAAAAATAAAGTGTATTATAATAACAATATTTAAAAAATTATGATAATATATTACACAAAAATTTATATACATACACAAAAGTAACAAATCTACCAAGCATTATCGTCTTTTAAATAATCATTCACAGTATAGTAAGATTTTTCAATTAAAACAGCTTTAATACGGTCCTTAAACCTTTGTGAAGGCAAATTTAAAATTGAAGTAGGGATTTTGTTATAGAAGCGTGCACCTAGTCCTAGAAATGAACCTTGCACTTTTTGTAGTCTATAAGCAGAGGTCACAAGTTTGTGCTTATTCCTAGTATTGATCGAGTGTACTTCACATTTTTTCAAAAAACCACTAATATTTTGATGGACAAATAATATGTTTGCATAAATATATTGAGATGCAACTGTGAGTATGCCGATTTCCTTAAACTTATCTCTGAGGGAAGTTCGAGAGCCCAAATTATAAATAGCTCGCACTGCCCTCTTTTGTAAAATAAAAATGGTTTCTATATCAGCAGCTTTACCCCAAAGTAAAATGCCATAGGACATGACACTATGAAAATAGCTAAAATAAACTAATCTAGCTGTATCTACATCTGTAAGTTGTCTAATTTTCCTAACTGCATAAGCTGCCGAACTGAGCTTCGCCGCAACAGATGAAATTTGGGAGCCCCATTGTAATTTTGAGTCCAAAGTAATCCCTAGGAATACTGTTGACTCAACAAGATTGAGGGCTTCATTATTTAACATTAAATTACAGTCTACTTTTTTTACATTTGGTAATGCAAATTTAATGCATTTAGTTTTCTTTGCATTTAAAACTAAATTATTCACTGTAAACCAATTTAATACCTTTGTTAATGCACCGTTTACATCGTCATAATTGGATTTCAGTCTATCAACACCAAAAATCAGTGAGGTATCATCAGCAAACAGTACAATTCCACAGGTATTTTTAACATAAAACGGAAGGTCATTAATATATATTAAGAATAGAAAAGGACCCAGAATAGAGCCCTGCGGTACACCCATACGCACAGGAGAACCAGATGATTTAACCCTATTTACATCGACACTTTGAAGTCTCTGCCCAAGGTATGATTGCATAAGATCAAGTGCCACGCCTTTTACCCCATAATAATTTAGTTTACGTAAAAGTGTTCCATGATCAACGCAATCGAAAGCCTTGGATAGGTCACAGAACACACCAATGGCATTCTGCGACCTCTCCCAAGCATTAAAGATATTTTTTAAAAGTGTTACCCCAGCGTCAATTGTAGAACGACCTTTCGTAAAACCGTACTGCTCACTATGTAATAGTTTATTTAAATTAAAGTGTGCAAGTAATTGCGATAAAATTATTTTTTCGAATACTTTACTAAGGGCTGGCAAAATGGAAACGGGCCTATAATTAGAAGGATCCCTAGGATCTCCGGTTTTGAACAATGGTACTATTTTACTATGTTTCATCAAATCTGGAAATTTACCTGAATCTACACATCTGTTAAAAATTAAAGCCAAATAGGGAGCGATATCATCCATGATACCCCGCAAGACAGTAACAGATATATCCCATAAATCACCAGTGCGTTTAACTTTCAGACTCTTAAAAGTTTTTAATATGTCATGAGATGTTATATGCCTAAATTTGAATAAGTCATCGCACTCAGACACATTGTTTTTCAATATTATTTCAGCGTCTTCTGGTGAGGAATTTAAGGAGCTGGTGGTAGCTATAGGTATATCACTAAAAAACTCATTAAATGCGTCTGCAATTTGACTACTTTCACTAATAATTTTATTATTTATATTTAATTCAATACTATTATTATGCTTTTTACTCTTTCCCCTTTCAGAGTTAATAATGTCCCATGTTGTTCTTACTTTATTAGTTGATTTACTAATTTTATTTTTTAAGTAGATGGACTTAGCTGAAGCACAAGCTTTCTTGAAAATTTTAGAATAATTTTTAACATACTCAATAAAAATTTGATTTTGATTAAATTTTTTCATACCATACAGCTCATACAACTTAGCTCTACTTTTATAAATACCAACTGTTGCCCAATCGTTAAACTTAATGTTATTATTTTCTTTAAAAGTCCTTGGTTTAAAGGTATTGTCAAATTCCTTTCTTATAAAACCAAAAAGTTCATTATATAGACAATCTGGTTCATCCTGTGCCATCTCAATAGAAACAATATTTTTGTTTACATTTGTTTTGAATCGAACCATGCGATTTAAGGTAATAGGTCTACATGTTATTTTATGGGGGGTAATCTCGTTTTCATTTAATAAAACCACCTTTAGACCGCAATGATCTGAAGTTAACTCACTAATTACAGATTGTTCAAGTGCATCACAGCTGCAAAACATATTATCGAGGCAAGTGGCGGACGTTGCCGTGATTCTAGTTGGCTCACAGAATAAATTGTTTAAATTAAAAGATTTGAACAAATTAATCAGTCTTACTGTTGTAGGTGAATCTACTAATAAATTCACGTTAAAATCTCCACATACTATAATGTTCTTGTTGCCCGTTTGAGCTTTATTAAGAACGTCTTCTACGACTGATTCAAATAAACTAAAGTCACCTAAAGGGGGACGGTACACGCAAACTATAACAAATCGCTCCAACTCTACACAAGATAATTCAACAGTGCGTTCGACTGACAATGTATATGATTTTCCGTCCAAGGTTATTAGTGACACTTTAAATGATTGACAGACGAGATAAACGGCGCGGCGTGTAGGTACCTTATAGTCTACAATAAAATATTGTGTGCCTTAGTGTCAGCTGCTCCTGGCACGGTCAACTCTACTCTATGTGACTTTGTCGCGTATTAGCACAGGAGCAATCAGGTGGTTCTACTGCTTACATTGTTTACAGGGAAGCTTTATTATAAAGGACCATTTACAAGAAGTTTCTTGCCTTCGTAGAAACACTCAATGCAACGTAGTTAGTCCACATCCACGCGAACGCTGTCACGCGTACATCTATATTAGTATGCGGTGGTATTTGTTCTGTTTTCCAGCTTCCACAAAGCCGTAGGTAGGTACGAGGTTAGGTAGTAGGTAGTTTAACTAGAGAATAACATAGATCAGGTTTCTATGAACTGGGTGTAAGTTTAGCAACGCTCCATTGGCGTGACCCTCTCCATTTATATCTTCATCCCGTTCCGTATATACCTGTCGGCAATAATCAAACAGTCGGCAATAACACCTGGCCATCATCAACTAACTCTAAATAATAGATATCACCTGGGACATACTTCACACAAGGAGAGAGCTCGTAACTATGAAAAAGTTAGGTATGATACCCTATCAATCGTGCCACAGGTCGTGGGTTCGTTCCCCACCCAGAACAGACATTTGCGCGAATGAACATGTCTGTTTGTACTGACTCTGGGTGTAATTACCTACGTATTTAAGTATATATTTAGAAAAAAATGGTGTATGTACTATATCAATTATCTGGTTTCCATAGAATAAACTCTGCTCATCGAAATCGGGTGAAAGGAAAAAGTTATAGATATTTAATCAAGTCTACGAGAGCGAAAAGCTATTCAAAGTATACTTAAGCTGTCGGTAAAGAAAATATCCTTAGGAAATCCTTAGCACGATGGGGCACGTACTCGGTTGGAGTAACCGACTCACTTGGCTGGCTGCCACCCTCAAGTTTTCAATCTGTTGCCAACAACTATCGGTGTGTTTCGGCTGGACTCTACAATCAGTTCCCCTTCTAGAGTGTATGTGTGTGTGTGTGTGTGTGTGTTTGAGTGCTTACCATATTTGGCCACATCATCACTTATTTGTTAGTTCTTTATCTATGAAATTGCTGTCTTATATGGGATTCAATCCGATTATTATTATAAAAAAAAAATTTTATCGAAATATTTACCTGCATTATTTACTCATTCCTGCCATTAAAAGAGTTGTTTGTTGATAGTGTTGATACCCTTCTTGTAAAAGACTAATGCATCACTTCAGAATTAAAGATTTTACTATGCAAAAAGTTATCCAAAATGTGAAAATCTGTTGGTGTAAGGAGTGGGGAGTATGGTGGATGACAAAAGTGTCTACAGCTTCAACTAATTCCACTTTTTCGGAGTTTGGATAAGTTTTTGCAAGGCAAAAATAACATCATGTAGTTACCATACAAAACGGCAACATCATAGACACCTTACTCATAAAACGCTATTTAAGTTTAATACTCGTTTTAGTTTGTTATCGATCACCCTATTATCAGTTTCAAACAATATGAAAAGTATTTTATAAGACCGCTAATATAAATGTACTAAAAGTAAGACACAATAAAACTCAGAATAACTAATAAAATACGTTTAATACTAGGCTTAAATTGATAAGAGTAGGTTTGTAGGAGCGGGCCGGTGGCGGTGCCGGTGTCGATGTCGGTGGTGGCGGGTCACCGGTGCGGCTGCGTCGTCGGTGTGGAGGGCGGCGGCGGCGGCGCGGGCGGCAGGAACGAGAGCGCGCGTAGCGCCGTCTCCACGCGCCCCACCAGGCGGTCGCGCCAGCGCCACAGCGCCGTGTCCCGCACGGGCTGCGAGCGCAGGTCGGCGCAAGACTTGCTCAGCGCCGTGACGCAGTCGGCGCGGTAGTGCTGCAGCCGCGCGTGTGTCGTCTCCATCGAGTACGAAGAGCACACGCCGCCGAGGCACGCCAGGGGGAAGTGGTTGTGAAGCGCCAGCACGCGATCCGTCTCGTGGAACGCCTTCACGTACTGCCCGGGCTTAGTGAAGTTGCGCGTGCGGTACACGTGCTGCAGCATGTGCATGTACTGGGGCACGCCCTCCTCCCAGCCGTGCTCGTGCCGCAGCGAGTCGAGGAAGTATAAGTTGGACGCGTGGTACGAGGTGCGAAGCGGCTTACCCGGCAGCGGTACAGAGAGGGGCAGCACGCGGCGCATCAGTGCGCTCCAGTCCGCGTCCTCGACTGGCACGATCACCTCGTCGATGTCGAGCAGCGCGAGCCAGCGGTACTCGTACATGTGTCGGTACAGGCAGTCGTTGTAGGGGATCAGCTCCATCTGTCGCTTGTGCGTCGTCTTCTTCTTGAGGTACATATGCTGCAGACCGGGGAGGTTGGGTTGCCCACCGGGCAGCGTGATCGGCGTGACGGTGGTCACGCCCAGCGATGTATAGTAGTCGAGTACTTTTGTAATGTTGGGGTGCACCTGCAACTCGTAGAAGAATATCTTGTCGGCGCCGAGCAGGCGCACGAGCTCGATCCATTCGACGAGGCGTACAGAGAGATCCTCGTGCTGGAAGTCGAGGCCCTTGACGCAGACCGCGAACTCCTTGCGATCGGCGGGTGGCGTGGGGCGGTCGTAGTGGATGCGTAAGTTGTTGGTGGCGCGGTCGCACACGTTTTCCACCAGTGACACGGAGGCGGGCACCAGGTGACGCACCTCCTTCGGTAGCACGCACGCCAGCAGGTATGGCTGCAGCACGTGGTCGCGGTAGTTGCCCCACTTACTGTTCCACACGTACTTGTACTCGAGGTTGCGAACAATCACCGGTGCCTGGCGTTCCTCAAACCAAAGCTGGCAATGGGTCACCACCTTCGGTTGGATACGGTCGTGTACGGCCAGTAAACGCACCGCAGGCCCGATGCGCGACGCGTTACGCGCGTCCATGTACGCTCCGTACAGATGGAACACGCCCGCGCTAGAGTGCAGCGTCTGCCAGTACGTGTTGTGGAACTCGAGATCGTATATCGAGGGGAAGGGGGCGCACTCCTTTTTCTTGTAGTACTTGTCCTTGTCGTCCTTGTGGCGGTGCCAGTAGGCGAGCGGCAGCGAGGGCAGGCGGCGCTCGGCGTCGGCGCGCAGCTCGTCCTCGGTGAGCACGCGCGTGTCGGTGGCGGGCAGCGAGAGGGCGGGCGCGGCCGGGGGCTGGGTGGACAGCGCCGCCGCCGGCTCGGACTGCAGCAGCAGGCGGGAGGGGGGCGCGGGGTGCGCGCGGCGCGCAGGCGGCGGCTGCAGGCGAGGCAGGGCCAGCGCCGCCAGCGCGCCCCAGCACAGCAGTGCGGCCAGCCACCGCACTCGCGTGCGGGACCCGCCGCTCCACCATCGCACGCACCACCCCCGCATCACCTGCAATTGTACAAACAAACATACCATGAGCTCTGGTGTTTAAGCACCGACTTCTTAGACTAAGCCAAACTGACTAATGGCACAGTTGCGAAGGGTGTAGTGTGGGTACCTATGCAGGCCGCCTGCGCCGCAGTCGCCGCTGCGGGGTGTGCATCGCTAGAGATCGCGAGACTGGCGGCCGGGGCAGTCTTACATCTCACGCGTCGTCACTTTCACTACATACTTTTCATTAAGAATTTCATCATATTTCGATACCGTAATTAATATTAAAGCCATTAATTTAAATCCCCCATTGTGACTACATAAAAATCTCAAAAAGAAATCTGTAACTCTTTGACACAAGACACGTATATAGACAGCTCCCAGCTGTTGACATTGGGTATTATGTAAGAAATAAAGAAGGCTGTGCTTGAAGGCGCATTATGTCGATATTAGAGTATCTAGCATTTCAGCCTGTGTCATCTCTAGTTTGTAAGCGAGATAGTGCTCTATATATGTAAGTCTATCTCGCTCTGAATGCTATTTTACTTATTATTATATCGTTCCGAAACGGATTTTAATAGTTGTCATACTTTTGTACTCAAAACTTTGCGACATACGTTTATTTATTTATTTTGCTATGAGTGTTTCTTTTTATCAAAGGAGTATAGCATGGGATTGACAATGAGCGAGTAATACCCCCCCCCCCCCCCCCCCCCCCAGTGTTGCAAGCGTCAATAGGTTACGGCAACCGCTTACCAGGTGGGATGAAAGCTTGTTTTCGACCTTAGTGGTATAAAAAAAATACGAATAAACTGAATGTACAGTGACACAAAAACTGGCGCGGTGGCTATAAGTGGAACTAACGAGGTCTTTGAAATGTCAAGGGGTTAGTACAAGCTTACCAAATATTATAAATAAGTGATAAGTTTGTGAGAGTGCAACAGAAAAGACTCAACAACGTGCAACATGTGAATATAGTCCATCGTTTGTGTTCAGGTTAGATATAGTTGAGGGAAGCGACTCTACCTTCACGGCACGCGACACGCGGCACGCGACACGCGGCACGGCGAGACACGCGTGATCTCTTACTTGTGTCCAAATGTAGTTGGTAATGTTTGGTACGAGCTTCTGTTACCAATAGTACAATCGTTCTTACTTCAATAATCTACATTGAAACTGGTGACTTTGCCGATGTTACGCGTAATCAAGACACGTTTTTTTATTTATTTATATTTTGTATCTTTGTAAATATTGATTTGTACAATGATACGTGAAAGTAAGTTGTTTGAATTCACAACATTTTAGATGGGTTTGTTAAACATGCGACAGACTACGTCGGCGGTCGACGACACACCTCTAAGTATTATGTCTTTTGTTTGTCAACAATCGCTTAGCACTATAGTTAAACTATTATCATATTTATTAAACTAACTACTGTACGTGACGTGACCCGCACTGCGCTGGGCACGCGCCACTCGAGGCCTCTCTCAGAATAATAGACAATATCTCATGGGTTTGTGTGCTTGTGTGTGTGGGGCTGGTGCGTCCGACTCCGCCACAAATAAGACGTTACGGTACAGTCAGTAGTAGTGCTCTTACAAAGTAATTTATTCCGTGTAGGCCCTAGGAGGGCACTTATGAACGAGAAGAACCGGCGAGGAGCTAAGCAAGGCTACCTACATATTTGAAATATTTTTTGGACAATCTTTCTCTCATTCGCAAATTATAAAATGACGTTCCATAGGTACTTAAAATAGATGTAATAAATTAAAATGCAAGAAATATCCGTTAAAAAAAACATCAAAATGAGGACCTCAAAGGGTCTGCTTGTTTTCTATCAGCTAGATAAATTAAATAGTGACGGGATGAGGACTGCCTCGTCAGCACACCGTCATCCTGATCGACATCGACTGACCATGTCTATAATTTATGACATGACATATTATATGCTCCTGCCTCGTATATTATTACTTGTACCTACGCAATAGTAAGATAATGTGACCATATAACTTTATGTGAACCAAAATATTTGTGGAATATTTAGTTAATCGTATTGACGACATAGCCAACACAGCACACACACACACCCGTACACTGCACTACTGTACTGTAGAATGGGTAGGTAGGTAGGTACATGTGACCAGTTAACATTTGCAGAATGCAGTGAACGAAGACACGCAGGGACGATTTGCAAATATTGCACGAGCAATACGCCCTTTACATTGCTTTAAATGAAAGGCTACACAAACAGTATTTCTCTCTGTAGGAATTGGCACAGCACCTCTCGCGAAATACTCATGGAACTAATTTCTCCCATACATAATTGTAGTACCTAATAGAAAAAAATATTTAAAAAATCGAAGGATATCTCAAATCATCAGCAAATTATTACTATAACTAAAATATACTTTGAATAGGATCGGTGAGTTAGACTCAATACAATACGTACAATTCAGATATTACATAGATAGATACCATATGTGACTCTTGCGCCTAGATACTATTTACAACTAGGACATGTTCTCGAGACTGCAGAAGATCTTGGCGGAGTCTTCTCGGTCCAAGTGTATTCCGAACCGGTGGTAGAGTCAACTGTAACGTTTGTGCGTTCATAAGTGTCTTATTACCTAAATTGAATAAATGATTTTGAGTTTAAGTTTTGAGTTTGCTGTAAATTCTGAAAGCAAGAACCTAAGATACAGATTCTCACGAGTATGAGAAACTAGATCCCAGCTGCAAGTGGAGACCGGTCATATGAGCTGTAGGTACTTTAGTAAGACTTGTTTTATTATGTATAGGGTTGTGTTTAAGCGTAATTTGTGGTATGGTATGTAGGAATTGGCTCTCAAGTGCAGCAGTCGGAACTGCAGATACTCAGAATGTTAGTCAAACCAAATGCGATGCTAATCTAACTAGAATACACGCTGGCGCTGCACACACACAGTTCCCACCAAAGTGGTTCCCACGTCACAAGCGCACTCGCACTAGCATGTATAGTTTAGGAACGAGATTTTCTTTGAAGCTTGTCGTCGGGCGCAGTGCAGCGCAGCGCAGCGCAGTGCAGCGCAGCGCAGCGCAAGTAGCGCAACGAATACGTTGCTGAGTTTTCGCAGAAATGCGACTTATTTATGAACAAGGCGACGACTTGAAGCCACGAGCACCAGCTTGTGAGTACTAACGTTGTGAGAACTAACGTCCCCTCCCGTATATACCAGTTTGTAGCTAGTAAGTATATGTATAGTTAGGTAGCGAGCGGTAGTGGTTGCGTCTCATGTTCCTTACTATTGGATGTGGTAAAACTAAAAGTCATACAACTTGGGTAAGTACTGACTACTCAACCAGTTATAATTGTCCGCTCACCACCAGATGTCGCTAGTATACAAGGTAGGGACTGGTTGGTAAAGGTTTTAATTTAAAACATTAACTACATACAAATTAACAATTGTTTTATAGACGATTGACGACGATACTTCGTATTATTGATACTACGAAGTATGTACTGCAGAACCTACTCACTCGTAAGTGACAGATAATATCACCTCAGTGACAACTAGCGACATCTGCCGATGAGCGGACAATTATATACACTCTAGCGCGTACTTATTCTATATCTCTGCAGATTTCGTGCGAAAATCATAGCAATAGTTTTAAATAAACTTGCAACACGCACAATAATATTGCGACGCTCTGTGGCGGATGCAGGCGCAGGCGCAGGGCCGAGGTCGTAGCCCCCTCCCCAGCCCTGCAGGGTCGGCTTGGGGTGGGGTGCGGGGAGCGTTGGGCTTGGTCTTTGCCAACAGGCGGACGTACTCAATAAACCGGTCCAGCCACCCCTGCCCCTCCCCCGCAGCCTGCGTCCACCCACCTCCCTCGGCTGGTTGACTGCTACTCCAGGATTTAATTCACAAGTTTTTTATCACATTCTCAGACAACGAAGACTCTGGGGATACTGGGATACATTTCAGAATAAAATCGTGGTCGTGTTGTGACCGAGCATTAGGTGTTCATGACGTACGTGGTAGTGGTACTGTAGGTGTCGTCATACGTTAGTACTTTATTATATGTGAGATTATTTATACAAGCACGCAATCATGTTTGTTTGTAGAGAGCGCGCCTCCGCTACTCGCGAAGCTTTCCGAACCGAACAAGTACATGTACATAGTTAGCATCAAGCTCACACACAACACGCGCCATGAAGTGACCACCTCGACAGGTGCTATTCACATTATTGGCTATGTGTTAATGCTGTGCCGGCTGAGGGTGTAAGTACTTCAACACGGAAATAATATCAACACTTGGCAAAAAATTACAAAGTGCGTGCGTTGATGTCTTTTTGAGGTAGTGTCGGGTGCGCGTCGTTGATGTCTTTTCCACCAAGATTGGAATTTTTTTTTTCAACAAACCAGGTAGCGCCATAAATCATAATATTAATACGTGAAGTAAAAACTTTAAAGCCTTTTTTACGAAAATTACGCGGTCGGAGGAGTATGTTTGGTTCAGTTAAAGTTTATATGGAAAAGGAGTGCAGAAAGCTAATATTTTGATACAAATATACGTTAGATATAAAATAATAAAAAAAACAGTACACACACACACACACACACACACACACACAATATGTCACCACTGTCAGTCGTGACATTTCTATGCTTTGTCTTGTCACCTACTCTTTTGTTTAATTATGATCAAATTGTAAGCACAGCGCAACCATTAATATATCAAAATATAATAAATATACAGTTGTTTGGATTGTTTGTTTATATCACTCATTTATTATGTGCTATAGGTAGGTGTTGTTTCTGCTGAAGATAATGTTAATTACTAAGCAGAGGAGTTAAGTGAGTTAGTTTATGCTTTTGAAACGGTGATTGTATACTTCGTAATACCACTCTTGGCCCGCGTCGCACTCATTCAAAACTGTTCAGCCGTTACGGAGCCGGGTGTTACAGATATACAAACACACACAAACTTTTGATGATGGGGGGAAAATATATGATAATATAAAACGTATATGTTAAAGTATGACACAACACAACATTGTATTACTGATACGTATACTGCACGATTGCACCCAGACGTAGCGGTCCGCGGCACACGATCGCCTCGGACTGCGGACAGCGGACAGCGGACACTCTCTAGCTTTCAGAGAACAAGTCGCAGTGTATGCGTAATTATATCTCCGGAGCTATACAATGCGCTTAATACTTTCAATTACATATTTAAGACAACAATAAGTAGTGGGTAGGTACCTAGTGTTCGCTCCAACTCACTCTTTCATAATTAAACCACGATTCTACTTTCGAATACTCGACGTAAGTGTGTGTGTAATGTCCACACAAACACAGATGGCACTGTGCGCGGCACCGGGCCGGGCGGCGCCGGCGCATCTGCTGCTATCAGTTCCCGAAAACTTTCAGCAGATATTTCCAAAAATTAAACCAACGGAGCCGTAGAAGTATGAGTATACAACAATTACCTAATCTAACATCTACCCCCTGGTTTTACCCGCGCTCCCGAGGGATCGAATGTTTTCCAGAGATAAAAAGTATCCTGTTTTATTCCAGTATAATGATCTATCTATGTGCCAAGTTTCATCAATTTTTTTTATTACGGTTAGGCTAATGTTAGACCAATATCACATGTGGCTGAACGTGGTAAGCACACAAAGCTCAGAAGGAAAAGTTAGCTTTGACGACCCCGTCACGACCACGGCACGACCACGGAGCAACCTCGGTGTTCGGCAGCAGTACAGCGCTGGTGCCAAGTGTGTCAATGGAGTGTTCACTCGACGTTGATTAAATGCGTACATTTTATTTAGCACTAGCGACCCGCCCCAGCTTCGCACGGGTAGCAGAGCATAAATACGCCTACTTTTTTTTTAATAAGCATAATTATAACTCTATTGGTTTACGCGGCGCACGCCAGTAAAGCTCCCAGTCGGTATGATTTTTCCGACTTCTTCAACAACCATCGTTATATTCACACAAGACCTTTATAAATTATATACTTAAACCTTTATCTTAAAATCACTCTGACTATTGTTGAAAACCATATGAAAATCCGTTTAGTAGTTTTTGAGTTAGCGGCCCCCAAACTGCACAAAGTTTATTCTCAGTTCTTCACAACTGAGCTAATGAATTGCCCCGAATGAAAACTCAGAATGACGCTCATATTGCACTTGAGAGGCAGGCCACTAGCATTGCTATGGTCATTACACCCACGTTTGTAACTAATGCTAAAATCATGTTACATCATTGCTTTCAGTTCATTCGGTGCATCCGTGTACAGTGATAATGGCTAGTCATACTACACTTATAGTTTAGATTGAAAGCTACCTACCTACCTACCTACCTACCTAGCCGGCGCGATGTCGCAATCGATACCTAGTGCTTGTACTTACGACATAAAGACAAAATTGTAGCGCGCGCGGGGAGCCGGCCATGCACGATACAATACTACGTGGTAGGTATGCAACGCAATGAGTATGCCAAACGATAAATAATTATGGCAGAATTAGTACCAAAATTCGACCATTATTAAACAAAATAAGCGCTCGTGGCGTAGCTTGATTAGCCGTTCTTAACCGATCGGCAAAGTTAAGCAACGTCCAGTCTGGTCGGTACCTGGATGGGTGACCGCCTAGTGGTATCTTGAGCGTTTCCGTGCTTCGGAAGTCACGTTAAGCCGTTGGTCCCGGTTATCACTTAATTGTGATAGTCGTTAAGCTAGTTGGAGACCTCCTAGGTGGCCTGACAACTCCAACAGTACGTTGACCACTAGCCTACCTCCACCGATCCGCAGTGGGCACGCGTGGTGGAGTATTTGCCCATTCCCCTTTCACGCTTATTCGTGAAAGGAGGCCTGTGCTCAGCAGTGGGCAGATATAGGCTGTAATTATTATTATTAAACAAAAGAGTAATAGTATATGTTATAGTAGGTATATGTTACATTCAAAATTGTTATAGGTTATAGGTTTTTTTTTATTTACCAGGAAAGAGTTTTGAACGAGATACTTAGTTTCAGTCAAAAGTGGTTTTGACCGATTAAGACTTTTGACTGTAACAGAAAATCTTTTCACTCATAACGAACTCTTTTCTTTTTAAGTCTGTCATTGCCGCGTTATCGATAAAGCACTCTCATGGTGACATGTGTGTGTGTGTATGTGTGTCAAACGCATGCTAGTGTGTGTAATGTTTTCTTTATTAATTCACCTGTATTCTAACAAATAAACCATTTGATTTGATTTGCTTAGTAATTGAATGAGTATATATTTATGATCATGTGCATGTAATTGTGCGTGTCGAGTGGCAAGCTGCCAAGTTCATTGTCATTTACATATTGGTTAACCGCTGGCCGCTGACGGTACCAAATACATAACAGACATATGTTGTACAGCCGTATACAGTGACGTCACTGGACGGCGGATGCGCTTTATGATCATTAATCTCATATAAAGCTGTATGTGTGTAGTATAGTGTTGCGTCGCATCGCGTCGGTGGTGTCGGTGTCGGTGTCGGGTGTCGGTTGAATGTCCGAGACAGACTCACCCTCGTAAAAACATTGAATCCGTTTCGCAGAACGAACATGACATGAGGCGTATTAAAGCGAACACGATAATGACTGCGGTCTACAGTCGGCGGTCGGCGAGCGTCGCGTCGTTCCGTCATCGCGTCACGCCAAATGCCGTAGCGAAGCGAAGGTCGTAGATTCCAAACCAAAAATGAGCTAGAGTCTACGGTGAAGGAAAACATCGTTACCATCCTCGAGTCGACAATCTATCGCCAAGCAACTATCAGTGTGTTCCAGTAGCTGCGCTTGAGAGGCGCTTCCCTCTAGATTTTGTGTGCTTACCACCTCCGGCCACATCATCACTGACTATAGTGGGAACGTGGTCAAACACAATACATAATAATATATATACAGATATGCGGTGGCCGGTGGCGAGGGGCGACGTAAATCGAAAATAAAGCACATTGAATTTATCTGCTGAGTAGTCAGTATTCTTGCAAATAAGCTACAATCACTTATAGCGAGTGTGTTGTGTAGTGTGTAGTGTGTACCGATAAGCGATGACTCATCACCATAGTAGGTAGGTACGTACATAAATATAATTAGGTTAAACACCGTTGGCACACGCGAGCAGATACACTGTAGGTACCACGCTTGTTGTGTGTGAGGGTGGATACGTCTCCGGCGATATTTGAATGAACTGAATATTGCTGAATGTAAGAATGTGGTTCAATGACACAGGATATTATTTTAAGCTATTGTATATCTTTTATCGCGGGCTTCGGGGTTTGTTTAGATATTGTATTGCTTCGGGGTTTGAGCGCGGCGACCGAATCAAGAAATTTTTTCGTAACGAAAAAACCTAACACCTCCCACACACGTGAGAAGTGTATATATGTGTGTTTATGCTGTTTGTGAGAAGGTATATAGGTGTATAGGTATCTATTAATATCAAAGAAAAAAAAAAACTGCCAAAATAAAAAAATGATTAAAAAATGCTATGCATTAGCTTTACCGCGGCAGTCCCCGAGTGCCACTCGTATTTTTCTTCTATCAGTTTAGCACTATATCCGCATGTCAATGAGCATTTCATTTATTATTTATTGAGAAAAGTACGCGAGTTTAGTTCTGAGCCTTCTATCTCTTATACTACAGGAGGGAGAATGGCTGAGAGAGAAGATAAAACAAAAAGATTACCTATACTCTTACCAATAGCCTAAAGTCCGTCTGACTGACAGACAGACAGACGGACCTAAAGATTAAAGATTTTGCCATACTCATCAGCTGCCATTTTTTTTCTCCGAACAAAACCCTTCAAACCACAAAGAATTATTCTAAGGAAGGATTTTTTTAACTTCAACTCATAAGGGAATAAAATAGGGGGTCGCGGTTGAAGCCACGGGGTGGAAAGCTGTATGTGATCTACACATCACATATTATAAATCGTCTGTCTAACTGTTAAGTTTCACAGTATAAATGTAATGATTTTAAGCTAAGTATCATCACGCTGTGCTGTGACTAGAGCGAGCAGCGCAAGTGGCCCTTTTAGTGTGACTTACAAGTCAGAGACAAAAAAACAAGCCGCAAGCAGTAATCTAGTCGTTAATAAGTGAAGACGTGAATATAAAAGTATATGACAGTAAATATGCTAATAATGAGGTAGGTACAACATCATTCATCATTACAATACGTAGCTGTGATTGACTGTGACCTGTCGGTGCATGACGCGCGCGGCGCGAAGCGAGCACACGACTCGACGAGCGTTGTAGGTAACTATGAGGTATCATCTGATGTCATAGTCGTGCAGGAACAACACATATCTGAGAACATTGACTCACCACTAGGCACTTATAACTCGGTTTCCCCTCTAAAAAAACATCTACAAGAATCGTTAATAGCATTTTTTCATAACGACCATAGAATGGATCGTGTGCTGACGTCACTACGTTACACTCGCTACGATGTGCTACGAGATAAATACGCGACGATGATGCACGAGCGAGATGCGCGCGCAGTGCATAACCCTAGTTTAGCTGACATACTTATAATTTGAATTCGCCTGACTGACTTCCGCCCTCAATTTGAGAATCTGTCGCCAAGCACCTAGGCTACCGGCTTGAGAGCCAAACTCCTTCTAGGCTTTGTGCGGCCACTTCACATATCATGGTGAGATTGTGGTGAAACACAAGATTTGTGTTATTCCATCTTGACTTGACTAACAATGGAGGTCAATCTGAATTAGACTAGACTAGTTAGAAGAACTGCAGAATATACATAATAAACAGTTAGAACAACTTCAGATTAATAATTAATTTTATTATTATTTAATTTATCGCGAAATATCCAAACGCCTGGTCGAAGCAACTTGTGACCAGAATGCTGGCTTATATTTTGGTCAGAGAATCAGCATTGGCATCCAACGTGGCAATGCCGCCAGCATTCTGGGTACGCTGCCTTCTGATAGCGACTTTTTTAATTTAGACTATTTTATGTAACAAAGTGATTATTGTATTGCACTTAGGTCTAATTTTCTAATTAAAATGGTAGCGTAAGTAATTTGTTAAGTACTAACATCTATAGTCTTAATTAGACTGAAATAAATTAAATAAAAAAATATTTTCAAAATACAAATAAATTAAAAACTCAATATATTATTTGCGCACGATCGTGATTCGTTATTACCAGATCCGACCTTCTTTCGACCTTTCTAATTTAAGCTATATAACAGCTGTTTAGTGTAACCCCTCACCCCCCGCCCACCTGAGCTCGAGCGGCTAGACGTATTGATGTAAGTTTTGGAGCATAATGTACAGTTATCGGCACAGATAATCTCACGGCCACGCAACGCCCCCAGGTGTTCTTAGAGTGTAGTGTCGGCCACTCTCTCAACGCGACCACACTCACTCACTCACTCGGTCCAGTATACAGACAGACGCACAGACGGACGCGACGACGACCGTATAGCTCAAATTGCACTCGTGTCTCGCCTCGGGCAGGTCGGGCTACCAACGCGTCGCAACGAAACTAGCTCGTGCTGACTCACTACACTACATCGGAAACGTTCGCGGGTCGCAACAAACTGTGACACGTTGTCCGCCTCTGCAGCTCTGTTGACATTGTGAAACGTTTGCTTGCCAAGTTATGGCAAGTATTGTAATGTTATCGCACAATGGCTAGCCGCGGGAGATGGATGTAAGACCGACTGTAACACATAGTATATAAGCACTATGTGCGACAGCATTCAAGTGAATGATAGATAACAGGAGAAGGAAACTTATAGCCAGTAAGTATATCATGACATGACATGTAACAAATTCAAACAATAAAACGTTAATGTATAAAAACGGCGAGAAAAAATGTGGGTTTTGAATGACTTCCATACTCTACATATCTCCATCTTCATCATCTCTACAAATATGCAGCCTGTATATACAGGTTACGCAATTCACCAACGAAACAATCTTTTTATAAATGCAGCCTTGAATGGCCTTGATTGATAAAAATATGAAAAATTTGAATTATTTTTCGTGGTTTCAGGGTTGGTCCCATAGCAGAAATTGTTGTTATTGATGAGTACTTCAACCGCTTAAAGCACTGCTGGTGTATTACAAATAACCTGTATAACGTTATCTGTCCGTTAGTGTGTATATAACTTTACTATATTTTTTTTGTACCAACTCTACCACAATGATTAGCACATCAAGTAAATGACATCACAGACATGCATGGAATTGGCCGGTGGTAAATAAATGGATCGCGTTTGACGTCGAGGTTACCGAGTACATATATGTATTTACATATGCGGATATGCCGACTGCGACAACCGACTTGGACGGTAGGTGCGTCGAGAGCTATTTTCTAATGAGCCCCAGTGTAGCAGTGTGCAGTTTCCATGCACTGCTTACAAACACGTTCAAGAGGGTAGGTAGAGGCATGTAGAGGTAGTGAGTGAGCGAGTGTATTGGACATCATAATGTGAAGGCGGCGGCGCGGCGCAGAACCGGTCTGCTCTCGGAGCGCGGTCGCCTCGTTTGCCTGACTTGTTGAATCTGTTGCATTTAATACGAACTACATTGTTCAATGTATATCTTTAATTATTAACATTTTCCATAAGTTTTAGTTAACTTTGTCCTTCAAATATATCTACTATATGTATTCTGCCTCTTAAATTAGGCTAAACTAAATCTCTGGTATTTTATGTACAAAAATACTTTATTGTTTCCGCGGAATCATTATATTCGTCACAGCCATCATCTAACGACTTGTTCTAAACGAGTAAAGCTAGGAAGATTTACGAGCCCGGGGCGGGGGGCGGGGGGCGGGGCGTGAGGCACGGGGCATCTAAACGCGTACCTCACTCACTAAAACTTTTTTGATTAATTAGTTGGTGAAGGTCGGAGCCGTGTGAAATTGTGATGTTTTTTCTGTTACAAAAAACCCGCCCGTTGAGTAATTCATATAATTTACGTATGTTATTCTGAGGCACACGGAACTGCGACAATAGCGCTGCGCGCGCACACTCCGAGAGATCAAAGAGCTCATGTGAAACGGTTCTTCCGTCTTTAATTAATTTAACTAGCACGGGAGATAGATCAGCGGTATGAATTCAATTGGCATCGTAGCTCAACATCGGACGAGCGCACCACATAGGCGCCCGCGCCGGTGAAGGTTCCATAATAATGAAGTTGCCTCATCCGTCACTATCAGATCAGAATCGTTACATGTCATTGCACAACACTTGCATGAGATTGTTCCTAACACATTAGCGAGCACTTGAAGTGTATCACGAAATTCACGAAAGAGAACGGAGCAGGAAGCCTGTTAGATTGTGCCTCGCTTAGCTTAACATCACTCGACGGTCAATAACAAGCCTTCATTCACACATGTAGAGTAGAGATCTATAACGATTTACAATTATATGTAATAGAGATTATCTTGAGAGACGCGCACGTCCACTCTTATTTCCTACTAGCCACCCCGCGGTTTCACCCGCGTTCCCGAGGGACCTTATGTTTTCCCGGATAAAAAGTAGCCTATGTTATTTTTCATACCATAGGCTATCTGCATACGAAATTTCATTGCGAGCGGTTCAGCGGTTTAAGCATAAAAAGGTAACAAACAAACTCACATTCGCATTTATTATATTAGTTAGGAAAAGTTAGGAAGTTAGGAAAAGTTAGGAAGTTAGGAAAAGTTAGGAAGTTAGGATTAGGATTAGAATTTCCATTCTAGGCATGAAAATGTAGAACGTAGCTACGTAGTTTCACGACTAACCAATGTAGCTAAAGTTACGTTTGCAGCTCGATGCTTCTAACG
The DNA here is from genome assembly GCA_951216915.1 of Tetheella fluctuosa. Lineage (NCBI taxonomy): Eukaryota > Metazoa > Arthropoda > Insecta > Lepidoptera > Drepanidae > Tetheella > Tetheella fluctuosa. Next base: position 10,456,399 of record OX578233.1, on the reverse strand, counting down.
TAAACTTTGCTGGACCTGGATAGTGGACACGTATGAAATAGATGAAAACGTTAGAGAGATGATAATGTCTGTCAGTGACACTGACAGCCTGGATCGACGCGACGCGACATTCGGTAGGGGCGCGAGGGCGTGACACTTCAAAGAGTTGCAGCCACCAAATAGATAAGTACTGAATAATACTGATGAGCTAATTATACAGGACATTGTAGAGACGGTGGTCGCTAATACGGGGTGACTTTTTAGTCACTGGCAAAACTTGCTTAGGTAACAACTTTTACCATGGGACCAACTCTTAGATCGCATAAAATAAAATGGTTGGTTCATACATTTTGGTCGAGTAGGTATTGAACAGCTGATAATTTTTTCGTAATTTCACACTTAGTCTAATAATAAAAGTTATTAATATTGATGAGTACTTCCACCTCTGCAAGTATTACCAGTGACTAAAAAGTCACCCAGTATAGTATTACCTATGACACTGACACAGGCGATGTACGAGTGGTTCGGTTATTTCTGCACATTTGTAAATCGGCTACTACTACTAAAAGCTCAGTTTTGAAGCGAATGACCTTTGAAGCAAGCTATTTATTAAACGAACAGTGTCAATACTACGTAAAGATAAGCAAGCAGTGTTGGACAACGCGTCGAGTGTGCCGGCCTTTACGTTTAATGGCTCCATAAAATACGTAATATAACTACGTGATAATGTCGAATGAGCCATACACCGACTGGTTGGATATATTAAATCTTGTTACGATTCAATGTTTTATATGACATTAGTAGGATTCCTACAACATCACAAACTATCGATGACTAAGTACATAGTTATTATAACATACATATTATAGAAAGATATTTAACCAATATCTCAAGTAAATACATAAAATCGACAGAGCACACCATGTAACACGACACGAGTACAACGAGGAAACGAGCTTCAAATACTATAATTAATTGTCGCTGGGTCGGTAAGTAGTGTACCTACTTTCGAACAAACGCATCGGTTCAGTTATGTGTTATTTGTATGTGCGTGCGAGAGCCGAGTCGAGCCGACACACGAATATGTGATCACGAAACTAATGTTGCTCGTAATAGAGGAACATGCACCAGTCTACAGACATGGGCACAGGCTACCACCACATACGAACGTAGGGCGGAAGTACACACTGCAAGGTACGCTAGAGCTCGACTCATTATGTAGGGCTAACAATAAGTCTCTTCGGCTGTACAAGTAGGGTTACTAAGTACTCGTACTTGCTAAACTGGAAATACTTGATATGTGGGGCGAAATACTATAAGAGCGTGTTTTGACGGTTTGCATCTGCAGTGAAGTGGAATTAAGTTAAATTTGATAGATGTCGAGGAAATCTTTTGAATTTTCAAAGGGGACTCGCAGCTGGGCTCTCAGTACTCACACTCACTCAGAACGTGAGTAGAAATTAGTGACAACATTGGCAAAAGAAGTGGATCTCATATTTATTTATTTAAAGGCAGTCATACGACATGCCGAGACTTTTCTCTAACTCAGCGTATTATCTTATGCGGTGTTAAGAACTGTGAGCAGTGGACCCTCGACCCTCGACTCGACACGCAGTAAAAAAATAGCATGTCAAATATCGTTGCAGCGCAGCGGTGTGCCGACCGTGAAGCGATCACAAGCGTGGCGCGGCGTCGCGGTCGGGACATAAATAGCTCCGCTCAGCGCAAAACGCTCGCTGCACTTCACAGTCATTTGTTTATTGCTCTCTTCGGCCCGAGAGCCGAGATGGTGTGAGGGAAGCGAGGTGGGGAGGTAGATTCTCGCTGTAACTGACTGTAAGTACCCGCGCCCCGCGACACTAACAAAACAAGCAATTAGCCGAGCCGCCGGCTGATGAATTTATCTCACCAGATTAGTTAGTCCAATCCACTTTAATCAATTCAGTTCGTCGACACCTCCAACACTTTGATCACTACAAACAATGTTGTGTTGTGTTCCTTTGGAACTGCGTTCTAATATTATATATGTTCTAGGCATACACATAAATGATGTATGTACCAACATAGTTGATGATGTCTACGATGATTAGCCAGCTTGTTGTAATGTTAAATATAGCTGTTATGCTAATGTAATATAAACTTATAGCTATATAAAAGGTACTATAATTCCTACCACTACATACTTTCAAGAACCTTCCAAATAGCACGAACTCCAAGCGGGCGGAGCAGACAGCTAATTGCAGTATAATGAGCCTTGTGCTTCGCTCGGTACTGATTACAGATTAGTTTCGGCGAAGCTCCTGCAGCTGTCCAACATACCTAATGAATGTTTACGCAATCGTTCGGACATCAATCACATTTCGTGCGGAGTGAGGACCTGGCAGCGGACGGAGGTATATTAGCTAACGTCGGCTCATCAGAAAGTACAGTTACGAATTATTACGAAGTCGATACTTGTGTCGCATCATAGCATAGTGGTAGACTCGTGAAGTGTGGCCAACATTCAAAAATATACAGGGTGACTTTTTAGTCACTGGTAATACTCGCAGGGGTGGAAGTACTCATCAATATGAACAACTTTTAATATGGGACCAGCTCTGAGATCGCGTAAAATAAAATGTTTGCTTCATACATTTTGGTCGAGTAGGTATTGAACTTAAGGTTTTGGATATTTTTTTCGTGATTTCACACTTAGTCAAATAATAAAAATTGTTCATATTGATGAGTACTTCCACCCCAGCTAGTATTGCCAGTGACTGAAAAGTCACCCAGTAGGTATAAGAAGCTCCATTACATTGAGTAGTATTTGCATTATAGTATATCTGGAATATTATCACATTCAGTTAGTGGTAGGTACAATATTGAATAACATGTTTTATTGTAGAGATGCAAAAAAGTAGATGGAATAAATATGATGTAGGTATGGAAAGAATAAGCTTATCAAATGGAGTCGACATAGAACATACTGTCCGGATTATCAAAATGTTACAAAGCCCGAATATAGCAACTAAATCCGTAAGTGAAAGACTTGACAATCCGCCTCGCCATCGACCTTGACCAATTAAAAAGTGCATATTATGTGTATTATGTTAGAGTTGGCGACTGCGACTGACGCACGCGTCGAGCATTCGATGTTGGAACACAGTTACGATTATTTATTTATCCATCTATGTATACTATATGGATTATGGAGGGGTCTGGACCGGAGCAGATCTTTAAACGCTGAGGTAGTATTATTAGACAAGAGACAGAGAGGTCAACCGTTAAGCTAGTTGTTCAACAGTAGGTGCGATTTGTTTTTTTTTTTCAATTACTTACCACAAATATTTTAATGGCATCCAAATAATAATAATAATAATAATGTTTATTTCTCACCATACTTGTTACATAACAAATCTCGAATAAAATACAGTAGTATGGAATTTTAAAATTAGTACTAGAATCAATCAGTAATCAATCGGAATTATGGCGGGTTGGTACCTGAACTAGGAGGATCCTGTGTCTCAGGTTACCAACCCTCCACCCCTGGCCAGTATCTAATATAATTTATAAATTGGGATGTGTGAATATACGTGTGTGAGTGTGTGTGTGAGAGTGTGTGTGTGTGTGTGTTGAGTACCTATGTGTTCATGTGTGTAGCGTCTGAGTGAGTGTTAGGCTTTTACGGCTGTATGTAAGTCGCGTGTGTGAGAGTACGCGGAGGTGCATGTGGATATGGAAGGATTCAAGTTCCTAGTGATTTGTGCTTTATACTCGTATAATTTTTTCTGTGCTATGGTAATCAAGAGCCGTTAAATATTTTTTGAGTATTGATTTTAACCGATACTTAGGCATTTTGAAGATTTGGTTCGAGTCATTAACGAACCGATAAATGAATGGTCCCATGTAATATAGTTGACGTCGGGCGAACATTACGTTAAAAGACGGAACAGGTGTTCGAATTCTTCTTTTACTCTGTGAAATCTTAGATGGATCGATAGATTTATGGTGACGTAAGACTGCACAGTAGATGTATAATTGGCGAACTGAGAGGAAACGCGATTCTTCATAAAGTTTTTGGGTGGGGTATTTCCTGGGCTTATGGAACATGACCTTGATGATTGCACGTTGGGCTCTTTCCAGTTCTAGCAGATGAGTTGGAGCAGCTCCACCCCAAATGTCAGTTGTATGTAGAAAAATGGCAGAAAACTTTTCTTTGCGCTGTCAATATCTCAATACTGGGAAGCGGAACTGCGAGATGAAATAGACGTCGCATGCGCAGTGCTCGGTATCGGTAGGTATATATACTCGATGAGAGTGGTATATATTGTAATATATATTGAATCTGTGGTCAAGCTCCTACTGATTTGTTTCGAGAGTTGCACTTGAGAGCTAGTTTCCTTTCTATATTTTCTAAAGGCCGGTGAAACATTGGAAATCCCCTGATATTAAGTACTAATGTCCGTAGGCTATGGGCCTTCTGACAATAATAAACAACCGCTGCCCACTGTGTAGTACAGTATAGTGCACATGTACGTACAGCTAGTCTATCCCAAATCGTAATAAAAATTGACAAATCTAAAATATTCTTATCGATGTGTGTGTGTGTGTACTGGACACTAGGTAGGTACAATGTCGATACTAGTGATGCGCTTCACTTCGCCTGATTTCAGAACTGTGCACATGCAAAGTATTACTTATGAGGAGGAGGACACCTCAACACACAATTCAAATGAGTGGGAAATGATAATATGCGGTCGTCAGTTTGTGGTCCAACTATCGCTGAAAGCGGAAGAACATCCTGACGATAATAGTTCTATTAGTTACTTATTATTATGTAAATCAGTCGATATTAACAACGTATGAAGTGCTGTGAATATACAAATTTGGTTTGTCATCAAAGATTATTATTATAATATTGATGTGAGATGAGATATGATAAGGCACGACACATAATAACACTCATAATTATATCGATGCGATAACAATTTACTTTTAATTCAATTATAAACTAAAACTTATTCGAGAAAGTGACCAAATGTGAAAATAACTGACCGCGAAATTAACCAAGTGTGTCTAACTGAACTGAAACTGTATTTGGAGCACGCGAGTGCGCACGCGGCCGAGCGTGAGCGCGAGCGCAACCAATATTGTCAAGGGCAAAGTCGATTATTCTTCCGACCCGACAATACATAAGGACGGAGTCCACAAAGCGCCAAGTTCACGTACCGTCACAATGTTGGTCACCATGGTGCACGGTGCAGTACTGTGTCGCGACACAGTGTCAAACGCTTAGCACCACATACAACACAACACAACACTTCCGATTGTTACTGCAACAGCTATCGGGCCGATATACGAGTGTACTGTACATTAGAGATTTCAGCTGCGACTGAGCCGCGATGTGTTATTTAGATCACGGTGTTATCTACAGACAAACGTGGAATATAGCGCGGTGCGTTATCATTCATTTATCTCAGATTGTGATGCGATACTGGTTAGTAATAAAGAATCGTCATACATGTTATAACCAATTATAATTTTGATACTTGTTTCTATAAAATGCGTAAGGGAAAATATGTTGCGTATCGAATTGACGAATTGTAATACTTAACTGCTTGATACGATTGGAATGATGACTTTAGTAATCTGTTCAACCTCTATTGAGAAATTCAAAGTGTTTTCTCTTGTGGAAAGTTGATGTGTATAGATGAGCGATTATCAAGAGATCGCCGCGAATCTAGTGAAAAGTAGCGGACGATATACGCTTCTTGGTATTACCTATCAAGTTAATTTACTTACTTACACATTTTGTTTATGTGATGACAAATATTCGACAGGCAAAGACTATTATTTATAATGTACAGCGGTTTATAATTAGAATGTAACTCCATAGAATGCACAATCTCAATCTCAATAGAAGGCGAATGCACTCTTCACTAGGAGTAGGAGCTGGAGCGACTCAGTGAGTGGACCGCGCGCGACTCATATCAGACAGAACGAAGTCCGATTGTAACGGCTGCTCCGTTGCATCACTCCGCGATTTGTTACATTACAACCATATCTAGACATATTTGAAAATACCGAAACCATTTAGCTCCATAATACATTCATGTTCATAATACGATAGTCTGCGACGCGACGGAGAGCGGTAATGTGCCACTAGAATATTCATCAGATTATGTTCGGCCACGGTCTGCGAGATGCGCGCTTTCTCTCGGCGTCCTTTCTCGTTCCGATTTACCCTTTGACATTATTACACGCTAGTCTATACGTTCGTCGATGGGACCATGAGACGCGGAATAGATTATAATTGCCTTGTACTTACCTGCAACGAGTACCTTTGGTGGTCGCTCGTCGCGCAATCGATCGCTATTCACTGTATCACCGATTTCGATAGACATCTATTCAAACGTCTCTCTCTTCATAGTGAAGTATTAACTCTATTCATACGGTACCTAGGTACATGTTTATGGTGTGCAATTTCGCAAGGCGATTCTCTTGTGGTGCACAAACGTATCCGTATCCAATTTGAGTTGAGACAGTCGTTCCGTTCCGCCGGTCACTGGCGGTCACCGCCTGTGTCGACACTAGCATCGGCACCGGCGAGGCAGGACCTCGCAATCTATTAGCTCGATGAAGTGATGTGGATGATTGTGTAGAGCGGTCTGAGTAGCTGACCGGCTGAGTAGGGCGCACTGAGCCACATCGAGCGGCGACCGACCCACTTCACTTCAATAATGATGTACAATGAGAGCGAGCCGCTGCCGCTGGGGAGCCGCCGGCAAATTGCCGCTTCATAATAAGAAAATTAGACCAACCGTGGTCCGAATGCGCTGCGCCGCGGACACACGCTACGCATTGATCACTAGCGCACCGCCGTACCTACTTAATGACGTCTCTCATAGCTTTTCTAACGATTGATATTGCTTTTCAACTTATTTGTGATATAACTTGAATAATTTGGTTAAACTTCCGCTATCTTATTTTAATTGTTTATATTCTTGTAGGTAGCTTGTATGTACCTAATTCAATTAAGTGGCTTACATAACTTAACAGCGAATACAAAATCTAATTGAGTTGTTTCGGGCGGTCTAGCGTGAAGCTGCGATCTGTCCGCTCGCGAAGGACACTTGTATGTAGGTAGGTACTTACTGTACGAGAAAGGCCGAATCGGTAAACTGGCCATAGGACGCGAGCTAGAGCCTCTAGCAGCCAACACAACGGTGCCGGTGCGGTGCGGTGGTGCGCTGCACTTATACAACGTGGTGAGGTTGCGTGTGCACCAGATGATAGATAACACCACACAATGGGCGCCACCACCACCACCACCACCCACCCGCACCGCCACCACTACTCGCCTTCCAAGCATCGGCGGCGGTGCCTCGGCCACGACACGCGACGACATGTTCTAGTATGAACTGGTCCAATAGAACTTCACTAATACGTGAGAATGCGTGATCTCATTACAATAAACATCTTCTGCAGGAATCTGTTTATGTATTCCAAAATTACTAAAGTAGTGTCTGTAGTTACACACGGTGAGTACCTATAGGTACTATTGGTAGATACATATATAACTCATAGCCATTTGAATGCATTCGTATGAGGGCTAGCAACGTTCACCTGACACGACAGGTGGTTGCTACTTTATAGCAACCTTCCTTTTATTTCGGCGCCCCAGTCCGTGGTGTGTCCGTGTGTCGTGTGTCTCTGTGCGCAAATGGCCAGCCAACTAGTTCGTGGTATCGTGTAATATAATGATTATAATATTGTTACGTTTCTAAAGTAATAGTGAGTACCTATAGCGCGCGTCCACACGTATAGTTTCTCCGGCGCATTTTACTGCGGTTGCGCACACCCGGCAGCCGACACCCGCCATACATTTGACGCTGGGAGTGGAACACGTTATTCAACTGTTCCTAGAGCTTTTTCTTTATGTTGGCATGAGTTGGCATTCTAGGAAGTGCTTAGTCATAAGCATAGAATTTAAAAAAAATGAGCTTAAGTCTGGATCGAATACAACACTACTAACGCAGAGCAAAGTGTATTGTTTCTAAAACAAACCATGTAATTTTGATGAAAACTGACATTTCACTTAGAGTTTTTCCTGATATAACTGCAATCGAGAGAGTGCTAATGAGTTCACTTAACTAGCGTGAGGTGTTTATAGCTGCGCCACTCGCACATCATACCGGTTCACTCGTAAAATGCGGAGGAGCTCTGATTCAACACAACGGTGACTAGAGAAACATCAAATAGAAAGATAATATTAATAACAAATACCAGGAAGACGATACAAGCTTTGTGAAGAGTTAGATGTTAGATGAGGTCGTGATCAAAACTGGGTTTAGATATTGTTAGTTACGCAACTTGCTGTCGGTCATAGTTTATAGTAGCCGCATTAATAGCCGCATAATCATAAAACGATGTAGATATGGTATTATGTCTATTTTCGTATGCTGCATACATAATAATACATGCGATGTATTTTCAGGCACCATAACAGGCCCGCCTGCGTAACGTTAGGCGATAAAGCGAGAAGCCATTGTTTTAGAATAGCACAGGTAGTAGAGATATTTAATTCAGAATCGTTTGGAGGATGTGTGTCGAAGGGCGGAGGTGTGTTGCGGAATAGATGGCAGAGATGAGGACACGACACGACACGACCAGGACACGACACGACACGACGCGACACGAGCCGTACGTGTGCTGAGAGAGCGGCTTATTGTTGTGTAACTGCAAGCCGCGAGTGCCCACAACTATGTGCTCTTCAATGGGTTAATCTATCTCATCCGTACGACTATCCTTAACTTTGTCCTTATCGCACAAGTGGCACGGCATTACAAGTGGGGTACTCACGAGCTACTCGCAAAGTACCACGCAAGTACCACGAAGATAAATAATAAGAGGAAAGGGTCAATCCTTATGGTACAGATTAAGACGAAATTTATTCGTCGCGTCTATTTATACAAACACAAGATACCTAGCATGAAGATGATTTCATTACAGATAAGAAAGCATTAGTGACTATTGTCAGTATTGGCTTGGGGTTGAATTGAAAGCAAAAAGAGCTTATTATTACGAAGATTACCCAAACAAGTGATTTCTACACAAAAAAGGTACAGGTAGAAATTGCAGGTAATGCCGACAGGTTCCGACTGAGGTAGAAAATACGTAGGTTGTGAGTACCAATTTCTTATTCTTTTTTAACGTTTACATTTCATGCATTTTGTTGCTGTGTCAATTCTGAGGACATCAATTTTAAATGTAAGTGCCTCAGTGCGCCGAGTTACCGTCAGTTTGACAAATATCTGTATCATTTAAAAACGCAACAAATTAAAATAATTACGAAGTAGGTTCCCAGTTTCCGTTTATGATAAGTTTGCAGCGCACACATCCCGGATGAAGGATTTTTTAAATCTTTTATCACTGTCATGATTTAAATTAATATAGAATTTCTAGGAGTTGATGAAGTTCATTTAATATTACATATAGATCTACTACAGCTAATGTAAGTATTTCTAATCTATAAGCATTTGCGTTGCTTTCGGTACCACATATTAGTGTTGGTGCCGATGTTCGCCTATTTACAATGTGCGCAAGTAAACGCATACAAATCTCTTCAATATCTCAAAGTATAATTCGAACGTCGGCCAATGTATCGAGGATTTGCAGACAGTACTAAATTAAGTTTCTAAGCATAAAATTTTGCGCACATGTTTCCTCATATAGATAACTTAGGCATCAACTGAGGAGGCTTTTTTAAAATTCAACCAGGAGGTAAAATATGGCACGAGGCGGAAAGTTAGTTTTATCATAATTTAAAAATATAATTTCCTCTTGCTGTTACACAACTTTAAAAGAAAAAAAATATGAAAAATTTAGTTTAATTATATTGATTCATTTTGTGGTGTCCCCTCTATTTGGAGGAACACGCTATCTAGTTTTATTTGCAAGTTACTCACAATCACAAGTAAGTGGTCACCGTGTACCTTTTATTGGAGGTCTATATTTACCAATAAAAAAAGGTAATGGAGGCCGTAATTGAAGTGATTATTTGCTTCCGCTTTTGTCGTCGCGCGTCGCATGCGCAGATGCGACGCGGCGAACGGCGGCGGTTTCTATTCCACATCATGTCATGGGAGTCCTCTTTCATCGAACGCGCTGATTGTCTCCGACCGACACCGACACCGGCCCCGGCCGTCGCAGGCGTCGACGAGTTACGTAAACATTTGATTAGCGTTACGTACGACACGAAAACCATACAGTTACTGTCGCGTCGCGTCCATCCGCACAATTAATACAATATACGTATTCATGCAATCAATCGATGTTGGAATCTACGAAATTAGTTCGATAGTCGACAGCGTCGATGGCAATATTTCAAATACATGAGATCCAGAGAGCAGATGACACTGGTGGCTGGTGGTGATGACCACGAGATGACAGCGATAATGTTCGGAACAAGCGAGACACGCCAATTTATCATACCGAATGTCAATCTATATCTTAGGTTTGGTATTTGATGTTACACTAAATTTATAATATTACATTGCTACCATTGCTGTAACAAATTGACTTATTGAATTTGATTATAATTTACAATCTCTTTAGAAGCGTAAATGAATATGTTCCTAATAATCATAATATGTTTGAACAAGGTTGTTTAGACTCATTGAACGTGAGATAGAAAGGCTCTAGAGTACCTACAAACATATTGACGTAGACATTAACATTGCTAATGTTGTGTTTTGAAGTTCACAGTTTGAATCACATACACTCGTATCTACATATGTTAGACTGAGATATTGTCGATTGTTTAGATAGATGCGTCTTCGTCGATGGAACAAGGAATACTTCGAACGAATCCTACTTCTAATGTTCTTCCATGAAGGATTCTTCTAATGCATATTTTAGAAACAATCCGCTACTTGATATTGACACTCTCTGAACTATTTGTGTGTTCGTTTCCAACACCCACACACAGGTCCAGGAAAGAAGTATCCATCGCTACGTGGTGGTGATATTTAGATTTTTTATTCAATACTTATTGTCCGCACAGCTTTCGGACTTCATGATTTCCGCTATCGATTAGACGATGATACTGATTCTTAATAAAAAAAAAAACCAGGGAAGCTGATAGTAAAAGTGATAAGTCGACGAGACATCGAAAGCTCACCTGATATTGAATGATGTAGGTAGGTAGGTAGTCTATACTTCTGTCGCGTTCCGCGTTCACCGAGCTTTCAGTTCCGAGTTAGTTATTCGTGTGTGTCGCGAGACGCGAGCCGGAGGGTAGGAAGCGAGGAAGCTCACCTTGTCTCCGGGCGGCTATAGGTGGCAGGAGTGCGGCGGCTGAGCGCTCATAGTCGCGCGGTCGACGACCCGCTGCGCCGGCTAACTGTACAACACACACTGACACTAGGGTGACGCTACTCACTGCTGTCGCGCGACCTGTCTGCGGGAGAGCGCGGGACGGACTGAGCTCGACGACGACATGCCGCGTGCGCCTGCGGCCTTGACCGCCCCCCGCCCCGCCCAGCCCGCCCGCATATCTCTGCCTGCAGCGAAACAAGTCACCCCTTCCTGCCCCCTCCCGCGTCCCTCGCCCAGCGCAGCCTACATCCTGTAGCTTCCCCCGGAGGGCAGCGCGGCGCATCCTCGCAACAACCCTTGCCTACATGTGTGGGCGAAAGTCAATACCGTTACAGAATCATGATGATTACGACATGGTTTTGTGTCATTACCTGATAGCGGTAATAGGATTGCCTCCATGTAAGTACCGTATTCATTCCGCTGATCTGGTTTGATTTTTCAATTAACTTATGTAAATACCAACGGTGCCTACCTAATCAAGCTTTAATCTGATTGTTCCATTAATTCACAAACAATAAAATTGTTTTTTTATTGTTGTTGTTTAAATTAGACTTTAATAAATAATGATTGAAGAGATATGCAGAACAGTGCGTGGGCACCTTCAATAACTGCATCCTGTAACCAGATTACCATCAAACTAACGAACCTCAGTTGTCTCAGTAGGTATACAATACATTAAACATTTCATCTAGGGTGGCCAGGCATCCGGCTTTAGCAGGACAATATTAGGGCTTTTAGTCTATTTGTGCGGTCAAAATTTCAGGAGTCCGGCTTTTTGACGAGAGCCAGCTCAAATAGGAATGAAATGTTCCATAGTCTCGGTAAATGAATAAAAATGAAATGGTAAAGTATCCAGTCGGTATTTCTTAACATCTAGCAAAGGCTTATATGTTATATAGGAATTGTTCATCGTGAATGCACTGATTGGTAGCAAAACATCCTCATTTGTGATTGGTCTATATCAGCAGACAGCATGAAGAATTCAACACTTCGCGCTATGCGCGCGCGCAAGCCAATACAAGATTAAAAATACTAAATTACAAAAACAGTAGGTATTCCGGTGAATACGTGAAGCAGCATGCATATTGTCAAATTATAGAATATTACGAACGTACCTTACTCGTGTATAATTAGTAACTACTTAAGAGTGGCTGCAATGCAATCTCAAATCAACGAAACGACAAGGTCGTTCCGCCGCACTGTCTTAAAAAAATTCATGGTAATTACGAGTAAACCTCAAGTTGCGTCGCCGAGCGTTAGCGCAGCGCAGCCAGGGTCGGGGTCGGCGCGGCATTCGGCATTCCGTGGCGCGAGTACAGGCACTCCACGAAGAAGAACCGCACCTCTATCAATTACTTAGGTACTATAAAAAAACGTCTGCAAAGATTAGGCGGTCGCGAACGACATACCGAGCACTTAGACCTCAGCCCCGTCACCTGGTGTCGCTGCATACAGAGCAGGTGGCCGCAGCCCCCGACGAACGCCCGCGCCCGCGTTGCGCCGCACTCATCTTTACTAATGAAGTCATTTGAATGTGGCTCATCTGTCGAGGATTGCACGGTCGGCGGAGGTCTTCGCGACCCAAGGTTTATTGCAACGCGTTTTTCTAACAAAACATCACGTACATACAGCACGCATGCGCGTGTATTTGGCGCTACGTTGACATTGGATTTTGCGCTACTTTCGTTCAATTAGAAAAAGTGAATTTATTCATTTTGGACGCAAAATATATTTAAAAATATATTTATTTGCTTTAACGGAATAGGTATTTAACCTCTAAATGTCCACACTTCATTTATATACGTGTTACTCGCGAACACAAAAACATAACATTTCTAAAGTTTCTACCCAATTATTTCGAACCATAAAAACATACTTATATTGCTTAAAAATTTAAAACACTTGCATTTCATATAGTATTTACAAGTACAGTATATTATATTACTGTATAGTGATTTCGTTTAGCATATGAATGGTTGACAATAAACATCAGTTTATATGACGACGACGTCGACAGCTGACTGATCCTCATCTGCAGTTATTATGTGGAAACCAGAACCTTGAACCAGCCGGGTACAGCGGCAGCGTGTCCGTCCAGTAGCCGCATCATTGAACAACATGAAGCGGGATCCGGCGCGAGCAGTCACTAGGTCAAGGAGGCGGCACATGTAAACACGACGCCGCGCGCCGCCGACCGCCGCCGCCGGCCACGAGCTTGGTGTATAATCAATTCGTTCGACATGATGACGTGGTCTGAGGAACGAGTGGCGCGAGTGAGGATTGATATTTAGGGACTTAGGTTGCACAATGAAACGCCAGTTTGAAGTATCAGAATGGAATGCATTTATTGGCAGGTAACGGTCTATTTATAGTACAATTTTATAACGGTGTAATAACAATAAAACGAGATGATGATGGTGTGAGCGGGACGGAGATATTCTTCCCGCTCTCGCTGCTGTTGTCATGTTGTTCTCTCGCTCTTACAACCGCGCATCGCGCCTGTGCATAAAAACGCGCAGCATCGCCGCGCCGTCTCCCATTTCGCCGCAGTCGCCGATGTGTTCACATGTGTTTCTTGGAGCTCGCAGCAATGAAGATTGTGAATGTGATGTGATGGTGTCCAGCAAGTGATGAAAGTGCAGTGACGTGAAGTGAAGTGCAGTGAGGCGATTAACACATATTGCAGGCCGATGGTTTGCTTCGCTTGTTTCTAATGCACGCTTTTCATTGTTTCTATGTGCACATGACGTCATTGCGTGGTAAGGTTTTAATGGGTAAAATAAATACTTGTGCGACTGTCTTGAGTTTTCTTTCCCTGTCTTGAATACATATTTCTTGCATGTTGTTTTATTTCTAAATCCTGGTATTTCTGGTATGGTTTTGAGGTTATGGTAATTGGTTAAGGTAGGTATGTTCTGACTTGGTATGTGGCGCTACATGACTCCCCCCCCTAGCGAAAGCGTACCGGCAGATTCACGTTGCGCCCATGACGTGAAGTCTTCAAAATCGGCTTCTGTGCGGTGATCTGGTTCTGTGGTGATGACGGTAAGGTAATGTTTGGTGTTGATGGTAAGCTGTCTGCATTTTCTTCACTATTGTTGTCTTCATTAATTATGTAGGCAGGTTTCAACCTGTCGATTGAAATAGTAGCGGAGCGCCTCTCTGGTAGTTGTAGGACGAATGTCTTGCTATCTCGCTCTAGCACCTTGTAAGGACCGTCGTAAGGTGGCTGTAGTGGCTTCTTTACGGCGTCGTTCCTTACAAACACGTACTCGCAGGTTTGTAAATCTTCATGGACGAATATTGGACGTTTGTTTCCGTGCCAAGTTGTAGGTAGACTTGGTTTCAATGCGTTTATAGTGGCACGCAGCTGATTCACGTAGTCATAGTCCATGTCGTTGTTATTAGGCGTGTCGATGAAGAAATCGCTAGGCAGGCGTAGGCTATGACCGTAGGTAAGTTCAGCGGCGCTGGTACCGGTGTCGGTGCGCGTCGCGGCGCGCAGTCCCATGAGTACTGTAGGTAGCTCGTCGATCCACGTTGACTGTTCGGATAGGCGAGACTTCAATGCAGCTTTTAGGGATCTGTGCCAGCGTTCTATTATTCCGTTTGACTGTGGGTGGTACGGTGTAGTGCGTGTAGTCTTTATTCCCATGATAGTCATAAGCTTGGCGAAGAGCTGGCTCTGGAACTGTCTTCCTTGGTCACTCGTAAGTATTGATGGTAGGCCAAAACGAGTTATCCAGTTTTCATAGACTATCCTCGCGACGGCTTCTGCGGAGATGTTGTCGGTAGGTATTGCTTCGGGCCATCTTGATACTCTGTCGATCATTGTAACGAGGTACCGGTGACCTTGTGGTGATGTAGGTAGAGGTCCGACGATATCTATATGTACATGATGGAATCTCTCCGTAGTAGGTGGGAATGAAGAAATACTGCTCGTCGTGTGTCGTTGAACTTTGCATTGTTGACATCGAATGCAGTGTTTTGCCCAATTTCCGACATCTGTGTTCATAGAAGGCCAGAAAAATCGCTGAGACATGAGTTTGCGCGTAGTTCGTACACCTGGGTGGCTTATGTTGTGTACGGCATCGAAAGCAACTCTTCGGAACTCTTCTGGTAGGTACGGCCGGACATGTGATGTTGAGGTTTCGCAATAGATGGCTGCTTGAGATTGCGGTAGAGTAACTCGTTTTAGTGATAAGTTACTTTGCTTGTCGAGTTTTTGTAGTATAGCTCTGTCTCTTTCTTGTGCCTTGGCGATTTCTTCATAGTCCAACGATGACGGGCAGGCTATGGATTCGATCGGAATGCGGCTGAGTGCGTCGGCAACTATGTTCTGTGATCCACTGATGTGTCGGATGTCAGTAGTGAACTCGCTGATAAAAATGAGTTGTCTTGCACGACGTGGAGTTTCTGTTGCCGATGGTGGTTTTTGTAGGACGAAGGTTAGTGGCTTGTGGTCGGTGAACACAATGAGATCTCGACCTTCGAATGTTTTCCGGAAGTGCTTGATTGCCATGTAGATAGCGAGTAATTCTCTGTCGAATGTACTGTAGTTTCGCTGCGCATCGGAGAACTTCTTTGAATAGTAGCCTAGTGGTTGCCATTTTTCATTGATGAATTGTTGTAGGACGGCTCCAGCGCATTTGTCAGACGTGTCGCAGAAAATGGCCAATGTTGCAATATGTGATGGATGAGCGAGCAAAGTTGCATTTTGAATCGCTACTTTACACGCCTCAAACGCCTTGGTTGATTCTTCGTCCCACTCTATTATCGTTCTGTCTCTTTTCTTCCCGTTGTGTAGGTATGCATGGAGAGGTGCTTGAATCATGGCAGCATTAGGTATGTGATCACGGTAGAAGTTTATCATACCGAGGAAACGCCTGAGTTCTTCAATATTCTTCGGTTTCGGGTACTGGTTGATTGCTGTGACCTTTTCGGCAGGCGGTTTGATACCTTCTTTGTTGACTGTGTAACCCAAAAACTTGACTTCTGGCTGACCAAATATGCACTTCGAGGGGTTGATTGTGATGCCATTTGCTTCTAGTCTTGATAGTACAGTGCGAAGGTGCTCCCTGTGGCTGATTTCATCAGAGCTTGCGACGAGAATATCATCAACGAATGAGAATGCGTAGTCGAGTCCGTGTAGTACTTCATGTATGAATCTTTGAAAAGTTTGACCGGCGTTTTTCAATCCTGGGCACATGCGTGGAAATTCGAATAGTCCCATAGGTGTGATAATTGCTGTCTTCTCAATATCTTCATTACGGACGTTTACTTGCTGGTAGGCTCTGTTGAGGTCAATTGTACTGAATATTTTCTTATCTGTGAGTTGCGATGTGAAATCTTTGACTCTCGGGATCGGATAGCGGTCGGGTGTTGTGACGGCATTCAGTCTTCTGTAATCGCCACAGACTCGGAGATCGCCATTCTTCTTTGGTACTATGTGCAATGGTGATGACCACGGGCTTTTGCTTGGTCGGCATAGGCCTTGTTCGATCATGTTTTCAAACTCCTTCTTGACTTGTTCGTAACGATGCGGTGCGATTGATTAGGTGGCCCGGTGGTTTCGATGAAATGTTCTACGGCGAGTTTCGAGTTCAAATTCATTGAAGTCAATCTTGTAGTTCCCGGATATTCCGCTAGGATGTCGTGATAGGACTGTTGCACGTCGATACTTCGTACTGTTGGAATGTTGGTGGCCTTGACGAATGTACTTGATGTTAAACTTGTTTTTCCGTCAATTAATCGCCGGTTCTTGATATCGACGATAAGCTGGTGGTGTTTCAGGAAATCAGCACCGATTATAGGTTTACTGATGTCTGCTATTATAAATTTCCATTTGAATGGTCTGCGAAGTTTAAGGTCCAGTTCAAGCGTTCGTTCTCCATATGTAGGTATAACTGTATTGTTTGCAGCGTAGAGATGAAAATCGAGTGGCTTGAGTGCTTCGCCTTTTCTTCGAGGCATGACTGACACGTTTGCTCCAGTATCGATGAGGAAGGTGAGTCCAGTCTTCTGATCGGTGACAAATAGGCGGTATGAATATTCTGAAACGCTGGAATCCGCCTCGTCCAACGTTGTTTCTAGTTTTCCGGATTTTGATTTCTTCTGAATGAACACGGCGTCGTGCAGCGGCTTGCGTTGGCGCCGAAACGACGGTGATAGTAGCAGAATGGCGGTGGTGTTAAACTGCGTGGGCGGCTGTTTTCTCGGCTTGCGGGGCGGTTTTGCTGATAAAATGGACGGCGATACGGTTGTGGATTGTAGTGTTGCGGCTGTGAACTTGACGACTTGAGAGCAGCGACCTCTAGTGATAGTTTTTGAATTTCTTCAATCAAGATCTGCGTGTCTGTGTGCGTGCGTGGCGCTGACGTGGATGATACTGCCGAAACTTGCGTGCTGGAATTTTCTATTATCTTGTCTGCGAGTAGTGCCAGTTCGTTCAGAGCAGCTTGAGACTTGAAGGTTTCACTGACGGCGAGTACAGATCGAACGTGCGCTGGGAGGTGGTTGGTCCACATGAGACGTAGCGTTGAATCAGGGATTTTTTCGCGGGCAAGACTTCGCATCCGCCGGAGTAGTTGTGATGGCTTCTGGTCGCCGAGTTCTATGTCGTGGAGTAGTTTCTGGAACTGCTTGCTGTCCGATTCTTCGTACACAGAGATGAGACGTTCTTTTAGCGCGGTGTACATGTCTTCGGTCGGATGATACAGTAGGTCGCTGACTTGCTCGATGTCCATCTTGTCCAGCTGTGCGATTACCATCTGAGCTAGTTGTTTCTGACTCCGTTTCATGTCATCGGTAGCGGCTTCGAAGCTGAAGAACCACAGGCTAGGCCTGTCACGCCAGAATTTCGGGATCCGCATTGAGAGAGCGATGCCGGCAAGTTCTTGATGTGATGCAGCAGGAACTGAAGTGGATTTGTCTTCCATCTGGTTTCCTTGATCTTGCATCTTGATTTGCTTGCTGTGTTCTTCTTGTAGGGGTCACCACTTTAGGGACTTAGGTTGCACAATGAAACGCCAGTTTGAAGTATCAGAATGGAATGCATTTATTGGCAGGTAACGGTCTATTTATAGTACAATTTTATAACGGTGTAATAACAATAAAACGAGATGATGATGGTGTGAGCGGGACGGAGATATTCTTCCCGCTCTCGCTGCTGTTGTCATGTTGTTCTCTCGCTCTTACAACCGCGCATCGCGCCTGTGCATAAAAACGCGCAGCATCGCCGCGCCGTCTCCCATTTCGCCGCAGTCGCCGATGTGTTCACATGTGTTTCTTGGAGCTCGCAGCAATGAAGATTGTGAATGTGATGTGATGGTGTCCAGCAAGTGATGAAAGTGCAGTGACGTGAAGTGAAGTGCAGTGAGGCGATTAACACATATTGCAGGCCGATGGTTTGCTTCGCTTGTTTCTAATGCACGCTTTTCATTGTTTCTATGTGCACATGACGTCATTGCGTGGTAAGGTTTTAATGGGTAAAATAAATACTTGTGCGACTGTCTTGAGTTTTCTTTCCCTGTCTTGAATACATATTTCTTGCATGTTGTTTTATTTCTAAATCCTGGTATTTCTGGTATGGTTTTGAGGTTATGGTAATTGGTTAAGGTAGGTATGTTCTGACTTGGTATGTGGCGCTACAGATACTTCACAGAGTTAGGGCCCGCACAGACGAACCGCACCAGTCTATACACTGACCAATGAGTGATCTTAGATTACACTTCTACAATTTGCAGTTCATTTCAACAGCTATTGCAAATTGTAGACATCTGGCCAACTTCTTTACAACCTAGGTAGGTAGTCGGACTCTGTCCATAGTGCAACTACTAGCCTAGCATTGTATTTCGTATCTCATTCTGATTCTGAGATTCCTTTAGTTTAGTGAATGCTATTGACACAAGTGTGTATATGTGTGTCATGAGAACAGGCCCTTAGTTCCGCGAGGTGGTCCCGCTCGCGGTGCGAGTGTGGGCGGTGCCACTATTAGCCGCGGAAGTGTGCTATAGACCCTTCCCCCCCCTAATGGTTTCTCATCAGCTGGCCTAGTTGTTCCGCTCCATCCGCGCCGCGCCGCGCCACGCACGCGCCCGTCACGCTCCGGTGTCCACACGATGCTGTTTCCTACATGAGGATGGATATCAGTTACATAACCATGTAAGGGCCATTGGTCTAATAACGATCACTACCAAATTACAGAGTCATTGCTATGCTAAAGAATTAATTTTAGTTTTGGCACTGTTTGCAAAGTAATAAAAACCAAAACATTATTGAATAAAACGAGATGACCCAATTGTCTAATAGCGACATTCGGCTCACGGGCGAGATGTCTACGTATGTACGTTAATCTCGGCGTCTGTTCTGTTCTGTTGTGTTGTGTGTGACTTGTGTTGTGTTGGCTCACATATACCGTTCCGCGTCCATCGGCGAGCTGTGTAGTTGATGCAGTCCTCGGTCGGCATGTAAACTCACACACCCACACCACCACTCGACCTATAAACTAATAATAGACCAAAACGTAGAGTTCATTAACTGTCGCGGTATGTATGTATATAGCGTATCCTACGTCATGGCGCAATGTTCTCATTTCGATACTCATTGTTGGCTAATTCAATAATGCGCATCTCTTGCACAATTTGGATGGGTTTAAGATTCGAATACTAAAGTGCCTCACATACACAGATAATATAAGCCATAAACCCACAAGTGGGTCTGGTCCTAATTAATGGACTTGATACTTCACAGAGTCAGGGCCCGCTCAGGCGAACCGCACCAGTCTATACACAGACCAATGAGTGAATGAAAACTCTTAGATAGACATCTACAATCTACAAATTGTAGACTTCTGACCAACTTCTTTACAACCTAGGTAGTCAGACCCTGTCCATAGTGCAAACACAGCATCAGACCCTGGTTACTGTATAGGGTCAAAGTAGTGTGACCATCGTCATCATAGTCAGGAGTATAGTTCCCCGATCCGCAAAGCGTCCTTAAGGGACAAGGTCCTTACAATATGTACTGTGCTGTGACTCAGTGCGTGCATTTCTTCCACGTCGTAGGTCGGTGGACCATAGTGACAACCCTGGTGATGACCTGCGCGCCCTGAGGGTGTGCAGAACTTGCATCATAGAAGGTACACTATCTGTGAAAGTGAAGGCGCCCTCACCCGCGCTCGCGCCGCCTCCTCTGACATTAAATGTAAAACGCGCAAATAGTCGTTACACATTTTGTAAATTTAATTTAAATTCCTCCTCGCTGCGCAACGCTCCACTTCAGCCTTCGAGACACAAGCTCGAGCTCAGCATATTGTCCACATTATTCAAAGCGGGCTGTGATCAGTGTTGATCTTATTAACATATATCTTGATCATGAGCTATGAATTTAGCTCTCAATAGCGCCTGTCGAAACACATCAAAACATGCTAAACTCCGTTAGTCTACCTAAGATGTACCTAACACTACTACTTCTCAGACTGAGGTGAATGCATAAGTACCTACTTATATTCAGTTACACAAGTTTAGTAATTGAAGTGGAACACAATAAACTTTTTATCATGTGATTGCTTACATCTGCTCTGTCCGCAGTTGTATCGCTTTCGGCGATCTAATGTTTTAACGGAATTTAATGTATCTTTGATCTATCTATGATCTAACCTACCTTTTGTTCCGCATTTGATCTATTTTGTACCAAACATACATCCTTTATGCACCATTTATGACATTAGTAGGATTGCTAAAAACCAAATAGAGAAAATATGAACTACTACATAAGTTAGGACCCTAAACATCGTCTTGACATTATCGGATCGATGTAGGTAGTTAGGTACATGCGCTCCGCTCGCTGCTAATAGCATCCGCTACATTAAGTAGGAACTCTATAAAATTAACTAATTAAGAGGCTTAATTAAAACATGTGATTGGCACTAAGTACTCGTACGGACCGTATCGATTTGGCACGTGCCAAATGCGAGGCTGGATTCAATGAAATTGTTTACAATTATATTGCAGAATGATTGTCGGCAATAATATTAGATAAAGAAGGCTCTCGGTCGATTCATAAAATAAAAGGTCTTTAGAATTTAACATTTTTACATATCAACTAGGTATGCTATACCTCACTCTACTCATCTGATCCGCGTGAGGCTAAAATGTGAGCAAAATTAATTGATGAAAATGACAATGAACTCATTTTGGACGCGGTGGTAAAGTCCTGCTCAGAACTAAATCAAACCTTTCTGATAATAATGTTTCCTTCAAACTGGTTGGAGCTATCAAACAGACATGACCTGAAATAATGGAAGTACTAATGCGTCAGGAAGCGTCGGATATCCGGAAGGCAGCACACTACTAGTGAATGTGCTGCATGCAGTATAGTTGGGACATTCACTACATACCACAGCTCACAGGCGTGTGAGGCTCTCGGAGCGGACCACGCACTCATAGTACCAGTACAGCATAAAAAAAAACATACAGTGGTCTATCGCGTATGAAAGTCACGCGAAATGCCGCTTTTGTATGGGCATTCGTCATTGCTGCATTGTGTCCAAAGCGAGTGCATGGCAGCTTGGGCTCGCTACCGCCCCTCTCTCACCCCGCAAACCAAGTACGATTGCTCTGTCTAGACGTGTCCGTTGGCCGACTGTAAGGGTTACATAGACTGTGGTACCAGTTTTATGTATCGAGTAGGTATCATTAACATACATCATTATAAAATCGTTCAGACTTCAGTTCCTGATTAACTCGCTGATTGTGTTGAATAAAACCGATTTCAATTACAAGATGACAACTTTATTGTGAATTATGACCGATCCGTGAATAAAAAAAAATATATAGGTATCTCCACAAATTACATTTTTTTAATTAATTTAGATCGACATGTCGGTCGGTTTACCTGATGGTAAGTGGTCACCTAGATGGGTAGAGATATTTGCAATACCAGGGTTACTGGCGATACATTTAATTATAAAATACCTTATAATTACGATAATATCAACCATATCTTCATTTAAAGGGATCGATTCTACTGCCAATACTGAGCAGAGAAAGAATTTCGCTAAATTCAACCGTGAGGTAACATAGTGGGTCGTGTCGTGATGCCCCTGGTCAAAGAGCTAGTCAAATCATAAGTCCGTAAATCACAAATACTAACACTACATGAAAAAAATACCAATCAATAAAAAATGTGGAGAAGTTTTTTGTGTAAATCAATGCGGAAATCATAAGATGTATATTGGTTAATTAACTACATATTGAAAGCCTTGATAGATGGGTGCACATCAGCTTTTCATGAACAATGCTGAGGGAATATTTTATTTCAATACCAGCCTATTTGGATTTCTAGTGTTGGTAGGACATACCTATAGTGTACCTGCATTGCATCAAAAATGTACATGGAATGTATGTGGTATAGGGCACTTTGTAGTACCCGCCTGGCTGGCTACCACCCTCAAGTTGAAAATCTGTCACCAAGCACCTACTGGTGTGTTCCGGCAGTTGCGCTTGAGAGCCAGTTGCCTTCTACGATTTATCAAGGTCGGCAACACATTGGCAATCGATATTGCTGATGTCCACAAGCGACGGTAGCCACTTACCATCAGGTGGACCGCCTGCCTGC
The DNA here is from genome assembly GCA_951216915.1 of Tetheella fluctuosa. Lineage (NCBI taxonomy): Eukaryota > Metazoa > Arthropoda > Insecta > Lepidoptera > Drepanidae > Tetheella > Tetheella fluctuosa. The sequence continues at coordinate 10,433,443 of OX578233.1, read as the reverse complement.
TTGTCGGCTTTCTGACATAAAAAATTCAAGGAGCTACACCATAGGATGGCACGCATCCATTTTCATTATCCAACAATGGCTCTATATTGTGACCATGTTGTACTGCTGTAGCAATAAACAATTTGAATAATGAAAGCCGTGATATGCACACATACACTACTCATCATAATATAGATGATCGAACTATTGGCAGCATGTAAATTAATCTAAGCAGATGGTTATAGGCAGGCATTAATTGGTTTTGTTATATTATTATAAATCGGCACCTATTTGACATTTAGCAGATAATGTCACGACCGCCGAACATCCAGCTCAGTTACGGTCAAGGCGAGGAGGTCGTGCCACCGAAATATATAAATTATAAAGAGTAGAGTCGTAACAATATAATAATGTCCGGCAATATTGTTGATATATGTAATCGCCAATATTTTGTTCCAAAACAAGCGGATATAGTAGATATGCAGATGCTGTTTTTGCGGATACATAAGTTGAAGTGTTCCTTCTAGGTCATTGGTTACGGACAGGTTGGTTGTGCTCACTCAAGAATGTTGCTATACTACTAACTTTAAGCATGGAATTTAATAAATATTTGAGACTAAATATTGTAAGCTATTTCCAAAGATACCTAGACCTACCTATTTCACATAGGTGTAGAATGAGTGAATATTTTTAAATAGACTTTAATTTTTTATCTAAATACCTAGTTATTTATTTACAAACGTAAGCCAAGGATGTCTGGTTCCCCTATCGACTCAAGAAAGAGGAACCGGTTCAGTTGTTCACCTTATTTACCTATTCCGTGGTTCACAACGATCTAGACGGACGTTTTTATTGTAGACCATTAGGGTATGGACTGAGCTCTCCTTTACGTCAGCCATCCTCACATATAATAACTATAAGTGAGGGAATATGTTTGTAGAAATAGAAACATTTATTTTGTGAAGCATAGGTAAAAAGATCTTAAATAAATAATGTGTGCGCTATGTTTTGCCATAAAAGGCATACAAAATATGGTTGGATTGATGAACATTAAAAAGTATTAAAAAAAAATAAAGAAAATTTAAGAATTAAATAGAAATTATACATAATTAAATATAAAATTCATCAATATCATAATAACATTTATCTAATAATATCTTATCTTATATTCACATATTGAGCACGTATGGATTTTTTCTTTGTATCGGAGACTTTTTCAAATAGCTGTGGATTTGTTTTGACAAACAATGCCGTTTCCAGGATATACAACGCTGGAAGGGTTAATATTTTTAATGATTTAAAATATGGCATACAGCTATCTGTTGTTTTTATTATAGGTAATTCCCTTAACTCAAACTCAAACTCATTTAATATTCAGTTTAGGCCCTAGTAAGGCACTTATGAACGTTACAATTGACAACTTTATAGTACCTTTTCTTACATCATTTTTGTTTAACAAACTTTTTAAATCTATACACCAGATAGTTCTTGAATTTCTTTGGGTACTTTGTTATAGAAACGTATACATTGCGCCTTGAATGAGTCCCTCACTTTGCTGAGCCGAGTTACAGGTACAGCAAGTTTGTGCTTATTTCTAGTGTTCAAGCTTCTAACCTAAACTGCTGGCAGACACTACATTTTTTTATTAACTTTACGATTCCCTCTTCCAATGACCACATTAGTCTGGATGAATGACCCATCTACTGTACTGTACTGTAAGTGTACTGTAGACTCACATTCCATTCCAAGACTAAATTATTTACTTACAAATTCTACTATAACTAAAAGCTTTGTGGTTTGATGGGTCGCGTCGCGTCGCGTCGTGTGTTTCATTCAATTATCAAACAAAACTATTTTGTTTGTCATCTAAAACCGACACATGTGCGTCCCTTGCCTCGGTCTCGAGTTCCCTCAAATGACTCAATAATTTACTAAAATAAACTGCAAAAACAAACCACATGGTATAGTTTCAGTTTTAGCCCCCGTTACTATCATTAGGTACCTGCTGCCTACAGCTACGTCGCGTCGGTCACGTCGCGTCGGTCGCGTCGCGTCGGTCGCGTCGCGTCGGTCGCGTCGCGTCGGTCGCGTCGCGTCGGTCGCGTCGAACTCGGTCTGTCTGAACGTCGACTGATGTGGGTTGGAGCTATACTATATTGGCTACCGAACCGAACAGTAAATAACAGAAGACAGACGTGCCGATTCTTCGGTAACTTCAAGCAAGTAACACATAGCGACATTTATTGCCATGGATATATTATTTATTTTCATTCCACTTATACCTTATAAGGAGGTAAATCGTGTCTATGTTAATTTATGGACCCTGTCGGGCACAGCAACAATACAACTGTATGTAACGTTCCGACTTCTCTTATAATTAATTACCTACTTCAGGAACAGGAATATTGTGTCGGAAATTGAATAACATGAGCATTCTGCGAAGGTTGTGGTTTTGGAATTTCATTGGCACCGGAAAATTTATTATCTTCACCTACATTCGTAGTAGGTATACATCTGACTAAATTAACACGCACAATTATAATAATAGAATAGCATCGTTACTTATTGTTTGGACGTCCCATTCCGTCACGTCACGTCGATGTTGCGCTTCATAATAATAATGTCATTCATTTACATATTATATATAAGTTACATACAGTCCTGCAGCTCGCGATATGATCAAAGGTCCTTATTAACAAAGACTGGGGTCCCTCAACAGTCAGGACATCTGGAGCTGTTGTCATTCCTCAGCTAAGCGAGTATATTATAATCTATAATTAAGTAATACATTGCCTTACTACTTACCTTGTGTCAATACACAAACTACATATGTAAGCAGCTATATGTTATTCTGTACTTAAACTCGACAGTGAATTCTCGAAGTGACTATTGTCTGTCTCGCTCGTGAAACTCGGTAATCAGGAGTTCACGAGTGTGACAGAGAATAGTAAGTACATAATAGCATAGCTGATCTGTGAACGTGGCGTGTCGAGATGCGCGCGCGCACATGGTGGCTGCAACAGTGTCGGTCGGTCGGTATGTTATCATATCACGTTTGAAGTATCATAATAATATGTTACTATCACTTGTAACAGACTCTTATAAAACTACTCTCAGTAAATTAGCTGACACCTTCCATTGAAAACAAAAATGCATTATTTCTAAATTTTGTAAAGTATGATTAAAAAAATGAAGTTAATTGCATCTCAACGAACCCCTTATCATCGTGGCAAGCATAGAGTCATTACGTTTAAATACTAGCTTTCGCCTGCGGTTTCTGTCACGTTCCCGAGGTGGTCTATGTTACTCTCCGGCCTATAGACTATCTCTATGCTAAAATCGGAAGAACTGGCGTGTCTGTACTTTTTTTTTTGCCAAAAATGGAATGCTGGTGGGTGCTGTAGGAAGAGCAACAGAATACTAAGAGAATTTTTTTTCTTGTCCGTCTGTTTGAACATGCTAATCTTCGAAACCGCCAAACGGATTTTCTTGGAGGTTTTGTTTCATCGAAATCGGGTGAAAAGAAGAAAAGATATAATAATGTAGATGGTATATGTATAGTCTGCGCGAGCGAAGCCGCGGGCGAAAAGCTAAATAAGTAGTAAATAAAAATAAAATAATATTAAAAGGGATGGCGATCGCACTAGTATGTCCTATGATACTTTAATTCAATTTTACTACAGTTTACAAACCAACTAAGTAGTACCTTACCTACATCATAAAGCATTACAACATACATTTTGAGAACCACATTCCTATTTCAGTATGTTAATAACAACAAAGAAATTACTTCTATGTTATTTTAGATGAATTCTTGAACGAATTCCATTCAAAACAAGTGCGTCTGTCTACACTACGCAATGCAACTGTCGCACGTCGCTGCTGTAATAAGTACTTACTTCTTTGTCAACACTAATATAATAATATAAATCTGTTAACAATTTCTAAACGTCGCATGCGTCATCATGTTACAAAATAAACGTGTAGTTTATAGAGTAGAGCGAGACAGAGCTATTTACAATTTCTTCAGACGTGTAACTAAATATATTAGCCAAAGACAGATTTAACATCAGTACGAGAAAATTTTATAAAAAATAATATTTAGGAGATTGAGCAGTGAAATATGTTGTGCAGAATTGTCTTGTCCTCTACAATTGATATTGTAATGAATAAGTACAGGTCGTTCATTGTTCGCGGGTGTATGTAACACATGCTGTATGTACGTACCCACATATGTACATTCGAGTACATTGTGATCAATTGAATAAGTAGCGTTTAAAGTCACAGTAAATAACCAAGTAGGTATTGTTTTATTTTCTGATGTTTGTTCGAGAGCTCCTGCAGCACCTGTGCTGACGCGGCCTCACAGCTACTCCTTTCATGCAATTCTAGGCATTATTAAACGGAATATAAACACTAAAATGGCATGAACGAATGTAGATACAGAAAGTGTGTTTTCATTTTGATACCTAAGATAATTATTTATTGCTTGTAACTCAATATTTATTTAGGCGCACAAGAGACACCTTCACACGAGTAATTAACATATATGCAAATTAAAAAGTCCTTTACAAGATTGTTATAATGTGTTTTGCAATAAAATAATAGATTTCAAACAATGTCATAAAAATTTTTTGTAAATATTATTAAAGGTGAAGGCAAAAGTGCATAATGGCGCAGTAGTAGGGCACTTTATGGAATTGTCTCCGTGGTTAGTCACCATCCTCATATTAGATACTATATGGTTATTGATTGGGTTCGATTCCCATGTAGAACAGATATTTGTATGTATGAACGTATCTGTTTGTCCAGAGTCTGAGTGTAATTATTTAAATAATAAAAGTATGTAAATTAATTATCTAGTTTTCATAGTACAAGCTCTGCTTAGTTTGCAATGTATTCATTTTACACAAAATAAGAAATAAATAAGTTATAAATCTTATATTGTGACTTGTAAATATAAATAATAGAGTAATAATAAAGGCAGAGATAGTATTCGCTAGGTGTACATATCCCAACACATTTACGTATCCTACGTGTTGGATCTATCCCCACGCACGCCTTCAAAAAGGACCGGTCCTCGTGCCGTGATGTCTGAAAGATACATTACAATAATAATAGTAATAATTGCTACAGAGTAATACCATATTTATTTTTTTATAGTTTTACTTGTAAATAATTTTTTTAAATACTTAGGTATATTAAAAAAAAAACATACATACATTATTATAATTTACAAGGAATCATACATTCCAGAATAATGAGCCACGCAAGAGCGCGGCTGCGGCCCGCAGACACTCGCGCCGGCGCCGCGGCCTCTGTTAACAAACGATGGCCAATTATATGACATTACACACCCTCCATCCTTCAATTATCACTTACGACACCGATCAATCATCCACAGTGGACTCTACTATATGTACCTACTGTACTGTACTCTATGTGTAAATTGAGCAACCGCTGAGATTCAACAAGCCGGGCTACCAGAGCGACCACTGTATTGACTACTACTAGGGCTGCCACACTATTAAGTACGAGTCTGCCGACTTGTTCAGGTCATCTCGATGAAGATTATTTCACTTGACATGCTTGCGTGTGCTCGCATTTAGCAACTTCATAAGTGCCCTCCTAGGGTCTATATATCGATGGAGGCAGTTTGTCCGTTTAAAGGGGTCCAGTGACCACGATCCTCAGTAATGAGGGACCGATTAAAGAAGAAGAAGAAGGGTCTATATATAGGCAGAATAATTATTTCTACTACTCTATTTAGCCCCTAATGTAAAGTAATTGTAAAAAAAAAAACAATGTTTACAACTCTTACTATATATACCTATTCTATTAGATGTGAACACAGCATGCAATAAAGTTATGTATGATGAATTCACAATTAAACAAATAATGAAATGAGATCGACATAATATTAAAAGCAAAAATAAATTCGAAAAATACTATTTTGCTAAATCGATGCCAATCTTGGACTAGGAAAGAAAATTATGATAAATGTTATTAAAATAGCAAATGAGTCGCAACATTATTGAAATAGCAATTAGTAAAACGTACGCGGAGGAGACATCGATATGATAGGTTTCGAATAGGCAAGAAGCCACTCTATCTAGCGTTATTAGATATAATCTGTGGTGATGTTCGTGACGTAACAAAAAACACCAACTCACGCTAATAATAGAATACCTCCACTGTTTTTTGTTGAAACATTGAATTAGGATAAACAAAAACACCTTTGCGGATCTTCTCAATTTAATTTTAATCTACTACGACGTATTGTACCTACCTACTTGTGCAACAGTCTCTTAAGCCTCGGGCTCGGCTGAAGTAGACAGTATTTGAATACAGCTGTGTAGCAAAAGCTTGTCGTAACTCGAACTAGATTCGCAAATGTCTGACAGGATGCTGGTTTACTCGTCCGCGTTGTAACAAATTATATATACATTCTCAAATAATGTTCGGGCTACAAATTAATGTAAACGATGGTATCGTGACGTCACGGCGCGGTCGGCGTACATATACGAGGTACATCGTACGTAACTGAACTGGGTTAATTAAACAAAGTGTCTTATCGTAATTGGTTATCTTTTGCATTAAATAGGCAGGGTTGGGTCTAGTTACATCCGTTTCCAATACAATTGGTAGTATAATGGCAATAAAGACTTATTTTACGATATAAAACGATTCTTTGAAGAAATTACTAGAAGTAAGACATCTGATAAGGATTTTAGTATGGATTAGCCGGTCGCGCGGTCGTCGCTCCAGAAATCCTGCCAAGTGCTGACGGAGATTGATCGGCGACAGCTGATTGTCACCGATAGGTCTGAGATACGCCTTACCTATGTACTCGTATGTACGTGCCGTGTCTAGCTTAAGACGCGGCACCTGCAAGACGCGATGCATGCGGTGAAACTAACTCAGGACATGATGGTGTTTACGAAATTTACAGACTAACTGTTGTGTAATCTTTTACGAAAAAGTAAAAGCTTCAACTGCAAGTGAACTACTTAAGTAGGTACCTAAACGTTCAATATTTTTATTAACCGTAATATTGTGTCTCCAGTTTGCATGGGCATACCTATTTATCGGTTATAATCATAAGTCTGTGACATTAGTATGCAAAGCTTCGTCCACATTACAAACAAAGGTGCGACCGCCGTACACCACCACCACCTATAATGTATATAAACTCGTTGGGTGTGACTGGACCACGTAGCGTTAACTGCACACCATTCCTTCCGGAGCCAACGACGCGCACGTATTTTCCATCAATCATTCGTACCCAAACGATTACCATACAAAGGTTAACTCAACGTCACTAGTACCCCACTCTACTCTAACAAATTAAATAAATATTGAAGGTCCTTGTAATTCTAATTCGTGTATTGACATTGAGGCCTTAATTAATTGATCATTCCACGCGCACAGATCGATCAATAGATCGTATCGAATCATCGAACGAAGTTGCCTCGTGTGACGTCACAACATAACATGATATAATGGGTCATTGAAACATGTCGAATCTTCGATATATTTTTAATAGAAAATGTGTTGTTTATTTAAATGTAGTGCTCGTATGTAGCATAGAGATGCGTGTACCGTATTGAGGGCGACGTCCAACAGGGCTCGACTCGTCTCTAGGCGACTAGATACCAGCCACCTAGCGTCTAACTGTACACAAGCAACTCATGCGTTTTCCTTTGCTCAACTCAACTCATGTGTAACTCAGCTAAATGTAATATTACTAATATACGGCGATCATAAACCAGAGGATAATCGTCGCAGTCTTTAAGCGTTGACTGGTCGTTAAGGAATAATGTACGATTGGATTCGCATCGAAGTTCATGTTCAAATGTAGACGTATATTAAGTCGGTTGTCGAGCGCAGTACGAGTACGAGTGAGTAGTGTACCTACAAGTAGTATATATGTCGCGTGTCGTGTGCGCCTGGCTCGACAACGATGGCTGCTGCAATAAGTAACTCCCACTTTCTGAAAACAATAGGTACACTAGAAATACTCAATATTTATGCAATAAATGTTGGCCTCCAAATATTTAACACTTATCTAACAAACTTAACTAATACAACAAAGGTTTTGCGAATGTTTCAAAATCGGGTTTTCATGATTCACGCTAAAAATTAATAGCTTATGTGACATTTCACACTAATTGGCACACAAACAAACAACTGCGTCACGTACCTACAGCTCCGTACAGAGTATAATGTAATAATTATTAATAATGTTTGGCTATCGACTAACCCCAGAAGTAAAATAATGAATAAGTTTAGTAATTGGCACCAAGTGAATTTGTAAATATTGTTTCTCCTGGATCGATATGGTTGTGGAACGAGCTCCGCGCCTTGATTTACACAATGGAAACTGGCTTCACGAAGCCTGTGAAGATATTTTAGTAGAGTCGGCAACGCGTCATTACTACCTGTACCTCCCCCCCCCCCTCTAGACAAGATGAATGTCGACAATTGTCTTCGATTCTAGGCGATGCACCTTGTATGGGATTGACGACGCGATACGAGAACAATTAAAATCACGTGACAATTTGATTTCAGATTTTCAGGTTGCAAGCGTCAATAGGTTACGGTGACCGCTTACAACCAGGCGGCCGTTTGTTTGCCACCTTAGTGACAAATGTTTTCTAAGCACAATATCAACGCATGATTGACAACTTGCCATCTATCATTTTCGAATGAATACAACTAAATATTGTCCGAATAGTGATCATTATTTTCTTTAATTGACGCATTCTGTAACTATGCATTTCACAACGACGTCGGCGACGCGGCGACGCTCCACCTGCCTGAGACCTAGGCGAACCAAAATGATTGCTCAAAGGTTCGCAAGTTCTAAATGACACAAAAACATTAATTGAGCTTTAATTGAACTAACAAACCGGTGATAGTTAAATGAGAAGTGCGGATCTCACCTTGGGTACAGTAGGTTAGATACAGCATAGGTAATGTAATGTGCGCATGCGCATGCTGCAATGTACCGACAATTTATCACAATATAACAGATTGCCAATAACAGCTCTCCGCGACGCGACGCGCGCCAGACGGAGCCTTCAGCTATTTTGTTCACTTTTTATAATGTTCTCTATGGTTATATGTACTTGGATTATCTAGAATGGCAATGTGAATGATGCTTACAAAGAACTAGCTTTTCGCCCGCGGATTTGCTCGCACAAATTTTCGTTTTCACCCCTCTATAAACATACCCTACGAATCTTAAGGCTGTATATCCAGCGGTAGCTGTTTGGGCTGTACGCTGTCTGTCAGTCATACAGTCACTTCGGACAAAGCCTTTGATTAATATGATGATCATCGTAAGATATGGTATAAAAAATAAGTAATATATTTTATTACGGTGGTAGGCTACTTCACATTTACCGCCAGGCTGGCTACCAGCTACCACTCTCAAGATGTAAATCTGCGCCTAAAACCTACCAGTGTATTCCGGCAGCTACACTACTCGAGAGCCAGTTCTGTCTAGGCTTTGTGTGCTTACCATCTTCGGCCACATCAGCACTTACTAGGGTGAAATTGTGGTCAAAGTTCAACATAAGCCTATGCAAAGTAATAAAAGTCTTAGAGAATTTGAAGATCAAAGTACAATTTTGAGAGAGGTAGAGGTATCAGCGTATCAGAGCGACATATCGCTATCGGTATCAATAGCGATATGTCGCTCAAAGAGCACTTCGACTGGGGAAGTACCTCCACCTTACAGAATACCGCAGCCAAATAACTTTTATAGTTGTGTTCCTGCGCGGGAGTAAGGTCGCCAGAGCTCATCGGGGAGGGGAGAAGGGTCGGCAACGCGCGAGTGATACGTCTGGTGTTGCAAGCGTTCATAGGCTACGGTAACCGCTTGCCATCAGGCGGGGCGTATGCTTGTTTGCCGATAACGTGGTATAAAAATAAAACTACTGCCATTATTTTTTCCATAATAATAATGGAATATTCATTATCAGAGATTATTATACCTACTTACCTTCTACTAAAGATGTGAGTGTGTTTATGAATTCAACCTTATCTATGAGATATTTGATGCGATGTTTGTAGCAACTAGCAGGTAGATAGAATGGGCCGGATGTCGGTTCACGTGCATCCTGTAAGTTATATAATTACTTACTACACAGTGCACAGCGGACTCTTGCCTATTGTAGACTGTAGGTAGGTACTCAAATTGATTCACATATCATTTACTTATTGTCAAACGGGTCATTAGAACTGGACATCTTAACTTACCTTTGTATAAAGGTTTTAATTAAAAGATTCATTTTATTATAGAGAGTTAACAATAAAGCAGTGCAAAACCGAAGAATGCATGTTGTGCCGATCCTACTTGGGTGAAGAAGATAATAATCATTATAAGTATTTTAACAAAACTTATCACAAATAAATGTTCGTCGCGACTCGCGTTCATGTAATGTAATGTTTGCAGTGACACAATAACGTATTAATTATATTTCATTAATATAAGTACAAATGCACATCATTATTTTAATTCTTCTCAATGCAGTAAAATATTATAATATATTATATTATTTTGTATGGTGTGCAAACATGCGGTGACGCAACACATGTCGCGAGCACACACTCTACTGGCTCTACGTTGAGTTGAGATACTAAGTGAGCACAGTTGCACTTGAGAGCCAGTTGCCTTCTAAGCTTTGCCTTCTAGGCCACTCACCGTCAGGTGGACCGTCTGCATTCTGGTCAGTCTTGTAACATGAACAGTGATCCCATGTTAGAACTATTGGCTTCCTTCTATATCTTACAGGTGTAGAGAATACACGGGATATGTAGTCACTCTTCTTTATACAAGTAAGTCATCTCTCCTCGGACCTCTGTCGTCCTGGTACAGTGATGAGTTCTTAACCGATCGGCAAAGTTAAGCAACGTCCAGTCTGGCCGGTACCTATATGGGTGGCCGCTTAGTGGTATTTCATCTTGAGCGTTTCCGTGCTTCGGAAGTCACGTAAAGCCGTTGGTCCCGGTTATCACTTAATTGTGATAATTGTTAAGCTAGTTGGAGACCTCCTAGGTGGCTCGACAACTCCAACAGTAGGTTGACCACTAGCCTACCTCCACCGATCCGCAGTGGGCATGCGTGGTGGAGTATTTGCCCATTCCCCTTTCACCCTTATTCGTGAAAGGAGGCCTGTGCTCAGCAGTGGGCAGATATAGGCTGTAATTATTATAAAGTGATTAATTAGACTTAATTTAGGACAGGAATTTGGATGCGATGCTGAAGGGTATACCTAAGTATGAGTGAATTGTCTTCTTTAGAGCAATCGTACTCTATCTTCGGTTTCATCAAGTACCTATCTTTATAGGCGGGTCGGGTCAGTGGACAAACATAATGTATATGAAATGATTACAACGAATTTCCTAAAGAAATCTAAGCTCATCTTGATGAACTACAGATGAAGCTTGTCTGACAAGACGTGCATAATTCCGCACATGTGTGTAACGGTGAGCGAACGAGTTACAGCAAGCTGCGCATGCGGCGGGGGGCTGGCATGTGGCTCTCGCATCGAGGACGATAACTGGACGACAACGAGACGAGACGAGACGAGAAGTGGAAATAGGGGAATTAGCAACCAGTTACAACTAATAAACATCTTGAACACCAAATAGGTAGTACGGTACTTACGGTAAATGTGAATTCCTTCGGCGGCGTTATCTATTAGGCAGTAAAAATGGGAAGGACAACGGTTGTTTTGTCTCCGTTAGGTATAACAAATATGGCTTTACCTCACATGTTAGTTTCGCTGCAGTGAGCGCGCCGGACGTGCTGAAACATAATACAGTTTCATGACTAATATTTATATCATGTTGGGATCACTCCGACCGACATGTACTTGTACCTACAGTACCTACAGTACCTACCTAGTGCGGTGCGTAAATTCTACCTTCATAAGTGCCCTCCTAGGGCTCAAACTGAATAAATGGCTTTGACTTTGACTTTGAAACTCAGCAGCGTTACATTTATTACTAGTTGTCCCCGCGGATGAAACTGAAAAAAAGTACGTAAAGGCTATCTGCGTACCAAATTTCATCGCGATCGGTGCAGCGGTTTAGACGTGACAAGGTAACAAACAAACTTATAATATTAGGATTAGGATATATTTTTTATGATCTATAACGGCTATATTTAAAAAAAAAAGCAGAAATTACAATTAAAAACAAAAAGAAAAGTAACAAGATCAATTAAATAATGCTAAAATTACACAGTATACACTATACAGTCGCCTATCACCTGCCACTTGAGAGCCACATCCTCACTTGAGAGCGTGTTCAATAGGCTTTGTGTTTACCACCTTCGGCCACAACATCACATATCACAGTGGCATTGCACATTGTCAACGTAAATATCGAACGACAGAGAGGCTCAACAAGTAGACATACATAGGTACCTCACGTAACAGCTAACTCATTAACAACGTTAAAATAGATAAAGAGAGTGACGTAAATGAGTACATACATACATACATACATGTAGCTACAACGCGACGCGACGCGACGCACTTGTTTCAATAGCATACTTCATAATAATATATTTATTTAAAATTGTTTGTCACAGTCGATAATTCAATGATTTAAATGGGTTATTTCTCAAAATTGCGTCCCTTCCCTTCACTCATAATAATCATTCACACAATCCATTCATCTCTTCCTCAGTATTCCTTTTACTAAACGTATTCATATAGGTACCTACCTTATTAGATTATATGTATACGTCATCCCGGCGCTGCCTCCAAAAATGACTCTACATACACTAAGGTGAGAAACAAGCATACGGCCCGCCTGATGGAAAGCGCTTACCGTAACCTATTGACGCTTGGGAAATAATAAATTGAATAGAATCATGTCTCTATCTATATTTCACGTTACAACTGTCGTGTAACATAATGGTTCATGTAAACGGTCGTTGTTGGAAATAGGTACGTGTATTATGTATAATTTTTAATGTAGATGACATAACGCGGCTATTTGGTTCGTGGTTCATGTCAACTAATGACATATTAGCATCAGCCTATTCATTTAATAGGCCACTTTACAATTACCAAGTCCATTTTACTTGTCTAGCCTATGCCCGCGGCTCCAACCGCACGGTTATTTTTGTCTCTAACATTATTACACTGAAACTTAGCAGCTCCATTTAGCCCCAGCGTAATAATACATAGCTTTAAACCTATATTAAGGACTCCCCTATGTAACTGTGAAAATTCCATCAAAATCTGTCGAGCGGTTGTCGAGTTACAAGCACTCAAACGCTCTGTGTTAGTCAGGTAGATAATAAAAAAAAAATAATACGATGTAAGGATGACCGCTACTATGTAAGTCTTAGCTCGTATAGTTAGTGGAGGGAGGTTGCCGTGACAAGGTTTCTTCTAATTGAAATACAATGTTGAAGTGATAACCTACACACACACATATACAAATGTAATCAACACACACATACATAAACAAGGCGCGCGCGTTTCGTACATTCATAAAAGTTCGTAGTAATCAATTTAAACAAATTTTATTGTTCCTTTCAACTTATCACAAGATAAATTGGCAATGGATGAGCTAGATCTTCTGGCAAATAAATATCCTAAAACCGGTTTGTTAACCACGATATGTTTTGAAATAAATTATTATTTGAACAATTTGAATTTAACATGAAAACAGATCTACCAAATTTTATTTTATCATTATTATCAAATTATTTTATTGATAAGGTAATTTTATCAACACCCAAATCACATCACCAGTCGCACACGTTCTTAAAATATACATATTTATTTATTTATAATGATATCTGCAGGAACTTTGATAAGATTTTCATGATAAGCTATAACTATAGCTATAACTGTACTTTGAAAAGGGTTTTTTATCATTGCGCTGTAAATAAAGGTAGCAGACCAGTGACCATTTTGATTAAACAAGTCAGAGATAAAAACTAGCACGTGGGCATAGGCTAGATTAAGTAAAATCAAATATAGTAAAGTTTCAAAGATATATTCCAGGACTAGAGGGAACTATGAAGATACGAATCTACTACGATAGTGATAGCGAACCATCCAAATGATTTAATTAATGACGAATCCATTAATTTTTATTTGAAATAACCGAAAAATCGGCGCGGGCGTGCGGCGTTCGGCGCGAAGGGCCCACAGTTTGACCCATGGCCCATGACACGCACTACTGTCCGTCCGGACGCCGACGCCGCCCGCGCCGAGCCGCCCGCGCCGCGCCACTCAGCGGCATACATTATTAGCACATCGTGCAGCAAAGTTATTAAATAAACAACCATCTTTATAAGCATGATGTAACTCTTTTAAGGTCAAACCTCATTAGTGAGGAAACTAAAAACTTTAATACATTAAATAAAAAGCAAAAAAGACGATGAGCTATCAATTGTAAATCATATTTTCTTACTAAGCATCCTTTATCGTCAGTTTCGATACAATTAATGGTATCGTAGCCGTCGACCGCGACGTAATTTTCTAGATGAGTATTTAGATGTGATATCAGAAAACCTCTGAGAAAAAAGGTTTTTTTTATAAAAATCAAATGAGCTTGCTTTTGGCCACTGACTAGTGACCCTTCATAAAGGATAATGACGACGCCGAGCAAGATAGAGGCGATAGAGCACGCTTGCCCAGTAGAAGCCTAATTACACTCTGCCTCGATAGTCCCTGGATTGTAGACACCTGAAAACAGAGACTATTGCTCAAGCTTCTTTGCTTACAAATCTAAAAAGTCGTAAGCTATAAATAAACCCCAAGCTACGTATCTATTATGTGTGTTGTGGTTGTGGATGTGGCCTAGACTCTGTATTTTAAAATATCTGCCAGTTTAACAAAGAGTTTTGGTAGGTACCTACATACCTACTTGGGGCATTATATTAACGCTTTGATCCGAGGTGGCATTTTAAGTTTGAACGTAATCACCGTCTCATTATAAATCCAGAGGAGAGCTACACATGATCAAAACGTCGATTTCAGTTGTAACTTGCTTACAAATGACCCGGTACCGAACCTAACCTCCTGTGTTACCGCTCACATAATGTATCCATTCTACATAAAAATAACACACAACAATAACGTGATGTAACGTAACCTCTACACATCGCAACTGCGCTCGCGTCGTTGAACTGAACAATGCGCGAAAGTAAACGTCACTGGAACAGTTCCCATGCACCGTTACGTGACCACCACCGCCGCCACTCAACCAGCAGACACATCTAGATAATCACTCTACACTACACAAAAACAGAGACAGGCAATATCACTGTCACTGGGTGACTGTCACCACACCCGCGCCTGCGCCCGCGCCGCTGACACCGCGACAATCAATGATTGTTGCACCAAATGATACACCGATCGACACCACTCAGGTAACGTTGAATGCTGAGGTGAGTTTGGATCCTACATTGGGCTTTCGGTGAAGGAAAACATTGTGATCAAACAATAGCTCGGTGGTAGGGTACTTTTAGTACCCTCCTGACTGGCTACCACCCTCAAGTTGAATACCTGTCTCCAGACTCCTGCCGGTGCGTTTCGGCAGCTGAACTTGAGAACCGTTTCCATCGTTAGTGCAATGATACAAGCCTTAGCCTAAAACCTTCGTCAATGATAACCGCAACAATATCCGTATTGACAGACATACAGACAGAAAGACGTTACGTTTTGAATATATTATGATTACAACTACTACATATTCACACTTGAGTTTATTCATCCCCGTTATTACGAGTAAATTTTCAACTCTTTCTTTCTTTCTTTCTTAGTTGTTTTAGCACTGGTTTGTTTAAATCTCACGGTCCATAGAGTTATTATAAAGCTGGTCATTAATATTCAGTTAGTTTTTTAATCGCAATAGTTATCAATGCAATGTTGTCGTCGAGCCGCAGCCGTGAGGAGGCGCCGCGCCGCGGGCGCGCACCTAATGGCTAATTCATAACTCATAATGAACGTGATAAAAAAAAAATACTCCTAATTACTGGGTAAATGTGTGTGTAACCAAATGAGGTGTGTTTTTGTGAAGATGGAAAGATTTCTGTTAAAATTTAGTAGCTTTCTAATCAAATAATTACAATGTTTTTATTTGTAGTCGTTGTAAGTCGTGTATATTTGTAACTGTAGCTACGTATCTTTCGACTTGGCCGTTACTACGAGGGGTACCAGTAGATATCATATGATGCTGAATTTGCCTATCCCTGCACAACGACTGGGCTTGATTGGAAGTCTGTTATTATTATAGTAGGAGTTCCAAACAATGTTATTGTCTCAGATATAACGGACGACATCTCATGACCATTAAGACTCTTAAGGGGTTGTAATATACAAAACTTGGTAAAACCGTCTACAACTATTAGTATGTATTTATATCCTTCTACAGATTGTTTAAAGGGTCCCGTACAATCAAGATGAAGTTAAAAACTATATTATAAAACATTTGACAATTACTGACTGTATTTGATCCGAATTTGACAACCGAATTACACACCTCATTTGGTTACAGACATATTTACCCAGTAATTAGGAGTAATTTTTTTTAAATAATCTATCAAGCGCAATTAGTATATTATCTATGGAAGGATGTGCGCATCACTAACTACTCATTAATGATACATAATAAACACTCCTAGAGGTATTAGCCTTCGTATGTTTGCGTACATATTTATTTGCCTAATTGAAATAAAATTTATTTTGGCATTTATACTCATTTGATTATAATTAAAATTTTCTCATAAGCCGATTACCATAATTTACTCTGTATTTAAATATTTGATATTATGATAATGTTTTTACGCAGTTTAAACACATTATGTGCATGTAAAATAAATTAGGAAAATACATAAATTAACTGATTGAATAATGATTGTGGTTCTATTATTTTGAGTACCTAAGTGAAAAAAAAAAGAATTACACAACATAAACAAACAAAAAAAAGTAAAATAACATCTAAGTAAGTAAGATATGTTTTTTTTATTTAAACGAGAACCAACCATAATATTTTTGTGTTTATGCTTAGTGAGTCTGGGAGTAATTGTCTATATTTACAAAAGAAAACTAGTATATTATAATATAGTATATCATCTGGCTTCCATAGCACAAGCTCGACTTAGTTTGGGGTAGTAACTATTTAGTAAACTGTGGTGGTTTGGGGTCAGATGGCCGTGTGTGAGGAATGTCCCAGAATATTTATTTATTTATTTATTAATATTATATACGTACATACATACTTTCTCTATATATGCCTATATAGATGTAACATGGCTGAGTTTCTTACCGGTTTTTCTCAGTTGTTGCCTGACTTCGGAACCGGTGATAACTTCTCAGTAGCTTCGACGTTCATAAGTGCCTAAACTGAATAATTGGCTTTGATCTGTGGCTTTGATCCTTTTGACTTTAAACGCTCGGTCCCATACATTTACTATAATGAAATTAAATAATTTATTAATTCATAAGTGCTTATGAACACTTATCAATTGTCAGACTAACGCGTATTGCGCGTAGTACGCGTAACGCACGGATCGGAAGGTGGCTTTAGCTACGAGCCCACAATTATAATAAACTTAGATCTATTACATAACATTAAGCACGTGTCGTGATAACTTATCAATCAATAATGATTTTCAAGTAGATACACATCATACCACTTCAAATGAATACACAAATTATCAATGTCATTATCTATATCGAAATTTATTTTAAACTCGCTTCCGCCCCGCGGTTTCACCCACGTTCCCGAGGGATCTTGTATTTTTCCGGGATAAAAAGTAGCCTATAGCCTTCCTCGATAAATGGGCTATCTAAGACTGAAATAATTTTTCAAATCGAACCAGTAGTTCCTGAGATTAGCGCGTTCAAACAAACAAACAAACTCTTCAGCTATATAATATTAGTATAGATTTAACTGGCTGAATAGCAACATTGCTTGTAACAAAATATAAAGTGTTCTCCGCATTCTAAGCTTCTTACAAGCCACAGAGTACTTTTTATATACTAGTAACAAGCTCTAACAAGATATATTACAAAACTCAAAAGTATGGTTCGTTCGGTTGGCTCGCGAATGGGACGCGCGTCCCAAAAATACCTACAAAATAATAATAATTCCAGGAATCTTGAGTCAACTTATTTCAGTAAAATAGCATAGTATTTTAATTAAAGAAATATGCTAAAATACTTTAAACATTCCCATACATTTACTGTAGAATTCGTAATGAAGCTTTCGTTGACTAATTTTAAGAGTACCAAACTACCTACCAGGATAACGTGTTATGGGAATTCCATCCTACTTCCTTCCTACTATCCTACTATTCAAATTCAAATTCAAAAATCATTTATTCAGTTTAGGCCCTAATAAGGCACTTATGAACGTTACAATTGATTCTACCTATATCCAAACTAATATTATAAATGTGAAAGTGAGCTTGTTTGTTTATTTGTTGGTTACCTTTTCACGCTTAAGCTGAACGCTGAACCGATCGCGATGAAATTTAGTATGCAGATAGCCGCGGGTGAAACCGCGGGGCGGAATCTAGTAATATTATAAATGTGAAAGTGTGTGAGGATGGATGGATGTTTGTTACTATTTCACGCAAAAACTACTGAACGGATTTGGATGAAATTTGGCACAGAGATAGATTATAGTCTGGAATAACACATAGGATACTTTTTATCCCGGGAAAACACAAGATTCCTCGAGAACGCGGGTGAAACCGCGGGGCAGAAGCTAAATAAGTAAGTTTAGTAATAGCCACGAAAAAAACATCTGAAGAGGGCGTTGATTTTATATTGTGGGCATCGTAAATGAAAAGATTCCTCGAAATTCAACTCCTAAGGGAAAAAAGGGGTGGCAATGTTTGTATTGAAAATAATATGATTCAAAATTTGAAACTTTGTATTAGTTAATGTCTTCAACACAATTAATGAAACATGTATTTCGTCATTTTTACGAATTCAGCACTTAAGGGGAAAAATAAAATGGCAAAGTCACGGGAATGGTACCATACAGTTCGTATGAGAAATTGTATTAGTCACAGTGAACCACTCTCGAGGCATTCCTCTCTGGGCTAGCACTACTTACTCACTCAATAATTATGTAATAACTGTACATACTTACTAGGGAAGTGCCTAAGGGGAAGGGCGCTCTGAGCAGCGACACTCCTTCACCACATTCTAATTTATTTGACAACAACGTCTTACGACTCTGTACTTGCTACCTTGCCACTAGCTTCGTTTCACCAATAAACACACTCACTGTAAAAATTAGACAAGGTATACAATAACACGATAATTCGGTTGATTTTGTGGACACCGCCGCGCGCGCCCGCTCTGATTATACTCATTAATATTCATAAATCCATTCACTTTTAATAGGTACTTACCCTAAAAATATAATTTTACGAACTAAATAATTGTAAGTACACTTTGGATCTAAAGGTTAGTATAGATAAGCTTGCGAAGCTTGTGTTTCGGCCATAATCTCACAGTAGAAATTGAACTGGCTCTCAAGTGCCACCGTCGGAGTACTCCGGTAGGTACTCACAGAGTACTACTGAAATCATTAACCCATTGTTGAAGTAGAACCCTAACCTGCGCCTCGTATTGTAGTCGTCTCGTAGTCGTGGCACTAACATTTCGCGGAATTAGTAAGGTCATCAACCTTCCCCTGCCGACCTGCTTGGTACCTACGAGTAACGCTACTCATCATTATAATTAATTTATAGAATGGTAGGACGAGAGTTTAAAAGTTACGATAAGTACCTACTAGCTTTGAAAAGTTACAACTTTATGAAAATTTAACTGAATGACGTGTCGACCGACAAGTTGGAAATGCAAGGCGTTGCTAAATAAATAATAATAATATTGTAAAGATGGTTTGTAAGAAAGACCAACAAGTTGTCATCTGTCTTGGCAAAGAATATGCAATAATACTGTCTGAGTCGGACAAACCCCCAGAATGCCCCCAGATTTATGAGTCTACAGTTTATTTAAAGCAATGAAATCTACATAAAACACCAAGCTTGAGACTATTTACAGCAGAACGCGATGGCACTCACACAGAATTTTGATTTGCTTCGGCCTGAACAGAGTTACAACTCTATTTAATATGTAACACACGTCGAGTCGACCACTTCGATCAGCCACCATCATTGTTATCAAGTCATCACCGCGACCTGTGATCAACATTCGGCTGGCATTCGCGTGCGACCTCTTGACGTCACAATTTTACTAATCGCAGGGTTGGAGAGCAGGTAGTTTAGAGTAGGAAATATTGCTGTCTTATCTACTCACGTCCCAACTCCGAGCAGCAGACTTCCTGCAGATTGGGACAAACAGAGCCAATAAATATTGTTTGGTATGAGCTCGTAACGCGAGGCCGGCTCAAGGTCGTACGTGGCTACTCGGCGCGCATACTCAAGACTACGCACCCTGCGCCTGCGCCGCTCGAGCCGTGACCTGCTGACTGCTGACGTCACCACATGAACGTGATCACATGAACGTGACAGGGATGCTCTGCGAAGGCGCTTCCTAAGGTCACTGAGTTATAAACAGGTCAAGTTTGTGTTGTGTTTGTATGTGTTTTTTTCCTGCCGTAGATTCAAGAAAAAAATTTACTTTAAGGATACTCGTCTTTTTTTTTTAACAAAATGAGCAGTACTATAAGATGTGTCTCTAGACCTAAGGTAGAAGAAAATATACTTACATATAAATGACTGATAAAGATGACTCGTAATAATATGGTACTTATTCAATTATAACAAGAAGGTAGGTACAATATTTATTATAAGCTAAAGTGTTGTAATCAATATTAAACTAAACTAATCAAGATTTGGTCTAGTCGACAATTATCTCTCGCACTTGAGAGCAAGACCCCTTCCATGCCTTGTGTACTTACTTCCTTCGGACGGTGAGACGGGGTCAAGCAATCCTATTTGAAAAAAAAAACGATACATCAATTTAATTAATCTTATATATAGGTGATTTTTTTGTCACTGGCCATACTTGCAGGGGTTGAAGTACTCGTCAATATGAACAACTTTTATTATGGGACCAACTCTGTTATCGCAATATCGATTTGTGATCTCGTGAGTACCTACTTCCACCCCTGCAAGTATGGCCAGTGACTAAAAAATCACCCTGTATATAAAAATGAATCACCGAAATGTTTGTACGCACATAACTTCCAAACCAATATACCAAGCCTATGAGGTGGACTGACCAGATAAAAGCGGCAGTAAATGACTCATCATCACTTCATGAATGCACGAGGAAGGCGGCCATCAGAGAAGAGTGGCGGCGTGCTGTGAAGCTTGCCACCAACACCTGAAGTGATGACCACGACCACTCTGTCAAGAGTGATACCGACAGAGAAGAAGAACTTCCAAACGACTGCACCAAATTGGATGAATCTTTCTTTTACGTGTTCGTTAATGTCAGGGGAAGGTTTGTATGAAAAAAACATACACCCGGAACGTGGGTGAAACCGCGGGTAACAGCTAGTTTTAAATTAAAGTGAGTTTCCGGGGAAGTTTCCGAGCAAGATGGGCTGGATTCTAATTCTGTATTATTTTCATAGATGTCTATCTCAGTCATAGGTATCAGGTATTGAACGGACATGTTTCTATAATTTAACAGAAGCTCTTAAGTAGGTAGCATCGGTTGTTTCAACATGAGCATGTTAACTCACGAGACACTTGTTCATTTGGACGCCGAGGCCTTTGTTCAGAAGGTCAATCATTTACGCATCAATACAATATTGAACTATTATTAATAATTCAAACACATTTACCATAAGAACTAGTTTTAAGTTTATTTAGTTTGTATTTGATGGCTGGGTATATACGCTCAGGTCTGGTCAGGAAGCGTGATGATCAAAGTCACGGCTTGTTAGTCAATTTCCTGTGTGCATTATCTCGTCATCACAGGCTGGCGGTCACTGAACTTGGCACAATTCTATCATCAGTCCCATCGCATCGCTATGACGATGGCCACCATTGTCCCATTGTCGCCAACGTCGTGTCACAAACGTTGGGGTTACGTAACCGGCATTATTTGGTTCCCCAAATGTCACGACCTTTTCATTAGTGAATAAATATTCAAAAGCAACTGAGCAGCACTTAACTGCGAATAGGATTGTCTGAACATTTATTGTGATTAATAAAAGATAACTATACTAGCTAGATTCTCCAGTTACATCTAGAGCTAGGCTCCCATTCATATAGTTCGTCACAGTTCAGTGAGTTTAATTCCTAGATCTTACTATTGACAAAGTGCGTTGTAATATTGTAATATTGATTGGGTAAAATAATAGGTAGTATCAGATAATCTTCAAAGTGCATTCAAACCCCAAACTTTTGAGGACCAATTAAAAACAAAAGAGGAGAAAGCATAAAATAAATATTTCCTTTCTACATCATTTTGAAGTCGGTACCAAGTAAAACATAAAAATTACTTGGTCTTCAGGTTACTTTCTTGATTTGTTTTGTTTCAGCGAGTTTTCTTTATAGTTAAGTAGTATCTATAAACACATACTAAATTTAGTTAAGTTGTCATAACATTGTTGTCTTTGGGTTAATTTATTTTTGATAATATTTCGAGTTAGTGTGAATGATTGGTTTTAATATTTTTTCGTTGTAATATTTTTTTGTTCTTGTTTTGTGTTATCCTTAGCAATTTTAATGTTTTACTTGGCACCGACTTCAAAATGATGTAGAAAGGAAATGTTTATTTTATGCTTTTCAGTTTTTGAAGTCGGTTCTTTTTTATTTATAAATTATTTTTATTTAACACTTTTAAGTTACGAATATGGGTAGAGCTAGTAAGGTAGCTTTTCGAATGCGAAAACGACGGCTAGATGAAACGGAATAAAACAGAACCGTACAGAAACAGAAATATAAAAAAAAAATATGAATGAAAGTCCGTAAGAGTTGGGCCCATGACGGCACAAGTTACAAGGCACTACACTTGATGAAGCTGTTATAGATCTTGGAAATAAAAAAACTCTAAAGGCCTACACCTAAGTGTGTATGTATTTAGCTGTCAGTCGTATAAAAACCTTTGAAGGAATAGCACTTTCTAATTTAGAATCAAATAAATTATTGAGTAGGCCACACACACAGACTCTTTCGTCAAAGAGCATTGCCAGAAATGATACTCTTTATAATGTTCAACTTTATGCCATGAGATAACATCCATTGATACTGAATTTACACGTTCGAGCTGTTTGTCACTAAGGAGTTCCGTTGTATGCATTCCTAGTCCAAGTCCAGTCCAGTCCAACACGTCCTTGATCATAGTTAGGTACCTCCTCGTAATGGAATTGTCATAAACCTAACTGTACTTCAATCACTACACAATTCCTATCTGGTATATCGTCGGAGTCCACTGTCCAATACCAATGAAATTTAAATGGAACTATTTTGACGCTATACTAAATCCAATGCAAAAGAATTTATTAAAATCGGTTAATAAACAAAAAAGTTATTCCCAGAAATAGGTAGGATCATTGAGATGTTCAGGTGGTTGTCTATGGTCTTCTTCATCAGTTTCACATCACCAAATGATACTTTCTGAATGCAAATGCTTGATTTGTTACCGAAAATACCAAAATCACTATGTATATGCCTATAATATTTGAGGAGTTCCCTCAATTCCTCAGGATTCCATCGTCAGAACAGAATTTTGATAAAAATGGGACCAATCTGGAGTTATACTCTTTCAAATAAAAAATATTTTTTCAAATCGGTGCACTTGAGAGCCAGTTGCTTATTAGTTTTGTGTGGTTACCACCTTCGGCCACATCATCAATTACCATAATTTGGTCAAACAATAAATGACGGAGTAGGTAATGAGTGTACATCCATTAAAAAATAATTAAAAAAAAACAACCGAATTGAGAACCTCCTCCTTTTTTTTTTAAGTCGGTTAAAAAACAGAATGTCACATACGAAATCGGCCCTATTGAGGAGTCTACGAAAAGATTCTATTGAGCATTTTATTAGCGAGGTGATTGTTCAAGCCGCAGAGTGCCAGCTGCCGGCTACCACGACGCTGTCGGAAGTCACGAACGTGCCGCCATTTAGCACGAAACGAAAACACGCGCGAGCTTATCAATTTTACTCGAGGTTAATTCCATGTTAATTCTATAAGGAAATCAGCATGTGTCAGACAACCCGCGATTAACGAGTAGTGAGTGGAGCGAACACTTGGTTGATAGTTATATCGCCACGCAGAGATCGCTTGCTCTCCAGCAGTGAGCCATATCCCCGTGCGAAGACTCGGAGCGCAGTCGTCGACGCGTGGCGAGGGCGCTCAATGTGTGCCGAAGCGTCACTACCACTTACCGACACCATATCATCTGATGATGACTAGTTTGAGCCTACACTTGAATCTCTCCTTTATATTGCGTCTTGGGTCGGATTATATTTTCCTTACAAATCGGAAATTTTATAGGAAAAAAACCTAATAATATATTTTTAATTCAGTACCGCCGACATAACCACAGTAGGTACAAGATAATGAGCAGTAGGTGCTGTTATCGTGGCAAGTGTAGGCTCCGTTCACAAATTATTCTGCCTTTTGTCCTTAATATTGTTTTTAGGTTAATGCCGCCAGCCTTTTGTCACGTTCACGCAGAGCAACGATCTGGGGTGACTTATTCTATATCGTCATTGAAGAGCTAGTCACGAAATTCCTGTATGTATACCTACAATGACAAATCCCTCGAAAGCTAGCTTATGCAAATGATAATAGTTAGTAGCTACTTAGTTCATTTCATGAGACAGTTCTCACAAAACTGGTCGAACTGTTTGAACTGCGATTTCATGGCTTTATTGTAAAAAAAATTACAATGTATAGTTTTGTGTTTGACCACATTATGGTAAATGATGATGTGGCCGAAGGTGGTAACCACACAAAACTAATAAGCAACTGGCTCTCAAGTGCAGCTGCTGGAACTCACTGCTAGGTGCATGGCGACAGATTTTCAACTTGAGGATGGTAGACAGCCACGCGGGTACTACAAAGTACTCTATCACCGTGCTATGGTTTCCTCACAATGTTTTCCTTTACCGAAAGCTCGAGCTCATTGTGGGATTTGAATTCACGACTCGCCGCGACAACCGCGACATCAGACGTCACTACCACTGAGCTATCATCGCCGACAGGACGGAGATAGCTTGGAACTTGGACCCCGGGATGTGATGGACATGGACATAGGATACTTGCTCCTTGTCCCGGAGGCCTACTGCACTGCACAGGTGCAACCACTGCACTGCGCTACACGTTCATATCCTAACTTTTATATAATATCATAAATGCGAAAGTGTAACAAACAAACAAATGTTTGTTACCTATTCACGCCTAAACCGCTGAACCGGTTGCGATGAAATTTGGTACGCAGACAGCCTATGGTATGGGCTACTTTTTTCTTGAAAGCGCGGGTGAAACCGCGGGGACAGCTAATATAATACCTATATTCTTTGATTGAATGTCAATGCAAGCTTGCATCTAGGCTAAGACACAACATTGCTTCGTAATTCCGTTGTACTTGTATTTGTGCATATTATAACAGATTAGGTAAACTACGTCTTCAGAAAACATGGTTTTGAGACTTATTTAAATTTAACATTAATTTAAGATTATTAGATACTAAATGTTTCCGTAATAAAAATTAACCTTCTTCAATAACTAACGCAAAAATATTTACCGGTTTATGGTTTCGGAGAATACCACCTCCAACCAAACTTACATACTTTACCTCTTTATAATATTAGTGTAGACTAAAATACGAGTTCACGAACACTCAAATAATTTATTCTAAATGTAATATAAGTAGGTACGCTTCAATATCATAGGTACTATTAGTGATTAGTTACATTATTTTTTCGCTCCTACTCAATTAGGCTGCGATAATGACGGAAATAGGGAAATATGACGATATGTTGACATACATGGCAGTTTTATAACTATAGAGTTTTAGATTAAAATAAAAAATAAATTCAATTTTTGTTTTAAAGATACCTATGTATATTATATAGTTGAAGGTAGGTAGATAAGACTTATGTCAGGAATGTAGGTACGTGCTCAAAGGTAATGCCTGCCTGTGGTCCTACATCTGCTAAATACTTACATGTTTTTCTATTATTACCTACCATAATATGGTTGGTACCATAGGTACTAATAAATGAGTTAAAGTATCTAAGTAGTTAAGCAATTTTATAAAGTGAAGAAAACGTATTATTTCCAATAACCGATATTGAGTTGAAACTTGGGAGAGAGAGGTGTTGAGTCCGACTAGAACAATCCAACATGGCTTGGAGCACTGAAAAGTATGAAACAAGAACATACTCCAGTCTGGTATGGCCTGAAATTCTTTTCTAGAAATTTAAAAGCTATTTATAAGTCGGCGCTGTGCCCTATTGGTGAGAGGGGTGAGAGCAACGTTATTATTACTCAGTAACATTGACATAACCCTCCCTTTCTGCTGTAGTCGATCGGGTAAAGAGATCTACCCCATAGTTCTCACTGAACGCTGTATTGTGGGTGCTTGCTGTGGTCAGTCGGCCTCTGCGTTCGTTTCGGTCGGGTTGTTCGCTCCAGCTCCAGCGTCGCGCTCCACAAACACCTCAATGCCAGTGCTCGGCGCAGATTGTTATCAATATGATAAGCATCTAGATAATACCTACAATGCAATGCAAGGATTTTTACCAATCTTAATATATATATTTCTTGTGTGCGTGTGTATGTGACTGAACTCCTCCTAAACGGCTGGACCGATTTGAATTAAATTTTGTGTGTATATATGAGTGGGTCCCTGGATGGTTTGAAAATACAATTGGACCCGGTAGATGGCGTCGTAATCGAGTTTGGACAGGACAACGTCTGTTGGGACAGCTAGTATCTTATAAAAATCACTTGCTCAGCGAGAGATATCAACCATACAATAGCTCGCGTTTATAAATAAATGTAAAGGGTATGTCAGTGTGAACTCTCGATATTAAATACGAAAACAAATATATATTTTACAAATAAATGTAGGTAGATAATAATAATGATAATCAGATCTTTACAGTCTATGGTTTCATTGCTAGGTTAATAAACTTGTTAAAAAATTATAGTTGCAAAGTATTATAATTTATTTGACTTACTTACATTCATTACAGTCTGCTTGCAACCCCTGTCTGCAACCCCTTTAAAAGCAAACGTTTTACATTCTAGAGTTTAGGTTACATACTAGAATGCCTTGATTCAAACAAATATAATACCTACATAAATGTAACAGTGCATAGATATTTGTAATTTCTTAATTATTACTTTTTAAATCTATACACAGATAGTTCTTGAATTTCTTTAGGAGCTATGTATCTATATCTATATTATATAAAAATTCAATCCTTATTGATTTGAATGAATTGATTTGAATGAGCCCGCCATAACTTGAGAACGACTTTAATACTTTTTAAGGCTCTTACTGAAAGAAAATTGGAAAATTTCAGTAAACTTAATCATAAGGAATCGCGGGTGAAACCGCGGGGCTGAAGCTAGTGTAATAAATATGTATACATTAGTAAATATTAAATAATCTGTGGCGCGTGACGTACATAGACTGATTAACACATTACCGTCGGGTAAAAAAAAAGGCCTAACTCGCTCACCGACTGATTCATCAACGCACAGCCTAAGCCGCTGGTTCTACAGGTACCTACAGACAAGACATTTGGAGGGTGTGTTCCTTGTGAAATGTTGGCCATCCACTAAAAAATATTTTTTAAAAATCCACCCTCAAATGGGTGAAAATTTATATGAAAATCTGTATAATTATAGATGAAAAGCATGAAAATTTGCAAAGTGAGGAAGAACCCTAGAACCTTGACCATCGGTAACTAGGACCCTGTTCCCGTTGCTGATGGGAATCTATTTTTTATATTTTTAAATGTTTTTTAAAGTTAACATTTAAAAATATAAATGTTAACTAAATAGTTTTTTAGTAGTCAACCCTTATAGTTTCGCCATATCCGTTTGTCTGATTTTTCGATTCAGGGATCCGTTTGTGAAATATTGAGCTTTAAAGTGCAAATTTTTGTCAAGAGTACCCCCCCCCCCCCTGCCGGCTAAATGGTTGTTTTTGAATATGTGAAAAAAATCATAGTAGTAGGAACCCTACATTGCGCGTGAGCCGACACGCACTTAGCCGGTTTTTTTAAATAAAATATAAATAATAAGTAGGTATACACCTGTTAAGTAGATGGAGTAATAATAATAAAATGAAACCAGTTAAACGCAAAATGTTACAGAAGTATTCGAAAGTAGATGATATCTTAGAGAATATTATGGTTAGTTCTATGTTCAATAAAAAAAAATCCTAATGCGATCCGTGCGATCCCTACAAAACAATGGTCGTATAGCGCCATCTGGTGAGGAGTAGTAGTACTTTATACATTTTACCCAATAATGGACGTGCCAAACGTATACGTTTGTTCGTATACGATTGTACGTACATACGTACCTATAGGTACAGATGGAGATTTTATATCGTTTCCTAACGTTTAGATTAGAATTGCGAAACATACAGTACATAGTAGAACCTCTTTAAGTCGAACCTCGATAAGTCGAAAACCTCGAATTAAATTGTGTTCCCTTCCCTTCATTAGCCCTCAAAACCTCCATTACTCGAAATCTCAACCCTCTATTAGTCGAATTAATCAGTGAGTCCCTACAAGTCATTTGGTACGTCATATTTTCCCTCTTAACTCTAAAAAATAAATTCGAGTAGGCATAGCAATGTTTTATTATATAACCTTTACAACCGATTATTTGAAACTAATTACCTATATAGCTCGAAAAATAAATAAATTAGAAAACAATTTAGGAGTATACAATAAATAGGATTGCCAATAGGGTATTTTAGTCTATGTGAGAAAAAATCTACAAATATACAATATAGATAGCTTAGGCAATAAGCAGTCGGAAAATGTTAGTTTTAATTCATAAAATAACTTAATTAATTTAAAAATTAATTTCAAAGTTTTCAGATTTTTTAATCTGTTTCTAAACAAACGAAACAGTAGCTGCTATTATTATGACGTCATACGGTGCTGGAAGTAAACTAAAAAGTGTCAATTGAAGTATTATTATTATATCATTTATTAAAATACACTCCTATAAATTACATTTTTAAATATAAGTTATAAAAAATACATTTAAAAATATAAAAAACAGTACCCCACCGGTATCGGGAACAGGGTCCTAGTAACCGGTGGTCAAGGCTCCAGAGAGAGGAACTTCCTCACTATGCGTACCGTCTCCAGGAGCACTGCCTTCTGAATTTGGCCCTTGATCCAGCCGTCTAACGCGAGCCTCTTGAGGTGTTTATCGAGGCTCTTGGCCATAAGGCCATGGGCTGAAACTGTACAATGGTTACCGAGTCAATATCCCACAGGTCAACAACCTCGTGTGCCAGATCAAGATATTTGCTTTCTTTATCTTTCTCCGACTTCACGAGGTTCTCGTCATGAGGGACAGCAATGTTGACAATCATTGCACGGCGCTCTTGGCGATCTATCAACACAATGTCAGGCTTATTGGCGACAATAGTCCTGTCAGTGATGATAGATCGATTCCAGTATAGTGTGATTATTATTATTTTTTTACACTAGTATTCATGCATTCAGGAACAGCACACCAATGGAAAGGATAATAGCTCATTTTTAAATTATAAAAATTTATAACTCCAATAGGGTAGCCGTTCCTAAGGTGCCAATAAGCCCCCAAAAAAACTCAAAAATTTTATTCAATCAATAAGTGCCATAAAAATGCATTTAAATTTAACATTTTCAATTTTCGCGCGTAGTTTGATGAAAATGCTGGACGCCATGTTATTCTACGGTCATGACGTTTTTGGTCTCTTGTAAGTAAATAAATGCGCTGATATTTATTTATTATTTATATTGGTCTCAATTGGACTTATAAAATTTTATAAATTAAAAATGAGCTATTATTCTTTTTATTAGTGTGCTGTTCCTGAATACATGAATACTAGTGTAAGAATAATAATAATAAAACTTCAGTTGACTCTTTTTAGTTTACATACATCACCGTATGAAATCATTATAATGGCGGCTACTGTTTCGCTTGTTTAGAAACAGATTAAATAAACTGAATACTTTGAATGAATTTTAAAATTAATTATGTTATTTTATGAACTAAAATTAACATTTTCCGACTGCTTATTGCCTAAGCTATCTAAATTGTACATTTTTAGATTTTTTCTCATATAGAGTAAAATATGGTGTGTTTCATTTTGGGTACTTATTATTATTATTAATTTCATTTGTACTTTACCAAAGCAAGTTATTTGTTGTCGATTGACTTTACAAAAGTAGGTAGTTTGGTTCTACAGCAAATCGCAATACGCAAATCGGAATAGAATTTACAACAGTATACGAATCAGAGAAATGGTTTTATTTATAGTCTTTGCTCTGTGATACGAAGAAAGTTGTTAAAACATGAGTGCTGTGAAATGTATACTGAAAACTTTTTTTAATACATACAACTTGAATTTTTATTACCTCTCTAACTCAAAATTAGTTAGAATGAATCTTAACAACAACTCTACAAGTCGAATTAAAGTCCTCCTAAGTCCAAATCCTCCATAAGTCGAAAAATCTATAACTCGAATTTTTTGGCGTCTCCCTTGATGTTCGACTTATACATATAGAGGTTCTACTTTATACCTACTATTTTCAAGAAAATATTATACATTATAAATAACCTCTTGTTTATGTTTATTTTGTATCTACATTGAATATGATCTATTTACATCAATTACTTAATTCATATAACAAAATGCAACATGCATGCAACAATTAATTAACTAACAGTAAGTGTTCAATGAATTACTCCATCAGTTACATCATATTGATCAAATCATAGTATAATATCCCAATAAAACAGAAAATATTTGATTTAGAATTATATTAGAAAATCGTCTGGCTCCAGACTTTCAGGCGGAGGGTTTTCGGGCAGTGGCTCGAGGGGGCGATCCTGCGTCCAGTAGTAAAAGAGCGCGCCGCGGTACCCCTCGCCACCCTCGCGGAAGTAGCGCCGCGCGTACCGCTCGTCCGCCGCCACCACGCGCACACGTCCCGACCTCCCCATCCCAGCCCCCACCCCCACCCCCTCCGCCGGCATGCAGCGGAGCATCTCCAACGCGGGGAGAGCGCACAGGTCCCGCACCGCAGCGGCCGACAGCTCCAGGTCCAGATCGAGCACGCGCAGCTCCGGCAGCGCCACCGCCAGCGTCACCGCTCCACCCGCCGTCAGCCGCACGCCCCACAGCTCCAGCACACGCAGCCCCGGCACCCGCGCCGCGAGCGCCGTCGCGTGCTCGTCATCGAAGCACGTCACGCTCAGCGCCAGCTCCTCCAGCCGCGGCGGCAGCGACGCCACCAGCGCCCCCAGCGCCGCCGACCGCACCAGCCGCGCACCCGTCACGTGCAGCCGACGCAGGCGCGGCGGCCGCGTGACGTGCACGACCCCCGCCTTCGTCATCAGCCAGCACGAGTACAGCTGCAGCGACACTAGGTTCTCGCACATGCCCATAAATTCGTACACGGCATCCGGCACCTCCTGACACCGCAGCGTCAGGTCGGTCAGCCACGAGCGCCGGACATTTAGCAACAAAGACAGTCCCTCGGGCAGGTAGTACAGCGAGCGCCCGTACATGTGCACGCTTCGCAAGCTCGGGGAAGCTGCGAGCGTGGGGAAGAGTTTCAGGCCGGAAGAGTCGTTGATCACGAGTGAGTGGAGGCGATCGGTGACCCGGCGCACGCGCCAGTCGAGCAGGCGGATGCGCATGAATACGTCGAGGTGTCGCAGGTGCGGCAGCCGATGTAGCGCGTCGAACTGGAGGTAGCTGAGCGGCGCGGCGGCGTGCACGGTGAGCGCGCGCAGTTGCAACGGTGACCGTAGCTCATGCAGGTACTGTAGCACCCAACACACGTGAGCGAAGGGTGTCACTACGAGCACGAGGTGCGTGCGACGCGTGATGCAACTCAAGCCTTGCCGAAAGTGTCGGATCTGCACTGCGCGCAGCCTCACCAGCTCGCGCCAGCGCTGACACACGCGCGCACAACCCTCCAACAGGTCCTGAATCGACAGCCGTTCGAAAATCATCAGTAGCATTTCGTCGGGTAGGCGATCCATATCGCTCTAACCAACCACGGCTCGCGCCGCGGACTGTCGGGCGGGTCTACATTTTTTTTACAGTGCCAACCACTGATTTGTGGATTATTACATTCTTTGCCTATGCTAACATTTACATAGTAGGTACATAGGGTTACAATAGGGTATAATAACTTCTTTATTTTTTTGGGAAAAGCCAGTTGCAACTGTAAGTGATTGTCTTTTGTTGATTAAACAAAGTAAACGTAGTGATATTATCCTCTTTGTCGACAAACTGACCGACGCGGTGACGCGTTTGACGAGGGCGACCATAACGGACCATAGTTTTTTTTCCGACTCTGTCTGTCTGACCATCCATAGATTTTTTCTTTTGTTTTCCCTTATTTAGGTAGCAAAAGGTTCTAGTCTATACAGCCTTGTCATGTATAGTATGCTTCTACTTAGTTTTTAATTAATATGTCTGACATCCTTAAAATACACAATACAATATAGTGTGGTATACAATAGTATACATATAGTCAAATTAAGTCAGTTTGTTTATTCTGGTAATTGAGGAGCTTTTTCACAAAGCAGTCATCGTTTCTACTAATTAATACAAATGGTAACTTCAGTAAATTCGACCTTCATAGGTGCCCTCCCAGGGACTAAACTGAATAAATGGCTTTGACTTTTGACTTTAAAGGGGGGGTGAGGGGGTTGGGGGTGAGAGTGAGGGTCGAGGGGTTAAGGGTTTTGGAACGAAGTTCGAAAATCCTGAAGTCGACGAAGTCACGACCCTTTCTTTAGTGTAAACGGTTAACCATAGCGCGTATGCTATTGGCTGTCTATGCCCAGTCATAGGTGCGCGCTTTTTCGTTGGAACCGAGTGTTCCACGACACTCACGATTTATCTACTGTTTTGGACTTTTTTTTATAGTAGAATACGTCGGTACTGACGATTTTCTGTAAGCAGTAAGAATCTTTTTTTAATTATTTCTATCCTTTTTTACCGATGTCACGTCACATCATTATTTACACTAGTCTAATTGATTGTATAAATAAAAAGGTACGCACTGAGTTATTGCTAATAATCATGAATTCCAGAGAGTACAACTCGACTCGCTATATAGCTATATGTATATAGTTGATAATGGAAGGAAGTCTTGACCAAAGAGGATTAAATCACTACGTTTTAGTCTTGACGATATCACAAAATTCCAAAGATTTCAAAATTTAACGAAATTTTGAGTTGCCCAAACCTAATATCATTATGATCTTTGTTGATTTAAGTTATATATAATAAAGCGCCTTATTCACCTTCCATCTTGTTGTACGTCCCGCCACGGTCATGCACAATGCCCGATGCAAAATGATAGTGAATAGTCTCGACGTACGTCGATAATTATTTTTAATTATTACATGCTGGATTGGTCTTTGTTGTCAAAGTGACAGGTCGTAAAAAAAATGAGTGTCCGAAATTCCGCGAGGTCAAGATTATTTTGGCACTAGTTTTCGCCGATCACCGGGTTAACAGACTCACTCGACAGAGAAGAAGATCCAGCGGAATTAGTTATTAAATATTTGTCTTTTGTATAATGTGAAAATAATTTTAGTGAGATTGAATTTTTCTTTTCTTTTCGTTTGGGTATTTTGGTTTGTACTGTTTTATACGTCGGGAAATCCCCCAATAGCGCGGTACTAGCTTGGAGAGCAAGTCTTTTGAAGAATTCTACCATCCGCTAGATTTTAGAGTTGGCAACACACACCGGTTACATCATTCATAGGTCTATTATTATTTTACTCTTTGGGTTACACATAAGATCTACTAAGCTGTGCATAAAAGAAAGAAAACTAAAGCGAATTAAATAGTAATATTTTAAAATAAGTACACTCACGTTAGTGAAAATGTTGTAACAATTATAAGAAGTGAATTAACGTGACTTCGTAATCATATCCCATAATGTGGTATTATCATTCATTGGCGGAATTGTGCTATTGTAAATAAAACGTATATAGTGATTATATTCATACTCTTTGATGCTACTGAATTGGCAACAGACCAGTCACCATATATTCTAAAAGTAGAAGAGAGAACTAACGTGACATTGGCGGAGTTGTGCTGCACAGCAAAAAGAAGAAGAATAAGTAAGAAGTGAATGAACTGAAGTGATAAAATGGTCAGAAAGTAGTCTTAGGGGCGACATGCGTTTACTTACTTTTAGTTTTCTAAAACACTGCAAGCTAAAAACTATTTGTTACCGTTTACCGAAGAGGTTCAGAAGCGACGAAGTTGATACTGAGGTCGACGCTGTAAAAACTAGAGGTAGGTAGGTAGGTACCTTACCTACCAATGGAATACATTTCCTAAATTTTTAATAGTTGGTTTTGTCAACACGTGAAAGGAAATGTTTCACTTATTTGTGTAATTTGTATTGTCATTGAGTAGATAGCAAACTTGGCAAGCTTGGGACACACTTGCTGTGTAGCTCTGTATTATGAATAAGAGCAAGTTATTTTGTCATTTTTTTATTTATATCCTCGCTTGCATTTCTAGATGTGTAAGAAAATGTATTGTTTAGGTTACCGGGTTCCTTAAAGTTAAACAGGAATCAGTAGTCTATTGCTCTTAAATATGTAAGTACCAATATTTTTCAGTAATAAAGCAGTTTCATGGTAGGAACACTATTTTGCCTCATAAACCTGTTAATGGTCACAGTGATAATATATTATTGTGTTATTCTAATTCATATTCCTTTAAATTGTTTTCTTTTTTTATTATTATTTGTATCAAGCAGTTGGTCTGCTTGAGTTTGCTATCTATTTATTTACTATATTATGTCACTCATCATTTTGTTGTTTTTTCCATTGTAACACAAATATTGTCAGTGAGACTATATAAATAAAATTTTATGTGATAAATCTGAGTTGGTTTTGAAAAGAGTAATTTCCGAGTTTCTTGCTGGCTCTTTTCAGAAAAAGTAACCTTCTGAACCATGCGTTAGAGTCAAGACTATTCATAAGTGCTTGTGATGGCATATTTTAATGAAAATTCATTTAATTTCAAAATTCTTACTTAATTGATTGACTCACTCACAGGCGACTTGAACCTGATAGAAATAGCTCCATCATGGCAAGTGGGTGAGGAGCAGCAGCTGCGGGCAGCCGTACTGCAGGACATGCAGGTGGTGCCCGACTTTTTGTCCGAGGAAGAGGAGGCCAACATCCTTGCTGAGGTGGAGCCTTGTCTCAAGAAAATGAGATATCAATATGATCACTGGGACAATGTAAGCATATACATTTAGTAGGCTATAGTGAGTAATGCCTTGCTCAAAGTGAAAAGTAATTTTTATTGGCCATAATAGGGGGATGCAGGAGTATCCTAGGGATTGCATAGTTTTTTGAGTCACATTAAATTGTTTCACATCCAGTTTACTTACTTCTGTATTGAAACCTTGCTAAGCAAAGTTGATCAGTTATTTACCTTACTTATAGAGCTCCAGTTATTTACCCCTAGTTTGGTTGTTTCAGGCGATCATCGGGTACCGTGAGACAGAGCGCAGTGAATGGCGTCCAGAGAACGCGGCGGTGCTCGCGCGAGTGAAAAGTGCGGCCTTCCCGCCTAGCGCCGTCCCGCTCTCGCACGCGCACATACTCGACCTGGCCGCCGCTGGGTTCATCAAGCCGCACGTCGACGCTGTCAGGGTCAGTACTACTAGCCTAGCAGCTAGTGGGTTCCCTAGCTCATCCTTCCACTACATGGAAAATGTTCCCAAATTTTGTGTTGCTATTTTAAAAAAATATCACATTTCTCCAGCTTTAGCCCTTTTTGCATTGATAAGACACTTTTGAACCAATATTTTGGTATTATTTAAAAAAAAATGGTATAAAATGGTGAAATTATAGTGGCATGCACTTGCAGTTCTGTGGCGACGTGATCGCGGGCCTGTGCTTGTTGTCGAGCGCAGTAATGAGATTGGTGCACACAGACAAACCGAACTTGGTGCTGAATGCACTACTGGCCCGGCGGTGCCTCTACATCATGAAGTAAGACTACAGTACTGTTAATTTCTTTACATCTACATATTACTAACTGATCTGTCACCCAATGGTCTCACTTCACCCGCATTTCTGGGATTAAAAGTAGTTTATGTTATAACTAGCTTCCACCCCGCGGTATCTTGTGTTTTCCCGAGATAAAAAGTAGCCTATAGCCTTCCTCGATACATGGGCTATCGCATTTATATTTTGTATGGAACACCTGATAATTTTTGTGATTTCACAGCTAGTCCCATAATAAAAGTTGTTCATATTGATAAGTACTTCCACCCGTGTAAGTATTGCCAGTGACTATAAAATCACCCAGTATATAACGCGAGGAAACAAACATAACAATATATGTAAGGAATGAAATGAGATGTTCTAGCCATATTGTAATTCTGTATAGTCTTTTAGTCAGTGTTGCCAACAGTTTTTAATAATAATGAACATAAACCTTACATATATGACTAATAATAAATAAATAATAACAATAAAAAATTATAAAAAATATTAATATGTAGATGTATGTTGTGAATGTTGTAATATGTGCAGGGGGGTGGCGCGCTACTCGTTCACGCACGCGGTGGTGGGCGGCCGGGACAGCGTGTGGCGCGGGGACCAGCTGCAGCGGCACCGGCGCGTCGCCGTCATCGCGCGCACACACCCGCACACGCACCCACACACCGACACACCCTAGCTGCACGGGACAGCGTGTGGCGCGGGGACCAGCTGCAGCGGCACCGGCGCGTCGCCGTCATCGCGCGCACACACCCGCACACGCACCCACACACCGACACACCCTAGCTGCACGGGACAGCGTGTGGCGCGGGGACCAGCTGCAGCGGCACCGGCGCGTCGCCGTCATCGCGCGCACACACCCGCACACGCACCCACACACCGACACACCCTAGCTGACCGCACGATCGCCGAGTGCATGCGCAATGCGCATCTCAGATTATACAAGGTGGAGAAAACGGTCGATCATTCAATGAAACCAGAGCTTTATCACGTTGTTTTAAAACCGTATACATAAAATTACTGAAATCCATCGAGTAGTTTAGCCCCAGTAATAAATTTTCGTTCTATCAATGTTGCTCATCATCCTAACCTAACAAATTCACTAGACTAAAGTAGGTCGGACAATGACCCGAGCAAACCAATGATTCTCGCGCTGCCGCCATTTCTGTCGAACACGTTATGTGAGACGAAGAAAGTTTATCACTCGCGGCCGCGCCCAAGGTCAGGCCTCTTGCCAGTGACGTAACTATAAATAGTGTTGTATTTTGTTTACATTCCGAAGTATTTACCTACTTTCTTTGAATTTTTTTTATTTAAATTTAGTTTTAAAATCGTTTTTGACTATATTATAAAGCTGTAGTGCACTTGTAACGATAGCGTTTAAATTTAATGATCGACCGTCATAACCACCTTGTACCTATATATTGTGATACCGAGGCCGTTATTTATAACATCGAAATGAAATATCAGCAAAATTGACATGCTATTAGGCATAGGCAAAATTAAATGTGTAGTGCAAACTTTCTAATATTTTATTCCAAATTAATAATAATTCTGCTGAAACTGCTCAAAGGTCCCTTGAAACCTCGGGTTGAAAAAGTAGTATTATTATAAAAGAATATCGTAAGTCTCGGTAACACCCCCTGCTAGTCGCACTCAAGGCACGGCACACCACTTGCGACCACACTATACTATAACCACTATGATGATAAGATGAGACCCTTTGAAATTAAGCAGCCGCAGCACGTGTTATTTTACATGCAGTATTAGTGCCAACTGCCATATCCCAAAATGTTGCTTAGTAGTAAATAAATTTTAAAATAATTTTAAAGAATATTTGGCTAATGAAACTTATAAGAATAAAAAATATGGTTGATGGGAAATTCTACATATAAGCCATGGGACAAAATTTTTGTGATATAGGTACAATAGAGAATTTATTTATTGTTATTTTACTATATTGACTGATAGAGTAGTCATATTTGTTAAAAGTATTATTTATAAATAAATTTCCTTCATTGTTAATATTGTTTGTTTATTTAATTAGTTTTACACCTACAATACATAGAACCCAGCTAAAGTAAACGAAATAAAAAAAAAAACATTGAAAAATACATCAGTATTTATTTCATAAAAACCACCTTACTATAATATAAGTTTAAAACTAATTTATTTCAAATAGGACACTACAGTAATTTCATTTTAATAATTTTCTATTACAAGAAACGTAAGGTGCCTAGAGTTTTTAGAAAATCAACAATTGGAAACTGATTTCATGTGGCCATAGGTGGTAAGCACCCAAAGGCTACTTGGAACTGGCTCTCAAGTGCAACTGCCAGAACACACCAGTAAGCACTTAGCGACAGATTCTCAACTCGATGGTGGTAGCCAGGCAAGCAGGCAGGACAATGTGCCCTACCATAGTGCTTTTCCGCCCGAGCTTTTCCTTCATCGGAAGCTCATCGTAGGATTCGAACCCACGACCTTCGCCGCGTCATCCGACGTCTTTACCACAGAGCGATCATCGCCTTAAAAGTTCTGAAGTACACAGCACCTGAAGCTTAATAAAGCTGTATAATAAATAAGCGATGATAAAGGTGACAATTTTGACGCGTGTCACTATATGTATATTATTCGTCCTCTTATTTTTTTTTATTCACATCTCTATAGTTCCCCTCGTCTCTAGTATTGCGTAGGTAATCGTATAAAGGTACCGATTCTTTGCCAACACGTTGGAACAGTCAATAAAAATGGGAGAGTAAAGGTCAGTAGTGATGCGGGTCGGGCTTGATGTGTTGGTACTTCACGAGGTCCTCGACCGCCTCCACCTCGCCCTCCCCTACCTCCCCCGCCTCCAGGTCAGTAGTGATGCGGGTCGGGCTTGATGTCTTGGTACTCCACGAGGTCCTCGAGCGTCTCCACCTCGCCCTCGCCCTCTCCTACCTCCCCCGCCTCCAGGTCAGTAGTGATGCGGGTCGGGCTTCATGTCTTGGTACTCCACGAGGTCCTCGAGCGTCTCCACCTCGCCCTCGCCCTCCCCTACCTCCCCCGCCTCCAGGTCAGTAGTGATGCGGGTCGGGCTTGATGTCTTGGTACTCCACGAGGTCCTCGAGCGTCTCCACCTCGCCCTCGCCCTCCCCTACCTCCCCCGCCTCCAGGTCAGTAGTGATGCGGGTCGGGCTTCATGTCTTGGTACTCCACGAGGTCCTCGAGCGTCTCCACCTCGCCCTCGCCCTCCCCTACCTCCCCCGCCTCCAGGTCAGTAGTGATGCGGGTCGGGCTTGATGTCTTGGTACTCCACGAGGTCCTCGAGCGTCTCCACCTCGCCCTCGCCCTCTCCTACCTCCCCCGCCTCCAGGTCAGTAGTGATGCGGGTCGGGCTTCATGTCTTGGTACTCCACGAGGTCCTCGAGCGTCTCCACCTCGCCCTCGCCTTCCCCTACCTCCCCCGCCTCCAGGTCAGTAGTGATGCGGGTCGGGCTTGATGTCTTGGTACTCCACGAGGTCCTCGAGCGTCTCCACCTCGCCCTCCCCTACCTCCCCCGCCTCCAGGTCAGTAGTGATGCGGGTCGGGCTTCATGTCTTGGTACTCCACGAGGTCCTCGAGCGTCTCCACCTCGCCCTCGCCCTCTCCTACCTCCCCCGCCTCCAGGTCAGTAGTGATGCGGGTCGGGCTTCATGTCTTGGTACTCCACGAGGTCCTCGAGCGTCTCCACCTCGCCCTCGCCTTCCCCTACCTCCCCCGCCTCCAGGTCAGTAGTGATGCGGGTCGGGCTTGATGTCTTGGTACTCCACGAGGTCCTCGAGCGTCTCCACCTCGCCCTCCCCTACCTCCCCCGCCTCCAGGTCAGTAGTGATGCGGGTCGGGCTTCATGTCTTGGTACTCCACGAGGTCCTCGAGCGTCTCCACCTCGCCCTCGCCCTCCCCTACCTCCCCCGCCTCCAGGTCAGTAGTGATGCGGGTCGGGCTTGATGTCTTGGTACTCCACGAGGTCCTCGAGTGCCTCCACCTCCAGGTACTCCACCTCGCCCTCGCCCTCCCCTACCTCCCCTGTCTCCCCCACCTCCTCCTCACCCTGTTGGACCTCATTATCATCCTGAGAAATAACGAATAGAAGCTGTTACACTATTTGTCTGTATTAAACTAACGACTGTGTGAAGCATCCTTCTACTATTAAATACTCTTTATGTCGAGGATAAAACATGAGATCTTCAGGAACGCGTAAAACTGCGGGACCGAAGCTAGTCTTAAAATGGGAAGTTTTAATATTCATGCAACCAGAAAAAATACCTGGGTGAGTGTAATGTTGCGATGTACGCGCGAGTGTCGCTTCATGGCCGCCCCTGTAGCGAACCTGGGAACAGACATACATATATTAGTACAGCTTGACGTTCGACAATATATCCCGAGAGCTACCTACACCTGAGATCCTGAGCTTTTCAATAATAAATTCTAAAATGCATGCAAAATCTTGTGCATATTATGTTTGTTATTCAACTGCTGAACGTATTTGGATGAAACTTTGGACAAAGATATTTTGTTATATTGAAGGTAAGTCACGATGATACAATTACTTGGCTTCGTTACACATTTTGGTCCCCATCCCGAACGTGACAACCTGGGTTTAAAGCTTTTAATAAAAAGTACAAACGTGCGCGTGCAGTGTGGGCAGGACACCCCCGCCTCCCCCGCAGCCCCGGCCTCCCCCGCAGCCCCGGCCGCCGCCCCCGGCCCCGCGGGGGCCCGCTCCGGCCGCTCCTCGGACACGTGGCACTTGCGGATGTGGGACATCAGGTAGCTCCTGAACAAGACACAACACCTATGTGACGGTCGATCAAATCGGCGCACCTCAGCGCGGCCGGCACTACGACGACGCCGGACATAATCTAGCGATCGGCCGTTATCATATCCACCTCGTATAAAATTTGTGTCACATGTTATTATAATAATATATTTCCAATCGGATCGGTCCCAGAATAGTTACGATCGCACGTTTCCACCGGCACATAAACAAAACAAAAAATGTGGGAGGACTAAAGCCTCCTCGCGCCTCGCGGCTCGCGGCTCGCACCGACCTGGTACCAAAGCGCAGGATGCACCCGTCGTAGCCGCACACGAACTGCTTGGCCTGCCGGTGGCGCAGCGCGTGCGCGGCCAGCGCCTCCGCGCCGTCGCAGGTGACGTAGCACCACGCGCACACCAGGGGGCCGGGCGGGCGCGCGTGCCGTGACGTCACGTGCGCCGAGAGCGCGCCGCGCGACGCGCACACCAGCCCGCACGCCGGGCAGCGCGCCGGGCAGCCCGCCTCGTGCCGCCGGACCGCGCCCTGACTCTACACCGACCAAAAGTATATATTATATCGGCACATTGACAGGGTCGCGAAGGGCGGACCTCGGCCCCCTGCCGCGTCTCGCCGGTTGGCTATCGTCCGAAGACGCCGGACCCCGCGAGGTGTCCCGTCCTAGTGATGGCTGATAGAAATAAATAATAGACGTCCGCACCTGGAAGTTAGCGTGGCAGAGATGGCAGTAGAGGGCGTGGTCGGTCGATCGGTGGTCGTGGTGGTGGTCCCGGTTGTGGTGGTGCAGCGCGTCGCGCGAGGCGAACTGCGCGCCGCACGTCCAGCACGAGTGCAGCGCGTCGGCGCCGTGGCACGACACGTGCGACCGGTACTCCGACACGCGCTGACACAACATAGCACAACACAACATAACACACGTAACATTGTCACATTATAAGAACGGCAATCATTGCCCGGTGAAGTTTAATCTATACTAATATTATAAGGCTGAAGAGTTTGCTTGTTTGAACGTGCTAATCTGGGGAACTACTGGTTCGATTTGAAAAATTCTTTCAGTGTTGGATAGCCCATTTATCGAGGAAGGCTATAGGCTACTTTTTATCCCGGAAAAACACAAGATCCCTGGGAAACGCGGGGCGAAAGCTAGTTCAAAATAAAAACAATTGTATATAAAATCCTTTATGATTATTTATGATCAGCACGATCTATATGTGATTCTTGAGATGTAAGTTATGATTCTTCTTCTTGATGCCAATACTTGTACTTTATGCTTGATCATTATCCTAAATATCTGCATTTTTACAAATATGTTTTTTTTTTATATTAGAAGACAAACAAGCAGACAATGCCCATCAAACTAACAGAGATAAATACTTCTATATTTAAATATTTTTAAGGCAATGAACATAACCATTATTTTATATTTGGTACATTGTAACATACCTGGAATGATAGAGGGCAGACAGAGCACTGATACACGGTATCTCCCTTGGCATTCCGTGCCTTCTCGAGGTCCTCATCGTCAGCCGCGGCGGCAGCGGCGAGAGCCCCGCGCTCCACCATAATTATATCCTCCTCGCTGTA
Organism: Tetheella fluctuosa; assembly: GCA_951216915.1. Lineage (NCBI taxonomy): Eukaryota > Metazoa > Arthropoda > Insecta > Lepidoptera > Drepanidae > Tetheella > Tetheella fluctuosa. Next base: position 10,390,830 of record OX578233.1, on the reverse strand, counting down.
GGAACCGCCAGCATTCACCCCTGGGCCCCCTACCACTATGAACACGTCTATCTTCTGGGTTAACTCATGGAGTCTGCAAAGTGTAATCGGTGACCCAATAAAACATTATACCCTAGCCAAGCTCCTGAGTAACATATAATCATATAGTGAATCCTTACCTCCTTCTGAGAGCTCTGATCTTTTCACTGAGGGGTGGTACAGCTCTGGAAGATAATGCAGTACTGAACTCATATGCTTCCAGTGTACGTCGGATACAGCTTGCACACAACCGACCATCTGGCACCACCTGCCATATAATTACATGTACAGATGGATGAATGGAAGTGTTTTTATAAGAGTTCTATTTTTTCTCATGCGAGAATCCTAATGAACACTTGCTATCCCAAAAGAGGATTGCTGAGTTGCCAGTAGTAGTGGTATAAAACCAAAACGCAAGTTGTAATATTCTTTAGTTCTCGATTAAGGCTGACTCTACTTCTTGATTGAATGGCAGTGTATTTTATTAACCATTTGAATGTTTGTTGTTACAAAATGCTAACCTATTAATATATAAAGTATAGGTAGGAATATGTATTCAATCACTATGTGAGTGGTTTACTTACCTTGCTGTTGTTGAGGTGCAGGAGCATGGAGCGCAGTGGCATTTGCATCGGCGGCGCTCCGACGTCGTGTTCTTCCGGCGTCATCAGGTCGCCACCGCCGCCGCACACGCAACATGACTCAGTCTCTATTTCCACCTTCATCACCGTGGAGGCCATCGTGTAAGATGCCAGCCGGCTATTAACTTGGCCCTATTATCACCAAAAGATGCACAAAGCATGAACCGAAAAAAATTGAGTACCTTCCTACCTACTGACTGAATTATGAAATATGAATGAAGTAATAAGTATGCTTATAGTATTCTGTCAGACTCTGTGAGTGAATGAAGTTTAGTGAGTGAAGTAGTGTTGCCGCTTTAAAATTTAGAAAAATGCCAACTTTTCGCCAGAAAAATGCAAAATAAAAGTGCTAAGTAAAATTAATTAATCAAAAAACAAAATCTTAGTCTTCTATTTCAAAGAATACCCGAAGGTAAAGTATTTATTTATCAAAAAAGTGTGTGTGTGTGCAAGTCACACATGGTAGAAGTGAAACTTCTGAAAAGTCCCTGATTAAAATTCTGACGGAAGTAACGCTTACTAAAACTTCATACCTTTATATTTTAAGATGTCAGACATTAATTCAAAACTAAGAAGATAAATAAGATAAATGGCTAGGCTGTATGAGCTAGAACCCTTTGCCTTCCAAAATACGGGAAAACATAATAAAAGCAACATGGCGCGTAACCGAAAAACGTGACGATTTGCTACAAAATTTCTCCCATACGTCGATAAAATGGCAACCAATGTTTTTCGCTAGCTAACTTCATACCTTTATATTTTAAGATGTCAGACATTCATTCAAAACTAAGAAGATAAATAAGATAAATGGCTAAGCTGTATGAGTTAGAACCCTTTGCCTTCCAAAATACGGGAAAACATAATAAAAGCAACATGGCGCGTAACCGAAAAACGTGACGATTTGCTACAAAAATTTCTCCCATACGTCGATAAAGAAGTTTCACTTCAAAACAAAAGCCTAGTCTTTTATTTCGAAGAATATTGAAGGTCAAACAGGTTCGTCTTGTTGTGACGTTGGCAAGCCACTTTCATCAGTCACTGCATGTTCTTTAATACCCTTAATGAGTTTCAGCACGTCATCAGGAATATTACAGGAATGACAAAATTAACTGAACTTAAACATAAACAATCGATTACACCGAGCTATCGCTCGAAAGTACAAGGTGATATCTCTAAATGATGCTCGGGATTTTCCCATAAAGTGCTGCCATAGACGATCATCCAAAATAACATATTTGTTTGGTTGTTATTGTAATATTACGATTTTAAACCTTTAGGTTACTTGGCAAACAAATATGCTAAAATAATGCAATATGCTAAGTTAAAATTTAACATGCTAATTATGGAGAAAACATGCCAAATTTAGCATTAAAAATGCCAAAACGGCAACACTGGAGTGAAGTGAAGTGCAAAGAGTATATAATCACTACGTGTGAACTAGTGTGAAGTGAGCGAGTGAGAACTAAATAAAATTCATAATACATCAGTGTTTCCACTTCAGATTTTGGTTTTTCCCTAGATTCTCTAAGAATTATCCCTGAAATTCCCTAAAAAATCTTCAAAATTCCATGTGAGCAACATATCATTTCACGTATTTATTGACATAAAAAACAGTTATTTACGTATTCAGAAGCCGAACTTTACTTAAACGTTTTGTAACAAAAAAATATAATTATAGATTATTATTGTTCCGTCCGCGAATGAAAAAAAAAATTGGTATGATACGATTAAGTTTTTATATCGTCCTTAACCATGGTAATAGCACAACAATTAATATGGTGAACTAAAATTAGGTGGATTACTTTCATTACGAGTTTTTGCCTTAATTGTTTTCACTTTGATGTCTTTATTATTTGTAACTTGTGTGTTGTAATGTAGTGTCAACAATAAAGTATATTTGTTTTTGTATTTGTATTTGTAAATCGGTATTGCCATAGAGAACGGCATACATTAGCGATGGGTGATAATTACTCAAATTAATTGAACCATCAGAATGTGCGGTTTATTCTTACGCATTCAAATAATCTGTTAAGAAACAACCTTATTGTAAGTTTTGTCTCTATGATATGTTGGTTGCTTAACAATTGTCGCGGCGGTCTGCCCATATACTATATACAGTAGATATATCATAGTATACGGCTTGTTGATAGCATTACTTGTTGGCTCATTCCATATATGGCAGGCGCAGCGATTGTAATAAAAATAAAAATCAACAAGACTTCATACCTGTTATTCTCTTATTGCCTTCCTCAAGCCTTCCTTGCCTCCAACCTTCCTTCCAATATCTCTAGATTATCTGCTTCGCTATATGTGTGGGTTCCACGGTTTGAATGAGCCATGCACCATCTGTAGATTATAATGCCCAATGACACCGACTGCCTCGGTGCCTAGGGCAAGGATAGGTCATGCCTAAAGCATGACCCACCCTGTGACTATGTCACATCTTTGATTGCTAGAACCAGAACATCATGAATTAGATTATGTATAATATATAAATAAAGTTAAGGGGTTTCAGGTTCAGATTGATTTATAGGTGTCACATTGCTTAAGACTTGGATAGTAACTTATCTATACTCTAGCCCAATGGCTCTTAAACCCACATACATGGGCGCATGGAGGCATACGTCTTACGTCGTGACAAGGCCTACGCCTTACGTCGCGGCTCTGATTGACAGTATAGATATGAGTTCCGGAGGGAGGATAGTAACGTATCTATACTCTAGCCCAATGGCTCTTAAACCCACATACATGGGCGCATGGAGGCATACGCCTTACGTCGCGACAAGGCCTACGCCTTACGTCGCGGCTCTGATTGACAGTATAGATATGAGTTCCGGAGGGAGGATAGTAACGTATCTATACTCTAGCCCAATGGCTCTTAAACCCACATACATGGGCGCATGGAGGCATACGCCTTACGTCGCGGCTCTGTTTGATAGTATAGATATGAGTTCCGGAGGGCCATCTTTCAGATACATGGGACTGCTTAGGGAATATAAAGGGTACATACAGGATAATATATATATATATATACAATACTTAGTTATATGATGGGTAGTTATTCAGACACACGGATACTTAGCACAACAAATACTTAGAGTATACTTAGGATCAACAAGATACGAAAATACTTAGAGTATGCTTAGATCAACAAGATACGAAGATACTTAGCTATCGTCCAGTGTATTTCTCGCACGCGTCTTTTCTCACAGTAAGTTTCAAAGTAAGGTTATGGTTCACTTACCATAGACAACTTGACAAGATGTTTGAGCGGGAAACGGCGGGTAGACTCTCGGTGATGCTATATACAAATATTTACAAGATGACATTCGCGATACGTCGCGACAACAATGTTGTTTTCTTTTTGTCTTGTCACTATTGAGAAAATATCTATTCTGTTAAATAAAATATTATAAACTATTAAATCGTATATTTTATATATAATGTATCCACTGATTAAAACTTAACATAATCAGAATTATTCATATATTGATCGATTGTTGTCAACTTGTCAAAAGGTTGGCGCGCCCGTTAATTAATCGAATAATTTCATGTAAGTGCGCGAAAGAAATTAATGCGTTCAATTATTTGGTTGGCGAGACCTTGACCTTTAATTACAATCGACTGAGATAGACTAAAATGTTATTTACTAATGAACGACCGGTGACCCCCACTCACCGTCGCCTCACCTCAGACCACGTGACCGCACACACTCTGCACCTATGCATTGTTTGTCGATTATCATTTGAATGTCAATTTTCATTTCAATATTTTTTTGTGGCGACGGATGTATTAACAATCAAATGTACGTAGTTAATTATAATTTTCGATTCATTCCAATGTTTTTTTGAAACAATCACCCATTTCTAGCATACATTGGATGAAGTGTACTATTACGCTTTCCCCCAAATCCTAGGTAAAATAAATAATCCCCGAGTGGAAACACTGTATGTTACATGTAATTAGCAATGTTGCCAGCACGCACAAACAAATAATAAATTAAAAGAAAAAAAAACAAGATTTTAGTAAAACAGCCACTATTTTACTAAAATCTGACTGACTTTACTTGACTTGACTATATGTATACTAGATTTGGCTTTGGCCTATATTATATTTAAAGATCTCGGACACCTTGATCACCTATGAAAAAATACTAAACATGATTAGGCTGTATGGGCTAGACCCCTTTGCTTTCCCGAAATAAGGGAAAACACAAAACAAAAAAATATAATAAGACTGTGAGTGACTGACAAATTTATTGTTTGGTCTATGGTTTATAGATTGTCTGTCATTGATTGAATTGTTTGTTTGGAAACTGAAGGAAGAATTTTGTGAATTTTATCCTAAATCATCCCACTTAAGATAAAACTATATTGAATATTCTCCGCGAATTGTTCAGTTATAATTTGTGAAATGTCTATCGGTGTGCCTATTAAAGTACTTCATGAAGCCGAGGGCCATGTAGTGACCTGTGAAACAAACACCGGTGAAGTATACCGCGGGAAGCTAATAGAAGCCGAAGATAACATGAACTGCCAGATGACGCAGGTCACGGTTACGTACCGGGATGGGCGCGTCGCTCAGCTCGAGAATGTGTACATTCGGGGCTCCAAGATCAGGTTCCTCATACTACCGGACATGTTGAAGAATGCGCCTATGTTCAAACGACAAGGGAATAAACCGACTGCTGGGCGCGGTAAAAGTGCAATATTACGAGCTCAGGGTAAGCCATCGTAATGTTTTTAAAATATTTCTTGCTATGCTTTTTGTTTGTAAACAAAAGTAGTAGCCACCATTAAGTTATGGTATCTGGTAATTATCAGATACCAACTATGTCCTTTATTTCCCCACCAGAATTGAATATCTATATCCAATTCTATTTTCGCTTCTCTTCAAAATTCTCTAATGATGTGCTTAGTTTCTGAGATAATTATATTATACACTGTTTGTTGGATATACCACCCCTAAGACTACTCTCTGACTGGATATAGGTATATTGTTATCAAAATAAGTGCTTTAGTAGGTTCTACATGAACATAATTCTTCAACTATTTAGGTTTCTGTACTAACCCTTACTAAGCTTGTCTGTCAAACAGCTAAATCTTTAACATTTTTTAATGATAATGATCTTGCTCTATTTAAAAAAATGATATATTCACATTCTATAGTAAACATCAATTAATAATAATGTACAATATTTCTATAAATGTTCTGCCTGCTAGTCTTATAGTTAAATAACTCCTCTCTAATTATCATAACAGTGATGAGTGTAAAAAAGAAAAGGGTTTGAGATTACTTTTTCAAATTCTTTTATTCAATAGAGTGGTGTTTTATTCAGTAGGGTGCTTTGTGCTGCTTGCCAATAAACCATTAAATGTTTATAATAAATCCAGGCATTCAGGACCCATATCTAGATGTGCCTATGGCTGTTTATTTCATACTATTCCCGGAATAAAAAAGTTTTTAGTGTTTGGTCAGTCTGTTTACTTTTTTTTCCACTGTAGGTACATCATAATAATGGTAATATTGTAATATTCCAGCGGCGGGTCGGGGTCGTGCAGGCGGGCGTGGCGGGGGGCACCGTGGCGGCTGGCAGGGCGGCTCGGGGCCCTCGCGACGCTAGCAGGACGGCTCGGGGCCCTCGGGATGCTAGCATGGCAGCTCGGGCCCTCACGGCGCTAGCAACACTTATAATTACTATTAAGTGCTACATTCTTCATTATTATAAACCCTGACAGTTAAGTTGAACTATGTAGGTTGCCTATTAATTTGTTCAGTATGTCATTTACTTCTGTAACTTTTATTATAAAATTAGCAAATTGTGGATTTTAGAAAATATCGATCATCCTAAATGAATAATATTTTCTAATCATTAATCAATAAGAGCTGATGAAATAAGTAAGTGTAGTGAAAGTAATGAGTGATGGTGTGTGAATATTGTGATAACTTGTGTGCAGTGTGTGGGACACAATAAAGTCAATCTATTGGTTCACTGTGCATTTTAATAAAACACCAAATATATTTACATTTATATTTATTTCATCCTTGTTATACCAATACTCTAAATCTAACCGCTAGTCTTTAAAAACCACACCTATCTATATAAAGACTATACACATTGGCATTCAGGTTCAAACACGATTTGCTGAAGTGTGCTGTCTGCCCATCCTCATAAAGCAAGAATTCCACTGGCAAGTTTGTTTATCCCACATTTCACGAGTTTTATGTTTCTTGAATTTCAGGTATACATATAATATTCACCTGCTAGTGGATTCCTTGTTTAACTTTTCTACTACATACATTTTAGCGCTCACATACCTACCTACTATTGTTTGTTGTTGCATTGCTCGGATGCATACTGCTTCACAGTTCACACAAAACAATATGTTCTGTTGAGATCTGTATTCACTACTCAAATCAAACTGTAGTCAATTAGTGTGTACTAAATGTTACAAATTGATTGAAATGTGTTTTTCGTTTTTTAGTATAAAATAGTTGTCATGTATGACTTAATTCTTGTACCATTTAGATTGCAAAGTCTTGCTATATTAGCGTTATTATATATCTGAAGACTCAGCATGAGTGAGCACCTAAGACAAGTAGGCGAGAACTATAAGTTCCCTTGTTGTATTTACATGAAATTATCTGGCATTTGTACATATTTCTAGTACAAAATAGGCGACTACTTCGTCATAACTTGGACGAAAAGATATTGCCTTACTTTGTAATGATATAGTTTGTTATCAATAACCCTGAATATAAATTATGAAATACTGAGTTGGCTAGGCATCAGCCAAACGACCCCCAACACCGTTAGTCCGAGTATGTAACTAAACACTTCACAAGTCTGTCTTCTCGTGTGTGTGCGCGTCGTCCCTTACGTTCTCGGTCGGCTTCGGCTTAGTTCGTAACATGTTCGCGAGGGCTCGGTGCAGCCGCTGCGTGGGGATCTCCACTAGTAGCGCTAGAGGTAGCGCTGCCATGTACGACACGAATGCCACCCCGAACCATTCCAGTATCTGCAACACAACACGACAGTCATATTACTTGATTAATATTTGTTGATATCCAGTTCAAAAGACCACATAATGTTCATTACAATTAAAGTTATCTACAATCTACCTACACTAACAAAAATAATTCGTTTGATAAAAGCTATCGAGAAAATCAAACTTATGTGGTAACTATTTAATTCTGTGGGGAGGTTCACCATTATTCAGTTCCTAAAATTTTAATGATGATATGAAATATAATCCTAACTAATATTATAAATGCGAATGTGAGTTTGTTTGTTACCTTTTCACGCCTAAACCGCTGAATCGATCGCAATGAAATTTAGTATGCAGATAATAATAACAAACCATTCAAACATTATAACACGATATACTTATTATGAGAATGTTCAGTTGCTCCTACTTGAGAAATTGAAGGACACATAGGTAGGTAAAAGTAAGGTAAGTGTTACCGCGGCTTGTCTATCGAGCTGCGTGGGCGCAAGCCTGGCCGCGACCAGCGCCTTGTTGATGGGCATGTGCAGCAGCAGCGCGCCGAACGAGAGCCGCGCCCACGTCGCCCAGCCGCGCCACGACAGACACGACCCCACCAGCGCTGGAACGACAACTACCATGCTCTAACTTACTTAGGATTAGGAAGGAGGTGCATGTGAAACCTACGTATTTCCCTTCTAGACTTTGTGTGCTTACCACCTTCGGCCACATCATCACTTACTACGCTGAGATTGTGGTCAAACACATGTCTATTCGTCCATGGTCAAAATATATCTATACTCAGTGGTTGGTAATTTATAAATTAGACATTCCGTTCTTCATCAATCTTATACATTGGATTTATTTAGAATCTTCAATGTAGCAGAAAAATAAATCTAGGTCTGTGCTTGACCTAGACTTTTCCAATACATATTATTAGGATTTTATACCACATTGTGGGCAAACAAGTATACGGCCCGCCTGATGGTAAGCGATTACCGTAGCCTATGAACGCTTGCAACACCAGGGGTATCACTCGCGCGTTGCCGACCCTTCCCCCCACCCCGATGAGCTGGCGACCTTACTCACGCGCAGGAAGGAACACAACTAGTAAGTTATTTGGCTGCGGTATTCTGTAAAGTGGAGGTACTTTCCCTGTCGAGCTGCTCGAGTTGCCTCTATAATAAAATTTGTTTAGGATGATTCAATTTAATTCAGGATGAAGCCATGTCAACAAATCTTGACTCAAGATAATCCAGTCGATATTAGTTTCAATAATTTTGGCTACTCGACGGCAGATGGCGCTTTTTACATCGTTTGGTTTTGTACTAGATAATTATTAAATAGAAAGGAGGTTAACTCTATTTAAATTATTAATAGTCACCAAAGTTTAATTTGCAAAATTGATGTTATAATACCTATCTATATAATGCTAGTTTTTATTGCAAAATGAATGTGTATGCTAGGTTTTATTGCAAAAATGCTAGGTACCTTGGTAGATGGATGGATAACACTTTATTGTACCACATATATAAGATTGTAGTATCTATCTATTAATACACAACTTTACAAGGAGTGTAACAAATACTTACAACAGACGGCCTTATCACTAAAACTAATCTACTAACCAACCTTTTTACGAATAGTACACGTAGGATATGTAACATTTTCGCAGATCAAGGTAATAGGTTTAATAAGACCAAGTGCAATCGTTCCTGTTTATTATTATTCTCTTTATATTATTTAAATCTTAAAAATATTATTTTTATAACATTAATATTAAAATCAAATATATTATAAAAAAAGTTTAATGGAATTCACTTTTTACAATACTTCTATAAATAAAAATGATATAAAAAGCCTAATCCTAGTATACCTATTAATATTAAGTATACAGGTTTATTTTGTGCAGTGCTTTAAGAGGTGGAAGTACCTACGTCTATGTCAGTTTGTCCTGAGTCTGGGTGTAATCTATATATATAAAAATTAATGCCACTTTTCGTTGTAATTTTATAACTCAAGAACGGGCTCACCTAACCAAACCAATTTTTTAGGCTTTGTTCGGACTATTTAGTAGATGGTTTATGTGAAGTTTGCACAAAATCGGTCGAGCGGTTCATCATTTTATAAAGTCTGCGCGAGCGAAGCCGCAGGCGAAAAGCTAGTTATCTATAGATATATGTATGTATTTACAAAAAAAAGTAGTATATGTAGTATATCAGTTATCTGGCTTCCATAGTACAAGCTCTGCTTAGTTTGGGGTCAGATGGCCGTGTGTGAGGAATAATGTCCCAGAATAGGTATATTATTATTATTATTTAAAGTAAAAGTTACTCATATTGATGAGCATCTACATCCACTCCTTACATAAAAAATCTGCCTTGTATACCTATCTAGATATAGGCATAAACGAGTTAATTATTGTAGGTAGGTACCACCGATTACGTGAAGAACCTTTAGGTAATGTCTACCTACCTTACTTACTTGGGATTTGTTACATAACGTAGGTGCTGCTGTGGGTATATTTATATGATCTATGTAATCCAGGAAGCCTGTCAACTGGTAATTAATAACTATGATTATTATTAATAACTATATTAAATTGCGTTTTATAGGCATTTACCGCATTCAGCTTCCATAACTAGGACCCATCTGTCTAAGAACCATCTCTCTTTGATACAAATTAAATCGAATAAGCTTCCGATTATCGTAATCTCACCATTGGTTATGTGATTTATTTAACCGGCTGCGGTGGTAAAGCATAAAGAACCATGATGGGAACTGGCTCTCAAGAGCACCTCGTGGTACACATCGGTAGGTGCTTGTCGATAGACTCTCAACTTAATGTTGGTAGCCAGACAGGCAATTAAATGATATCACCTGTTTTTGAACATTGAAATTGACAAAGAATATTAACTATTTACTAGAAAGACAGATAGACACCACGTCCTTCGCTTCAGTATCCGATGTCACTACCGACTTATTGACCTTTCTTACCGGTCACCACACCGTACTTTGGCAAGAGAAAATGCTATAGAATATAAAAGTTCCTTCTAATCTAAAACTATATAGGTATACATACAAGGCACGCCGTGCATGGCTCCCAGCAGCGCGGTGCCCACGAAGAGGGCGAAGACGGTCCTCTCGACGGCGGCGAGGGCGGCGGCCGCGCCCCGCGCCGGCGGCCCCGCGCCCAGCGCCAGCGGGGACATGGCCACCCACCACGTCGCGAGGGGCACCGACGCCACTGATATCCATCTGAACACCTGCACAATATAATACATACATACAATAACATGACAACAACGAACAAAGTGCAACCTGTGAAATATATTGAACTAATGTTCTACGTAGTCAGTTATCCTTCCTTCTCTTCACTGCGAAATTGGATAATTTTTGCCGTAGCTATGCACAGTAGGTATATATAAGTAAGTAGTAAGTGTATCTGTATGTACCAAGCAAATTATTACTGAGTTTAATCATGGTTGTTATGTTGCTCAACTATTTTGATTCTGATTTGTAACTAACTAAGTAACTTCCAATTTCTTATAATGATGCCGTACTGCACAAGGCATAATTTGCACATCAGATTATACCTAGGTACCTACCTAATTTGATGTAATAACATAAGAATTGAATACCTTTCTGTAATATGTTGAAAAGTGTTATACAATATAGGTAGGTTATCTCTTACTTTCAGTCCTAGCCACCAATAAATGTATTTCTTTCTTTTTCTTTTCTTCATAAAATGCCTTTTTAGGGCCTTAAATTAATTTATATTTCTTAAATTGCCTTTGCGCATGTTACTTACTTGACGAACCACAACATCTATACTAATATTATAAAGCTGAAGAGTTTGTTTGTTTGTTTGAACGCTCTAATCCCAAGAACTACTGGTTCGAATTGAAAAAATATTTTAGTGTTGGATAGCCAGTTTATCGAGGAAGGTTATAGGCAACTTTTTTTTCCCAGGAAAACATATTAATAAGATCCCTCGGGAACGCGGGTGAAACCGCGGGGTGGAAGCTAGTTATTAAATAAATCTAATATTTATCATCTAAAAGTAAACTACAGTTACCAAGCAAATAGTATCGAAGGGAGTCCCCTTGATTGTGTATCCTTGGGTATGATTAACGCATCTACAAGCTCGAGTGAGCGGCGCGGGCGCAGTGTCGCAACCCGGGAACTAATTAAACCAGTCTAGCGGTGAAAGTACACGCTTACAGTTAGTCTAGGGCCCTTCGATGCACTAAATACTGAAGTTAACCTAGTTTCTGTGGATTAAAGCACGAAGTGGCGGCCATCGGAACTTAGAATAACTACTATAATATTACTAATATTATAAATGTGAATGTTTGTATGGAAAGATTGTACGATGAGAGAGGAAGCTAGTTTCATATAAATATCAGGTTGCTGGTAATGGAATCTGAACATTGAAAAAAAGTTCATAACTCTGTAATTTTTTTTTCTACAAAACAAGGTATATTCTCGCCTTCATTATTTTTAGAAATGTTCAATCTGGATACAACAACTCATAAAACTCAACGCTATTTAAAATTTTTTTTTCAGATGTAGTGCAACGTAGGGTCGTAAACATTAAAGCCAATTAGTGTGTCGCTATCGCAGCAATATGCGGCCGAGAGCTGCGCCTGCGCCCTGCGCCTGCGCTGCGGTCACAAACCTCAACGACAGGCGAGCCATTACCTCGGTAACCGTTGCATTATGTCGTAAATCCACGTCTAACGTTTATAATGATTTGTAATATAGGCCTAGTATTGTCTTATCACGTCTGTTTTATATAGGTAGCTGGTTTATTATTATGAATTAATTTAATACTTCTCTAGCTATCATACTTTATTATTTTCTACTGTAGTTTCTACATTAGTTTTCTCTACGAACATGGGTGTTTCAAAACGAAAACAGGGGGGCTAAAAATGAAGCTCGAGCAATATTGCTAATGCAATTAATTTTTCCGAATTTACGGCAGATTAATCAATACCAATTCTTTTAATGAATTAAATTGTATAGGTATATGTGACTATTTGTAGTGACTATTTTACATAAAGACATGTGCAGTCACCTTGTAGTCGAGGAGGCGCACGCGCGCGTCCAGCAGCGCGTGGTGCAGGTGCGCGAGCAGCAGGCCCGCCAGCGCGCCCGGCAGGTTGCCCAGCGGGGACTGGTACAGCACGTTGAACGATGACCTAGAGACATGTGCAGTCACCTTGTAGTCGAGGAGGCGCACGCGCGCGTCCAGCAGCGCGTGGTGCAGGTGCGCGAGCAGCAGGCCCGCCAGCGCGCCCGGCAGGTTGCCCAGCGGGGACTGGTACAGCACGTTGAACGATGACCTAGAGACATGTGCAGTCACCTTGTAGTCGAGGAGGCGCACGCGCGCGTCCAGCAGCGCGTGGTGCAGGTGCGCGAGCAGCAGGCCCGCCAGCGCGCCCGGCAGGTTGCCCAGCGGGGACTGGTACAGCACGTTGAACGATGACCTAGAGACATGTGCAGTCACCTTGTAGTCGAGGAGGCGCACGCGCGCGTCCAGCAGCGCGTGGTGCAGGTGCGCGAGCAGCAGGCCCGCCAGCGCGCCCGGCAGGTTGCCCAGCGGGGACTGGTACAGCACGTTGAACGATGACCTAGAGACATGTGCAGTCACCTTGTAGTCGAGGAGGCGCACGCGCGCGTCCAGCAGCGCGTGGTGCAGGTGCGCGAGCAGCAGGCCCGCCAGCGCGCCCGGCAGGTTGCCCAGCGGGGACTGGTACAGCACGTTGAACGATGACCTAGAGACATGTGCAGTCACCTTGTAGTCGAGGAGGCGCACGCGCGCGTCCAGCAGCGCGTGGTGCAGGTGCGCGAGCAGCAGGCCCGCCAGCGCGCCCGGCAGGTTGCCCAGCGGGGACTGGTACAGCACGTTGAACGATGACCTAGAGACATGTGCAGTCACCTTGTAGTCGAGGAGGCGCACGCGCGCGTCCAGCAGCGCGTGGTGCAGGTGCGCGAGCAGCAGGCCCGCCAGCGCGCCCGGCAGGTTGCCCAGCGGGGACTGGTACAGCACGTTGAACGATGACCTAGAGACATGTGCAGTCACCTTGTAGTCGAGGAGGCGCACGCGCGCGTCCAGCAGCGCGTGGTGCAGGTGCGCGAGCAGCAGGCCCGCCAGCGCGCCCGGCAGGTTGCCCAGCGGGGACTGGTACAGCACGTTGAACGATGACCTAGAGACATGTGCAGTCACCTTGTAGTCGAGGAGGCGCACGCGCGCGTCCAGCAGCGCGTGGTGCAGGTGCGCGAGCAGCAGGCCCGCCAGCGCGCCCGGCAGGTTGCCCAGCGGGGACTGGTACAGCACGTTGAACGATGACCTAGAGACATGTGCAGTCACCTTGTAGTCGAGGAGGCGCACGCGCGCGTCCAGCAGCGCGTGGTGCAGGTGCGCGAGCAGCAGGCCCGCCAGCGCGCCCGGCAGGTTGCCCAGCGGGGACTGGTACAGCACGTTGAACGATGACCTAGAGACATGTGCAGTCACCTTGTAGTCGAGGAGGCGCACGCGCGCGTCCAGCAGCGCGTGGTGCAGGTGCGCGAGCAGCAGGCCCGCCAGCGCGCCCGGCAGGTTGCCCAGCGGGGACTGGTACAGCACGTTGAACGATGACCTAGAGACATGTGCAGTCACCTTGTAGTCGAGGAGGCGCACGCGCGCGTCCAGCAGCGCGTGGTGCAGGTGCGCGAGCAGCAGGCCCGCCAGCGCGCCCGGCAGGTTGCCCAGCGGGGACTGGTACAGCACGTTGAACGACTCTTCGTCGCTGTACGACTGACGAACCGATCTGTACACAAACATCTATCATGTATCATCATAAATAAAAACATTACCTTCAAGTTATGCTCGAAGAGTCCGCTGGTTATTTTAGTTCTTATAGTATAGGAGAATCAAAACATAACATTAATTAAACACAATCTAGTGTTTAATTAATCTTGTTTTGTAGGCCCAGGTTTTAATCTCGTTTAAAAACTTTGATTGATTTTTTGGTTTTGATTAAATTCAAGATCAAAACGTTTCTAAAATGCACTTTGTAATTTCCATCACACATGATATCCTGTATCAATGTTAGATACACACAGTCAGTACAAATTGTTGTTGCAAAGAGTAATTTCTAATACAACAACCAGTTTCCTAACAATGAAACAAGCGAAGTGAAATGCAGTTTGTTGCAACGTCTGACGCCTCGCATTGTAGCTAGCGACCCGGCGCGACACGACACGACACGACACGACACGTGGTCGCTGACCTGATGCCCTGGAGAAACTTCCACACTTGTGCAGTGGAAGCGTTCACTTAACTAATAGACATCGGACAATCTTAATTAAAGAATTTTAGTACAAAAAATCACAGTCATTTAAATATAGGTAAAGGATAAAAAGTGTAAAATGTTAAAAAGGAAGATACTTTTAGGTTACCTACTTCTTAGGTACCTACCTAAAGTACAACTTTTTAATGGACAGTAGATCTGTGCTTTAAATGCGTTCCATCAAATAACACGCGCATGTCAAACTCTGTCGTGGCTTTTAGATACACGTTTAAATTATAGAAAAACAACATTCTAAAGAATTCGTAAGGGATAATAATATAATTGTATTGATAAAACAGTATGACTAACTCAGGTCGGTGTATGACGAAGGTGGGCACAAGCCGCCACTGGTAGGCGACGGCGAAGAGCAGCGCCACGGAAGCGACCAGCAGCGCCGCGAGCGCGTGCACGGCGCCGCGCCGCCAGCGCCACAGCGCCAGCGTCAGCGCCAGCGACACGGCGTACAGCTGCATGTCCGCCGCCAGGTACCTACATGGTACCACTTCACGGTTAGTGCCACCAAATGCCACACATCCGTGTATAGGCCTGTGTTTGACCACAATCTCACCATGGTAAGTGATGATGTGGTCGAAGGTCGTAAACATAAAATGCTAAGAAGAATCTGGCTCTCAAGTGTAGCTACCGGATTTCTATCTTGAGGAAAGTAGCCATCCAGGTGGGTACTACAAAGTTCCCAACCACCGTGCTATGGTTTCCTCACGATGTTTTCCTTCACCGAAAGCTTAAGCTTATTGTAGGATTCAAACCCACGAACTTCTCCACCGCATCAGACGTCACTATTACTAAAGTATCATTGCCTCAAAAAGAAGTAGGACAATAAGGGTGGAAATGTCCATTCACCTTTACTGATAGCCTTTAAGTAGAGCTCGTCGTGCTGGATACCTTTAACTAAGATACTGAGGTCGATTTCAAGAATAAGCAAGGCAATGATAATGTTCAACTAATGACCTATTTTGATTACTTACTCCTAAGGTAAGGAAATGATGAGCTCAACCTTGTGCCCAATTAGGCTGCTTGTAAAAAATAACCTACAAGTATTTGCTGAGTGACTGCAATTATATGTCTCGTTTATTATACGAACACTATTTTTGGAATTTTTCGTTGAGTAAATACTTGGATGTACCTATTTAAATATTTAATATTTAAATAAACTAAGACATAAGTCGACTAAGTGAGGATCGATGTCTCGTCACTCTCGTCGTAGGTATCCCCTGACCTTTTTTTAACAATAATATTTGGATTTCAAGATATTTCATATCCACCTTTAAAAATATTTTGTGGCATGAAAAACAGTACTGGAAATATATTTCCCACAAAAACCAAATCTTATTCAAAACTCTTTGTTATTTAAGTTGGATTGGCTGGTGGGCCACAATCTCATCATAGTCAGTGATGATCCTGCCAAAAGCTGCCAGAACACCGTGCATGGCGATATATTCTGAGAATAGTAACCAGCCAGGCGGGTACTACAATCTTCTCTACCACCGTCAAATAGTTTTCTCACAATGTTTTCCTTCCCTGAAAGCTATTAATTAATGATCACAGGTTTCAAATTCACGACCTCCACGTCGTACCTAGGCGTTACATTGACCTTGCAGACATTTAGGTACATGTCTTTATAATTGAATGTTAAACAGACGTCTAATAATATTTGCTAAAAACGATTGACACGTTTGCGGTGTCGTATTCGCACTTAAAACTTATTTTGAGAAAAAATAAGTGATGACAGCGTCAAACAGATAAATCTGGGTAAATAAGGGACTTGGATTCTATTTAATTATTGGTATCCCGCTCGCAGGTTGAAGCTGTCGCCATAGACCTACCGGTGTGTTCCGGTAGCCGCACTTGAAAGCCATTATTTCTAGGCTTTGTGTACTCACCACCATAGGCCACATCATCACTTACCATGTGAGATTGTGGTCGAACGCAGGCCTATATATACCTTGTACAAAAAAGAGTGCTTACCTTTACCTGGGCAGCAAAGAAACTCAGTTTCATCATTATACAAAATAGAATGACTCACCACGTCTGTATGAGACACTTATCATCAGCATAGAGCACGTTGTTCAGGTACAGTAGATGGGTCCACCACTTGCGGCGGCAGGTGTCCGCCTCGGCAGTGACGAGTGGCGCCCACATGGGGCCGCGCCCGCCGCGCTGCCACCACGTGGCCGCGAACCACACCACCACGTAGTAGCTGGGGCTTATCCTTTACAATACATATTTACTTTATTATTGATCTGAGTATAAGTTAAGAACTAGTGGATGATGTCAAAGTCAAAGCCATTTATTCTGTTTAGGACCTAGAAGGGCACTTATGAACGTCAAAACTACTGAAGTTACCACCGATTCGGAAGTCGCCTTCAACTGAGAAGAACCGGCAAGAAATTCAGCACGGTTACATTTTTTATATATTTTGTTTAATTTTTGGACAGGCTATCAATGTTGGCTTTTTTCCCATTATATGTTTAACAATTTTTAAAGAAATATAATACGCATAAACACAAAAATTAAAATAACAACAAGAAAATTAAATAAACAAAATCATCATTAATAAATTGAATCAATCAAACCTGATGATTCTATTGAGCATAGTGTGCAGGAAGGTGGAGCCATAGCGCAGGGTCTCCCCGCGGCGGCGCTGCAGCAGCAACTTGTGCGCCAGCAGGAACGACGACATCAGGAAGAAGATCTGCACCACCAGCGTGCTGTTCGCCATCAGTACCACGTCCACCGCGCGACGAGTCTGCGCAACAATACCAAGATTACTGGAAATGGAGTCTATGATAGTGAAGTTCAGGTTCGAATTTCTGGCTCCTGGGCCTTTGTGAAGATTAAATAAAGAGGAAATCGTATACCCAAAATATAGCAACCAGTCTACTAAGGCTGCTTACTATTGGCCCAGTAGTGGGAACGTTTGCTTTTGCTAACTAGACTGACGACTAGGTGTTGATGAGCATCTACCAATGGGGACTCCAGTGATGGTAGTGTTTGCTCCAGGACTTATACTTCAAGGGTATGTGTTGATATTATGAGAGTATGTAGAAAGGTACTTCTTTGTCACGGAAGACTCAAGATGCTTCTTCAGTCTTCCGTGACCATGAACAGTGTATCTTAATAGAAACGTCGATAATAATCTTGCGCAAACAGACCCTAAGGCTGCGTTTCCACCAGATATGCGTAATGGGATCGCTTTATTTTCACAGATTAGCACGTCATCATTTGATCTAATGTGTGATAAGAACACATCCCTCGCTACGCATCTCTGGTGGAAAACTAGCCTTAAACACGAATGAGGTAGTCACCTTCTCAACAGTCCTGGTGTCGGCGAGGTAGGAGTGCGTGGTGATCCAGCACACGTGCTCGATGATGACGCACATCATGCAGAGCACGCGAAGC
This sequence comes from Tetheella fluctuosa, assembly GCA_951216915.1. NCBI lineage: Eukaryota > Metazoa > Arthropoda > Insecta > Lepidoptera > Drepanidae > Tetheella > Tetheella fluctuosa. The sequence goes on along the minus strand of OX578233.1, from coordinate 10,372,428 downwards.
CCGTCGAACGTGCGCAGGTCCGTCTCCGACGAGGAGGGCGGGGCCGCCATCAGGGACCGCCAGCATCCACCCACGGACCATGACAGCGCCCAGCTGGCACCTGCACGTGGGATTACCATGGTATTTTAGGTCTAGTTCCAGAGGTAATAAAATCTTAAGCTAATATTATAAATGTGAAAATCGTATGCTCTTTGGTTCGTTTGTTTGTTTATGGGGGACAACTTTGTTATCCAACTACGCCGTAATGGCTGAATGAATTTAGATAAAACATGAACATTATACTATTTATCCTGAAAATATATAAAATTCTTCAGGAACCAAGGCAAAAAAAAACGTAATAAAATAAATATGTCGAGTGATGACAAAATAGGTACGTACGTATTATATTTCAACCTTTATTACTACGTGGAAAGTAATTAATTTTAAAATAAAGAAACTATACTAATAAAAAAAATACGCATTTACTAAGGTAAAGTTCCGAATTCGGAAGTCTTCTTACCATACGACCATGATGGTTATTGAAATTATCTAGAGAATTAGTAGACCTATTCTACGAGTAATATTAATCCATTTTGAATCTTCATCATAAATGATTTAGGTTTATTTTTAGACAAAATATTTCGGTCTATGAATCTGCCATAGATTAGACATCAACGGGGATTATCTGAATTACTTTCTGTATTTCATTTATTTTTCGTGTTCTATCTACATTTTTTTAACAACTATTTACATTTAACAAAGTAGATCAAAGCTAATAAAAGTAAAATAATAATAATTATGTATTAAACTTGAATTATAAAAAGATTTAGGTAAATCGTCAGCACTTTTCATAAATTTTATTAAAAAGAAAATCTTATATAATAATTGGTTTAAGCTGAATAAAAATATAGATCAATAAAGAATAGAATCTATAATTCTATATAACTTGACCGCAACTTAACGGTAACTCTAACAACTTACTTTTCATCCACTAATTGTAAACTGCCATTACGACTGAGTTATTATTTCCTTAATCATTTGCATAACATACTATAGGATATCTCTACTATTTAATGCCACAGATTACATTATAGGCAGTAACTATTATAAACTATGTTTAAAGTTTCTGATTTTATAGAAGACAAGAATGCATTTAAATGAAATGTTCGCTACACAAACTATTTCATTAAAATTTTATAAACTTTGTTATTAGTAATTAAATTTTTACATAAATAAAAAAGAACAAAGATCTATAAAAAATGTCCCTTGCTGAGTTTCTTGCCGGAGTCTTCTCAGTCCAAGTGTATTCCGAACCGGTGGTAGAATCAATTGTAACGTTCATAAGTGCCTTATTAGGGCCTAAACTGAATAAATGATTTTTTAATTTGAATTTGAATTTATGCATATATAGATAATATATATTTATTTGGAGCAAGTATTAAAGAGTCACGCGCTTGGGAATACATTATGAGAGAATAAAATGTCGAATACCAAAAGTAGATATTAGAAATCCTATTCAAATACAGTTAAGAAAGTCAATAAACAATTTTATAACCATAACCGTCCGAGCGGAGCCGGGTCGCGTCGCTAATAGCTGTGCAAACATAAAATACAATGAGAGAATGTTGCGTCACATGCGCGCTGTCAGAATAATTGTTATATAAGACAACACGTGCGCAGATCGAGACGCAATCTTGAAGTAATTCGGTCGAGTCGTTCTGCGCACGATAGACACATCAACAGACATTGGTAATTCGGTAGTTTTATTTTATTTACTAGCTGTCCCACACGGCTTCATTCGCGTTCCCGAGAAATAAATTAACCTATACCATTCTCTAGTTCATAAACTTTTCGATACCATAGACTATCTGCTTACAAAATTTCATCGCGATCGCTTCAGCGGTTTAGGTGTAAAAAGGTAACCAGCAGAGTTACTTTCGTATTTAAAATATTAGAATGGATTTACTAAATTAAACCTTATTTTAGTTTTAAAAGATTTATGTTTTTGTATAAATATAATTATTTAAGATTAGCCGCTAATCTGCCTCACGGTTTCACCCGCGTTCCCGGTATCTTGTTCATAAACTTTGTAACGTTGTACATTATTTATATCTAAGAAAACTAAGAAACTAAAGATCTATTTAAAACTAAACCAAAATACTATCTAAAATCATCTATTTATATTCTACCTAATTAACTAATAAAATACTGCAATATAATTACACAAAATAATTATATTATACGGAACCTACAAGTTCGTATTAATGCTGCGGTTCTAACTTCTAACGCATCCCTAACAATCCCGTGCAGCGAGCGGCGACCGCGGCTACGCGCTGTCCGTTCGTCAGTTTCTAATTCACTCGGCAGTCGGCACCAGAGTAAAATAATAGACCTATACAGGAGGTCTGCACTCGCATCTAAAACCTTTGGAGGTGACGGCTGCGTCACTCGTTACAATATTAATTATCTAAAATAATTAAGTAATCGTTATTTCTTACTAATTAATTTGAAAACTAAACTCAAATTACTACAGGAATCCCTCTAGGGTAAGTTTCCATGAATATCTTAAAAGAAGTGCTTAGTTGTAAGGTGTTCTAGAATCTTCCATGCTAGCGACCGTGACCGTTATTTTGTAAAGGTACACTGACCTCTCTCGACCGCTACGCTTCCTACCTACAACCGCTCACGCTTCCTTTATCTGGCATTTCAGGATCCACCTTCAGATCTCAAGTTCGGATTTCAAGTTATTACTACAATTTCAAGTTCACCTACGGACTCTGTCTACCGGATCCATCTACAGGACTCAGATACGTCGACTTAATCTACGGGTTCCACCTACGCGAAGCCTGATTCTACACGGCATTTCTACCCTCGGAAGCGGATTGAAGCCTGAGCCAATTATCACCCTACGCTGCGGTTCAGACCAGTGATCCCTCTTAAACTAAGCTCATAACCTAGACGTGAGGCGGCCACTAGAATTTTAGGCAATAAACGATCGTTCTAACCACGCTTATCATTTAAAGAACCTTCTACTATCTGTTGGCGATCTCCATAAGGGACCTGCTACAACTTTTATGTTCAAAAGTTTTGTTCAAACAGAAAATCGTGAAAAATCTTTTTTACATTAATTCCATATTTCCAAAATTGGTTCCACAGTAACACTTCTCAATGTTGGATACATTGAGAGGTGTTACTCTGCAATAAACAGCTAAATATCGAATATCTAATTGGCAAAGGATCGAAAAGTGTGGGGAGGTAAGGGTCATACACTCTATAACTGTTTAGTGAATATACAAAATAGCTTCCGCCCCACGGCTTCACCCGCGTTTCTGAGGGATCTTGTGTTTTCCCGGGATAAAAAGTTAATAAAGGCCCATAGCCTTCCTTGATAAATAGGCTATCCAACACTGAAATAATTTTTCAAATCGAACCACCAGTTCCTGAGATTAGCGCGTTCAAACAAACAAACTCTTCAGCTTTATAATATTAGTATAGATTCGTACAAACATTACTTAGTTGTATCAAACGTGACAGTTATGCCATAGGTACTGTAGGTATTTGTACCTTACTTGGTTCCCGAGGGAGGTGGCCTTTCTCTGCGCACTGCACACTGCGCACTGCACACCGTGCATGCACACCTAGGTATATGACAGTTATCTAACGGGTAATCTAAGTAACGGGCCACGCGCATTCAAATAAACTACACACGGTTGCAAATGAGTAGGAAGAAGGTAGATAGAAAATACTTCATCTATGTATTAGATGCAGAATTTCTAATTTAAAAAATTGTGTGTCGGACGCACAGTGAGAAATGGGAATTGACGAAGCCGCTTTGGAGTAAAAAAAATACTTTGCAATAAGTTATTCATACACCAAAACAACAAAACAAGAGAGCAGGAGGGGTATTAAATAAAATGTTTTTAACATTACAAGAACGCGTAAATGGTTTAGGTAAATAAATATATATTTCATTAATAACTAGCGACCCAACCCGGCTTTGCACGGATGCACTTTTCTCGTTTATCTCTCTTTCTATTAGTGAAAACCGTATCAAATTCCGTTGCGTGGTTTAGATGAAGTAAGCGTAGAAACAGACTAGAGGCAGATAGCGACATTATTTTATAAGTATTCTTTAGAGATTTTAAAGGATTATTTTTTTCAATTTTTTCGGCAATTTAATATATATACAGACTTGATATATCCGTTTGATAGGGAAGTAGTTAGATATATAATGATTGTCTAATGATATAATTGTGCAACGCGGATATAATCTGTGGTCCACATCCACTTGCTCGATGTCGGTCAAGTGTGAGACGGCGTATCAGTCTGTATTACTAACATGACATACTGTCATTATTATATATTATTTATTTTGCTAATCTAATACATTACATAACCAGTATATAGATGTAAACTTTAAAATAAGGTCAATGTAGGATTACATAGTTTATTATTAGTGATCTTATTATACAAAGTGATTTTTTAGTCGTTGGCAATACTTGCAGGGGTGAAAGTAGATACTCATCAATATGAACTACTTTCAGTATGGGACCAACTCAGATATCGCGTAAAACAAAACAGTTGCTTCATACATTTCGGTCGAGTAGGTATTGAACTTTTGTATGGAATAGCTGTTATTTTTTTCGTGATTTCAGTTGGTCCCATAGTAAAAGTGATTCATATTGATGAGTACTTCCACCCCTGCAAGTATTGCCAGCGATTAAAAATCACTCTGTATAAGGGATAGAGGCTTGAGTTTGAAAACTATCTCAACATGGTGTGATGGTGTAAATAAATTGGCGAAAAATAACTCTATTTCACATGGACAATAAAACACTCATAATCCTACTATATACTCGTATCATATACACATACGGCTTTAAAGTAAACCACTGCTATACTATGAACTCACCTTTCCTGGCATGATCAGGTAACGTAATGTCAAGCACAGTGGAGACGGCGGCTAGTGCAAGCAGTGCGGCCACGAGCCCCGCGAACGCGCGCTGGCTCGCACTGAGCGACCGCTCCTCGTCCCCTCCCGCTCCCACTCCCGACCCCGCCCCCGCCCCGTGGCAGTATTCCAGCTTGTACAGGTGAGCTGATAGGTTGTACGAGGACATCGTGCTGGCGTTCACGCATGAAGCGAACCTGTTGTGGACAAACCTGGAGGTCAGTGTCACAGTCGGAACTAAATACATTCCCTGTTATTCAGACCCATTCGATTGCAGTCCCGATCGGGTAGACAAACCGATTGAGTAGTCTACTGATAGGAAGGCTCTTATTTTCTCATTTCAGACTTCCATTTGGAATGAGGCAGTCGATTGATACACGATCGTGGTAAATGAATTCTGCGACTAACACAGCATCAGCCTAAATAGGTCAGGTCTGAATAAGGAGGATTATCTACATTAGCTATTGTACAAGAGGATTATAATAACAAGTTGACAAGCAGACGGTCCACCTGATGTTAAGTGGTGACCGCCGCCCATGTACACTTGCTATACCAAGTATATTGACATGTGTCATTGTACTTGGAGAGATCGGAAATCTGTAATGTGGAGTTCATTCCGCATCCCAATAGTCCGCGGACTCCGCAGTTGGAACGTCCGACTAAATCGTTGCTACTTCTGATTATACATAAGTAGCAAAATTCGAGCTAGTGGACATTTTACCACGGAACCCGTGTTATTGAGATATAAGTAAGTATTGGTTTTTAATGGTTCGTTAAATGAGGGCAGATAGATGATTGCCTCTAGGACCTATGCCTAGCGATATAGGCATATAATTCCGTATATCGTTAGAGTTTAATGATCGACGCTACATGTTTGCTTATTGTTGATCGAAGCTGGCAATGTAGCTTCCATGCTGAGGGAAACATAATCGCTTCTATGGAATGTATTGAAAATTATGTCTAGAGGTTGTGATACACTTTTGGCACAATTGTTGATCAATACCACAGGAATGCCGTCTGGGCCAGTACCTACTTTTGATTGTCTCTATTTTTTTAGCTCTAATTTAATTGCTTCCCGATTTACTATTAGTATATTCAAAGACTTTGCGGCCTCGACCCCGCAACAACACCAGTGACGAATGACGAATAGTCTTGAGTGAAAGCGCCTGCGCTGACACTTTTCTAGCCTGTCTAGGAAGTGGGACTAACTAAGTACCTACGGGACTAAGTTTATTGACATAACCTACTATCTATAGTATGTTATAGTGGGTGTGTCATTATACATATCGTGATTGAACTTATACAGGTTATTTTTATGTTTTATTTTGTTTTAAAAACTTATGAAACATGAATTAAAAATTTGCCGGCACTTATAGTCAGATTGTCCAAAAAATGAAATCATGCAGAGGTTCTTGTGGGATCTTCTAAGTTTTAGACTGACTTCCAAACTGGCGGAAACTTTAGTAGCTTCGACGTTCATAAGGCCTTTGATTTTGACTTTGACTTTGATACCCAATGCAATGGTAATAAAATACTCTCCTCTAATAAAGTACTCTTAATTTTTCTGTGGCTTAGGTCTTAGAAAGTTATTTCGATGCGGTTAGTGCTTTTCCCCAAGATGACTTGTTAATTTTACTTTCACATTAGGTACATCTTTGTAGTTTGCGTCTCCACTCATATTTTTACATGTAACCTGCATATTGTGAGCAAGTGAATGAATGCTTTTGATGGAGTCTATAACGTAATGGTAGGTACCAGGAGGGCAGCGTGTCGGTGGAGTCCAGCGCCGGCTGCGGAGGCCTGTGCTGCACGCAGCTGGTGGTGACGCACACGCCGCGGTGCAGCCGCGTGTGGTTGAAGTTGTCCACCCAATTAGCAGAGTAACGCTACCGAAAAAACCTTGAATTAATTTATAACTAGCGACACGCCCCGGCTTCTCACGGGTACAATTTATACACACGATCCTTCCTCGTTTATCGCTTTTTTTATTAGGTAGTGAAAACCGTATCAAAATCTGTTGCGTGACTTAGAAGAAGTAAGCGGAGAAACAGACAGAGGCAGATAGCGACTTTGTTTAAACCTACTATAGATTATGACTTTAGATATAAGTTAAACCTGACGAACACATGAACATTATTTTTAATGTCAGAATAATCACATAATCTTGATGAAAGAGCATTTAATACGTTTTTTTCCAGTGATCTCTTTATCAAGAATTAAACGACAAAACAACAGTCGTTACATAAAATGCGGCGCGGCATCGCTCGACCTACAATTTCAAGGTAAACTACACCAACACGAACACCAACATCAATACCAACATTATGAGATATGACCATCTCTGGCACAGGCGGTCGTTGACCCCTCCCCCACTGCCCTGTTTGTTGCAACTCTCCTTTCACCGTCCCTTGTATAACTAGCATCTACTTACTCTGTTTCAGCGGAAATAGTTTTAATTAAACTAAATTAAGCTTTGGGGGGAGTAGATATGGTGTTGAATTGCGTGATGGAGGAAGACCAGGGTGTTAGGCAATGGAAGTTATGTATTAGACTAGTAAAGTTCGACTGAGATAAGCGAATACAGATATTCAGGCAGTTTTTTAAGTCGATGATATTTTAATAATAATATTCTGGGACATTATTCCTCACACACGGCCATCTGACCCCAAACTAAGCAGAGCTTGTGCTATGGAACCCAGATATACTACATATACTACTTTTCTTTTGAAAATATATACTTAATATATATAATTTACACCCAGACTCAGGACAAACAGACATGTTTATGCACACAAATGTTTGTCCTGAGTGAGTGGGAATCGAACCCACGACCTGCAGCGTGATAGATAGGGTATCTTACCAACCACGCCAACCGGCCCGTCAAACGACGTGGTTTTGAATCTTACATTGGTCTTGAGCTTTGGTCGAACAAACCATAGCATGGTGGTAGGTATTGTAGTACCTACCTGGCTGGCTACCACCCTCTAGTTCCCACCTTCGGCTATATCATCATCACTAGATACATCAATATACAGGGTGACTTTTTAGTCACTAGCCATATTTGTAGGGGTGGAAGTACTCATCAATATGAACAACTTTTAGTATGAGACTAACTGTGAAATCACGAAAAAAATATCATCCTGTATATTGTACAGTCAGAAGTCTTAATCGGAACCACTTTTTGACTGAAACTATCTCAGTCAAAACTCTTATAGGTTATAGGTTTTTGTTTTTATGAACAAGGAAAGAGTTTTGATTGGTCAAAAGTGGTTTTGACCGGTTATGAGTTTTGACTGTAACATATTACATATATTTATATCTAAGTAATAAGAAATAACATGACGTAACTAATAACAAAAAAAAATATAATCTATACAAATAAATAAAATTGAAGTGTCTGTTTGTAACGTCAAATAAGCTAAATGCATTTGAAAGTATAGATTATATATATGGTACTTATAACAAAAAATAACCCTTATTCTGTCAGTTGTTTGTTCCGGCTAATATCCGAAACGGCTGGACCAATTATGACGGTACTTTCACTGGTGAATTGCTGATGTCATAAGGAGTAACTTAGGTTACCTTTACTGGGAACTGAGAACGCGGGTGAAACCGCGGGGATCAGCTAGTGTTATAAATACAAATGATAATCTAGGTTATAAAACTATTGCGAGGAAATAAATTTAGACCATTAAAAGTGAAAGTACGTTACTGACCGTGAAGCACTCATATTTGAACACTAGCTTGTCGTTCCGCCGCGGTTTCACACGTGATCATCTATTTTACCTTCTTAAGGGAAAATTTCCAATGGATATGTGCACGTTTAGGTGCTTCCAAAATTACCTGCATAACATCGAAGAGCTGGTGGTGACCATCAGCCGAGAGCTCGAAGCTACCGAGGCAGTAGATGCCGCGCGTGGCCACGCAGCGCGCGTAGTCGTCCAGCTCGAACAGACGTGGCATGGAGTAGTACTGCTCCTCTGGAACATTATTTATATTTGTAACTTTTTTATGTAGGTGATGATGTGGCCGAAGTAGTACTAAAAGCCTAAAACGAAATTGGCTGCTGAAATATACCAGTATGGAGTGCGTATTCGAGGGTGGTAGCCACCCAGGCGGGTGGTGTCCTTCACAGAAAGCTCAAGGTCATTATAGGATTCGAGCTCACGACACTCCACGTTATTCGATGTCACCACCACTGAGCTATCAACGCAGTCTCGGATTTTTTAAATAGCCTATGATTTATTTTAGGATATTATTTGTGTTAAAGTCTTTCCAGAGCTTGTAACACTGTGTCAAGACTAGGTCTAATACGATTTACATATATAGATTGCCATATAACTATAATAAATTGCACTATATTCCTGACAGGAATTGATTTTACTTCAACCCAATGTAGCCCGTGTTTCCCCAGATAAGTATTTCGTTTAGGATTCCAGGATATAATCTATCTAAGTGCTAAGTTTGTTCTTAATCTATTCAGTCACTACGACGTGTATGAGTAACAAACATCCGCACAAACATTCATATTTATAATATTAGAATTACGCTATAAAAAATACAATAATACTGATATTTACTGAATTAAATATTAATTTAGTGGTCCAAACCATGAATAAGAAACAGTACTACCGTATACTAGCGCAGTTTGGTAATATATCATTATACACTACAGTTGATCTTTGAATAAAATAAATATTCTGGGACATTATTCCTCACACACGGCCATCTGACCCCAAACTAAGCAGAGCTTGTACCATGGAAGCCAGATATCTGATATACTACATATACTACTTTTCTTTTGTAAATACATACATATATAGATAATTACACCCAGACTCAGGACAAACAGACATGGTCATGCACATAAATGTTTGTCCTGAGTGGGAATCGAATCCACAACCTGCGGCGTGATAGATAGGGTATCTTACCAACCACGCCAACCGGCCCGTCAATATATCGAATATCTAATATGTCTAGATGGACAGTCGCACTACTACAGAACTAAGAGAAATAGCCCAACTTTTTTATGCTGGTGTGGTGTACGTGTCAAACTACGTCTTCTTACGCTTGAGCTACTTCATACTGCTTGGCCTAGTGTGCGTGATTCAACAGGTAACAGTTGGAGGATATACTGTCAATTTTTTTTAGACGGGTTCACATTCACAGTTTCAACTGTCAATCTAGACATATAAATAATCTAAGCTGTTGATATAAGTGTGCTTGGTGATCAATTAGTGCTAAGTGGTAGGTCCTTGTTAAGTTTACACTTTAAGGAAAACCTAAGTAAGTACCTATTAATATTCCAAGTGCTTCGTTTATACTTAGAACTTCAAAAGGTTAAAATTCAAGCACTAACCATTATGGACATTTAATTACTTTATTTGCATACCTTGTTAATATAAATGGTGGTTATTTATTTGTTTTAAAGTCCTTTAGGCAACGAATCCCACAGGGACCCTGTCTACGCCGTCCGTTTATCTGTTATCCGGTTGTATATACAATTGAAATAATATTATTTCAATGAATGGTTATAATTTTTATTTACATATTTACAATTAAAGTAAAAAATACAAACTATGATATATAGAAAACATCCTCAAAGCCCTCGCTGCTGTCGATAGGCAAGGTTCCCAACAGGCTGGCAGCGTTCCCTTTTTGGATGGCCAAGCTATTATTTCAATTATATTTTCTTCTCTATCTTAAAAATGGCAATACGTACATAAATGCGCCACGCTTCTGTTTCTAGTAGAAAGATATGTACTCTATAGTAAAATCACTATTGTGACTAGTTTTTTCGGTGTAGTTTAGAAGATAAAGTAAAATGGCGGAGCCACAAAATTCAGTTATTATTGTACGGAACCCTCTGTGCGCGAGTTCCACTCGCACTTGGTCCGATTTTTATAGTATTTGATTTGTTGACCCGTAATAAATGTAAAAGATATAAATATTATTTTATTCTTATTTTATTAGTTATAATTCCTGCACCTAAACTTATAAAATAATAAAATCAAACGACCGTATACTGGATGGAAGGTATCCTTTATTTTTAAAAGTTAGTAAAACTGATTATTAACAAATGCTAAAATATAACATTCTGTATTATCATGACATAGTTCCATAGCTTAAGCTCTGCTTAGTTCGGGATCAGATGGCCGCGTGTGAAGAATTTCTCTGATAGTGGTTACCAGTAGTAATTACGTACGTAAAATAATATCTATACGTAGAGTCCGGTGTGTCTGTACATTGAAGAAAAGTAATAAAAATAGAAAGGGGGTAACTAAAGAAGGGTAATAGAACAAAAATCAGCGATTTTTAGAATTATTTTCTGTCTGTCTGTCTGTCTGTTTGTTCACGCACATCTCCGGAAATACTGAACGGATTTGCATGTAGTTTTCACAGGTAGGGAGATAAATTCGGAACAGAAAAAAGGTTTCAATAAAGACGGATGTTGCAGAAATGTCAAATGTCTGTATCGTCATTTAAATATTTTTGGAATTTCCTTTGATACTTTTAGCAATTAATAATGGATTTTGAAGAAGTTTCTACAAGTTATTGCTTGGCTTGGCGCTTCGATTGGGTTTATTTCATAAAATCGGGTGAAGGAAGAAAACATATAGATAATTTATAAAGTCTGCGCGAGCGAAGCCGCGGGCAAACAGCTAGTCTATAATAAAAACTTCTCAACTATCAATCAAAATCTTGAAGATTTAAATCTTTGCGATATTAATAACCCATTATATTTTATATATATATAGATAGATCTAATATCTTATCTATACTAATATTATAAAGCTGAACAGTTTGTTTGTTTGGTTGAACGCGCTAATCTCAGGAAAGACTGCTTCGAATTGAAAAAATATTTTATTGGATAGCCCATTTATCGAGGAAGGCTACTTTTTATCCCAGGAAAACATAAGATCCCTCGGGAACGCGGGTAAAACCGCGGGGCGGAAGCTAGTCATAGATAAAATTGAATGCTTCAGAAGTCAGAGTCAACTAAACGTGTTCTAATCTCAGAGAGACCGGTGCGGTTGGGTTCTGTCGGTTGCTCAACAGTTCAACACCTCTTAACGATTGATTAATCGGAGCTTATTACGTGAATCGCTCGTGGCTCAAGCCAAAAAATCAACATATGCTCAGCTGGGGCCGTTTGGACCCACAATATCACACCCTAGACCATCGTTTCTCACCTGACCTGTGGGTCGCGACCCCGAGGGGGGTCGCAATCTCTTCAGAAAACCGTAATATAGTGAGGGGTCGAAAGGATATTAACTTAATTTTGGCTATTTGGGAGGTTGCTACACTAAAAACGTTGAGAAACGATGCCCTAGACGTTATCAGTGTCACTTGTTTAAGTTTGTCTGTGTTTTTGTTATATCTTTTGTGCTGTTTGTTATATTTTGTACTGTGTGAATTTGTGTCCAATAAATGTTTTCTTATTCTTATTACGATTCTATCATCAAATCTAAGCGTGACGATGACTCTAGGTTCACGTCAATTGTGCTGGGGACATTTGAGCTGAGAACATCAATTATAATTTGTTGGAGTAATCAGACTTGTGCAGAAATTATATTATCTTCAGACACAAAAAATAAACAAGTTAAATTTCTCGACACTAGTGCATTGGCGGGAAAAAGTTCTTTAAAGCATAATGTTCATGAAACTATTAAAAAAAAATAGAAATCACAAAAATGTTGTTTCTAATCTTTACGTGACATTCTTATACAGAGTGATTTTTTTTGGTCACTGGCAATACTTGCAGGGGTGGAAGTACTCATCAATATGAACAACTTTTATTATTAGACTAAATGTGAAATCACGAAAAATTTATCAGCTGTTCCGTACAAATTAAAAGTTCAATAGCTACTCGACCAGAATGTATGAAGCAACCATTTTAATTTACTCGATCTCAGAGTTGGTCCCATAGTAAAAGTGGTTCATATTGATGAGTTCCACCCCTGCAAGTATTGCCAGTGACTAAAAAGTCATCCTGTATTATAATATACATATAATATATATAATATCCATATTTATTATGTTGAATATGATCTAAACTAATTACACATTATAAAAATATAAACAATTAGGTACAACTAAAAAGGAAGACCGTCACCAAATGTTTATGTTTATGTTCTTGAAAGTCGGCTAAAAGTACAGAATTTGATGACCTTATTATAAAAGAGAGAGAAAATACCTTACAGTTGTTTAGCGAAAATGTACGCGTGACTTACATTAATTTCAGTTATCGACATGTAAGGGCGATGCCACACTGCTCCATTGCGCTGCGTTGCGTCGTCGCACTTCAACGACGCATGCTCGGTTCTAAAATACAGTAAATCCTGATGTCTTTTAGAGCCGAGCAAGCGTCATTGAACTGCGACGACGTATCGCAGCGCAATGGAGCAGTGTGGCACCGCGGTAAGACGGCACATCGGTAAAGGAAAGAGTGACAAATAAACCATCCTAATATTATAAATGCGAAAGTATCTCTATGTGTTACCTTCTACCTCTACGTATAAACCGCTGAACCGATCGCGATGATATTTGGTACGCAGATAGCCTATGGTATGGAGAAGGACATATGCTACTTTTTTTTCGGGTGAATCCGCGGGAGTTAGCTAGTACACCATAAATAAAATATTGCAAGAATTTTATGTTAGTTGCAATTTTCCAATGCTCACGCTTTCATAAGTCGTTAGTACATATTATACAGTGACGGAATGTTGGTAGTTTTTCCTTGTTTTGAAATTGGTCACACACCAAATAGCGATCAGTTTTGTTTCATTAATTTCGGCGATATCACCGCCTAAATACTTACAGTAAATTACCGTAACAAATTGAATATATTGTAGTGAAAAGAAAAGAACATACTTAATTATATTTTAAAAGAATGAATGCTTATAGAGTTTACAGCCGGCTCTCCTCAGAAAAAGCAACCTTCCGAACCGTGCATTAGAATAAGTAAATAAAATATTCTGGGACACTATTCCTAGCTTATAAGCTAGAACTATAGTTCAGTAGAAGCTCGAAGCCGCATCAAAGGTGGGTTCATATTATGTATCAATGAACTCGAGCTTTTGCCATCTAAAGGGTACAGTAGGTTACTCTATAGGCTATTGTAACCGCCTGACTGGCCACCCTCCGGTTGAATATCTTTCACCAAACAACTACAAGTCTGTTACAGACATTTCACTTGAGAATTAGATTCTTAGTGCACCTTCGACCAAATTATCACTTTCAAATGTGGTCAGTGGTCAAATCTACCCATTGTGAAAATATCTGCTCATATTCTTCTTGTATTCCGAACCAGAGGTGGTAAGAAGGTTTTTTTTAATGTTTATATCATGACCTAATTTGATCAAGGATCCGCGAATGTCGTAAACTGTTGCTGTTGGACATATTCTCTATGCAAGATGTGTCACGGATCCATGTACCTACAGAGCGTTCCACAGCTCTGCCACACGTAGGGAAAAGTACATACCTACATTAAATAATTAAGTAATTTAAGAAATATATATTTTGCTAAGAGCAGACTTCATTAATTTTAATGTATTTTTTGTTCTTTTTTATTTTTTACTGAACAAATGTTTATTATCATAGATTTTTTTAATATCACCACCGTACCACGGGAATTGAACCTGTGAAATGTAAAAAAACCTAACCTAAGTATATTGAATAAATTTTCAGCGTTAATAAAATTCGAAAAATTCTTACAATAGAAACCAAACGATTAACATTTTACATTATACCCAGACTCAGCATTCTTTCTTGCACACAAATGTTCCCGGAATCTTAATTTGCATAAAACTCATATTAATTGTATTCAAAACCATAATGGAAAGGAAATTACTTTCATATATGTAAATAATCTTTATCGTTAGTCCTGAATATGTAACAGAGGTCCTAGCTACCCGCGGGTCAGCGGCCAAGCGGCGCGGCGACGGCGGCGGCGGGCGGAGGGCGGCGGAGAGCGGCGGAGGGCGGCGGTGAATTTGCACACAAACAATCATAAGTGTTAGCCTGATTGATTGAATAACTTACTTTCTTGTGTTTGAACTTGAACACAATGCATTTTAATTATTAGCCACTTACATTCGGTTAGTAACGCTAACTTACTTAACTAGAATCCATTTACAATAGAATTGGAAACTGAATTCAAAACGTTTAAGCCAGCTAGGGAATAAAGAAGAAAGCTTATTTTTCAAACCTTTGCTCTAAGCCCATGTTACACTTAGGGCTAATCTTTTTATTACTTATGGCTGTAACTAAATTTGTATTAGGCTTTTAGGCTTTGTGTGCCACCCAAATAAAAATAAATAAAAAAATAGTGATTTTATCGCTAATATTTTACAATCTATAGGCCATAGGTATATACTGAATTAAAAATAATATATCCAGATACCGCTTAGCTAGAAAAAATCGGCCAATTGCGAATCAGACTCGCACATCGAGGATTCCGTACAAACTTATAGGTATGTAAATAGTTCGTCCATCACGGAAATCTTAACGAGAAGATATGGATTAAGAGACAAACTTAACTTTGTCGTTGGAGGACAACTCCTCATACATCGCATAGTGTAACGATCTTCACTGTAACGGTGTTTTTTTACTGTAAAATGTTCTTCGCACACGAGCGATAAATATTTTCTTTCCCACAATAGCACAATTTTATTTATTTACCCTATTTGGGGTTGGTGCCAATTAAGTTAGACCCCTAAATTGTATGAGCGCCCATACAACTCAGAGGACTATCTTAATTGGCGTCAACTATATAATGTATGGGGACATCCTTTAATTTTCAAAATTTTTATTTTAATTTTTTGGAATTTTTACTTTATTTGTGCTGTAAGACCTTGTTCTTTGCCAAATTTGGAACTACCATATAATAACCACCCAAAACCTATAGGATACTTCCGGTTGACCTAGAATTGTCAATTTTGGTTACAGGCAAGGTCTTACAGCACAAGTAAAGGGAAAATTCCGAAAAATAAATAAGTTGAAAATTGAGGTAAATTTTGGTACTTACAAGTTTTCGCGAAAATCGAAATTTCTTAAATCGTGATCATAATCTTTTTATCGTGTTGACTCAGGATCTTGATTTTTATATACATAATAGGGGACTATCGACTTCAGTATCTGGTATAAATTTCAACTTGCTAGGTCCACCCGTTCCTGAGAAAATCGGTGGTGACACACGGACAAATGGACGGACAGACGGCCAAGAGAGTGATCTTATAAGGCTTCCTTTTTTACCTTTTGAGGTACGGAAACCCTAAAAACCAGGAGGAATTGAAATATTTATTAAATAATTAAATAAGAACTTAGTTTGTTATTATTATTAGATTTATAAATTAAAGATCTAAAAATCCTATTAGTTTATATTTCTTGAAAAAGTTTTTAACATTTACATTTAATTATTTTTTTCTCCGAGATCTTGTTTTAACGCAGATCTCTCGTCGGGGCTAAAATATCTACATCATTTGTTACTTAATAGTAATTTATTTGATCTAATTAACGTTAAAAGTTTTGCACTAAAACTAATGTTTATTTAAAATACAGAATTTAATTGTTTTAACTCTAAATATTTATATCTTATTGCTAGCTGTCGTCCCCCGAAATTCCGTGTTCCCAAAAAAGAAAGCTCCATACTATTGATAAGCTATCTGCGTACCAAATTTCATCGTGAAAAGGTAAACAGACAAAGTTACTTTCGCATTATAATATTAATAGTATGGATGAACGCGGGTCAAGGCATGTTGAACATCTCGATCATCTCTAGAACTATTCTATAGCCCCGCGGTTTCACCCGGGTTCCCGAGGGATCTTGTGTTTTTCCGGGATAAAAGTAAGTAGCCTACAGCCCTTTTCGATAAATGGGCCGTCTAACACTGAAATAATTTTTCAAATCGAACCAGTAGTTCCTGAGATTAGCGCGTTTAAACAAACATACAAACAAACTCTTCAGCTTTATAATATTATTATAGTATAGATTATATTCTAATTGAAGACTGAACTGAGTACGGAAGTAGATGTATTTTTGTTTTTTGGGTGACTGTGCCTTCTGTTATAATGTAGACACTGTTGCGAAAGAAAGTTAATGTGACGATGGAAAGGGGATTTTGTTTTACTTTGTATAGGCTTTGTATGGTAAGTGATGATGTGGCCCAAGACGGTAGGAAGGAACCGGCTCTCAAGTGCAGCTGCCGCAACAACAGATTTGCAACTTGAGGGGCATCTTGGCAACTAGGAGGGTACTATAAAGTACCTGTATCAACGTGTTACGGGTTCCTTCACCGAAAGCTCAGCTCATTGGGCTTCAGGATATAAAGGTTTTCTTGTTAAAAGAAATTCAAATTTTAGAAAACTTTTAAAATTTGCACTTGAAAAATTAAAAGATGGTAATTAGTGGCGTTGAGACATAATATTTCATTGATGTATTTAGGCAAATTAATTGTGATTGCTGTATATATTGTGCAATATAAATAAATAAATACAAACTATATTAAAATTCTTAAAATTATAGACATGGTTCACCAAATGTGTCGACGAAACACGCAGTGGACGGACGGACCTACTAAACTCTTGAAATGATTAGCTTTTATAATCAAAATTCCCTTTAAAATTTTAACACTACATTCCACAATCACTTAAAACGACAAAATCACTTTCAAAGACCGTACCACTGATATCGTAAAGGACTCCATCATCATCAGCGACTGTGGCGGCGTCGTTGGCGCCGGTGAGGGCGAGGAGCGCGCACAGCGCGAGCGGCGCGAGGACGGACGCGCGCGCCGGCGACATGGTTCTCACTGATCACACCGCACCAACACTGCCGCGCCAGCGACCAGTGTCTGCGCCGCAAGCCCACGGATTGCATAACCAATGTTTGAAATTGCAGTGCAGACCTTTCCTTTCTACTGTAGGGTTGTCACTTATGATTTGATCTCATCTTCAGCTTTATAATGTTCGCAAACGATAAGTTTTTGATAGAACACAGCATTGCCTTAATAACTTACTGTAGCCGCAGTTCTATTTTAAGGTCGTTGGAATGATTGGAGGCAAAAGGGTGTTGTTAGATTGGCTTATAGGTACTTAATGCTAGAAAGTTCATTCATGGGTTAAAACTAGAATTGTTTAATCCAATGCAAGATACTTATACATATACATAGGTCACGGACTTTATGCACGAAGAACAGCCAGCCTACAGGGAGCTGGAGAAACAATTAACCATGCCTACAATATAATAGCAAATCTAATCATAAAAATAATTGTCAACCTTAACTCAACAAAATAGTAAAATATTTATATTTTGTTGATAGAATACCGGCGAAATGATAATTGATGACGCATCGCGACGATCGCAATGGTTGTCGGTCGCGCGCGTCGCACTTGTGTTGTGTTTATGTGTCGCAGTCAGCTTGCGACATCGGTACATTTCCAACAAGTCCGCCTTTTTCGGCAAAATACAATAACATTTATATTTTTATGCAAAAGTAGAACACGTTATATTCTTTTTGTAATGTTATGCGGAAATAATTATTACGCAAAGATGTTAACAAAACGATATATAATTTTGGAGGGCACAAGATACATTGCATAACAGGATAATAATAATAATATGTAATTTAGTTAAGTAGCATGCACAATATGAATTATATAATGTAGCTCAGTTGTGTACAGATAAAGTGTGGACCCTTACACTTTTTGTAGACATGCGTGGATATGTCTTTCAGGAATTTCTCTATATGAAGTTACTTGGATCATTTCATGCATCGGTAATATTCAATGTCATCATAACTTCGGATCATCATTTAAAACTTACCACGGTGAGATTGTGGCAGACCCAAGTCCCATATGGATTTCAGTAATTATACACAAAGTCTGAGTCGTCGT
The DNA here is from genome assembly GCA_951216915.1 of Tetheella fluctuosa. Lineage (NCBI taxonomy): Eukaryota > Metazoa > Arthropoda > Insecta > Lepidoptera > Drepanidae > Tetheella > Tetheella fluctuosa. The sequence goes on along the minus strand of OX578233.1, from coordinate 10,353,602 downwards.
AGAGCTGCGACAGTTTGATATCGTCGCTGTTCATAATTAGTTGACAGATTGCATCGCTACAGTCAGTCAACCCCGGCCAGCGTGGCCTGGGGTCATAGACCATGCACTTTACCGTCTCGACCTGACATTACCAAACATAGGTAATAAAAAAAGTTCTTATCTGTAGGTGGAGATTTTAAAGGGCACTAGACCGTAATTTAACAGTAAAATTAAATTTAAGTAGTAAGTTGTAAGTCGATGATAGCTCAGTGGGAGTGACATCGGACGCCGCGTCGAAGGTCGTGGGTCCGATCCGGTCCAATCCTACAATGAACTTGAGCTTTCGGTGAAGGAAAACACCGTGAGGAAAGCATAGCACGGTGGTACTTTGTAGTAGGTACCTGCCTGACTGGCTACCACCCTCAAGTTGAAAATCTGTCGCCAAATACCTATTGGTCTGTTCCGGCAGCTGCACTTGAGAGCCAGTTCCTTCTAGGCTTTACCATCTTCAGTCACATCATCACATACAATAGTGAGATTGTGGTCAAACACAAGCCTATACAAAGAAAAAGTCTAAGAAGAAAAACAAAGAGTTAAAATACAATATGGTATCACTACAGCGTAAAAAACATATAGTGGTCCATCGCGTTTGAAGTCACGTGAAATGTGGCTTTTGTATAGGCTTGCCTCATTGATGTATTGTGTCCCAAGCGAGTGTATGGCAGCTTGGGCTCGCTACCGCCCCTCTCTTAGAGTTACATATACTGTGGTATCTATCACAGTTCGTGCTCAGTGGTTTACTTACAGCCATAGATAAAACAAATATGTGAAGATACAGTAGGTAGGTACTCATCCACAGCGCATGGGACAACAAAACTATGTATCTACTTACGTCGAGACCGCTGACACGCTCAAAGTTTGTGAGTATGTTTGTTATTGAAACACGCCCAAATGACCCACAGATAGACCATTTTATAGAATAAGCCATAGGATACTTTTTATATCAGGAATACTGTTGCGGATGGATGATGAAATTAGTCGAACTTAGCTCAAAATGTATAAAATAGAAATATGATATCGCTTTCTCCTTCTATTGTTCTATTCTTTATATAGTACATCATATATCGGTCTCACTTAGAGGCTGTCATGGCCGATTTTGGCATTAACCAATCACAGATTAGACGATAGTGTGAAAGGGAAACAAGACGACTTTCTCCTTTTAACTTGGTTTATGATATGTTTATTTTCTGTGTATTTGGGTTATTTCCTACAATTGACAGTACGTAAGAATATGTTTTTATTTGAGCTAATTGTTTGTATTATGTATGTGTATATACATCTAACCCGATAGAATAGGGATATCGGAGAAAAAGGGTTTTCCGATGAAAACTTTATGTTGTTTTGACTATTTTGTGTATAAAACATTTTATAGCTTTAAGGTAGATTAAGCTGGTATTGACAACGTAGATTCATTGGAAAGACCTAGTTGCAGGCAATGTTTAAGGATAAAATCACTTTGGTACAGATAGTAGATCATAGATAAATAATGTGAAATGATGTAAATTCATAGTCCAAATCTAATCCATAGTAAAGTCAGAATCGGAAAATTATGTATGGCTCTCGATAAGGTAACACGTCGATATTTAAGTATTTTTGGACTTTTTACTCATTAATTCAGATAAATACAGTAAAGTAGAATTCACGTTGAAAAGTAGTAATTTTGTATCTAGTCGGCCAGTGTTCACGAGTTTACGAGTTATTAAATAAGTGATCAAGATACAAAGTGAAATAAATATAGTATACAGTCCATTTGAAGATAAGTTTTTTATTGAAGGGAATCCAGATACCGCACAAGTTTGGTACTTCGAGGACGGATCAAGATCAGTGAATTGTGGCTGCTGTGACACATTGTGAATTGGGGCTGCTGGTACATCAGATCCTCAAGTCAATAAACGTATCTAAACGTATGACTTGGTGTGATAGGATCAGTTTCTAATGACACATTGGATGAGTTTCTAGTGACACATATTGGTATGATCAGTGAATTGGGGCTGCAGGTACATCAGATCCTCAAGTCAATAAACGTATCTAAACGTATGACTTGGTGTGATAGGATCAGTTTCTAATGACACATTGGATGAGTTTCTAGTGACACATATTGGTATGATCAGTGAATTGGGGCTGCAGGTACATCAGATCCTCAAGTCAATAAACGTATCTAAACGTATGACTTGGTGTGATAGGATCAGTTTCTAATGACACATTGGATGAGTTTCTAGTGACACATATTGGTATGATCAGTGAATTGGGGCTGCAGGTACATCAGATCCTCAAGTCAATAAACGTATCTAAACGTATGGCTTGGTGTGATAGGATCAGTTTCTAATGACACATATTGGTATGATCAGTGAATTGGGGCTGCAGGTATATCAGATCCTCAAGTCAATAAACGTGTCTAAACGTATGACTTGGTGCGATAGGATCAGTTTCTAATGACACATTGGATCAGAGCCAGTAAATTGGGGCGACGAGGTCATCTAAGGACCAACACCGCATAGGTGCGACGAGACCGTCGAGTGAAGAACACCGAACGGTGCGACGAGATCGTCGGCACATCGTCGAGCGAAGAACACCGAACGGTGCAACAAGTTCGTCTCGAGATCGCCGAACGCGAGAAAAGGACGACGCAACATCACCCAACGGTGCGACGAATTAGTCTCGAGGCGCCCAGTGAAGAGTTCGTCGTGAGAAAAACACCGAACGGTGCATCGAGTGCGTCTCAACATTTCGAACGTGTGAAAAGGACGACGCAACATCACCCAACGGTGCGACGACTTCGTCTCGACAGGAACAAAGTGTGGCGAGTTTGTCACCAACGTCGTTAAGCGTGTGACGAGCTCGTCTTGACTACAGGTACATAGTCAAACGTGTGTCGAATTCGTCTTAACATCTCGGAACGGGTGACGAGTTCGTCTCGATATCCTGAACGAGTGACGAGTTTGTCGCTATATCATAGAACGAGTGAAGAGGACGACGCAACATCACCCAACGGTGCGACAAACGATAACGATCGGTGTCTCGGGTTTTAAGTATTGTTTAGAATAGTGTGGTGTTGTGAAGGTGTAGCACGTTAGGTAGAGTCTATATATAGGCATCTGCGCCTAAAGATGTCGACATCTAGAAGCCCCGTCCGCACTCGTAAGGCGGCTGAGAGGCTACGGTTACTTGAAAAACCTCCCGCGTCTTCGTCTGCGTTAAACGCACCTGTAAATCCGCAGCTTAGTCACAGGCGCGCTTCGATTAGTGAGTCGGGCGTGACCGCACTATCCGCGACTGAACCATCCGTGATCGACACGATACCACCGCGACTATCCACGCTGCGCGCTACCGATAAAAGGTCACGGGCTTCACCCGTACATTCTCATCGCTCTTCCGCCAGCTCTACAACGCGTCTTAGGCTAGCTGAACTTGAAGCAGAAGAAAGATTAGCCGAGATTCATACAAATCTTATCAAGGATAGACAAGCCGCAGAAGATTGCCAAGCAAAGGATAGACGAGTCGCAAAGGAACGCCAAGCGAAGGATAGACAAGCCGCAGAAAAGGATAGACGAGCCGCAGAGGAACGCCAAGAAAAGGATAGACAAGCCGCAGAAAAGGATAGACAAGCCGCAGAAGAACGCCAAGCAAAACTTGAAGAACGACTAGCTGAGATTCAGATAAGGCTCGTTGAAAAGAGACTTGCCGTCAACGTAGCTACGATACACGAGAAATCGAGAAGCGCATGCGCAGAAGAGACAGTGGATACAGAACGTACAGTCAATGACTGGCTTCAGCGTTGTGCTGTACGGGGGGAGCTCGAAGAGCTTAAGAGCATCGGTACGGAAAACCATGCGAAGTACCACTCACAATTACGAGAGAAGGCTGCAGATCCACCTTCTCCGCCAGCGTCGAATCATATCACAATGGATACACTACGTCGTGCTAGATCGCCAACTCCGATGCGATCAGGAGACAGAGCGATTGATCGACTAGCAGATATCTTAGGACAAATGACCAAAAGTAGACCGATACCCAGGCGTACGCCAGATTTGCCTATCTTTAACGGCGCTAAGGGAGAATGGCTACCATTTAAAGCGGCCATGAAGGAGTCTGCTAGCCTCTACGGATTCACACCGGCAGAAAATCTTGCTAGATTAAGAACATGTTTACGAGGAGATGCACGTGAAGCAGTGTTAGCATTAATGTATACAGCGACCGATTCAACGATAATCATGGAAACATTAGAACAATGTTTTGGTTGCCCAGAGATGATCATTAATCATGCGTTTGAAGAGCTGAAGAAGTTGCCGCGACCAGGTGGAACATCTGACGAACTAAACAGGTTTGCGATCAAGTTGCAGAACATTGTGACAATGATAAGCTGTGTAGATAAAAAAGGATATCTACAGAATCCCATGCTTGCGCAGCAAGTAGTAGATAAACTGAGTCCACACCTCAAATCAAGATGGTGTGACTACGCAGAGGAATCTGGATCTCAATTAGAACCGGAAATTGTTACATTGTCACGATTCTTTATGCGGGAAGCGAAGCACGCCATAAAACATGCATACACGTCCAAGGATACGTTGGAACCAATTCGTACTGGTTCAAAACAGGAACCACGACATCGAGCATTAGATCGCAAAGCTCCTGTATATGCTACAACAGAAACATTACCAAAAAAGAACGAATGTTACTGTTGCGGAGCCAAACACGGCACACCTAAATGCGCTAAGCTTACGGCTATGCCCATTTCAGAACGATGGGAATGGGCGAAGGAAGCACACGTCTGTTTCCAGTGTATGAATCATAAACACAGACGATCCGTATGTAAAGCAAAGAAATGCGGAGTAGACGAGTGCCGTGATACACATCACGCGCTGTTACATGTGCAGAGGGATAACGAGCCACTAAGCGAACCGACTCAGAACGAGCATTTCGTAAATACGGCTTCGGCACATGTAACCACTGATAACCAAGTGCTATTGAAAGTGTGTCCTATTATAATTAAGACACAGAACGGCCAGGAACTAAATACGTACGCGTTATTCGACGAGGCATCGACTATAACACTGATCGATGAAGGAATTGCCGGGATGGTCGGAGCGAAAGGCCCGACCAGAGCGTTACATATCCACGCAGTCACATCGAGTCAGAGAGTTTTGGATAGTCAGATTGTAAACATCGAGTTACGTGGAAAAGGCCAAACTGACTTTCATATGATTAAAGCACGGACAGTGAAGAATTTACCATTTGATAGTCAGGTGATAAGTTCAGAAATATTAGAACAAAAACATCTATGTAAGCTCCGATCAGAGGACGTATGTTATGAATACGCCAGACCACATTTACTTATTGGAGCTGATAACTGGAAGCTAATAGTGACACGAAAATTGTTGACTGGAAAAGCAAATCAACCAGCTGCGTCACTCACACGATTGGGATGGGTTATACACGGATCCATACCCAGAAGCGTTGTAACAAATGAAAACGAAACAGTGTTACAAGTACAAACAGCTCCTCTTGAGATCGAGAAAAGCTCAGTAACGAATAACCGAAATGACGAACTGAATGAACTCGTCAAGGAGAATTTCAATATTGATGCAGTAGGAGTCTCCTTGAACAGAAAGCCTGACGCAAAGGATGAACGCGCCAAGCAAGTGAGCAGTCGAATCAACGTGGCTATGGTTCCAGACTGTATGAAGGATCCACCAATACTGGACGAAGCACACCCGTTAACACGGTTGATGATTCAACACGAACATAAGAATCATAACCACGTAGGTAGGAAACAGCAGGTCAAAAACCTACGACAGAAATACTGGGTGCTTCGATTACGTCCAGCAGTAAGAGCTATTCTACAGCAGTATACTCGGTGTGAGATACGGAAAGCTAATCCAACAATACCTGTTAAAGGCAATCTACCACAGCTCTGTCTACGAACGTACACCAAACCATTCTCACACTGCCGGATAGATTGTTTCGGCCCGATGTGGGTAACCATAGGGCAACGAAAGAAAAAACGTTGGAGAATACTTTAAAGAGTACCTGCATACATTGGCACCACGTGGCGACGCCCAAAGATCTTTGCGGAATGCGGAGGTGGGTGATATCGTGGTAATTGCGGTTGGATTATTACTTCGCAATGTATGGCCACGGGGTCTAATAGAACGTGTGTACACATGACGGTGTAGTACAAAGCACAGATGTGTAGACGTGAGGGGAAATTTCTTGACGGCCAGTTAGGCGTCTCATCATCCTCCCAATTAGTAAGGAAGGCTGCGAAGATCTGCGCCGAGGGGAGAATGTTGCGGATGGATGATGAAATTAGTCGAACTTAGCTCAAAATGTATAAAATAGAAATATGATATCGCTTTCTCCTTCTATTGTTCTATTCTTTATATAGTACATCATATATCGGTCTCACTTAGAGGCTGTCATGGCCGATTTTGGCATTAACCAATCACAGATTAGACGATAGTGTGAAAGGGAAACAAGACGACTTTCTCCTTTTAACTTGGTTTATGATATGTTTATTTTCTGTGTATTTGGGTTATTTCCTACAATTGACAGTACGTAAGAATATGTTTTTATTTGAGCTAATTGTTTGTATTATGTATGTGTATATACATCTAACCCGATAGAATAGGGATATCGGAGAAAAAGGGTTTTCCGATGAAAACTTTATGTTGTTTTGACTATTTTGTGTATAAAACATTTTATAGCTTTAAGGTAGATTAAGCTGGTATTGACAACGTAGATTCATTGGAAAGACCTAGTTGCAGGCAATGTTTAAGGATAAAATCACTTTGGTACAGATAGTAGATCATAGATAAATAATGTGAAATGATGTAAATTCATAGTCCAAATCTAATCCATAGTAAAGTCAGAATCGGAAAATTATGTATGGCTCTCGATAAGGTAACACGTCGATATTTAAGTATTTTTGGACTTTTTACTCATTAATTCAGATAAATACAGTAAAGTAGAATTCACGTTGAAAAGTAGTAATTTTGTATCTAGTCGGCCAGTGTTCACGAGTTTACGAGTTATTAAATAAGTGATCAAGATACAAAGTGAAATAAATATAGTATACAGTCCATTTGAAGATAAGTTTTTTATTGAAGGGAATCCAGATACCGCACAAATACATAAGATTCCTCGGGGACACGGGTAAAACCGCAAGGCAGAAGTTAATTATTATGATGTAAGTTTCCGTTTGTAATCGATAGCCAGTCGACTAGAGCGAACACTCATAGCAATACTTATGTAGGATGCCGTCCGGTCCGCTCCGGATAACCAGAGGCGGATATTATAGCTATAATATATGATTATATTATTTTGACATGGTTACATGGCAAGTCTTTGCCTATGTGACCATCTACCGCTTATAGGCAACGGACTTTGTTCTGAGGAATGTTTAACCATTGCTTTGCCCACAGCTACCTTCTATTGCATCTCTCGCCATGAACGGAGAGCCCATCCTCACACATTGGAAGCAAACTGGTCTCGCACGGTGCGGTTTCAATGAAGCTGCGTGAGTGATACCCCTGGTGTTGCAAGCGTCAGTAGGCTACGGTAGCTGCGGTAGACGGGCCGTATGATCGTTTGCCACTTTAGTAGTATAAAAAAACAAACAAAATAGACATACAAGCCCAGCAAGTAACCACTTTTGTTTGTTTGAGCACACTATTATTTTGCCAGTGATGGTTTTGTATTGAGTATACCAACTGGCGGGGTGTATAATTTAATTTATACATTTTATGTATATTATTTAACTTTATCGATATAAACAGAGGGTGGGCGCTGTTGCCTATCATACAGGATAACAACTATCCTAATTTAGGTCAGTAGGTATCAAGCAGTTAAGCTTTTAACTGAACCATTTCTACATTTATGTTTTACTTTAACTTTATAATTAAGATGTTGTTTTTGGAATGTTTGTAAAGTGCCTCCTTATAGTTTTATGTCTACTAGTATGTATTGAACTAGTTCAAACAGCTGACTTTTCTTTGCGATTTTGGAGTTGTACCATAGTAAAAGTTGTTCATATTGGTTCATACTTCTTACCTCTTACTTGTAACTATTCAAACGAATAATTCAAAAAGTTTGGGCGATGATAGTTCAGTGGCGAAGGTCGTGGGTTCGAGTCCTACAATGAGCTTGAGCTTTCGGTGAAGGAAAACGTCGTGAGGTAACCATAGCACGGTGGTAGGGTACTTTGTAGTACTCGCCTGGCTGGCTACCACCCTTGAGTGACTTGGGAGTCAGATTCTATGCTTTATAAAGGTCGAGAACACACTCGCAAACCCATTGGTATTGTTGATGTCCATAGGCGACGGTAGCCACTTACCATCAGGTGGACCGCCTGCCTGCTTGCCAGACTTCTGAAAAATATAATAAATAAATAAATATTCTGTGACATTATTCCTCACACACGGCCATCTGACCCCAAACTATGCAGAGCTTGTACTATGGAAGCCAGATAACTGATATACTACATATACTACTTTTCTTTTGTAAATACATACATATATAGATAATAACACCCAGACATAGGACAAACAGACATGTTCATGCACGCAAAATGTTTGTCCTGAGTGGGAATCGAACCCACGACCTGCGGCGTGATAGATAGGGTATCTTACCAACCACGCCAACTGGCCCGTCGTTAATTAAACATGTTTTTATTAAGGTGTTTGTTACTTGCTGTACTGCACAGTCATGACATTGAACGTCATGATTTTTTTTTAAACTTTTTATAGGCTTATATTTGACCACAAACTCACTATGGTAAGAGATAATGTGGCCAAAGGTGGTAAGCATATAAAGTAAAGAAAGAGATTTTCGCATCGACTATGAATGTAATTATTTGTGATAAAGTTTTAAAATACACAAAAAAAACGTTTTTTTTTTCCAACAACCCAATTATTTGAATTTAAATAAATACTATTAGATTGCAAAATTAAAACAGTTAAGGTTTTATTTTTTTAAACAATTTTATTAATAGCCAATGAGGTCGGTTGTCATTGCGAGTGGAGCGGACGCTCGAGCGCAAAATAGTGCATAATCTAATTTAGTATTTTTTTTTAATAAAACCATTTGTAATTAAGAAGGTAAGTTTGTAATGTATTATTACAGAGTATTTGTGGAACAGAATACATTTTTTTGTATTATAAAAAAATATAAAATAGACCTATCAAATAGTAGAGTCGAGTACTCCTGGTTGAAGCGTAAAAAATGGTACCTAATTAAGTTATTTGCATTTTGCTTCTATGTTCTGGTTCAATGTCTAGGATAGGTTCTTGGCGCTCATCTTGAGGTACATAGGTACTACAAATTACCCTACCACCGTGCTATGATTCCCTCACGATGATAGCTCAAGCTCATTGTAGGATTTGAACCCACGACATATGCCTCGGCATTCAAAATGTTCTTAATATTATTTATATAAAAAGCATGTTTTTATCTGTTTTTTTTTTTTAATGAACTATTTGACCTAAAAATATTGTAAATAGAAGTACTATTTGCATACGAAGTAGCTCCTTAATAAATAAAAATATTTTTATTTATTCGGATTTGAACTATGTGTCTACATAAAAATATTCAATCTAACCAAGCTATGTATGTTTTACTGTAATAACGACTATTGTAAAACTAGTATAGTATGCCTCTTTCAGAAAATTTGAAACATAGATGAAAAAAGTAACAAAATAAAAAATATTTAATGAATTTGTTAAATTTGCAAAATATCGCATAAACTGCAGTCTACATTTACATTTCACCAAAAATATTTTATGTCTCAACTTGCCACATTATCATCCCAGGTGACTGTAAAATTTAACCTATAAATAAATAAATAAATACCTCTTTATGGGTAGAAAATATACAACATAATAATAAAAACAACAGTGTCACAATGGGCGGCCACAGCACAAAAAGCGATCTACCACGCAACCTTAAATATTGAATGCTGGAACAGCGTCGCCCGCACTGGCACCGCACCCCACTTCGCCCGGACCGGTCGCACCGCGCCGGTGTTACGGCATCGGCAGAGCGCATTATTTTACGTCACCGAGCGCCTCGCTCGCCCCGCTGACACACTGCCCCAACCGATATATTTGATTTTTTACACATCAGCCTTTCGTCACTAAACATATTCGAGAATCTAATCAATCATCAGCTATATTTATATCCATACCTACTGCTGCTGAACAATGGATATGCATGGGCCTGTGGATGAGAGCCATTTATGTACGTTTATCTTTATTCTGACTATTTCGGGCTGTCACACTGGCAGGTGGTCGATCGATTACCACTCATAACAAAAATATTCCTATCTTGTCTATTTGGTTAGTGAAGGCTATCAATTTATTATTCATAACATTAGAAAGGCTAAAATGTCTATGGTTTAATGGTCCTTGTCCATAAAAAATATAATATTTTAAGCGCCTGCTTTATACTTATGAGCTATTAGTTGCAACAACTAGATTTATTATTCATTTTCATCAGGCTTTATTTACATCAATTTATTGTATGTTACAAATCAGAAAAATGATTTTGATTAATTTTGGAGGACATTGATGACTGTCAAGCAAGCAGGTAGAGATAAATATTAGTACAATAATAGGTTCAAAATGTTAAATTATATTATTATACAGTTTCATAGGTATCTATAGTGTGATAGTGTCGTTTTCTAGAGAAACAGCATGTTTGGTGATTTACAAGATTTTTTGTTAACTACTATGGTATGTGTTGATGTGGGCAACAGTGGTCACCACACAAAGCCTAGAAGGAAATGGCTCTCAAGTGCAGCTGCCGGAACACACCAATAGGTGCTTGGTGACAGATTTTCAACATAAGGGTGGTAGCCAGCCAGGCGAGTACTACAAAGTACCATACCACCATGCTATGGTTTCCTCACGATGTTTTCCTTCACCGAAAGCTCAAGCTTATAGTAGGATTTGAGCCTCGTCACGGCTATGTCGTCACCACTGATCTAGCTTGTGGTAGACAGCCAGTCGAGTATACAGTAAGTTTTTTTTATATGTTTTTTTTAAGTCAGGAGACTGACAAGCAGGCAGGCGGTCCACCTGATGGTAAGTGGCAACCGTCGCCAATGGACACCAGGGTGATTGACAATGTGTTGTTGATCTTTATAAAGCCTAGACGGCAACTATGCCCTACCTCCGTGATAAGTAAAAAGTACATATAAGTGTTTACGTAAATAGGAATTCCCTCTTTGTTACAAGTTCAACCATGAACTATCACTATGTAGCGAGTGAAGCTAGCTATAATATAATAAGTCCGTTATCTCACATAACGAGTTCATATCTCAATGAGAAAATAAGAATAGACTGTAAATGTGCTGCTGCCTTCCCTTTGCAAGGTCGCTAAGGTACCCATCAGAGTAGTATCTCGTTCTTGTGGCCATCAGTGGTCTGAGTGTGAAAAATAACTTTACTACGTAAACGGTTACTACCGCGTTTGTGTAAAAGATTTATCTATACAATTAGCACGGCCGCGGTACCGCTCGCGGAACTGACGTCATTTATTTACGCTCAGGGTACCAGCTGTCGGTCGTGAACATATGAGATGGTGAGCATGGCATAAAATAAATATAACAAATAAAGTTAATCCTACTTTAATCTTCCTAACTTCCTAACTAATATTATAAATGAGAATGTGAGTTTGTTACCTTTTCACGCCTAAGCCGCTGAACTGATCGTGATGAAATTTGGTACGCCGATAGCCTATAGTATGAAGAAGGACATGGGCTACTTTATTTTCTCGGGAACGCGGGTGAAATCGTGGGGGACAGCAAGTATCCTAATAACTATAACTATTTTGTTTATTTGTTTGTTTGTTACATTTTCACGCCTAAACCGCTGCATCGATTGCGATGAAATTTGGTACGCAGATAGGCTATGATATGGAGATGGACATGAATCACTTTTTTTTCTCGGGAACGCGGGTAAAACCGCGGGGCGGAAGCTACTATAATATATGAATATGCAGTTAGATTAAAATATTATAATCATATGGAGTCACAACTCTTTAATACGCAATGGACAGGCTTACCACTTATAAACACAAGTATCTTAGGTATCTATTGTAATACTTTTGCCCTGTCATTTAAGATTAATTAAAAAGGGACAACAATACGGAAAATTTAAGGGTTCAGTGCTTGCAGAAGGTTTTTTTCTTGGATGACGAGACACCTATGAGCAAACCTGCTCATAATTAACGAAAGGAAAATTACCGTTTCTAAACCTTTTTTGTATTTGACAACAATCTCACGATGGTAAGTGATGGCGTAGCCGAAGGTGATATTCCTATCAAGTGCAGCTGCCGGAGCACACTGGCACCGGTACACACTGGCACCGGTACGTATACACACTTGGTGACGTATTAATTGCTTTTATTTGATTTACAAGCTATCACAAAATTAAAGAATGTGACAAATAATTTCTGATATATATTTTTTTTTATTCTGGAAAATAATATCTATATTATAATCGTAACTGGATGAAATTAATACAAATCTTACTAAATAAAATTTACACACGTGTCTAGATATTTACAATTAAAAAGGAAAATAAGAACAAAAAGTACACATCTTAATTTAAAACTATTTACAAAAAGAAAAGCTGATCTAAATCGCTGCCAGTTGGTAGCGTCATCCATAAAATGACTTCTAGGTATATTAAATAAAAGGAAAACAGACCGACAGACGTATCAATGCACAACTCAAACTGCAAGGTCTAGAAATTTGACATTTCGCGTACAGGATCCTTCTACAAAGCGGGGTGGAAAGCAATTTGTTCATAAGTACCTACCGAGGGGAATCCTTTTTAAGACTTGTATGAATCCTACAATGAGTTTGAGCTTTTGGTGAAGGAAAATATCGTGAGGAAACCATAGCACGGTGGCTAGGTACTTTGTAGTACCCACCTGGCACCGACGCCAAGCTCTTGTATTCCGGTAGTTGGACTTGAGAGCCAGATGCCATCTAGGCTTTATAAAGGTCGGCAACACATTGGCAATCAATTCCCCTGCTATTGCCACTAGACCAGCGTGGTCGAAGACTCCAGCTCTAGCAGTGAGGATCAATTTCACATTTAACATTGTGCAAATAAGATATGTTTATAAATATGTAGCTATTGCCGTAAATAAGTAAAAAGAAAGAGATGTGCGTTGCAACATTGCAAACAAACAGACAATATAGGTTCTAATATACATATAAAAATGAATGAAATTTGCTCCAATTAAACTATAAAAGGTATATAGTAAATATAATATTAACTAGGTATTTACACAATAAAAAACCGGCCAAGTGCGAGTCGGACTCGCGCACGAAGGGTTCCGTACCATTATCTATAAAAACGGTAAAAAAATCATGTCTGTATTTAAGCCCCCCTTAAATATATGTTTTATTCTGTTTTTTAGTATTTGTTGTTATAGCGGCAATAGAAATACATCATCTGTGAACAATTTTAACTGTCTAACTATCACGGTTCATGAGATATAGCCTGGTGACAAACGGACAGACGGACAGCGGAGTCTTAGTGAAAGGGGCCCGTTTTACCCTTTGGGTACGGAACCCTAAAAAAGGATAACAACAAATTGATAATAACAAACAGACAAGTTGTCCCAGATCACTGCCCTGTGCAAACACATCAGAAAGCTGGCGACATTGACAGCTTGAATGACAATACCGTGACAGTACTTATCCGTTGTTTGTCCTATATAGACGCCATCTTGTAATAACTGTTTAAAATAAACGAATTTCCATTCATACTGAGGAGTTTTGACACAAAAACAACAGTTCTGTTTTTTTTTACTCTATACAGGGTTATTTTTAAAACACCGACAGTGCCTTAAGGGACGGAAGTACTCATCAATATGAACAACTTTTACTATGGGACTAACCCTGAAATCACGAAAACTTTTCATACAAAAGATCAACCTTGCTCAATCAAAGTGTATGAAAAGTTTGATTTTTTTCACAATTTCAGGGTTGGTCTCATAGTAAAAGTTGTTCATATTGATGAGTACTTCCACCCCCTAAAGCACTGGCGGTGTTTTAAAAATAACCCTGTATAGGCTTGTGTTTGCCCATGCTCACTATGGTAAGTGATGATGTGGCCGAAGGTGGTAAGCACACAAAGCCTAGAAGGAACTGGCTCACAAGTGCAGCTGCCGGAATACACCAATAGTTGTTTGGCGACAGACTTTCAACTTGAAGGTGGTAGCCGGCCAGGGGGGTACTACAAAGTACCCTACCACCGTGTTATGGTTTCCTCACGATGTTTTTTTTTTAACGAAATCTATTAGCTCATTATAGGATTCGAACCCACGACCTTCGAAGTGGCGTTGAACTGAGCTATCATCGCCTTTTTCTGTTGTGCTTGTGACACGTTTATATTGGTTTATTACATAGAAGACAAGTTTAAGTTAAATTAGTCAAGCTTTTTGAATAAAAATTCAGTTTATACAAAGATTTCATGTTTCCGATAAAAACACATCCCCCGCTACGCATCTCTGGTGGAAACGCAGCTAGATATAATCACGAGACATAAATGATTATCTACATACGAACACTACATAAATGTACAGTCATTATTTATAATAAAAACGTATATTTATTTACGTTTTGTTTATTTGTTAAAAATAACCAGCTATTTATACTTGTTCTGACAGAGGAAAAATACATTGGTAAATAGACCCAGGTGTAATATATGAAGCTATACACAAATGCACTCAGCTCGCACTGAGATGGGTTCATAAAATTGTTAATTTTCATATTTTATACATCCAGTATATAATATTTTAAGAGGCTAATTAAAAAAAAAATATTAACCATGTGATACATAACATATTAATTAATTTAAAACAACTTAGGTAACCCCGTTAGACAAATATATTTTTCTCTTTTTTTATCCAATACTAACTGTTCCCAGCGGTTTCACCCGCGTTATCAGTATAAAAAACCAATGTTTGAATAGTTATTCTGCTATTCGGGGCGGAGACAAATCTAACAAATCAAAGATCATAAAAATCGGACCAGCCGTCCTTGAGTTATAAATGGTGTAACTAATTCGACTTTGTTTGTATATAAGTAGATTGTATATAGATGTTTAACAACTCAATCTGAATGCAATGAAAAAAAACCACGTTTTTTTTTTGTATTGTTAGAAATGTTTCAGTAGAGGTTTTAATTTTACATATTTTCTTTATCCTATTCTATAAACATGTATACAGGATGATTTTTTAGTCACTGGCAATATTTGCAGGGGTCGAAGTACTCATCAACATGAACAACTTTTATTATGGGACTAACTGTGAAATCACGAACAATTACCAGCTGTTCCATACAAAAGTTCAATACCTACTCTACCAAAATGTATGAAGCAACTGTTTTATTTTCCGACGAATTGTAAGCCTCCTCCTTTTTTTGATGGTTGGTCAAATAAAAAAAAATCCATTTATGAATAGGTAAGCTGGTACTACGTTGTATGCTGATCCTACACCTACATAGTTCTCACTAATACCCACAAACACTTATAAATTTGCTAAATATTTCCGCGTTGAGCGAAAACTGGCGAATGTATAATATACAGGCTCTTTATGAATAGGCCCTGTTCATTAAATAAAAAATAAATAATTATTTATAACTCTTGCCAGATCTGCGAAGTCGTTGACGACGTGTTTTTTTATATTTTATAAAAAAAAATGAAATAATTATCATTTGTAGTTTTTATGAGTTAAGGTACTCATAAAAACATTATGTCTTTAGGGTATTTTATAATAAACAAGCTGTGAATTACAATCCAAAGAAAAGTTACTCAATACAGATTACGAGCTGGAGCCTTCTCGAGCTTCTCGAGCTGTAGAGATAAATATCAAACATGGCGGATATCTATAAAAATATTTTTTTGGTATTCTCGAGATATCACACTCGATATTTATATACCGTTAGCGTGCGATATGCAACGAGTAAGTATTGAATTATTACATGTTTTAGTGATGTTTTCTTTCGATATGAGACTCGATATATTTATTGAAAACGATATTATTATCGAAAGCGCGAGAATCGGCCTCCTGAACTTTATTGAAATTGGTTCGATAGTTGGGTCGTCAAAAGGTTGACATAAATTATATTTTTAATCTTATATATAAAATTCTCGAGTCACAATGTTAGTTACCATACTCCTCCGAAACGGCTCGACCGATTTTTATGAAATTTTGTGTGCATATCGGGTAGGTCTGATAATCGGCTACTATCTATTTATAAACCGCTACGCGAAACCGCGGGGGACAGCTAGTCAGTATATAAAAAAACAGTTTTTTGTCTTTAATTGTTTTATTATAATATTAATTTAAGTAGTTAAGGTTTGTTGTTGTGTTAGTAGGTAATGATTGTATCTACTTAAGTAAAGAGTATATTATATATTTTTATAACTAGTACCTACGTATTTAAGATTTTGAACCATAAATGATTAACCAATAAATTAATTTAATAATAATATTTGTCTTCATAATATTACACGTAATGTAACGTTGAACTACAAATGAATATAAGATAAATTGGTAAGTTAGCAACCAATCACGACACGTTGCCCGGCAACGGGATGCCAACTATGTGTGGCAGTCAACGCTGTCTGATATGACACTAGCTTTTGTTTTTCAATATTAACTTCTATGTTAGAGATTTGTCAGTCAAGCAGGCAGGCGCACCTGATGGTGAGTGGCTACCGTAGCCTATGAACATCCAGCAATAAATGTATAAGTGGTAGAGCATAGCGATATGTCGCTCAAAGAGCAGATCGACTGGGGAAGTACATCCACCTTACAGAATACCGCAGCCAAATAACTTATAGTTGGGTTCCTGCGCGTGAGTAAGGTCGCCAGAGCTCATCGGGGAGGGGGAAAGGGTCGGCAACGCGCGAGTGATACGTCTGGTGTTGCAAGCGTTCATAGGCTACGGTAACCGCTTACTATCAGGCGGGCCGTATGTTTGTTTGTCCACAATGTGGTATAAAGAAAATAAATACCAGGGTAACTGCCAATGTGTTGCAACTGGCTGTTAAGTGGAACTGCCAGTAGGTACTTAGTGACTGATTTTCACTTGAGGATGGTAGCCAATCAGGTGGGTACTACAAAGTAAAGGCAGTCCTCAGTGAAGGATTCGAACCCACGACCTTCACCGTGGCTACTACAGCAATCATCGCCTTAATATTGTTATACTTAGGTCCACACCCTGTACTTCCACAAACTCTGAAATGATGTCACATAGCAACATTAAAATCCAATAAATTTAAATTTTATTATCTTATTCGATTTCACAAGAATATAATGGTAAATAACACATATATAATATGGAGAATAGAATAGAATTTATAACAAGTTATAAATTTATTTACTAAAATTGTATAAAATACAAACTATAATACATATCCTTTGTGGATATAGAAAACATCCTCAAAGCCCTCGCTGCTGTCGATAGGCAAGGTTCCCAACAGGCTGGCAGCGTTCCCTTTTTGGATGGCCAAGCTTATGCGTTGGCGGCTCCCAGCCCGTCGGTCTCCCGAAGCCTCGATGAACTTGGATGATAAAATCCGAACAAATCGGCGAGCCTCGAACCCCCACGGACCCATGGTTTCTACCGCGAACGGCTTGAACAGACCATTTTTTTTTTTACAAAAAGCTGACAATGCCTATCTGGTGGTAAGTGAACACAAGTAACACCAGGGGGATTGTCAATAGTTTATATTTACAATGCCGAAAAGACAACTTTCTCAAATACAGCTACCGGAACACGCCGCCGCCGGTTGGTGCTCGGTGACAGATTTTCAACTTTATACATGATATCCCAAAATATTCACTATAATCTTAACAATAAGATACTATATTGAATGCTGTAAAATTGTTATTTATGAGCTATATATGTCATAATTGAGTAGTTTCGTTTATTTGTGAACGACACGTGTTCGGGACATTCCGGTTTTTCTTTCCGGATTCAAATTAACTATTGAAATGACTTAAACTTTAGTATACTTAAGTAGCTATAAAATATGTAATTATCTGATACCTATCGCGTTATCATATGCAGCCCGAGGATGTCGACTGCTGAGCGGCTCCCAGCAACTCTGACCAGGTCATCGGTCCATCTGATGGGAGACCATCCCGGTACGATGTCGCCACACTACAAATAAATGGGATGTTTGTTATTCAATCACGTCACAATAACTAAATATATTTAGATGATCCTTGGTACATTGATAAAATATAATTTGGAATAACATGTATAAAAGTGTATAGGGAAAGATTAGGTTGTGGAACGCGGCTAAAATTGCGGGGTTGAATATGTAATTATAGTAATATGATATACAAGAAAGTCCACTCAATCAACACTAATCAATATAAATATTCAATCTATTCTATATATAACAAAACTGTGGAAGCAGTGCGTCTGTGCATCTTATCTAATCATAACAATATAAAAAAATTGTGCCAATCTAATTGCCATATAGATAAATGCCGAATACCCTGGAATAAAACCCTATTTACTTTAACTCAAACCGCGGCGCGGGAGCTAATTTATATTTTTTACTAGCTTCCGCCCCGCGGTTTTACCCGCGGTCCCGAGGGATCTTATGTTTTCCTGGGACAAATAGTAGCTTATACGCTATTCCAGACCTGTGCCAAATTTCATACAGATCCGTTCAGCCATTATGGCTATATATTAGTAGGATAATGGATTTCCCAAAAAAGTCATATATAACATTAACTTTCTTTGCTGTCGAAAAGCTGAAGTACTAGCCAGGGCCGGAGCCAGGGTCACCACACCTGGCCCAGAGCCAATCTGTAGCGTACCTACAAGTTAGATGAAGCTAACAACGAAACTTAATAGTTAAACTAATCCTTCGATTCCTGGAATAAGGCTCTTGGAACCACTGAAAGGCACTTGTAAATGCCTTTTAGGTAGATTGTTTTAAAATGTAATAAAATTGAAAAAAAGCAATACAAATAATTCTAAAAATACAAATGAAATGTAACCTTGCTGAGGTTCTTGTCGTTTGACGGGCCGGTTGGCGTGGTTGGTAAGATACCCTATCTATCACGCCGCAGGTCGTGGGTTCGATTCCCACTCAGGACAAACATTTGTGTGCATGAACATGTCTGTTTGTCCTGTGTCTGGTTGTAATTATCTATATATGTATGTATTTACAAAAGAAAAGTAGTATATGTAGTATATCAGTTATCTGGCTTCCATAGTACAAGCTCTGCTTAGTTTGGGGTCAGATGGCCGTGTGTGAGGAATAATGTCCCAGAATATTTATTTATTTATTTATTTATCTTCTTAGTTGGAGGCTGACTTCCAAAATGATGATAACTTCAGCAGCTTCAACATTAATAAATGCCATAGGACTTAAACTGAATAAGGCTTGATAGAGGCTTAACTTTGAACAAAATTCCTAATTGTGAAGATATACATTTTGTCATACAAAAAAAGCTATATTGAACAGTTTTAGATAAAGTAGTATAAAACACATGGAGATCGATTCTATTGGTGATAAAACTAATATCTATAATATGGTATACATTGAATAATCCAGTCTTCACGAGGTTGTAGTTCATATGGACTCACAAAAATTTGATGAAAGAATTGTATGCATCCCGTTGATGTCTAATGACCAGCCGCACGTCTCTCCCTGTAAAAGACATCAACGGGTTGCTTTCATTTATCGTTTCAGTCTTATAATGTATTTTTATAATCTCTCGTCTTCTCGTATCTTTGTAGGGTATATGCTCACCAAATATATTGTACAAGTGATAGTGTATTCAACTTTTTCTCGTATTGGCAATGCCATTACAAAAGTCACGTAGCTTGAAATTTAAGTAAACGAAGACATTGTGAGAAATCTAGTATAGTGGTAGGTTTTTGTTTGACCATAATATCACTATGGTAAGAGATGATGAGGATGAAGGTGGAGAGCTCACAAAACCTCTAGGAACTGGCTCTCAAGTGCAGCTGCTGGAACACACCAGTATGTATTTGGTGATAGATTATCAACTTGAAGGTGGTAGCCAGTCAGAAGGGTATTACAAAGTACACTACCACCACTATGGTTTCCTCACGATGTTTTCTTTCACCGAAAGCTCAAGTTCATTATAGGATTCGGACCCACGACCTTCGCTACGGCGTCTGACGTCAACCACTGAGCTATTATCGCATTAAAATATGTCGGTTTATGTTCCAGTAATTTTCTTCAATATACAGACACACCGGATCGGACTGTTTTATTAGAGACTAGCTTTTCCGCGCGGTTTCACCCGCGTTTCCGGGATAAAATATAGCCTTTGTTACTCGGTGAAGATGTAGCTTTCTAACGGTGAGCCAATTCGTTACAAACATACTTACATACAAATCTTTCCTCTTTTTATATTATTAGTATATTAGTATAGATAGATAGATATTATGTTACTTTATAGTATGTTCCCGCCTGACCTACCCCACCACCCCTCCAAAGTCAACGGTGGCCATTTACCCTCTAACATAAAAATGACTTAATAGCTTGACCATAGAGCTCTGCTCTCACGGCCCTCCACGAGAGCCGCGGCCGGTTCTACCTGTTTGTTTTATTGCGTTTATTTAGGTACTCGTAGATCGTTATATTTAGTTCCTTATATGTAAAAGACGGCCCATATCATACAATATATTAACTGACGTAAACTGTAGGTATGTAAACATAATTATGGGTGATTATTTGAGACGGGGTACCGTACGGTGTGTACTGCCCAAAGTAGTGTTAGGGCATAATCTACTTCAAGTTCAGCTTCTAGCTCAAACCACTGTGTAGTCTGTGGTTTGAGCTGTGCGTTGAAAGATCAGTCAGTCAGTCACCATTTCTTTTTATATATACAGATGATGTAGGCACCCGCTAAGAAAGGATTTTTGAAAATTCCACCCCTAAGGGAGTAAAATAGGGGTTCGCGGGTGAAACCGCGGGGCAGTAAGCTAGTTTATAAATATAAAAGAAGAAGTATGACTGACTATCTAACAGGTGATAAATCAACGTAGAGCCTAAACAGCTGGTCCTAGTAACATTAATTTGTAGGGTATAATGGTTTCGTCCACCTCCGTCACTAGCGGTGCGATGGTAGAAATGAATAATACGTGGTTAAAAACAGGTATCTTGATGTATAGTTGGTATTAAATTTATTGTAATATATATTTAATTCAGATTCAGAAAAACTAGTCTAATGAGTATTTAAATGACACATTTTTGTGTTTACATTAGGCATATCATGATATAATAAACATCACGTTTTTTGGATAGTGTAATGTATTGGCTTCGGTTGATAAATCACAAGAATTTTGAACGAGAAAACAGTAGCATCTAAATCTTACAAATTAATTTTAAAATCTTTTGAATCAGCGATACTAATAACATATTTAAAGGATGTACTTTCACAATAATGTGCTCTAGTAATAATCTGCTCTGCGGTTTCACCTGCGTTCCCGAGAAAAAAAAGAAGCCTATGTCCATTTCTATACCATAGGGCTATCTGCGTATCAAAAATCGCAATCGATTTAGCGATTTAGGTGTGATAAGGTAACAGAAAGAGTTTTTCGCATTTATAATATTAGTATGGAATTACTATTTCGAAAAAAAATAAGCAATCTACATATCTCTATAGTAGCGAGGAAGTATGGTAGTGGTTGTATATTAGCATATTTAAGATTCCTTTAACCACACCCGTCCACCATCGCACCTCTCGCCTTCGACGGGGAGCTCATCCTCACGCATTGGGACCAAACTGGTCTCGCACGGTGCGGTTACAAAAGAGCTAAGTAGGTACTGTGGATACTCAGGTATTCGAAAGAGTTCCTCGCCGTGGTTTTCCCAAAAAAGTACAGCATAACGTACTTCAAGGAGAGATTTTTGCAGGGTCAGAAACGCGCGAGTAATTCCCCTAGTGTCGCAAGCGTCAATAGGCTACGGTAGCCACTTACCATCAGGCGGGCCGTATGCTTGTTTGCCACCTTAGTGATTTAAAAAAATGCTGTCTCCGTATTTGGAGCACTATTATTTACAAAAGTCCATGTGCATTTATTCCCATTTCTAATTTAAAAGGTGACGAAATTCATCCATGATTTGGAAAGCATCCTGGAATACGATAATGTCTACAAAAACGTGGTGACAGGTCAATAACTCTATCTAGTTAGAGAGTAAAAGCGACGTGTATATTTTATACAGTCGTTTATGTTGGTTATAATTTGAATTGACTAGTGTTGTGCGGTTGACATTCAAAAGAAACTAGTTTGAAAAAATTATCACTATTTTAGTTAAATATAAAACTATGTCCGGTTTATAACATTCATTACAATAAACGTGCATATATTATTATTTTTTTTAAATAGACGAATTCAAAATACTTTTTTTAATAAGTTTTTTTTCCACATTGTAAGAGTACTTCTTGATTTAAATCTATACCATTATAGGCTAAGATGGGGAGATAAATATTTTTGCTAAACTTAAAAGCAAGTGTCATATACCGTAATCAACAAAGGGCTAAAAATAATATACCTTTTTGAAGGCGTGCGTGGGGATACAGATCGAACACGTAGAGGCCCCTTTAAAATACGTTAATGTGTTGGGATGTGTACACCTAGCGAATACTATCTCTGTCTGCACTATTGAAGAGATACAGGTAAAGACAGCACCCGCTAAGTGCAAGGACTATTGTAGAAAACAGGGAACTATACTGGGTCTATGAGGGGGAACTTGCTGGACTGGTTGCTGGACTATTGATTGAGACAACTATTATTATATTATTTATATATATATATATATATTATGTATGTATTTACAAAAGCAAAGTAGTATATCAGTTATCTGGCTTCCATAGTACAAGGTCTGCTTAGTTTGGGGTCAGATGGCCGTGTGAATAAATGCAAATGGTGCTAATTTGTATTTATTCAAAGTGCATTGACCCGATTGAAAGCTCTAGCCTAGCTAATGCAGTGCAGTGTACACTCGAGGAAATGCGTCACACGTGGCGACGGATGTGACCTTGAGACCGTCGCACGCGCACGCGCACTGTTACTTGTCCATGACATTTGTTCAATTTATAGATTATTGCCAAAATCAAAGTATTTATCTATCCAGTTCACCTATTTAGGAGATTTGTGTTGTTATTGTTCTAGTCGAAGTTATATAATTATGTAAGTAAACCTTCTATTCTATTATAGAACAAGGTTTATTACAATATAAACCAACTAGCTTCCGCCCCGCGGTATCACCCGCGTTCCCGAGGTATCTGATGGTTTCCTGGGATGAAAGGTATAGTGTTAATCTAGGATATATTCTATCAATGCGACAAATTTTATCCAAATCCGTTTGAGGATAAACATAGATTTTTTTTTAACTTTGTATAGGCTTGTGTTTGACCACAATCTCACGGAATTGCCAATGTGTTACCGACCTTTATAAAGCCTAGAGGGATCTGGCTCTCAAGTGCAGCTGTCGGAACACATCAATAGGTGTTTGGTGACAGATTTTCAACTTGAGGGTGGTAGCCAGCCAGGCGAGTACTACAAAGAACCCTACCACTGTGCTATGGTTTCCTCACGATGTTTTCCTTCACTGAAAGCTCAAGCTCATTGTAGGATTCGAACCCACGACCTTCGCCGCGGCGTCCGACGTCACTACCACTGAGCTATCATCGCCTTAAACACACGTACACACGTAGGTACACACACGCACATAAACCTTTGCATTTATATTATTAGTAAGTTAAGTTATATAAATGACAATACTTGCATGAAGTGCTCGCATATACAGGCCACACCTTATCCTACTTCCTACTTAATGCGAATAAATGCGAATGTGAGTTTGTTTCTTTGTTACCTTTTCACGCCTAAACCACTGAACCGATCGCAATAAAATTTGGTACGCAGATAGCCTATGGTATAGAGAAGGACATTGGCTACTTTTTTTCTCGGGAACGCGAGTGACACCACGGGGTGGAAGCTAGTTCTGTAATAAATCTTAGTTAGTTAAATAACCTTAGAGCTTATTGCTGGCTCTTTGTAATATAAATAGGCAGTGATAGCTCAGTGATAGTGACGTCGAATGACGTGACAAAGGTTGTGGGTACGAATCCTACAATGAGCTTGCGCTTACGGTGCGGTGGAGGAAAATATCATGATGGAACAGCACGGTGTTAGGGTACCTCGTAGTAGCTGAATGTATCGCCAGACACCTACGGGTAGCCGGTTGAGAGTCAGTTCCATTTATGCTTTTTCTTCGGTCACATCAATTATGTACCATGTTGTGATTGTGCTTAAACATAGGCCTATACTGAGTAAAAAAATACGTGTGGCACTCGGGGACTGCCGCGGTAAAGCTATTGCATAGCATTTTTTATCAACTTATGCAATTATAATTATTTATTTATTTTTTATTTATGCAGTATTATTATTATTATTTTATATTAATTCAAGTTTTTTCTTTTATTTTAATAGATACATATACACCTATATACTTTCTCACAAACAGCTGCTTACGTATTCGTCCGATTTCGAAGCAGCTCGTCTTACGGAATTTCTTGATTCGGTCGCCGCGCTCAAAGCCCGCGATAAAAGCTATACAATAGCTTAAAAATAAATATTGTACGTAGTCCTATATTATTAATAGCTTTTCCGCGCGGTTTTACCCGCGTTCCCGGGATATAATATAGCCCATGTTACTCGGAAATAATGTAGCATTCTAAAGGTGAAAGAATTTTTGAAATCGGTCATCAATCAGTAGTTTTTGAGTTTATTCGTTACAAACATACAAATCTTTCCTCTTTATAATATTTGTTTTAGTATAGTATGATATTCTAAAGGAAAAAAACAACTTTCAAAACCAACCGTTAGAGTATTGCGTGAAATAAACAAACAACAATTCATAATTGCTTGCTTACATTTGATTAAAACACAAGCCTTACTTATAAAAATGTACTAATCAATATCTCAGCAACTAATAAGGTATTTGAGTGACATATCAAATGAGCAACTTTTTATGAAATGTCAAAACGATATTTTTATTAAAATTTAGTTCTGACGATGGAATCCTGAGGAATTGAGGGAACTCCTCAAATATTATAGGCATACACATGACGATTTTGGTATTTTCGGTAACAAATCAAGCATTTGCATTCAGAAAGTATCATTTGGTGATGTGAAACTGATGAAGAAGACCATAGACGACCACCGGAACTTCTCAATGATACCTATTTCTGGGGATAACTTCTTTGTTTTTTATGAACCGATTTTAATAAATTCTTAAGCATTAGATTGAGTATAGCGTCAAAATGGTTCCATTTAAATTTCATTGGTATTGGACAGTGGACTCCGAAGATATACGAGACCTTCTCAACATCAAATAGGAAATGTGCAGTGATAACCTAACCTAACAATACCTCATTGTTAGGTTTATGACAATCCCATTAAGAAAGTGTGGACTGACTGGACTTGGACTAGGAAGGAAGGTATACAACGGAACTCCGTAACGACAAACAGCACGAGCGTGTAAATTGAATTAGTGGTATTATTATCTCATGGCAAAATTTTACGGCGAACATCGGTCGGACAACTACGTACGTACATAGTTATAAAGAGTATAATTTCTGGCAACGCTCTTTGACGAAAGAGCCTGTGCGGCCTACTCAATAATTTATTTGATTTTAAATAAGACAGTGCTATTCTTTCAAGGTTTTTACACGACTTACAGCTAAATACACCTGGCCATTAGCGATTTTTTTATTTCCGAGGTCTATAACCATAAGTGTACTGCCGTGACGGCCCAGCTCCTACGGACTTTCATTCATATATTTTCAATATTTCTGTTTCTGTACGGTGCTGTTTTATTCCGTTTTATTTTGGCGTCGTTTCCGCAATCGAAAAGCTGCCTTACTAGCTCTACCCATATTCGTAACATAAAAGTGTTAAATAAAAATAATTTATAATTTTTAAAAAACCGACTTCAAAAACTGAAAAGCAAAAAATAAATATTTACTTTCTACATTATTTTGAAGTCCGTGCCAAGTAAAACATTAAAATTACTAAGGATATACTTTGTTACAACGAAAATATATTAAAATCAATCTTTCACACTAACTCGAAATATTCTCTATAAATTATTTTTATATAAAATGTTTTATAGGACCATGAGGATATGAAAGATAAGCTTATACCTACAAGTCAACAATATATCTATATACTAGCGACCCGCCCCGGCTTCGCACGGTTAGACATATATAAAAGATAAATTCGTAAAATAAAATTAATTAAGTAATATATACAACAAATATTTACAATCAATGTATAAAATACAAACTTTGATATATAGAAAACATCCTCAAAGCCCTCGCGGCTGTCGATAGGCAAGGTTCCCAACAGGCTGGCAGCGTTCCCTTTTTGGATGGCCAAGCTTATGCGTTGGCGGCAAAAGCTCCCAGCCCTTCGGTCTCCCGAAGCCTCGATGAGCTTTTACGTTTATATCATTTAACCATTCCCTACTAATAGAATTAGCACACAAGGTACTACACTACTATACTATACTAGTGGTGATTAGATTTATTAAGGATTACATGGACAATTATTGCCTTCTAGGCTTTATAAAGGTCGGAAACACAAAGGCAATCCCACTGATATTGCTAATGTCAACCACTTACCATCAGGTGGTGGACTTTTTGGCGGGAACTTGCGATGTGACGTTGCGTTTTCGTTTTATTTTCATGAAATTGGTGGCTTTTCATAAGAATCGGTCGAGCCGTATCGAAGGAGTTTGCAGACAAACACTATGACGCGAGAATTTTATATATTAGGGATATTAAACTGCAGAACCAGCTAGTTTGATATCAAAAATGGAGTGTGGGTGATCTAGGAAGAGTCATCATCATCATCTCTCAGTCACAAAACGTCCACTGCTGGATATAGGCCTCCTATAAGGATCTCCAATTGGACCGGTCTTGGGTGGCCTGCATCCAGCGTTATCTAGGAAGAGTAACAAAATGCAAAGAGATTTCTTGTCTGTCTGTTCTTTTGAACACGTTAATTTTCAAAACCACTGAACTGATTTTCATGGAGTTTTCACAGGATAATGCGGCTTTGGTTTGACGCTTTGAATATACTTCATCGAAATTGGATTAAAGAAAGAAATAATAATATAGATATTTAAGTCTATGCGAGCGAAGCCGCAGGCTAAAAGCGACTTCCTTACGTGTTTTTACCTTAGTTAGAGTATATGATATGATATACTACGTATAAGTTACTAAAGCTCGTCACACACAAATTAAAGGTTCACTTATAAACACAAACACACATATGCCTACTGGTGATTAAAATCGATACTTTTGAATTTTATATTTATACCATTTGGTTGGGTGCAGAAAGTGGAATGTATTTTTTGACTGATACTATTTAATTTATAACTGGATATAATAAACTATTTCGCTGACAAAATAAACACTTGTATGACACGGGATAATATGACTACGATTTTGGAAAAGGTTTTCGAAAGAAGCGTAGCCATAAAGGGAAAGAAAGCATGCGATACTCACGGTGTAGGTAATGTCCTTTCACGTCTTCCGTGGATCCACGTTTTCCTTCAAAATCTTAAAAATATAAGCACACTGCTAATTGTCTATATAGAACATACACAAAAAGTCCTTTTTCACGGTTATCCGATGACGGATGATAAATATTTTAAAGGATTACTGATAAATCAGGCGGGTGCACGCGCGACGCAGACCTCAGTCTTTCAAAGTTCTTGACGTTTTGATGTATTTTGACACATATCGCACGCAGGATTGGAAAAAAGAGGGTAGGAAAATTACCTCATACAAGTGTACCTTTTTTTTTTTTTTTAGGTGGGGAAATCCTCATGGATTCCCGGACCGCTTCGGGGCAAGGGCCCGGGTTATGTCAGACTCGTACTGAATAAAACCCCACCATATTCCTTCTCTGCCGTATGGCGAGGCTGCGGGATAAATCGAAATGCACCGCGTGCCCCGCTAACGGCACGCTCTCCCTAGATACACGTCGAGATACAGTCAAGCCCCGCCTCACCTCCGCTGAGGTGCCCAGGAATACTTGGGCGTCTCCAGCACGGGACCCTTAACGTAGGCGGCAGATACCCCGATCTACCGCCCACAGGTCCCCCATTTAGGGCGGCATCCGGCCCGCGAAGGTCAGACGCCGCCTGCTACGTCGTCGGCGGTGGATAGGGAGCGAGTCGGCGTTGTCCTCCCGCTCCCGCTCCCGCTCCGCCGCTTCCTTCTGGGACAAGACTACGTCGCAGAAGGAAACGACCGCCTTCCAGGACTCGTCGCTGTCGACCATGGATCGTATCACGGCCGGCAGCGACAAGTCCCCTCCTATGGTCGCAGACAGGGCGGTGCGAGGCACGGCCCAAGCTGGGCAAGCCTCGCGCGTGTGTTGCGCCGTGTCCGCGACACCCACCGGGCAGTGGAGGCACTCCCCTGTGGGCTCCCTGCCCGCCACCCGACACAGATAGCGACCGAAACAACCTTGGCCGGTCAGCATCTGTGCCAGGTGGACATACAAGTGTACCTTCATTATAACAATACAAGCGCAATTAAATAAAAAAAAAAAACAACATTTACATTGTATAATAACAAAAAAGTATGATATTATTATATTTTTAATTTATTATTTAAATTTATTACTAGCTGTTCGCCCGCGGTTTCGCTCCCGCAGACTTTATGAGATTTCTATATAAATTAGCTAATTTTGACCTATAAAAGTAAATTCCAAAAATCTTTAAATGACGATAACTTTTTTGCAATATCCGATTTTAATTAAATAAAACCTATATTCTACCCCAAATTAATCTCTGTCTACCTGTGAAAACTACATGAAAATCCGTTCAGTGGTTCCGGAAATGTGCGTGAACCAACAGACAGACAGAAAAGAATTGTAAAAATCGCTGATTTGTGTTCTATTTAATTAATTTAAAAAAAACAGATTTGAAGTCACCCAATAAATGATGAAAGTGTCACTGGACACTTCACTCAGTAGATTACATATCCAGAGTAAAATCAGCCAAAGAAGTAGCTCATTGTTCAAGCAATGTATACAAACATATGAATAAGAGAAAAAAATGTTCTATGAGCTCTTCGAACTATTGACCACTAAATATTTATATTTTACTTTATAAAAAAACGTTGAATTTAAGCGGCATAGAATCTTTGGCTTTTATTGAAATTTTATATGTCGTAGGATAATTTTATAATTAGAATTTTGAAGAAGAAAACAATGAATATGAAGAGTTTCCGCGCAGTAAAAAAAATAACCACGAAGTGTGTTCGAGCCTAAACAAGTATTTTTAGGTTTTATTTTATAGCCGAGAACCCTCGCTACGATTGAAGCAAACCAGCGTCTTCGAGTCGCGACCGCATCACATTTGGCCTCTTTAATTTTGTAGTCATAATGTCAGTCAGTCTGTTGTCAATTCATCTATTGGAGTTGATTTAAATAATTTTATCGCCACGCCGCTTTTATATAATTTCATTCAAAGCACCCTTCCTGTGCGACTTGGAGATTGCCAAGGAGCTGAAATCAGGTGAGTGGCTATTGGTTATATAATAACTCATAAAGTTACATGTTTGGGTATAACATCTAACCGCCGCATTTTTACATGGTAGGAAACGGAGACGTGAGGAGGTACGCCTAAGTATAATACAGTCCACTAAAAAAGGCATTTAACATCTTGCCCCATCAAAGTGTATGGTGATTGACTTCTAACCTAAAGTATCCGAGTCGTTTCTGAACAGGAAGAGATTTTAGAAATGATTTCACCATTTTCTTATTATTCGTGTTTTCGCAATATTCCTAGGATTTTCGCGAAAATCAAATCATCCTGCGACATAGGTATATAAACTTTGGACCTTTCCATTTCGTAAAATTTGTGGCTTAACTCTATTGATTGGCCTCCAAAGCGACGATTTTTGAAAGTAAATCCAGATCAAATTAACAAAGCCACAATGGAAAATCGTACGTAATATTATTATCTGTGTCCTTCCTTAGCATATAAAATCCAAGTTATGTCGTAGTCGTAATAGTAGGTATATCGTATTAGTTACTCATATTACTTACTGTACTGTACCACATATATTTATACATAAAAAAAATATCCTTACATGAACACTCGTTGAAAAGAGTCATGATATTCGCGCGACTCTGAACATCTCTATACTGGGTGATTTTGTTATCACTGGCAATACTTGCAAGGGTGGAAGTACTCATCAAAATAATGTCCCAAAATATTTATTATATAAAAAAAACATGCATTCTTATCTATAAAATTATGAATAACGATCTTCTCTCTCAATGAAATTTAAAAAAAAACACAATTATGGAGTACAACTCCGGAATGTGTCAAAGAAGCAAAAAGCATAAATATTTAAAAAAAACTTTTAAAGGCGCACGTTTCGATTCTGCTTATTTTTTTTATATAGGTACTCAAACCGATTCACACTGACTTTAAGACAATTGCTCTTTTAACTGTCGTAGCTTGTATGTTTCTCATTTTGTATGAACTACTTACCTGTTTTTTATGACAAATAATATATTTTTTTAGACTGAAGCTGAATATAGCTAGCTAGCTAGCATTTATTAGTGAAGACCTGTTATTGGCTTCCTGGTGAACATTTTTATATTCTGTTTTGTATACCTGTTGGTATTCCTTAAAAGATTAAATAAATAAATTAAAAAGTAAATACTTCTACAGATATACTTTAGATTTACGTTCTAAATGTGCGTGGTAGGTATGGCATATTTCTTATTATAATATTTGAGTTTTGTACGCCGTTTTATTACATCAATATGTTTTTAGTAGGTATATCGTATTAGTTACTCATATTACTTACTGTACTGTACCACATATATTTATACATAAGAAAAATATCCTTACATGAACACTCGTTGAAAAGGGTCATGATATTCGCGAGACTCTGAGCATCTCTATATACAAATTGCCGTAAACATTACAGCGCCATCTTGTGGCAAAAATACATGACAATATTAAACCAAATCACAAAGCAAAATCGAAATAGAAGGTAGGTATATAGTTTATTATATGTATTCCGTACGCAACATTTTTTTTTAATTTTTAAAGACCGATCGTGTCGTTAGCACGTCGTGATTTTCTATAAAAAATATTAAATGACGATTTTTTTTTGCAACATCTGATTTTAGATCTTTACTCAAAAAAATAATTTCGAATGTTTTAAAATCTGTTAGAATCGCAGGTTAGAATAATGCAAGCCAACTTATAGACATAATAATAAAGAAATATAAAAATATCTTCACGCCCATAATACTCAAAGAGACTTTATCTTAATGTCAATCTCGGCAAGAAAATCCTTACTGGGCTCAATTTAACGAATAATTAATGATTCCGCAGAGCAATAACGCAGTGACACCACCAGAACAACTCTACATGTAGGTACTAAGCATATCGCTTCCTTCTTATTTTCACTACAGCTTTATCTATCTTAGGTGTGACACTTCCTGGCAGGACCAGCACGCGAATTTGAGTGGATAAAATCTGTCGGTAATGTGTCGCCGAATATCCGAATGTCGGTGGCCCTGCTAAAACGAGCGACAACAAGCTCTTACAAATTCTGGAAGCAAACAGAATTTGTCAAATTCTGTTATTTAGCTTTTTTTTTTGTCCATTCCGTATTCAAATCCATTTAGGGGCCCTGCCAGAAAGGATCACACCTATCTCAGATTATATGTAAGGTGTATCTATTTAACTATAGAGCTCTTTAAGGTTGGCAACACGTTGGTGATTTCCCTATTGCAAATGTCCATAGGCAGCGGAGAATACTTACCATCAATTACCTTTTGACATAAAAAAATACTACTTTTTGCCACAGCTCCAGTCACCCTGAAAATTTTTAATGATATTTAAATGCATCAGTTTGTTTGGATGCATGTTATACAATTACAACTTTATGATAGAATGGATTTTACATGAAATTAAAGGCATAGATAGATCAAACTCTTACATAAGATACTTTTTTATATAGATATATATTATTGATGACCATAGACAGACAGATACCTAGATAACTATAATGAGCATTGTTATCGACTTTTGAGCTAGGTAGAGAGATAGATGTACATTTTTATAACCAGTGTCTGGCCTAGAAATCGAACCCATTATCTCTGCACTCAGCTTTAAATCAGCTCCACAAATCAAATAATATTAAATATTGATTTGATCATAAATGTCAGTCATAAACATAAATAATACCTAATAACGATTTATAGATTGAATCAAAAATATTTACCTATTTATTCAATCAATAAATTATAAATGATTGAAATGTTGAATGGGCCCACAATATCGCACGCGCACGTCATTAATGTGCGGAACCGTTCATATATAGCACAGGTGCCCACTTGCTGGTTAAGTTAACGATCTGGTTGTATTGAAAGTTTATATAAATATGTGTTAAATCAGTACGCTCGCGATCAGTCCAGCCGATGTTCTTTTGCGATGAGGACCGAGCCTCACGGTCATTCGTAGAGACAGCCGGTCATTCGTAGAAGCAGTGAACTCAACATGTTGATTTTATGTGTGATTTTGGTGTTCGCCAGTAGCACACGCGGAATTACGGGTAAATTATTAATTTGAAATTAGAACTTTCAATTTTATATTAAAAATAGCTTTGTCATCGATC
This sequence comes from Tetheella fluctuosa, assembly GCA_951216915.1. NCBI lineage: Eukaryota > Metazoa > Arthropoda > Insecta > Lepidoptera > Drepanidae > Tetheella > Tetheella fluctuosa. The sequence continues at coordinate 10,320,809 of OX578233.1, read as the reverse complement.
AAAATATATTTTATAGATCTGCGTGGCTATCGCGTAAATGGGATTCTATTATATTAAAATTTATGGAGATCTATTGACTCATCCGGGTCTAAGTACATAGGTATTATAGAGTTCTAGATATTTCATTAATAGTTCTAGATATTAATTCAATGATAATATAATTAGACGATTTATTAAAACAAGTATTTACAATCAATGTATAAAATAGAAGAAAGAAAGCTAATGCGTATGATAAGTACATCATTATTTCTTTACGCTGTAATATTACATGTCCAAAGAGAATTACTTTTTAAATAAGGCCTTAATATTAAAATAGATCATTAAACGTGCTCTTTTTCTTTTATAATCGGATTCCATTTAATGGGGAAAATATTTTTTTAATAACATATGTCAGGTAGGTATAATTTTTATTTTTTAATATTAAGGCTCCAATCTCCCTAAAATCAGTGTTCTTGTGGAATTTATCAGAAAATAAATGTTGTTTTTTAGTCATCAGAAAAGCAATAAATGAAATATATTTTACGTTATTTTAAAGTGTGAGATTTGAAGTTTCCAATACATATTTTATTTTTTAATTTGACGCCACTTTTATTAGCTTTGTAAGGCTTTAAACATACCTCTATTTACGTTCCACGCGTAGAGGGTCTCATTCATGCACACGCCACGAAGAAAATATAACAAAAACAAGAAATGTATTCAGATTACATTTGTCGGCAAATCCTCTACAATAATCTTATCTAGTTACTTTTTTTCAAAATCGTCTGAATTTCTTATTTAAACTGCTTTAAAAAGTTATAAATTTCTGAATTTGACCCTTGCAAAACATGTACATTTGGCGTCGCCGCCGACCGCCACTGCTGGCAGTGCCGCGCGGGCGCACTAACTTAATGGGAGGGGCTCCGCTGACGCGCGCGCTTCAAACTATTAACCAAATAGCTAGTGAGATAGACCTGTTCTGTTGCACTCGGAGTGAATTCACAAGAATTGCATTATTTAAAATTTGTTACTGATTGGCTACACTATTGAATTAGGGTTAACCCTGTAATGATAGATGTAGATGAGAATAAAAAAATAAAATAAAATAAATAAATAAATAATAGTTTTTTTCTATTATAAAGTAATGGTTTAGAGAAATCACACTTTAACCACTCCGAAAGCAACTACTTATCTGTCGAATAAAAAATATATGCATTCAAAAAATCATTTGGAATAAATCTACCGAGACTAAACATATAACACAACGAACGCTGTCAATTCTCAGCGGAATTGAATGGAATTTTGATGCGCTTTATGTTTTATTTGTTTAGTTTCGGTAAATTTATTTCAAATGATTTTTTGAATGCATATATTTTTTATTCGACAGATAAGTATTATTATTGCTTTTCTGATGACTAAAAAACAACATTTCTTTTCTGATAAATTCCGCAAGAACACTGATTTTAGGGAGACTGGAGCCTTAACATGAAAAAAAAAAACGTTTTGTGCTCAAGTGTAAAGTGTCCTTTTTTTGAAGTGTTGTGTTGAAACATGTTTATTTAATAAAGTGTAACTTATCCTTACATATTCAAAATCAAAATTCTCTATCTATCTGCCGACAGTGGGTTCGAATCCTTCAATAAGCTTGAGCTTGAGTGAAGGAAAGCATCGTGAAAAAACTATAGCACGGTAGTAGAGTAATTTGTAGTACCGGACTAGCTGGCTACCACCCTAAAGTTGAATTCGACATCAAACTCATACTGATGTGTTCCGACAGCTGCACTTGAGAGGCAGTTCCTTCTAGGCTTTACGTGCTTACCACCTTCGGCTATAAATAAATAAACATAGTAAAAATAAGAATACCTAATAGGTTCCTTGGGGAAGGTTTCAGGTTATCATTGCTCTATAACTAAAGGGAGCTAATCAGAGACCGCGTTTGTATAACACGTTCGTCTAGCCGCGGGTATATGCTAGTGCAGTGTGGATCTTAACCGGTAGTCCGCGGACCACTGGTGGTCTCTGGAAGCACTCGAAGTGGTCCGCAAAGCCATGCAAGATATTAAATCTTTAAAAAATTCAAATACTTTTGGCTTTGAACGTATGCGTATTTCATTTATAGATAGAACAACCCTTTATTTATGTACATTTACTGTATATCACCTCCAAGCAGTTGGTGGTCCCTCAACACTAAAAGGGTGCTAGTGAGTGTATACAATAAAATATACGGTTATATGTGATATTGTGTTGTAATAATTTTTCCTTTGGTTTAAATTAATTTCCACAATTTGATCACTTACAAATAACAATTTACAGTTGGCGTGGTTGGTAAAATACCCTGCCTATCACGCCACAGGCCGTGGGTTTGATTCCCATCCAGGACAGACATTGTGTGCATGAACATGTCTGTTTGTCCTGAGTTAGAGAAAAAAAAACTAATATTATGTAGTATATCAGTTATCCAGCAGTTATCAGTTAACTAAGCAGAACTTGTACTATTCTATAGTACAAGTTCTGCTTAGTTTGGTATCATTTGGCCGGGGGTGGGGAATGTCCAAGCATTTTTTTTTATTTATTGATAAAAAATAATATGCTGCTAAATCTAACTTAACAACTTACACAGAACAAGCTTACTATACAACTACGACTATTTGACTTCTACGGATAAAATTTACAAAGAAACTAAAATACTTAAAATAAAACAACTAGATATGTAAGTATGTATTTACAAAAGAAAAGTAGTATATGTAGTATATCAGTTAGCTGGCTTCCATAGTACAAGTTCTGCTTAGTTTGGGGTCAGATGGCCGTGTGTGAGGAATAATGTCCCAAAATATTTATTATATAAAAAAAAACATGCATTCTTATCTATAAAATTATAAATAACGATCTTCTCTCTCAATGAAATTTAAAAAAAAAACACACAATTATGGAGCACAACTCCGGAATGTGTCAAAGAAGCAAAAAGCATAAATATTTAAAAAAAACTTTTAAAGGCGCACGTTTTGATTCTGCTTATTTTTTTTATATAGGTACTCAAACCGATTCACATTGATTTTAAGACAATTGCTCTTTTAACTGTTGTAGCTTGTATGTTTATCATTTTGTATGAACTACTTACCTGTTTTTTTGACAAATAATATATTTTTTTAGACTGAAGCTGAATATAGCTAGCTAGCTAGCATTTATTCGTGAAGACCTGTTATTGGCTTCCTGGTGAACATTTTTATATTCTGCTTTGTATACCTGTTGGTATTCCTTAAAAGATTAAATAAATAAATTAAAAAGTAAATACTTCTACAGATATACTTTAGATTTACGTTCTAAATGTGCGTGGTAGGTATGGCATATTTTTTGTTTTGTACGCCGTTTTATTACATCAATATGTTTTGTTGAGTATTATTTGTTTTAAAAGATCTTTATGCAACTTAAAGTCATTAAAAAAAGATTATCTTATCTTAAAAAATAATTTAGATATATTAAAATTTATTTTCAGTACCGTTTTCAGTTACTGAAAGGTATTAAGTTTGTATGTAAACTGACAAAATTATTTCAACATTATACGGTTTAAAAAACTAACTAACAATTTGAATAAAAAATATTTTCATTTTCATTTCATAATATAGAGTTGTAACCAACACCAAAGATACAGATCACTCTGTACAAACTTGATTTTGCATTGACACACAAGTTCAAGAGAGGTCAAACAACACTAAATTGATATTATCATCTATATCTATAAATAAATAAATCATCTAATTCAATAAGAACCAGTAATGCATTCAAAATATTATAAAAATAGCTTGTGTTCAATACATTACCACTCCATTCAAATGGTTATTTTTTTCACTTGTTAAACGGTCTAATCTCTCTCTCTCTCTGTCTTACTTGTTTAATGGTCACTGCGCAACTCTCTTTACTTACAGCCTAAAACCTACCTCAAGGAATCGTTTACATACTTATAAACTACACATCAAAATTGGTGCAGTATTTTTGAAGTTATAATCACACAAACAGAAAGACAGAGATAGAGATTTTATAATAAGTAAACATTGAAATACTACGTCCTACTACGTTGGAAAATTACGAATGTAAACAAAACCATTGTCGACTGTAGTGTAGCACATTCGGAATGCGTAGCGGCCGCTGTGACGTATATACCCTTGTGCGTAAATCCTTTGTACTTAAGACTGTTCGACTAAATTTAAAATTCCGATTAGAAGGAAGAAGTGACTAATGTGATGATTTAGATATGATCAGGTTATAGATATGGAAATTAAAGTGATTATACATATTACTAGCTTCTTGCCCTCGACTTCGCTCGTATTTTTATCTTTACTTCCTTTTACCCGATTTGGAAATTGAGCCTATTCGAAACGTCATGCCAAGCATTAACCTATGAAAACTTCTTGAAAATCCGTTTTTATTTGCTATCTAACTTTCTATCTAAGTACTAATAATATTTTAAACTTTTATATTTTTTTAAAATTCTTCATTTAATTGCTCTGAAAAATCCAAATTTAAAAAATACGCTTGTCTTGGTCTTAATTTTTTGTTCATACCATTCGCGGTAGAAACCTTGGGTCCGTGGGGGTTTGAGGCTCGCTGATTTGCTCGGATTTTATCATCCAAGCTCATCGAGGCTTCGGGGGACCGACGGGCTGGGAGCCGCCAACGCATAAGCTTGGCCATTCAAAAAGGGAACGCTGCCAGCCTGTTGGGAACCTTGCCTATCGACAGCAGCGAGGGCTTTGAGGATGTTTTCTATATAAATATTTCTATAAATACATTGATTGTAAATACTTTCCGTATACTTATATTCACATTGCTTTGTTATATGCATATGACAATAAATAAGTCGTATGTATTGGTAGAACAATTTAATGCGGCGTTAATAATTTAAAAAATGTAAAATATCAAAGGCTTCTAGTCCGTTCACCGGTTATAATCATTTTTTTTTTTATATACCTGGGGCATTTCTCACACACGGACATCTGACCCCAAACTAAGCAGAGCTTGTACTATGGAAACCAGATAACTGATATACTATTATATAGGTACAACTTTTTTTTCTAAATATATACTTATCTGCCTCGTGGTTTTACTTGCGTTTCTGTGGGCTTTAATAAAAAGTCATAAAATTCTATGGTTTTCTTGTTTGTTTGTCTTATTCCAGGGTAAGATCTATCTTTGTACTAAATGTTATACAAATTGGTTTAACCATTACGGTGTAACGACATCCGCATAAACACACAAACAACATTTATTAAACGCTTTACTTTTACACGCTTTTAAATAAGGTATGGAAGGTTGATTAATAAATTTAAACCGATGATATCTTTGTGGTTGTGACGTCGAATTCTGTGACGAAGGTCGTGAGTTCGAATCCTACATGAGCTTGAGCTTTTGGTGAAGGGAAACATAGTGAGGAAACTATTGCATAGTGGCAGGCTACTTTGTACTACTCTCATGTTGAAAATTTATCGCTAAGCACAGGATAAAATGGAAATGAAAATATTTTTTATTCAAATAGGGCATTTCAAGCACTTATGACTGACTCTAACGCACGGTTCGGAAAGATGCTTTTGCTGAGAAGAGCCGGCAAGAAACTAAGCAATTACTCTTTTCAAAACCACTCAGATTTATTACATACAATTATTTTTTTAGTCTCACTATCAATACATGTGTGTATATGACAAAAAGTATCAAAATTATGAATAACTTAGTAAATAGATAGATTGCAAACTGAAGCCGAAGCAGGGTATTACAAAGGACCCTACAACCGTACAACTAGCCCTGACCTATCATATCGTTATCATGATCCTCAGATGAGCAGTACTCTCGCTTCCCGCGTCTATTCCACCTGGATGACTACGAGGGCTGTCTTGCGCGAGCTGATAGCCTCTACTGCCTGGGCACCTTCCGTGTCACGCCTTCCAAGCACCCACACCGCACCTACCAGCTCATGAAGGTAAGCTGAACCGATCGCAATGAAAGGTACGCAGATAGCCTATGGTATGGAGAAGGACATAGGCTACTTTTTTTCTTGGGAACGCGGGTGAAACCGCGGGGGACAGCTTGTTCATTTATATTATAATCCTTACTCATATTATAAATTCGAAAGTTTGTGAGTATGGATTGCTGGATGGATGTTTGTTACTCTTTCACGCAAAAACCACTTAACGGATTTGGATGAAATTTAGCAGAGAGATAGATTATAGTCTAGAATAGCACATAAGCTACTTTTTATCCCGAAAAAACATAAGATCCCACGGGAACGCGGGTAAAACCGCGGGGCGAAATCTAGTAATTTATAAGCTAAGTTTTGTGCTTTTCCTTTCCATTAAATTTGTTTATTTAGTATTTTTATAAAGTGTTTAAAAATATATAAGTATATTTTATATATTCAAATTATATCAGTGGAGACTTCTTAATGACTTATTTGTTGTCTATTTTAAGATATATATATTTTTTATTTGTATAGTCGATAGTCTTCCTAAAACTAAATAAATAAATAAAAAATAAATATTAAAATGTTGCCTTGCTACGTCTCTTGCCGGTTCTTCTAAATTGAAGGTTGACTTCCGAAACGGTGGTAAGTTCTGTAGCTTCAATGACTTTGACTTTGAATGTCATCACAAAGGCTTTTGTGTCTTAATTTAGTATTCCTAAGAGAGATAATTAAGAGTGCTATAACATTAAGACTAATAGGGTATTTGACTTAATCAGCAACTTTAATGAAATGTCAAAACGATAGGTTTATATGGAGTTTTGTATGAAATACAAGCATGTGACGTCATAGTTATATAGCCATACTCTTTATGGTTAGATTGGTAATTAAAAATCATAATAAGGATAAATTTAATAAGATAATCGTGGTTTTAGATGTTTTATACATTGGTTAGTGTTGGATAATTTATTTTGAATACAGGCAAACACCGTATTGTCATTAAACACATTTCAAGGATCAGTAAATACTATCGGCAATATTTTTCTCTCGCATATATATCTAGTTTATTTTATAACTAGTTTACCCCGAGCTGAATGCTTTTGTTTTTGTTAAATGGGAAAATTTTCCAAGATATTAACATTGTAAGTATATCAATAACCGATCACGAAATACCTTAATCTTTTTTATTCTATACAAGCTTTATCAACATCTATATTTTAAACCGCTGCGCGAGTGAAACCGCGGGGGACAGCTTGTAATATATCTAATATATAAAATTCTCGTATCACAATGTTACTCCTCCGAATACTCCTCCGAAACGGCTTGACCGATTTTTATGAAATTTTATATGCATATTCGGTCTCAGAATCGGCTACTATCTATTTTTTAAACCGCTACGCGAGTGAAATCGCGGAGGACAGCTAGTCATTTATAATATTATAAAGCTGAAGAGTTTGTTTGTTTGTTTATGCCGGGAAAACACAAGATCCCTCGGGAATGCGGGTGAAACGGCGCGGAAATGCTAGTATAATAATATTAGTGGAATAAGATTTATAACGAAATCAAAATACTGCTTTAAGGTGACTCTTGCTGTGTATTAAAAAAAAGTGCATTGATTTTCTGGGCTTAGGAATAATTTTAATTAGGGTCTAATAATAAACGATACAAAATCTTTTTGTAAATTACATATATTGTCAATCAAAGTTCAAAATAAAAATAAGTTCAAGACCAAATCCGCTTAGGGCAAAAAAGGTACTGATAAAAAATGCGGTGGAGAACAAACCCTTTTATATAGATAGGTATCAGTATATGTTCGAGATAATTCTACTGATATAACTACATGTCAAAATTAATATATTTACAAGAAAAGTTACAAGTAATAATATATAGAATATTTCCACGAGGCTATCGTCGCTGCCAATGGGCAAGGTTCCCAGCAGACAGGCAGCGTTTCCTTCTTGAATGAAAGCAAAGTTTTTAATAAACCACTAGTTTTGCTTACGTACTGTTCTGGTATTCTATTTTTAGCAGACTGTCGCTTTTATAAACTTCAAACCCGGACTTTAGTACGTAAAGGTACCTAGTCGTATAAAAATTTATATTAATGAATTTGCTCTCATTTTCTGTAATGCAAAGTTGCATCAGGCGAGTCAATAATTTTTTGACTCGTCTGGTGGTTCAGGTAGGACCTAAATAAATTAATTAATGTCTATAGGTGGCGGTGATCACTAACCATTACGTTGGGCGTCTACCTGCATGTCAACCTACTGACATAAAAAATACACTGGAAAAAAATATTGCTAAATTCAATAAAGCTCATAACTATGGAACGTGTTCTTGAAGGTGGGGAAATTACCTACATCCAATATTTCCAACAATCAGGGAACTGCGGAAAATCAACGTTTTTTAAATTCTACCCTTAGTTTCCTCCACGCGAACCACTTTACTTTTTTTGGCGACGCCGACGGTTCTAAACAAACGAATTAGTAATAAAATAATTACTCTTTCATAGGAATATTCAAAAGACCCTCATAATTACAACCGCACTCTCCTGCACCGAGGCTACTGCGTGAGCGCACGCTGCCCTGCGCTGCGAGCTGAGCGCAACACTTCGCTGCGCTTCGAGCGCTGCGCCGCGCAGTGGGCCCAGCCACACTCGCTGCGGCTAACGCTGCAGAAGCACCAGTACTGTCGCTCGCATGCCCAGGAGTTCGCGCAGAAGCAGAACCCGGAGCCATTGGATATATCACTTCGAATCTTTCAATATGTTGTCACTGCCCTCGTGGCTTTTACCGCTATTGGAACTGCTTACGATGTTCTTACTGGAGATCATGGAAAGAGTTAGTTGGTTTTGTTATCAAGTTCATTATGATCAGTTTTTAAGAACAATTTCATATTTTGGTTTATGTCAGAAAACTGACCAGTAGGCAGACACGGTCCATCTGATGGTATGTGACCACCATTGCCTATGGTCATTAGCGATTCCAGGGGATTGTCAATGTGTTGCCAACCTTTACAAAGTTAAGAAATAGCTGGCTCTCAAGTACAACTGCCGGAACTTATCGACAGATTTACAACGTGAGCGTTGTAGATAGTACTCTATGAGTACCACCGTGCAATTTTTTCACGATGTTTTCGCTCACCATCTCATTTTGATTTGAACCCATGATCTCTGTCACGCCATTTGATGTCAATACCAACGAGCTATCGTCACTTCAACTTTTTAACCGACTTCAAAAAGGAGGAGGTTCTATGTTCCACTGTATATTTGTTTTTATTTTCCTATTCATAATGAATGTATTTTATTTATTTATTTTTTCACACGGCCATCTGACCCCAAACTAAGCAGAGCTTGTACTGTGGAAGCCAGATAACTGATATACTACATATACTACTTTTCTTTACATACATATTATAGATAATTACACCCAGACACAGGACAAACAGACATGTTCATGCACACAAATGTTTGTCCTGAGTGGGAATCGAACCCACAACCTTCGGCGTGATAAATAGGGTATCTTACCAACCACGCCAACCGGCCAATATCATTTTGACACTATTCAAGGTTATCGTATAGCAAACAATAATTGAGTATTTAATTGCTACAAAGAATTATAGTAAAATAAAATGCAATAAAACAGTTTCCGTGTAAATTTAATGATAAGTAATTATTTATTAATCATGTCTGAAGGTATTATACAGCGTGAATTATAACTTTGGCAACACCAGGGGAATCACTCAAGCGTTGTCAACTTTGGCAACACCAGGGGAACCACTCAAGCGTTTTCAACCCTACAAAAACGTCTGTACACCGTTCTTGAGCATTATTCCTTAAATGACCAATATACATGTATTACAGAGAACCAGCTCCTGGTCGTGTGGTCCCTTCGATCGAACTGGCGAAGACTCACCGCCACGTATGAAGACGGAGACCCTCGACTCACAGCACTTATGCCTGTACAAGGCGTCAGGTAAACCAAAACAATAGATTTTTCCATATCATCAGAACCATTTTCATCTTGTAAACAAAATTGTATTTTCCTATTATACTTTGTTAAAACTATTTAATACTATGTTTTACAATATTTTTTTTTTATAAATTTTTCATCTAGATATTTTTTTCTTCTGTGACGATAGTAACTCAGTGGTAGTGTCGACGCATGCCTTGATAAAGCTCGTGGATTCCAATCTTAATATGAGCCTGAGCTTTTGGTGAAGGAAAACAAGGGTAGTTTGTAGTTCCCGCCTAGCGGCCTTCAGCTGCACTTGAGTGTCAGCTCCCTTTAAGTTGTACTTGGTTACCACCTTCGGGCCCGCCATCATTTATCAAACACAAGCCAAGAAAATAATAAAAAAGCCAGTAAGTACATCGTTTTGAAGGAAAATTACATATGTTGTTACTTATTGAATAACAATCAAAGTATACAAAAAGTTATTTTTAGGGTTCCGTACCTCAAAAGAAAAAAAAAACGGCCAAGTGCGAATCGGACTCGTGCACGAAGGGTTCCGTACCATTATATATAAGAACGGCAAAAAATCATGTCTGTTGTATGGGAGCCCCCTTAAATATTTATTTTATTCTGTTTTTTAGTATTTGTTGTTATAGCGGCAACAGAAATACATAATTTGTGAAAATTTCAACTGTTTAGCTTTCACGGTTCTTGAGATACCACCTGGTGCCAGACAGACGGACGGATAGACGGACGGACAGACAGTGAAGTCTTAGTAATAGGGTCCGGTTTTTACCCTTTGGGTACGGAACCCTAAAAAAGGAACCCTTATAAGATCACTTTCTTGTCCGTCTGTCCTTCTGTCCGTCCGTCTGTCCGTGTGTCACCATCGATTTTCTCAGGAATGGGTAGACCTAGCAAGTTGAAATTTATACCAGATACTGAAGTTGATAGTCTCTATTAGGTGTATAAAAATCAAGGTCCTGAGTTAACACGATAAAGAGATATGGGCAAATTTAGATTTTCGCGAAAACTTAGCGTAAGTACCAAAATTTACCTTAATTTTCAACTTTTTTTATAAAGAGTGTCCCCATACATACATAGTTGACGCCAATTAAGATGATAGGTCCATACTCTGAGTTGTATGGACGCTCATACAATTTAGAGGTCTAGCTTAATTGGCACCAACCTCAAATAAGGCAAATAAATAAAACTGTGCTATTGTGTGAAAGAAAATAAAAGAAAATATTTATTGCAATATTATGCTCGTGTGCGCAGAACATTTTACAGTAAAGAAACACCGTTACAGTGAAGATCGTTACACTATGCGATGTATGAGGACAACAGTCTCCAACGACAAAGTTAAGTTTGTCCCTCAATACATATCTTATCGTTAAGATTCCCGTGATGGACGAACTATTTACATACCTATAAGTTTGTACGGAACCCTCGGTGCGCGAGTCCGACACGCACATGGCCGGTTTTTTTTTAACAAGTCATTGATTAAGTACATAGAGAACTAAATAAAGAATCATTTTTTGTTACAGTTAATCATTAATAATATAAAATTTGAATATCCGTTTGTAATACCAAAATTCAACAGTTTTTTAATAAATATACTTTAATACGGAACTTATAACGAAAAAAAAACTTTTTCTTTTTGTCTGTCTGTTTGTTGCGGTTAATCTCCGAAACGGCTGAACTGAATTTGACGGGACTTTCACTGGCAGATAGGTGATGTTAAGAGTAACTTAAGTTACTGAATTGGTTATATGCACATTTTTATACCAGGTATGCGGATTAAACCGCGAGGAACAGCAAGTAACTCATATAATGCCTCCACTATGTGGTAGGGGTTGAAGCCTTCTCCACCACATAAACCCAGTGTAAATGAATCCTATTTTTCCTCAATGATATGGTAATCTCCAGGGTATTCCTGATGATGTTGATAATGTCGACGCACGCCAGCTGCATCCACGTGATGTCCTACAACCACAACCCACGGGTCATCGAAGAGGTCGGTCTACATTTACTATTTAGTCTATGAGCAAGCTTTGACATTTATTTGCAATTTCGTATTTGGTGTTTTGTTTTTCCTTTATTGGCTCGTTGGGTTTTGCCGTGATCTTTATATGGGCCATCCATATAAAGATTACGTCACACGAATATCATGATTTTTGACACTCCCTAGTGTGAGGACACATCATTTTTCATCTAGAAATTATTAAATTAAATCACCAGTTCTGAAATTAGTTTTATTTCCATTTAAATATTTTTTTTATAAAATCAACATCAAACAAATTTATGTTTATATATATAGAGTTGGAAATATTTAAAAGTTTTTCGTTAACAGTACAAATTTCACGTTTTAATACTTAAATCAAAATCTAAAATAAGTATTTTGAAATGTGACGTCACAAAATTTAGAATCCCTCCCATTTCTTGTCACACAATGTCACACTTCGTCGACCCCCGTCCCCGTGTGACGTAATTTATGGATAGCCCCTAGTAATGCACTTGGGGCTAGCCCCCGTATTGGCTAAATGGAACTTATGCCTTTAATATTAGAAATATAATCGACTGTCAATTCTAAACGTTTGGTGTGTGTGCAGAGACAATAGTCTATAGTTAATGACAATAATTGTAATTTAAATTTTTATCATAATTTTCAGTTTTTGGTTAAACGGCTTATGTTTTGTTTACTCGTGGTTTTCACAATTTACTTTATATTTGTTTATTATGTATGTATGTGTTTGTACACATACTTTTTAATATTGTTATTACGCTTTTTATTTCTGTAAACTTTTGTTTTTATTTGTCCTGTCAATGGATTTTTTTACTTTTAGGGTCTTATTATACTAAAGATATATTTTCTAAATAGATGTAGGTACCTATACGCCACTCTTGGCTAACCCTGCGCCTAACACCCTGTATGTACACTTAAAATTCTAATGTGGGAAAGTGAGATTACAACTTTGAGATAACACGAATAACATAATAGTTTTGGTTCATAAATACTATGTCAGTAACACCATACAATTTCAATCAATACTTTTAGAGAAAATCCCTTTTGAATATATATTTATGCTCGTGACTGTACTATACAAAAAAAATATGAGTCAAAATACATAACTAGTGATCAAGGATTCGACAAATAAGGCATTTTCAAAACACAATATCGACAACCGTATGTAAAACAGTTTGCTTAATATGGAGTGGACAGAGATAATGAACTGACTACTAATCTATATTACAGGCTTCTCGTATACCCTGGATGATGATGTTCATCAACGGCACCTCAGTGGTGCAGGTGTTCGTCGTGGTGTCCAACTTCCTCCTCGCCTACAACCTGCTGCTCTACTCCAAGACGCAGCCACTCAGCCTCAGGATGCTGCCCTTGTGTATCGCGAAGAGAGTTGCCAGGTAAGGACAAGCCTTGACTGATACAACCATGAAGGGTAGCTTCTTTTTATAGCATAAGGTGTACTAAACATTTTTCAAAATGTTAAGCCTAAGGAGTTCAAAAAGGAAATGGCTAGTGTTACCACGGGAGAAAAGATTTTTGAAATATGATTCTCATCATCATCAACCTACATCAGGTCCACTGTTGGACATAGGTCTCTCCCAAAATACGCCACTGAGCCCGATCTTTGGCTCTCATACTCCAGTTAATATGATTCTAGTTCTCTCAATTTCTTCTTTAGTTATTATACTTAGTTCTGCTAGTAAAAACTGTCAATTTGGACTGACGCCACCCCAGACGTGCTCTCTTTTTTTTATACAACATAGTCGGCAAACAAGCCAAACGCCTGATGGTAAGTGGTTACCGTAGCCTATGAACGCTTGCAACACCAGACGTATCACTCGCGCGTTGCTGACCCTTCCCCCCTCCTCGATGAGCTCTGGCACCTTACTCACGCGCAGGAACACAATTATAAGTTATTTGGCTGTGGTATCTGTAAGATGGAGGTACTTCCCCTATCGCTATGCTCTACCTCTCCTAAACCCTCTCTTAGACCCTGATGATCCTATCACGCCGCCTGGCTCCAGCCAGTCAGATCCTTGAATGCCTTGACATGGCGGGACCCATGACCTTCCCTCTTCCATCCTTCGAGTTAACCCGTAGCGTGTAATCTTCTTATCAAAGCCCTGAGAACGAACATCTATCGCAAGCGTAGCGTCATCGTGTCGAGTGCGTTATATCCGCCATGTTTATGAGTATTAGTTCTCGGTTCATCCATCATATTCCTGTAACTCTTCATTCGTAGATCAGGAATCCTTGACATACTTGCAGTAGGAAATTAGTTGAAAAACATCGTTAAACATTCAAATTATAGTCTATTTTAGATTGAGCCTTGATAACCATAGCCAAAAAGAGAGTTGGAACCTAAAAGAGGGTACCGGAATTGTTATTTTTTAACCTCGACTCTAAAGGTCAATTGACTGAATCATTATCGATTTGGAGCTTTACCTACTAAGTCAATAAGTCAACAGGTAGGTACCTATCTATTGAATAATTTAATAAATTAGATAATATGTAAACATAATAAAATAAAATTGACTTATTTAATGTATTGAATTGAAAATAAAACATTATCAACTAAGTAATTTGCATAAAACGTTATTGAAAATTAGCATTATGTTCGCTATTGATCGACTGTGGATTAGATCGGTCAATAAATTGCTTTTGATACTTATAAGTCGGACTCGTCTTTTATTGTAACAGTTATTTAAGATTATTATGGAAAATTCTATTTTGTGAAACCTAGTTTCACTGCTTACTAAATGGCATTTTAAAATGATATATTTTATTATTAACCCCCGACGCAAAAACTCGACGGGGTGTTTGTTATAAGTTTTACGTGTCTGTGTGAGTGTGTGTGTCTGTCGGTGGCATCGTAGCTCCCAAACGGATGAACCGATTTTGATTTTTGTTTTATTGTTTGAAAGGTGAATTAGTCGGGAGTGTTCTTAGCTATGTTTGATGACAATCGGACCAAGATGGCCGCCGCCATAAAATGGCGGTTTACATATTTTTTCACAACACCCTCAATATGGGTATCAAATGAAAGGGCTTGACTAGTAGAATACTATACACTATGATAAATTTCAAATCCAAGATGGCCGCCTTCACAAAATGACGAATTACATATTTTTCGATTACAACATAGCAACCGTAGGGGGGTATATTCAATTATTTAATTTTGTTTGATTATTTTTGTTTGTATTTAAAGTGATAATAATTTATTTACAAAAGTAATAAGGCGATGATAGCTCAGTGGTAGTGACGTCCGACGCCGCGGCGAAGGTCGTGGGTTCGAATCCTACAATGAGCTTGAGCTTTCGGTGAAGGAAAACATCGTGAGGAAACCATAGCACGGTGGTAGGGTACTTTGTAGTACCCGCCTGGCTGGCTACCACCCTCATGTTGAAAATCTGTCGCCAAACACCTATTGGTGTGTTCCGGCAGCTGCACTTGAGAGCCAGATCCTTCTAGGCTTTGTGTGCTTACCACCTTCGGCCACATCATCACCTACCATAGTGAGATTGTGGTCAAACACAAGCCTATACAAAGTAAAGTAAAAAAAAAAAAAAAAGTAATACAATCTACACAATATTGTAAAGAGGTAAAGTTTGTAAGTTTAGAGGTACCTAATCTTCGAAACTACTGATCCCATTTGAAAAAATCTTCTTGCGTTAGAAAGCCCTTTTATTTAGAAAGGTAATATACTATTTTTTAATCCGGGAACGTGGGTGAAACCGCGGGGAACAGCTAGTATATAATAATGTCAAAGTTGTTATCGAAGCTGCGGCCGCTGTCGATGGGCAAGTTTCCCGACAGGCTGGCAGAGCAGCTTTCTTCTTTGGATATTTCTGTTTGATATTTACACACAAACCATACGAATAATTTGTCTAACATAGGCCTATACATAGTGAAATATATATTAAATCATTTGATTAATTTTCTTTTATTAACTATTACATGTGATAATTTGTACACACCACCCAGTAAGGCGAAATGTTATGTCGATTCCTTCCTCATTATTATTTATCTTATAAAAAAACACCTACTACTATTTCTTGCAAATAAAGGGAATATTTATACGGTAAAAAATAGCAAAAAAAATACCATACAAGTGGCTTTCCACTAAGGATACAAAGTGAGTGACTTATGAGTATATTATAGCTTGATTGTCATGATGACAGACAAGATACAAATTGTCACCATACCTTCATCAATAAAATGGGTTAAACATGGTTATATTACTGAACATCGTAATTAAAAATCAAAAAACGCGGAAGAATTTTGCTCCTACATACTATACGAGAATAAAGTATTTAAATAAATCTACTATTCAAGATATTTTATTACAATAATAAATTGTAATGAATAGCTTGTAACTTTGGATTGTTGGATTGTTTTTATAAATAAAAGAACGTGTTGAATGTTCATATTTAATTTCATTCAGCTCTTTTGAATACTAGAGGAACTTTAGTTTATTTCTCAGGAAGTACTTTTACCTTAAATTAATCGAGAATCTGTACTATATTTCATTTTTTTTTCTTAGTGAGCAATTTTTCTCCAACAACTGATTTTATACAGAGTTTACTTAAGTATTATATTTTACATACTTAAAATATTTTTTTTGTCTGTAATTTTAATTATCAGTATAGCAGCATTATTGTTTATTTTCATACGTTAAGTTTGTCCTTTAATTTGTTCTTAATTAGACGTTACAACTTACTTAATTCTTCTGTTTTTCTATTTCTATTGCTCATATATTGGCTCACACATTTTGTAAAACATTACTAAACTGGTGTAGTCAAAGTCAAAGCCATTTATTCAGTTTAGGCCCTAAGAGGGCACTTATAAACGTCGAAACTACTGAAGTTACCACCGTACATGTACAAGCTGTTGGTCTTCCAATAAACAATCTTCAAATAAATAAATAAATGTAATATCTTTGGAAGAATCTCTTAAACTATATTTTTTTTTGTCGGATGTATTGTTTCGATTTAAGGCTTTACCAAACGGAATGAAGATTGGTGATAATAAAGTCTTATATTAATAGTCTTTCCCTAAGAAATATTGATCATCATATACACATATAATCTATCTAGGTATATATATTGATTCTATATATATACCTAGATAGATTATATTTATGTTGACTTACTTACTGGCTGTACTCCAGGATGGCTCCAGTCCATCTCCTGGTGGTGTGGTACGCGGCGACCTGGTGGCCCCGCGCCCGCAGCGGGCCCATGTGGCCGGCGCTGGTGGAGACCGAGGCTGCCGTCTGCCGCCGCAAGTGGTGGACCCACGCGCTGTTCATCAACAACTTAGTGGACCCGGGTGAACACTGCTTCGTGCAGACTTGGTAAGTTTATAACCCCGTTAGACGCATATTAATTCTTGGTAGGGATCTTATAGTTTACCTACCAAATTTTTGTTATTCGCCATGAGAAAGACAATAGTTTGACGGGCAGTTGGCGTGGTTGGTAAAATATCCCCTTACAAGTTGCGGGTTCGATTCCCGCCCAGTACATACATGTGTGCGTGAACATGTCTGTTTGTATTGAGTCTGCGACTAATATAGAAAGAATGAAGAAAGAAAAACATTTATTCATGACAACACACAACATTACATACAAACATTACATCAATTTAAAGAACTATACACACAGACAAACATTTTCAATACTAACTATCCAACAAACAAACAATAATGTAATGTTGCGCGATGCCAGGAATAGGTCCCGACTCAGCAAAATGCTAAGGCTAGTTTATAACTAACCTTCGGGCTGGTTTTCAGTCGGAACCCACGACCTTAGTATATCAGTTATCTGGTTTCCATAGCACAAACTCGGCTTAGTTTGGGATCAGATGGCCGTGTGTGAGGAATGTTACAGAATATTATTATTTTGTAATGACCCAGGTTCTTAGCAATGGACATGCAGCTGTACATAGTGGCGTCGGCGCTGACACTGGTGCTGTGGCGACTGCGCATGCGCGCGCTGCCCGTCCTGGCGGCGCTGACCGTCGCCTCGTGCCTCCTCAACGCCGCCCTCTCATACGCCTTCGACTGGAAGGCTCTCTTATACTTTGTTTATCCTGAGTGAGTTAACAGTCTTTCATATGATTTTTTTATATCAGAAATCTGGCAAGCAGGACATTGGAAATATCAGTGGAATTGCCTAGAAGGCATCTGACTCTCCAGTGCAACTGCCGGAACACACCAATAGGGGCTTGGCGACAGATTTTCAACTTGACGGTGGTAGCCAGCCAGGTGGGTACTACAAAGTACCCTACCACCGTGCTGTGGTTTCCTTACGATGTTTTCCTTCACCGAAAGCTCAAGCTCATTGTAGAATTTGAGCTATCATCAAAAATATCCTACATCCAACTAATATTATAAATGAGAAAGTTTGGATGTATGGATGTTTGTGAGTCAGTCACGCATAAACGGCTCGATGGATTTGGATGAAACTTGGCACATATATAGATCATATAGATACATAACATAACATATAGAGTACTTTGTATCCCGAGAAAACATAAGATCCCTCAGAAAGGCGGGTGAAACTGCGGGGCAGAAGCTAGTCTTTATATATGAACTCCTCAAAGGTGTTGGTTGAAAGGCCTAAAGTGTCGGGTCTGCTGGTAGTGTCATTATTTATCAACATCATATACAGCCCGAATATGACCACTGCTGAATGTAGGCCCCCATTAATTTCCATATCGAACGGTTTTTGGCCGCTTGCAACTAGTGGCTCCTGGCGACTCTGACCAGGTCGTTGGTTCACCTCACTGCACCTTAAATTAGTTGAAACCTAGCCTTCTGTTGGATTTCTATTGGGTCCCTGTTTTAGCCTCCTAATTTTTTTTTAGCAACTATCTATATATATAAAATGCTTTGTCCTGAATCACTGAGGATCAACGCACAGCCTAAACGCTGATCGTAGAGAACTGAAACTTGGAGGGTGTGTTCCTTGTATGACGTTGGCATCCGATAAGAAAGGATTTTCCGGAATTCTACCCCTAAGGGGTGAAAAATGGGGGCAAAGTTTGTATGGGACAACGTGATACCTTGGTCCAATCTACTTCAAATTTTGCATAAATATTCTTTAACAGAATTAATTGAAGATACGTTTCGTATTTTATTGAAACTCATCGCATAACGGGGTTAAAAAGGGGTAGAAATTTATTTTGGGGTGATTTGCATCGAAGTTGATATCAATAGTGCTTTTGATATAAATTACATTTTATTTTGACACATGTTTGAAAACTCAATCCGTCAATCAATATTTTTCCCGTCAGATTTATTTGAAACTTGAAATTAATAAATTTGTCAACACAATGAAACACGTAATGTCGGTGTTTTTCGAAATTCTTACCCTAATGGGGTGCAAAAGATTTGTGGAACGACAATTTTTGGAATGGAGTAAGGGGGTTCAGTTTGTCGGGATATTTGGGCTCCTGGCTAGAACCAAGGAAAATGTTTTGTAGCATTAATCGGGGGAAATAGGTATATTTTGTAAGTGTCTTTATTGTGGAAAGTAATTGGAATACGAATCCTGCATAAATATTTCTCAGAGCAGAATATTAAGATTATTATTATTATCATCTCTCTCTTTTCACCCGAAAAGGTGTGCAAAAGTGTGTATGGGAAAACGTAATTTTTTCAGGGTAGGTATGTATGTGAAAAAAATATGTTTGGAGTTACACTTTGTGTAGGTATACGGATTGGGGCTTCTTATAACGTAGGGGTGTACTAAGAATTTTTTGTTGGGGATCGCGGGTGAAACCGCGGGGCGGAAAGCTATCTATACATATAGGTAATAAAACAGTAGAATCCGGTGTTTCTGTACATTGAAGAAAAGTAACCATATCTGTCTGTCTGATTATTTGTTAACGCACATTTCCAGAACTACTGAACGGATTTTCATGCAGATTTCACAGGTAGACTGAGATTAATTAATAAAGGAGCAGAATATAGGCTTCATTTAAATAAAATCGATGTTAAAAAAAGTACCTAATCGTCATTCAATGATTTTTGGAATTTACTTTTATACCTACTGTTCGAAATGTATCTGGAACCCGCGTGTATCTACATTATTTTTTAATTGAAATGGAGTGTGTTTGATGTAGGAAGAGTCAAATTGCAAAGAAACCATTTTGATTTTTTGTCTGTCTGTCCATCTTTTTGAACACGCTAATCTCTGAAACCATCGAACGGATTTTCGTGGGTTTTTCACAGTTTAATTAGGCTTCACTTGGCGCTTCGAATATTTGTTTCGTCGAAATTGGCTAATGGGAAAAACTTATAGACGTTTTATAAAGTCTGCGCGAGCGAAGCCGCGGGCGAAAAGCTATTGGTGTATAAAATTTAATTGGAACTTTTTTTTATCAGAAACCTAAGCAAGATGTACCGCGGTATACCATCATTTTCGTGGATGTATATGTCCCCGTGGGGCAGCCTGCCCGCGTGCCTCATCGGCCTGTTCCTCGCGCACTTGCACTTCGAGCTGCAGGAGCGAGGGTTCAAGGCTTCCTTGTACAAGGTACTTCATTAATGTGACATTAAATAATTGTGTTTTTTAACTAACACTAAAGTTTATACAAATATTTTCCACTACCCAGGGCGGTAGCGAATATCGCCTACATCCGATAAGGTTTATAAATTAAAATTAGACACAGATCAATTCTAAGTGGAAGTTTCAAATTCAAATTCAAATTCAAAAATCATTTATTCAGTTTAGGCCCTAATAAGGCACTTATGAACGTTACAAATGATTCTACCACCGGTTCGGAATACACTTGGACTGAGAAGACTCCGGCAAGAAACTCAGCAAGGGACATTTTTTATAGATCTTTGTTCTTTTTTATTTATGTAAAAATTTAATTACTAATAACAAAGTTTATAAAATTTTAATGAAATAGTTTGTGTAGCGAACATTTCATTTAAATGCATTCTTGTCTTCTATAAAATCAGAAACTTTATAGTACCCTTTCTTACATAACTTTTGTTTAACTAATTTTTTAAATCTATACACAGATAGTTCTTGAATTTCTTTGGGTACTTTGTTATAGAAACGTATACATTGCCCCTTGAATGAGTCCCTCACTTTGCTGAGCCGAGTTACAGGTACAGCAAGTTTGTGCTTATTTCTAGTGTTCAAGCTATGAGTATCGCTGTTCTTAGGAAAATTTTGTATATTTTTCCGAACATAAATTAAATTTTCATAAATGTACTGTGACGACACAGTCATAATATTTATGGATTTGAATTTATCTTTAAGAGAATCTCTAGGACATAATTTATAAATTGCGCGAATAGCCCTCTTCTGCAGAATAAAAATTCTATTGATGTCGGCACCACTGCCCCAAAGGAGGATGCCGTAAGACATCAAGCTGTGAAAATAACTGAAATAAACTAATCTTGCCGTAGATTCGTCAGTGAGAGAACGAATTTTCCTCACTGCATAAGCTGCAGAACTAAGTCTATTCACTAAATTACAGATATGTGGGCTCCATTGTAGCTTATCATCTAAAGTGATACCTAAAAATACGGTTGTTTCAACAAGATCCAGTTTTTCGCCTTTAATAACAATGTCTGTGTTCAAATGTCTTACATTGGGTTGACTGAATCTGATCTAACTGTTTCTAACTGTAAGTGCGGGTACCACAGCGGGTACGCTCTATGCGCCGCGGTTAACCGCAATGCAGCCAGCCGTCCGGTTGACTACTTGTATGAAAAAATAGTACACACGCACAGTGTGTTTTAGAAACTATATTTTTGATTGCGGCTAACCGAACGGTTGGCCGCATTACGGTTAACCGCATAGTGTGTAGGCGCACTGAGGCTCGTCGCACACGTGTCACTCGCCACAGCCACAAAACACCGCCACCGAGCTGCGGACTTAGTTTTCATACGCTACACGCCATAAATCGCCGCTACTAACATCCTGCGATCACTACTGACTACAAAATACCGACACTCACCGCTTGCAAATTATTTCACTGCAATAGGTTGAAAGAGTAGCGGTCACCGACCACAAGAGGCTGTCGCGCGCTTCCGCTACTCAGCAGCCGATTCTAGGTTTAGGTGGCGAACTGTTTTGAGTATAATTATTTACTAGGTAGTTCGTAAAGACTGATCTGGTCGTATATTCTATGTCGTATGTGCAGTGGGTCTGGCTGCCGTACCACCTGACCATCCCGCTGACCATGTCGCTGCTGGCTCACAGCGGCGCGGTGCGCGAGGGCTCCAGCGCGCCGCGCGCCGCGCTCTACGTCGCGCTCGAGCGGCCCGTGCTCAGCACCATCGCCGCCTTCGCACTCTTCGCCATGTTCAATGGAGTCGACGGTCAGTTCACTCGCATATCCTAACCTGAAGTACGCGACTACCTAACGTTAGGTTCGGTGCGGTTAAAGGAGTTTCCTACCGTGGACGCTCAGTTATTGGAACGAGCTCCCCGTCGTGGTTATCTGAGAAGGTAGTGAAGAGATTTTTGAAAACAATTGATGAAATGAACTAAATGGACCAAAACCAAACATCTGAAGGTAGAAGAACAAAATGTATTCATTTTCAAAAAAGAAAATATCTTAAAAGATGCGTATATTTAGGTATAATCAGCTCGTCGAACAACAATCAATCATCTATGTTCAGCGACTTTTGTATTTCATATTGTAAACATATTTATTTGTAGTTCTATGATGACAAGGTTGTTTTGTAGTTCACTTTGATCAGTAATATATGGTAAGTTGTAATGGTTTGGTAATACTGAAACTTAATTGTGTTCAGCGACTTCTGTTGCTGACTGTACCCTAAAAAAAAATTTTCGAGATTTTATTTTACCATTTTGTCGGCGTCATTAATATGTATATCCATGCCAAATTACAGCTTTCTAGTACTAACAGTCTCTGAGCTAAGTTGCGGACAGACGGACATTGCGAAACTATAAGGGTTCCTTGTTGACTACGGAACCCTAAAAAGAAATAATTGGGAACAGATAACACATTTTGAAATGTTTTGTTAAGATCGGATAAGTACATAGTTTCGGAGTCTATCGCGGACCAACATCGTGATGGTAATTTTATATAATTAAGATATATTTTCGTTTCTGTATCATTAAATAGACATTTGTATTTTGTCGTGGTACACCAGGTATGAAGCGAGTGTTCGGTTGGCGCGGGTGGCACGCGCTCGGGCGGCTCTCGCTGGCCGTGCTGATGGTGCACTGGTGCGTCAACATGACCATCGTGGCGTCGCGGCCGCAACCTGTCACCACCGCCCTCCTTGACGTCGTAAGTACAATGCATATGCAGCCCGGGGATCATCGGCACCTAATATTTTTCTTATATTATTGTATATCTAATATGATGCACGTAATTATATGTTGCTACCACCGTCTATCTATAGGCATTACCAAAGCCTAGAAGGCAACTGACTCTAGTGCTAATACATCAGTAAGTTTTTGGCAAATAATTTTCATCTTGATTTATCTTCGATGATGCTCTAAAGTTAAAATCTTATTAATTTTACTGATATTACGGAAGTTTGGACGTTAAGCTAGTTGGAGACCTCCTAGGTGGCTTGACAACTCCAACAGTAGGTTGACCAGCAGTGGACAAATATAGGATGTAAAGGAAGTAAGGGAAGCTAGTACAAAATAAGGATCTATGTATAGTCCAGATTGAACCAATTGAATTTCAATCCTATAAGGTTTATTTTCGATTCCATTTGACTTAAGGTTTACGCAGTGGTTTTTTTGTTTATTCTTCAATAAGTTACACTTTTTTGTTCACCAGTTGGTAGACTGGATGGCGACCACCATGAGCTCGTACCTGATCGCGGTACCAATCACCCTGATCGTGGAGATGCCGCTGCAGAGGTTCCTCGGCGCTTTGATCTTCCGAATAGCTAGGACCTAGTTGTACATGCATTACCTATCATGCCTTATAGGATCTGATCACCTTCAATCGTGACATTATTTACTACAATGAGGTTGTGGTTAAAGTCAAGCCTACAATGCAACAAAACTTTGTAGGCAGGTATTTTATATGTAGGAATGTTGTTGGGTCTTTAAAGAGAGATGATATAATAAGTAATACTAGAAATCAACGTTGATTTACTGGTAATGTGAGCAGGATTCATTCAACCAAAACTATTCTTACACTGGACTACAAGTCTTCGGGAAATTTCCACCCGTACGTTGTTGACATCCCGAACATACGGACACAACGTTTTGTATCCTCATTTATTTTATAATGCGAACAGCGAAGGAGTGGAACTTGCTAACAGTAACTGTATTTCTTGACTACCTACTACAAACTAGGGACTTTCAACGCCAGAGTGTCATAAGCTTTTTCTGGGCAAACGGCTTCGTCACCTTTTATGGGCGGATCAGTGCCCAAAGCCAGTTTGTTTTTTTTTTTTATTAATGACTAATTAAGAGTAACAAAAAACATTCACCATCATACAATTTTCAAGATACTTGCCAATATATAAGTTTAGAATTATTTGCAGTGTAATTTTAGTTCAAGTTGCATAATTTGTAAGTATTATGGGTCTACACATAATGTTCTCTTTAGAGAAAGCGGACTGAGCATTTAAGCAATAATTAATTTAAGTATTTTATGAATGGTATATCAACATCCCACAAAAAGAATAACTTAGCAATTTTATTTGTTTTACTCATACATTTGTTTGTCATGCAAACTTATGATACTGGTTGAAATAAAAAAATATATATACTATTTATAAAATGTATACATTTATTAAAAGTTATTTCACAAATCACGGAATTTCTATTTTTAAACGTATCTACATGGTAACGTTGAAATAAAAACGAACTTTTAATAGAAGAAAATGATGCCATCCTTTATACGTGTTTGTACGAATTATTACTATTATAACTGTTTTTTTTAGAATTGTTGTTTGAACATAAACTGTCAAAACAAAGATGGGACATTTATACAGATTTAATAGATTACAAAAAAAAGTTATATGCCGCATCGTGATGTATGAAAACGCCTTTTTAGGGTTCCGTAGCCAAATGGCAAAAAACGGAACCCTTATAGATTCGTCATGTCTGTCTGTCTGTCTGTCTGTTCGTCCGTCAAAGCCACTTTTTTCCGAAACTATAAGAGCTATACTATTGAAAATTGGTAAATAGATGTATTCTGTGAACCGCATTAAGATTTTCACACAAAAATAGAAAAAGAACAATAAATTTTGGGGGTTCCCCATACTTAGAACTGAAACTCGCGAGAGACACTTCCAAAGTGGTAAAATGTATGTCCCCCCCTGTAACTTTTAAAATAAGAGAATGATTAAACTAAAAAAAATATATGATGTACATTATCATGCAAACTTCCACCGAAAATTGATTTGAACGAGATCTAGTTAGTAGTTTTTTTTAATACGTCATAAATCGTGAACCGCAATTTACCTTTCATTCAATCAACTCAAATATAAAAAAATTTAAGGTACGCAAGGTACAGCACAAATACAGGAAAAATTCCAAAAAATAAAAAAAGTTGAAAATTAAAGGGTGTCCTCATACATACATAGTTAGGCCAATTAATAAAGATCTCTGAGTTGTATGGGCGCTCATACAATTTAGAGGTTTAGCTTAATTGGCACCTACCTCAAATAAGGTAAATAAATAAAATTGTGCATTTCCCGTGATGGACGAACGATGGATGAAGTTTGTACGGAACTCCAACTCGCACTTGGCCGGTTTTTTTATTGTTTAAGTTTTCTTTAAGTAATAATAAGTAGTATTTATAACACTGTACGTACAGCTAGTGAATCGAATATTTTAATAAATGGGTACTGTGATTATTATGATTTTTTTTTATTCAAACACATCCTTCAAACATGTGCTAGAAAGAGATAGCGTTTTGTGTCTCGTACTCACACAAGATCAACATGATTCTCTTTTATTTTTGAACTGAAATATAGACAACACAAAACTATATGAACCATCGCAGACGGTGCCAAAAAAAAGGGACGTTAAATGAATGCAGTGAAGGCAAAACACACCCAAAATAGGAGCAATGACCTGGAGTTTTTGCTCATGTAAAAAATCGTGAGGAAACTATAGCATGGTGGTTTGTAATGCCAGCCTACCTGTAACATCCTGATGGTGAAGATCATCTACCGATGAAATGAAATGAAAATGAAAGTATTTTTTATTCAAATAAGCACTTGTGAATAGTCTGACTCTAACGCACGGTTCGGAAGGTTGCTTTTACTGAGAAGAGCCGAAAAGAAACTCAGCAATTACTTTTTTCAAAACCAACTCGGATTTATTACATTAAATTATACTCACTGACAATATATGTGTTATAACAAAAAAAGAAAAGAAACAAAATGATGAGTGACTTAGTTAATAAATAGATGGTAAATTTAGGCAGACCAGCCCCCACAAGCAGCACCTGTTCACAAGTATGACACATGTGGCAGTCATCGCCCTCCTCGCACATATTTATGTGTTCCAGTAGCTGCACTTGAGAGTCAGTTGCTCTACAGGCTTTATTTGCTGACCAATTTGGGTTACATCATCACTTACCATGATCAGATTAAGGTCAAACACACGCATATTCACAGTGACAAAAAGGCCTCCAAATGATGCATGGTGATGAATTTTCAACTTGGAACTGGAGTACAGATTGGGAGACCCTGCATGGCGGCGTAGAATTGCATTTACAGAATAACTTATAATATAACTTATAGTTGTGTTCCTGCGCGTGAGTAAGGTCGCCAGAGCTCATCGGGAAGGGTCGACAATCGAGTGATACCCCTGGTGTTGCAAGCGTTCATAGGCTACGGTAACCGCTTACCATCAGGCGGGCTGTATACTTGTTTGCCGACTGTTGTATAAATAAAAGTTGTAATCGAAAAAGGATTAAATAAATTTTCGGAAAACCCCCGACAGCAATTATCAAATATATAGTACTACACATATTAACATAATGATAAATCCATGAAAATCCGTCGGGTGCTGCCATTACCATATTTGTTCCCGATTTCAATTAATAATATATAGCAGTATAGGAAAGTTATTATGTGTCGTAGAGATACAGCAATTTATATCAACTAGAGACTACATTTATTTACGTACCCAACGCAATTTCAATTAGTCACAAACTCATAAAATTGCAAAATTTTAATTCAATTTGGGGCAGGGAATGGCAGCCCCCCGACGGATTTTCTTGTATTTATCATTATAGATAAATATCCGATTTATTTATGTATACTAATATTAAAAAGCTGAAAAGTTTGTTTGTTTGGTTGAACGCGCTAATCTCAGGAACTACTGGTTCGAATTGAAAACATTTTTTTAGTGTTAGATAGCGCATTTATCGAGGAAGGCTATAGGCTACTTTTTATCCCGGGAAAACATAAGATCCCTCGGGAACACGAGTGAATCTGCGGGGCGGAAGCTAGTTTATTAAATACTGACTTGACTATGTAAAGTAATGTGACTACAATTTTATTTTATAACTTGACATTGACAAACACAAGCCCTGTGATCCCATAAAAAACATTCTGAACAAATACAAAAATATTTTGACAGTTATGTGACAGATGACGTCGCCATTTTTTCAAGAAAGAACTGGGACAAAAAATATTCTGGGACATTACTCCTTACACACGGCCATCTGACCCCAAACTAAGCAGAGCTTGTACTATGGAAGCCAGATAACTGATATACTACATATACTACTGTTCTTTTGTAAATACATACATATTATAGATAATTACAACCAGACACAGGACAAACAGACATATTCATGCACACAAATGTTTGTCCTGAGTGGGAATCGAACCTACGGATACCTGCTGCGTGATAGATAGGGTATCTTACCAACCACGCCAATATTATGTCAAAGTAAATAAATTTATTATTTATTTACTTTGACATACGAGTGAACGTTGCCATGTTTCATTTAGTTTTTTCTTTCTTTGTTGTGAAACAATACATTATGATTAATGAATTGTTAGCATAGGCAAAGACAAAATAAGTAGGGACCTACCATTTTCTCTTCTGATTGTGAATCGATTTCTTTTTGTTTAGTAGCTACTAAACAAAAAGACTATAACCACAGATTAGTAAATAGTTACTATGCGATTACCACGAGCTTTAGTGTTATCCAATAAAAACAAAACTCCACAGCGAAGTATGACCGATTAACTAAAAACTAAACTAAATATATGAAAAATGTAACCTTGCTGAGTTTCTTGCCGGTTCTTCTCAGTTGAAGGCGACTTCCGAATCGGTGGTAACTTCAGTAGTTTCGACGTTCATAAGTGCCCTCTTAGGGCCTAAACTGAATAAATGGCTTTGACTTTGACTTTGAACTCTAGTTATCAAAATTGAACAACGTTGGCATCATTCCTTTGTTTATAGATCAGCTCCTTGAATTGTCATTTTTTTTAATTTTAACATGAATAAAAATACTTTTAAATATTTAAAGACTGTCATAAAGTAATTTAAATATTTCTCATCAAACTCACCGAAGCGTTCCTCACAGCTTAATAAATGAGATTTATAAATATATTTTTTTTGAAGTGAAACTTCTTTATCGACGTATGGGAGAAATTTTTGTAGCAAATCGTCACGTTTTTCGGTTACGCGCCATGTTGCTTTTATTATGTTTTCCCGTATTTTGGAAGGCAAAGGGTTCTAGCTCATACAGCCTAGCCATTTATCTTATTTATCTTCTTAGTTTTGAATTAATGTCTGACATCTTAAATGAAGTTAGCTAGCGAAAAACATTGGTTGCCATGGCAACCAATGTTTTTTAGTAAGCGTTACTTCCGTCAGAATTTTCTGGGGGGAAAATGCCTGAGTTTTTGATGACAAAAACTATAGTTGACTACCACCCTTAAGTTTAAAAATGGGCACTAATTTTCTCAGAACATAGCTTGAATGCCATGGGTTCGTATCCTACAAGGAGCTTGAGCTTTCTGTGAAGGAAAACTAGGAAACAAAAGCATGTAGGGTAATTTATAGTAGGTATCCATATGGCTGGCTACCACTCTCAACTCTCAAGTTAAAAATGACAACGCGCGAGTGATACCCCTGGTGTTGCAAGCGTCAATAGGCTACGGTAACCGCTTTCCATCATGCAGGTCGTATGTTTGTTTGTCACCTTAGTGGTAAAAGAAAAAACCAACAGGACTTATCAGTGTGATCTTTTCTAGCTTGTTGCTAGTAGTGCGAAGCCGGGGCGGGTTGCTAGTATAAAATAAAACAAATTACATACATAATCTGCCGATGCTAGTAAACTCCTCCCCGACGAGCAATTTGGGTTCCGACCCAAACACTCGTGCATCCACCAAGTCCACCGAATCGTGGAACACATCTCCGCCCAATATCAAAAAGGCTACATGACAGGCGCCCTCTTCTTCGATGTCGCGAAGGCATTCGACAAGGTGTGGCACACCGGCTTGATTTACAAGCTATACACTCTAGGTGTGCCACCGAGACTCGTGACCATCCTACGAGACTTCTTGTCGAATCGCCATTTTCGATATCGTGTCGAAGGCGTCCTGTCCTCCCCTCACCCCATTAGTGCCGGTGTCCCTC
Organism: Tetheella fluctuosa; assembly: GCA_951216915.1. Taxonomy (NCBI): domain Eukaryota; kingdom Metazoa; phylum Arthropoda; class Insecta; order Lepidoptera; family Drepanidae; genus Tetheella; species Tetheella fluctuosa. Next base: position 10,291,325 of record OX578233.1, on the reverse strand, counting down.
AGGGCTCGGTACTATCTCCCTTGCTTTTCACGCTCTACACGAGCGACATCCCTAAAGCCAAGAATACGCAGTTCGCCCTTTTTGCGGACGACACTGCCATATACTGCTCTGGCAGAAGCCCGCCCGCGATCTCCAAAAAACTCCAGACCGCAGCCAACGCCCTAGGCGTATGGTTTCGGAAATGGAGAATAGAGATCAACCCCTCCAAAAGTCAGGCGGTTCTCTTTTATAGAACCGACAAAAAAAGACGCCCTCCCGCTCCCAAGCCAGTCACTTTATTCGGCGAGCCGATCCCTTGGGAGAGGCAAGCCAAATATCTCGGCGTGACACTCGATGATCGCCTATCCTTCGCTGCACACATAAAGAAGGTCCGCGCGCGCGCCTCCTTTGTGGCAGGACGACTCCACTTTCTTATTAACGCCCGGTCTAAACTTGCCCTAAAAAGCAAGATTAGACTCTATACCGCGTGTATCCGTCCCATCATGACGTATGCGAGTACCGTGTTCGCTCACGCTGCTCCAACACACCTCCACACCCTTCAGGTGGTTCAGAACAGATTCATGCGCAAAGCCACGGGCGCCCCGTGGTACATGCGCAATGAAAACCTCCACCTTGACTTAGGTCTCCCTACAATCAAACAATTCATGAAACGCGCCTCACGCAGATATTTTGAAACCGCAGCACATCACGCGAATCCTTTAATCATACAAACCATCACCTACACCCCGTCCCTCATCTCCCGCATCCGTAGGCCTAGGTTCGCCCTCAGCGAACCAGACGATGCCACCACTTTAGCACAAATCGAGGCTGACGAAGCCCGAAAACAGATACAAATGCGCAACCGCCAACCAAGATTTCGTCCTCGCCGGCGAGGACCGTCGCGACGTCCCTCTCAGTCTCGTCCCGTTTAAGCGGCCCGAGCTGCACATCATTAGCAATCCGACCTTTCCCCAAATATTAATATATTTGTATGCTAAGTCCTCTCACACACTCCCCAGGCAACGTCCTGAGCCGAGGTCGAGCCCCACAGGGGGCACCCTCAGGCTACCGTTGCCCTAAATTTATTTTAGTTTTAAGTAGCGGTTGAGAGCCCTCAGCGCTCGCCGCAAAGTCCGCGTAAGGGTGGAAGAAGGTCCCCTGGACCCACCACCTTCTGTTCCTGCCGAAAAAAAAAAAAAAAAAAAAAAAAATACATAATCTATGGCCATGTATTAGAGTGCCCACTTACCAATAATTTTGCACACTGGTTCCCGGCAAAACATGTCTGTACTAACTAACCAAACCCATGTATGACCATCTGCATACACACATGTATTTGCAAATAAAATAAATCAATTAATTCAAAACATTTCTTTTTAAATAATAATAACAATACATGCACAACACAATGTTTATGACGACACACTACAAGCTCATTGGTTTATTTACACAAGTAACAATAAATTAAAACATTTGTTTATTCAACTATATTGTTATAAAGTTATGCCTTTTAATAAAAACATTGTTTAATTGTTCGATAACATTTGTTTTATTTAAACAATTGCAATATCTATTGTATTTAATACGTGTAATTTATTATTTACCAGTTGGGCTAGTTTTTATATAAAAAGGAGTGTACCTAGTCCTAGTACTTCATCCAAAGAGTTGTTCTTCGCAAACCTACCTCTTCATTCATCTTCAACAATAACAGAAATTATAAGACACTATGTACGTACATATATTGGAAATCGTATTGGTAAGTATTAAAAAAAAGTATTTATTTATTTTACTTTAATTACCTTCGAATGCTTAGACGATTGCCGTGGGCTTGAATCCAGCAATGAGCTTGAGCTCGTCGTGAAAACATCCTAAGGAAACCATAGGACGGTGGTAGGGTACTTTATAGTAGGTACCCGCCTGACTGGCTACCACCCTCAAGTAGAAAATCGACAAACACCTACCGGTGTGTTCCGGCAGCTACACTGAATTGCTAGTACAGTCAGCGTCAAAAGTAGATCAGACCCTTTCATAATAATCTATTGACATTTTCTTGACAGTACTCTGTACTGCGGGCGATGTGACCAGCCCATCTCCATTTTAGCTGTTGTGCGTGACGTTCTGCGTCTATTAATTCTGTTTTCTTGCGAATATTTTCGCTCTTTATTTTATCTCTAAGCTTAATTCCTAGCATACTTCTTCCTACAGCACGCTGGCACGAACGAATTTTATTTTTAATTCTCTTGGAAAATCCAAGTTTGTGCTCCATATGACAGACATGGTAATAGACTCTACAACGTTCTCTTTAAGTTTTAATGGAAGTTTTGCTTTTAGGATTTCATTGAAGCTCCAGTATTTCCTCCAAGTTATGTTGATACGAATTACGACGCTATATTTCATCTTCATGTCGCGATTTCTTGAATAAGATTAGTTTCCCAAGGTACACATAACTATCCACATACTCTATCGGTGTTCCATTTACTATTATAGCCTTTTGTGTACTATTTGTAGCGACTTTAGTTTTAGATGTATTTAAATGTAAACCTATTTTTTTGCTGGCGTTGTTTAGTTTGCAAATCATTGCTTCCAATTGTTTTGATGTTTTTGCAAAGAGATGTCGTCTGCTAAACGTAGGTTGCTTATGAACTCTCCATCAATTTTTATTCCTTTGTTTCTCGTGATATTTACTGTTACCCAAAGGTTGCCTGGAAGAGATTTGACTGTCTTCTTTTATTTATATAAAGCTCTCTTATTTTTATATTATGCTTTATACAATAAGGAATACCTATGTTAATTATATTCTGTGGCATGATGAACTAAAAAACAAATACTTCATGTGATAGTCAAAATGATGTTCTAATTTTGACGGGCCGGTTGGTGTGGTTGATAAGTTGTCATATTATATAATATATAGTAAAATTGAATTACACTACTCCACAGCTTCTGGCGTACTTCCTCTCGCTGGCAGTGAGCCAGCAGATCGGGCAGGCGACCATAGAAGGGGTCGCGACAGATGCAAAGTTAGTGTTTGATAAATTGAACCTAACAAAAAGTTAGGGATTCCGTAAATTGTCAAAGGTATTAAATATTGATTAATATGTATGAACCTGGTTTTTTTTTTATCATATCTACTTATTATATCAAAAAGAGAAGTCCAAAGGGGGCAACTACAGTATAGAAATAACACAACACACAATAAGAAAAATCCAAATTAAAAAAATACGCTTGAATTATTTGTTCATGCCGTTCGCGGTAGTAACCATGGGTCCGTGGGGGTTCGTGCCTCGCCGATTTGCTCGGATTTTATCATCCAAGTTCATCGAGGCTTCGGGAGACCGACGGGCTGGGAGTTATTTCCGCCAACGCATAAGCTTGGCCATTCAGAAAGGGAACGCTGCCAGCCTGTTGGGAACCTTGCCCATCGACAGCAGCGAGAGCTTTGAGGATATTTTCTATATATTATAGTTAGGCTTTAGAGGCAGTTCCTTCCAGGCTTTGTGTGCTTACCACCCTCGGCCCCATCATCACTTACCTTGGTGATTGTGGTCTAAACACAAACCTATCAAAAGTTAAAAGCTCATCGTAGGATTTATTAGAGGCTGCCTTAAGATCAAGTGTTTTGTTACACTTGAGATCCAGTTCCTGTTTAGTCTTAGCGTTGGTACTGACCACTTTCGGCCGTATTATCACTCACCACGGTGAGCTCATGGTCTCATGGACTCATGGTCACACACGAAAACAGAAGTCATCAATAAAGGAGTCAACATTACATATTTAGAAAGAATAAATAAAATTTATTACATAATTAATCCAAGATAATATCGCCATCTTGCCTTTAAAAGTTACCTACTTTGAGGTCAAGTTTTTCAACACCCAGTATGTAGATGGCACTGCGCACTGGAGTGATGACCTAGTGTTCAATGGTCAAGATGAAATCTTTCCACCTACTTACGGCAATTTAGGCAATAAATTGCTAATAGGTACCGATTATCTAATTTTTTAAAATCATTTTAGAGGTCCACCCATAAATAGGAAAGAACGACACCAAATATTGTAATGGAATTTGTGACCAAAATCGAATTGTTTGCATTCTCAATGCTAAGTCTGTGGTATACTGATTTGGTAAAAACTTATGCAAAATGTGCAAGGACAATAACTATAAGTTAGTAAAAGTGAGTAGTGAGGTACATTATGCGATAAAACTATAAATTATAATGCATCATTCTTATTTGTATAATACTTAGAGCTTCTAACTATAGACATGAAATAAAAGTCACAGTCATAGTCATTTATTCAGTTTAGGCCCGGGAGGGCACTTATGAACGTCGAAACTACTGAAGTTACCACCGGTTCGGAAGTCGCCTTCAACTGAGAAGAACCGGCAAGAAACTCGGCAAAGTACATTTTTCATATGTATTTATTTTAATTTTTTGGATAGTTTGTGTGTCTTTTTTTTAAAACGATATAAAGCATAAACGCGGGTGAAACCGCGGGGCACAGCTAGTAGTTTATAAATGAGACAACAGTTTATGTACGACGCCCGTTTACTGTACAATATTCTGATGAGCACGTTCATCCTCAATTCATTAGGTTAAAAAAACCTATATGGATCCCAGGATTATTCTATAACTTCTTATAAAGTATTTATACCTAGTGCTTACGTTTGTAACTATGTTAGGGACTATACAGTACCTACTCGCCTGGCTGGCTACCACCCTCTTTTTAAATACGCTATACCACCCATGTATTCCATTTTTTTACGTCAGCAGACGGTCTACCTGATGGTAAGTGGCTACCGTCGCATATGAACATCAGCAGTACCAGGGAGATTACCAATGTGTTGCCGACCTTTATAAAGACTAGATGGCAACTGGCTCTCAAGTACAACTGCCGCATCGCCACGGCATCCCTCACTGCCACTGATGATCGCCTTAAAATTGAGATTGTGGTTTTATTAATTACTATTATTGTACTTGTATTATTATTATAAAAATTACTTGGTCTTCAGGTTACTTTCTTGATTTGTTTTGTTTCAGCGAGTTTTCTTTATAGTTAAGTAGTATCTATAAACACATACTAAATTTAGTTAAGTTGTCATAATATTGTTGTCTTTAGGTTAATTTATTTTTGATAATATTTCGAGTTAGTGTGAATGATTGGTTTTAATATTGTTTCGTTGTAATATTATGTTGTTGTTGTTTTGTGTTTTGTTTTATCCTTAGCAATTTAATGTATTACTTGGCACCGACTTCAAAATGATGTAGAAAGGCAATATTTATTTTATACTTTTCAGTTTTTGAAGTCGGTTTTTTATTAATTAAACACTTTTAAGTTACGAATATGGAATAGAGCTAGTAAGGCAGCTTTTCGAATGCAGAAACGACGGCTAAATGAAACGGAATAAAACAGAACCGTACAGAAACAGAACTATTGAAAAAATATGAATGAAAGTCCGTAAGAGTTGGGCCGTCACGGTGCACAAATTACAAGGCACTACACCTGATAGCACTGTCTACTTTAGAATCAAATAAATTATTGAGTAGGCCACACAGACTCTTTCGTCAAAGAGCATTGCCAGAAAAGATACTCTTTATAATGTTCAACTTTATGCCATGACATAATATCCATTGGTACTGAATTTACACGTTCGAGCTGTTTGTTACTAAGGAGTTCCGTTGTATGCATTCCTAGTCCAAGTCCAGTCCAGTCCAACACGTCTTTGATCATAGTTAGGTACCTCCTCGTAATGGAATTGTCATAAAGCTAACTATACCTCAATCACTCACTACACAATTCCTATCTGGTATATCTTCGGAGTCCACTGTCCAATACCAATGAAATTTAAATGGAACTATTTTGACGCTATACTAAATCCAATGCAAAAGAATTTATTAAAATCGGTTAATAAACAAAAAAGTTATCCCCAGAAATATGTAGGATCATTGAGAAGTTCCGGTGGTCGTCTATGGTCTTCTTCATCAGTTTCACTTCACCAAATGATACTTTCTGAATGCAAATGCTTGATTTGTTACCGAAAATACCAAAATCGCTAAATTTATATGCCTATAATATTTGAGGAGTTCCCTCAATTCCTCAGGATTCCATCGTCAGAAGTGAATTTTGATAAAAATGGGACCAATCTGGAGGTATACCCTTTCAAATAAAAAAAAAATTCAAATCGGTTCATAAATGACGGAGTAATGAGTGTACATCCATAAAAATAAAAAAAATACAACCGAATTGAGAACCTTCTCCTTTTTTTTTAAAGTCGGCTAAAACATTGATAGTTCTAGATCTATAAAATAAATAGACCGCCGACTATACAATACATTTTGCGTAAGACATTGACGCTTGCACACGATGGATGGACATAAGTAATATTCTTTGAATAGATTGACAGCGTTTATATCAATGTTCGAATGTTTACTAAAATGAAAAGTGTTTACTAAAATATTAGTTATTAATGATTATCCCATAGTTTTGAAAACATTTGCAATATTTAAGTAAGTGTAAAGAAGCGTGATTATACAAAAGACAAATATTTAGTATGGGGACGCAAAGTCACATAGTCTGAGTCAATTAGTTATAATACGCGTGATAACTTCAGTAAATTCTTTCATAAAATATAATTAATTAGGGCCTTAACTGAAGAAACGGCTTTGACTTTGACACTGAGAATTAAGTGCAATCACCTCTTCACTAGAATTAAACGACCACGATCAATATAAATATCATAATTCAACAAATTATATTAAGAACTAGCTGTCCCCCGCGGTTTCACCTGCGTTTTCAACATAAAAAAGTAGCCTATGTTCCTCAATAAACTGCCTATCTAACGCAAAAATGACAGTGTCTTAATTTCATACATAAATCCCATACTTGCAGTTTTTTTCCGAATTTTCTGCACAATTTTCTTGTTTTTTTTAAATCTAAGAACCAAGTTAAAGCGTCACCAGGAGAAATAGGGGTTCATTTTTATATATATAGATTGTGAGTGACGTGTGATAAGGAGAAAGAAAAAGGAAAATTTGTTTATGAAAGAATAAAAAATATATAGCTTTAATCCCTTCTTTACTTCGTGCCACCTTTGCTCACGTGCATTGATCATTAAACCCAATCCAAACAAAAAAAACCCAAAGCTCTTCCCTGCATTGACGTCATAATGCTGTATCGCTCAAAACATTTTGTCCAGCCGTGGCCGCTCACATGCACATCAACTGTCTCGCCGACCGGCCAGGCCTTCATTTTCCCTCCACTGCATCCAACCTTTTTGAATCGACTCCGCTTGTCTATGATCGTCTATATACACAAGTTCTCGCTACAACAAGCTCATTTACGTACTTATGCTTCGTTGTACATCGGTTAAGTGATAGTAAGATAAGAGTGATGGGTGTGCTTTGGATGTTGCTGGCCGTGGTGGTTGCGCCCGCGACGCCGATTGAACTTACGGGTAATTTTTCCAGTGTTTTTTATTAATCAAATTTTAACAGTTTAAATAGTATATATAATGTAAAATTAGAATTATTTTTATAATTTTTATCAACAAGTTAATAATTTTCAGTAGAGACTTTATGAAAATATCTTTAAGGCAATGCCGCTGCGATGCGAAGGTTGTGGGGTTTGAATCCTACAATGAACTTGACCTTTCGGTGATGGAAAATATCTTGAGAAACCATAGCACGGTAGTAAGGTACTTTGTAGTACCCGCCTGCCTGGCTACCACCCTCATCTTGAAAATCTGTCACCAAGCGCCTACTGGTGTGTTCCGGCAGTTGCGCTTGAGAGCCAGTTCCCTTCTATGCTTTATAAAGGTCGACAACACATTGGCAAGCCCCCTGGTATTGCTAATGTCCATAGGCGACGGTAGCCACTTACCATCAGGAGGACCGTCTGCATGCATGTCAGCATTCTTACATGAAAAAAAATGTCGTGGTGCGGATTTAAGTCTGTCCCTGCTCTGAGTTATTAGCTCACGTACAGATTCAACCCTGGCTTTTTGATGAATGCATACCCGAGAAGTAAGGTGATGATAGCTCAGTGTTATTGACGTCAAATGTAGCGACAAAAATCGTGAGTTCCATTCCTACACCGAGCAAGAGGCCGATTCTCGCGCTTTCGATAATAATATCGTATTCTTATCGAAAGAAAATATCACAAAAATATCTAATATTTAACTACCGAGTATAAATGTCGATATCTCAAGAATACCAAAAAAATATTTTTATAGATATCCGCCATGGTTGATATTTATCTCTACAGCTCGAGAATTGGGCTCCTGGACCATTCGTAGGTAAATATCGTAGAGAAACCAACCGACGTGTTAGTAGCTACTTTTGGGAACCAGTTTTTCTTACTTATCACCTTCGACCACTTCATCAAAGTCAAAGTCAAAGCCATTTATTCAGTTTAGGCCCTAGGAGGGCACTTATGAAGGTCGAATTTACTGAAGTTACCACCGGTTCGGAAGTCAGCCTTCAACTGAGAAGAACCGGCAAGAAACTCAGCAAGGTTACATTTTTTTATATAGTATATTTCTTTTTATATTCTGACTATTGGCTATATAGTTTTTTTTTCAATAACAGCAAAATGTACAATACAATATACAATTAAAACAAAACTAAAAATACCAATATAAAGTAAATAATAAAATGTAACGCAAACAAGTTCATCCCTCACTTATCATGGTGAGATTGTAGTCAACACAAGCCTCTATAGTAAAAAAGAGAAGACACATCAATAGCTTGTTAACTCATTTAACAAACACTGTGCTCGGACTATGGCCTTGAACTCCCTCTTTGTTAGAGGGGCGTTCGAATTTTTTTTAACACGATTATTTAAACATACATTCCCCCTGCTGGGGCACGAATGACCCCTATTCTTTTCTTTCCTTCTGATGATAATCTCTTAATGAGAAGCTCATTTTTTTTATAATAAAACAGTTCCCACACACACCCTGTAAGGTTTTGCTTTTTATGTTTATATAGGCGTTATTCCAAAAAAAAACCCACGACAGATGTAACCGTTGTACCTAATCGAAAAAGTATTAAATATTGGAAAACCCCCAACTAAAAGGAAATTATTAACACATATTCATCTACTTAACATAATGACTGCTAATTAAAGCAAGAAGAAAACCTTATTACACCGCCCTCTGGCGAGCTAACACTATAGCACCTATCTAAGAACCATCGCCAGTGAAACAGAAACCTGTTACAGAAAACCGTATCTAAATCGATCAAACTGTTTTGGAGATAAATGGGAACATTCGTAACAAACCCTAAACGCGTGCACCTTTTCCGTTCCGTCGTGGGTAAAAACCCGATTTTACAAAAAAAAAACATAAACGCGGAACAAAGCTCGCTCGCCCAGGTAGGACTTAATTTATTAAAGGCGATCATAGCGGTAATGACGTGGACGCTGTGACTAAGGTCGTGGGTTTGAATCGTACAATGAGCTTGAGCTTTTAGTGCTGGAAAACATCGTGAGGAAATCATCGCACGGTGGTAGGGTACTTTGTAGTACCCGCCTGGTTAGCGACCACCCTCATGTTGAAAATCTGTCGCCAAGTAACTACCGCTGTGTCAGTAGATGCACATGACAACACGAGCCCTTACATAGTACCTTAGGTATCCATAAGCAAGCTATAGAGTGCCAGTATGCTCCGGTCCGTTATGCCGATCGTAAGCAAATGTTTTATAGATAGATACTTAGCTATGGTATAGCACATTCATAGTGATGTTCCATGCATGACGAAATGTCTTTTGAGACCCTTCTGAATTTTGCTAAAATAAATAAATTTGTATTTAAATACTACTTACCGATGAAACAAAATCTTGCAATTACTTTTTTTGCTTCCGGGAATCATTTTTACAAACTACCACCGCAGGTTTCACCATTATTGTCACAAAAACAAATAAAATATTGCCCGCCGACTCAATATGACGCGTATTGACAGTGACAACGACGGACGGTGCTGTTCATACTTGTGCTTATGAATCATACTCTAAGCTGAAATAAAATTTAAAAAAATCCGAAATTCGCGGAATTCTAAAATTAGCGGACTTGGCCAATTTAGCATTTCGACACTTTCGCATTGCATCAGCGGCGTGATGAAAGAACGTACGTCCTGGCTAATTGTAATGGTGTTTATATTACTATTACTTAATGTTTGCGGACAATCATTCAAGGAGAAGCTATCCTTTTAGCTCACTCCATACATTGTTTACTTTAAACAAATTATTTCACATGTAATTAAATGTCATCGGCTTTATGATAGATTTTGGACCATTCAGAGTCCACCACGATTTCACCGCGTTCTCAGGAAAAACTATTGTAAGTTTATCGCCGTAGTCGAAGCTACCTTTCTGCCAATTTTCATCAACATTCGTTCGGTAGTTTAACAATCAAAGTGAAAGAAACAGACAGACTCATTTTAATTGTTTTATAATATAAGTATAATATAACAAATGTATTACACATAAAAACATCAAATGTAAAGTTAAGCAATACTACTTAAGTATCGTGCAGGTAGGTATGATTGTAGCTACTTTAAGACCTTATGATGTTTATATTTGTATCGACAATTACTTACGCTTACATGTGTTTCGTTGTATGGTTCGATATTGAGATAAACTCTTAATAGCACAAGTTTAAACCTTAGTGGTTTTTGGTTGCTATTTTAATATTAATTGTCCTGTATTCTTTTGTATAAATAATAAATAAAAAATAATAAAAAAGTAAGGATTGGTTAGGGTTTTGTAAAAATAACAGTGACGTGTAAAGTTCATTCAATAAAGTTTCTTTGAATTTTGAATCCTATCTCATTCCTTTTAAGATCAACTTTTGCTCAATTACACTGCGTTATTATAATTTGTCTGATTTATATTATTTTCACATGTTCTATAATATAAAAATGAATCGCAAAATGTGTTGGTAAGCGCATAACTCAACAACGCCTGGACCAATTTGGCCAATTTTTTTTTTTAAATGTTCGTTATTGTCAGGAAAAAAAAATTACACCGGGAACGTGGGTGAAACCGCGGGGAACAGCTAGTATAATATACAATTACAAAGGGATAATTCACCGCACACACTGACGCACCCTGACGCAGTCCTGATGCAGTTCTGACGCACGAACCTTTAGTTCAATATACCTGATACCATTTAATTAACTAAGTATACATCTTTTGTGGTTTTGCGTCGATATTTGAACGTCGTACGACACTTAAATTGGGACTTTTTAACGCAACTCATAATTACTAACTAGCTTTAGTTTTGTAGTTTCACTCAGAGTTTTTAATACAAATAAATTCGTGACCAAATAAACATTCTTTACGTAATGAGCGAGGCCTTTAGCTATTTGATCCTAAAATAAAAAAAAAAAACCTGTATACGATTTTTTTATATAATAATTATAAACAAATAAACATGCCTTTAATCTTCCTACTTTTTATTTTTATAATATTATAAATGTGAAAGTTGGGATGGATGGGTGGATGTTTGTTACTCTTTCACGCAACAAGTACTGAACGGATTTGGATGAAATATGGCAGAGAAATAGATTATAGTCTGGAATAGAACATAGGCTACTTTTTATCCCGGGAAAACATAAGATCCACGGGATCGCGGGTGAAACCGCGGGGCGGAAACTAGTATATCCATATTTTGCGAATAGCACATTTTCCGAATTGCACAGTTATACGTCAAGACCTATTAAATATCGCTGTAAACGATTTGTCAATCGGATTTTTGTGTGCTTTGGAAGTCAATCTACTCGTACATAATAATATATATAAAAGTAGAAGGCCTAAGTCAAAGTCAAAGCCATTTATTCAATTTAGGCCCTAGGAGGGCACTTATGAACGTCGAAACTACTGAAGTTTCCACCGGTTCGGAAGTCGCCTTCAACTGAGAAGAACCGGCAAGAATCTCAGCAAGGTTACATTTTTTATACATATTTTTTGGACAGTCTGACAATGTTGGCTTTTTTCTATTAAACGTTTAACAATTAAGCAAGCAAGACTGTCAGGTGATAATCAGCGTATAGCCTAAACCGCTGCTCCTAGTGAAGGTTATATTCCTTTTGTAACGTAGGCGTGTACTAAGAAATTATTTTATGAAAATCAACCCTAAGGGGTAAAATAGGTTGAAACCGCGTCCAACATGCTATCAATTGTTCTACTCCTCAGACGAGCAGTACTACCAGATGCCGCGTCTGTTCCAGCTGGATGACATCGAGGAGTGCCTCGCGGACCCCCGAGGCACCTTCTGCCTCGGCAGCTTCGACCTGCTCGACCACAAGAACACACAGCTGCTGCATGTCATCAAGGTAACCTTGACCTGCTCTCTAATTTTAAATAAGTTTTTTCTAGACTGACTGGTCCACCTGAAGATAAGCGGCCACCGTCGGCGTCGCTTCCACTTAGTATAAATAAAAATATTCACGAGATAAAGAGAATTAGTTAATTCACAAGACTAACTTAAACGACTTTATAAATTTCGCAACGTCCATCTTTGTCTAAGTTTTCAACTTGATGCTTAGAACAAAATTTACATAATATTGCACTAGGAATGTTAAGCGATTCTACCTATCTCGTCCCCTTGCTTATTCTAGACAAATACCATTATAATTCTATGGAATCAATAATATATACCTAACTAAATTTATTTACAACAAAAATACAAACTATAATATATGGAATATTTCCACGAAGCTTCTGCCGCTGCCGATAGGTAAGGTTCCCAACAGTCAGGCAGCGATTCCTCTTTTAAATCAATTATTTTGATGAATTTCCCAGAATATCAGCACTGACATAAATTAATTTTCCAAAAACATATAATGTCCTTATAATTATACTACTACTGCCTCCCTCTACACGTCATATAATTTGGGTTGTCCATGTTTACCACCTATAGAACAATAAGTCTACCCCAGTTTGATGGGCCGGTTGGCGTGGTTCGTAAGATACCCTATCTATCACGCTACAGGTCGTGGGTTCGATTCCCACTCAGGACAAACATTTGTGTGCATGAACATGTCTGTTTATCCTGTGTCTGGTTGTAATTATCTATATATGTATGTATTTACAAAAGAAAAGTACTATATGTAGTATATCAGTTATCTGGCTTCCATAGTACAAGCTCTGCTTAGTTTGGGGTCAGATGGCCGTGTGTGAGGAATAATGTCCCAGAATATTTATTTATTTTTATTTTATTTTTTATTGCACATCCTTAGCTAGTGGCCACGACTCTATAGTTATAGTGTAGTTATCGTGTCAACACTACAATTAAAATGTTACCCTTCATTCTACCTCTCTACTTAACAATACTAAAGCTTGAATCCTTTCCAGCAATTCTCTGCAGACAAGTACCACTTCAATCACACGCACATTCATCGAGGATACTGCGTCACCAAGCGCTGCGCACGCGTCGATGGTACCACCCTAAAGCGGCGCTTTGAGCGCTGCGTAGATAACATGATGCGAGCAGACTACGGGCTGGAGACTAATCTCACCAGGCTGGAGTACTGCCGGACGGGGAAGCCTGCACCCAGGACTGTCGATGGCCTGGATGTCGCGTTTGCATGGTTCGTCGGAGCCATAGTACTGATGAACGCGTTGGGTACTGCTTACCATGTGGTGTGGAATAGAGATGCCAAACGTGAGATTTTTTAAATATATTATTTCTATTTCAGCTTGGGAAACTCAGGGTAGGTACTCTATTTGTTTATCGTATAGAAAAAGTTTAAGGAATTCGATTGTAAAAAACTAAACAAAAACTAAAACTGGATCATTAACATACAACTTTTACTATATGGGACCAACCTTGTAATCACGAAAATAAAAAACTTTTCATACAATAAGATCAACCTTGCTCAATCAAAATGTATGAAAAGTTTGTTTTTTTTTTCACGATTTCAGGGTTGGTCCCATAGAAAAAGTTGTTCATATTGAGGAGTACTTCCACCCCCTAAAGCGCTGGCGGTGTTTTTTAAAATAACCCTGTATAAGTAAATGTTAAAATTTACTTCGTCTACTAATCTACGAGAATTACTTATGAGTCAGAACAACATAGCCTACAATTAATAACAAAGGGTAAGTATCTACAAATAGTTTTATTATCCTTATTTTTATCATCGAGTAGTACATTCGTATTGATTGTTACAAACCAACCACAAAATGGCATTGAGTTAAACCATTTAAATAAACCTAAAACCACAAGAATGCAGACCTTTCTAGAACACTTGGTAAATTTCCAATACAAATAATGGCAAAGTAACCGGCTATCAGGATCCACCTCCATGAATTAACAATATAATTAAGCATGAAAAAAAAAGTTCTTAGCGAGTTATGGAATGAGCTTTGCTCGGAATTTCTCTGTGTGACAATAATCTATACAAAGTACATACAAAAAAATAAAATTGTAGTGTCTGTTTGTAAAGTCATAACAGTATTTTACTTAATGCTTAAACTAAATTATATACGGAAATTACAATTACTACATAAGGTCCTAATAAATGAAGTACGGTCCTTTTGAGGGATGATAGTATAGGTCATAAGTATTCCGAAAATGATAAAATAAAAATATTCGGTCGTAATTTTAATGAAAAAAACTACTAAGCACCATTAAATGTTTTTTTTTTTTTTTTAATAAACAATTTTACCACTGATTATGCTGTTAATTTCATCGCGATCGTTTCAGCGGTTTAGGCGTGAAAAGGTAACAAACAAACAAACTCACTTTCGCAATTATAATATTACTAGCTTCCGCCCCGCGGTTTCACCCGCGTTCCCTAGGGATCTTATGTTTTCCCGGGATAAAAAGTAGCCTATGTTCTTCTCCATACCATTAGGATAGTTAGGAAGTAGATTAGCTGTGGTAATGACGTCGGTATGTTTTTTTTTTCCCTTCAAGCTCAGAATTCTTAGAACATTTGTATTATGGAATAATTTGCATAACTAAAATGCTCGTGTGATGCAACGGATCGCGTGGTTGACTTCCAACCGGTTGTTTAACGAGAAAACGTAAAGTTCAATTTGATCGTTTTCGGTGCGGCCTTCACCTTGAGCCGTGTTTATAAACATTGTTATGTAAATTGTAAAATCGGTTTAGGAAATTATTTCTTTATATCTATTGCTTTCTATTACCTAGTGACATGGTTTGTTCATTTCGCAATATTAATTAAAAATCACAATAAATAATAGATCGATAAATAAATACTTTATTGTTACATCACATAAATACTAGCTTCCGTCCCGCAGGTTCACTCGCTTCCCGAGGGATCTTACGTGTTTCCGGGACAAAAAGTATTTTATATATTAATCTAGAATATATTCTATTTGTGTGCCAAATTTCATCCTCTCATAATCCTTTCATTAGTTTTTACGTGAAAGAGTAACAAAAATCCAGACATTCATCCTCACAAATTATCACGTAATTTAAGTAGGATGTATTTAAAAAAATGTATATGTGGTATATACTGGGTGATTTCTTAGTCACTGGACATACTTGCAGGGGTTGAAGTACTCATCAATATGATCAACTTTTATCATGGGACTAACTCTCGAGATCACAAAAAATTATCAGCTATGCATACAAAAATTCAATACCTACTCGACCAAAATGTATGAAGGAACCATTTTATTTTTTGCGATATCAGAGTTGGTCCCATAATAAAAGTTGTTCAAGTTGACGAGTACTTCAACCCCTGCAAGTATGGCCAGTGACTAAAAAATCAACCTGTATGTTACAGACAAAAGTCTTAACCGGTCAAAACCACTTTTGACTGAAACTATATCAATCAAAACTCTTTCCTGGTACATGTAATATGTTGTTTATTGAATTAAAAAAAAAACTATAACCTACAAGAGTGACTGTAACATATATACCATCTGGTCTCCATAGTACAAGTTCTGCGTAGTTTGGGATCAGATAGCCGTGTGTAAGGAATGTCATAGGATATTTATTAATTAAGGCGACGCCTTGAAGATTTTGGTTGCAAGGATTCCGATTTTTCTCAACAATGACTGAAGTGAACGAACTGAAATTTATTGTAAGAATTCATCATGTCTTTGACTTTATTTTGTACGTTGCATAACACGATTGGTCAACTTTTATAACACAAAATAATTAATCAAAAAGACCTCTTTAAAATAAGAGATTCCAATTTTACCGGCATTGAGGATCGATTTGAGGTTCCATAATTTCTACATATATTAATTGAAACTGATATTATAAATTGTATTTAGGTTTTAAGAAATATATTTGTAGTTTTTAAATTAAACAATAAAAACCATTTTGTCGCACACGCCCGTTCCGTTTACGCGGGTTTTCTATGAGAGGTCGCTATAGTAGGGAGCGGGACGCAGCACGTTGAATTTCAGATTTTTAAGCTTAACGTGGCGTCACCTTAACTAGCTGTCCCCCGCAGTTTCACCCGCGTTCCCGAGGAAAAAAGTAAACTATGTCATTTTCCATACCATATATCTGCGTACCAAGGATAAGGATTAATTACTATTATTATTATTAGTTAATGAAGTATTATGACATTAGCCATCTCTATTTTACCCGACTTCAAAAAAAGGATGGTTCTTATCACTTTTAATTAGTCTTAATATTTAACGGATCGCCGAGAGGTTGCGACACCACGTGTCGCAGCTGGTCCGTTATCTCTTGGTATTTTATGGGCGTGTATGTGCAGGAATTGCAGAAATAACAATCGCAAGATATGGTAATGACTATATTACAAATTACTAAATGAAAACACTATTAAAATAACGAAGGATTACAAAAGTAAACTTGGATTAAGAGCTAATGGATTTGTGCGTGTGCACCGCGTGGCGACCATCTTAAAAGTGATCGTCGTCACCGCTATGACACTCACAACCCCATTCGGTGTTACCCGCTCTGATAAATCATAAATTCCCAAATTAAATAATTATTCGCATCGACTAAAAAGTCATTTAAATATCACAATAAATGGAGTACATTAATCACGCGCCGTTATATTAATATCACACTAATGCACTTATATGAAAGATCTCCTCTTATTCTTATCTTAACTTATCTTATCTTAAACCCTATTATCTTACAACATGTGTATTGTTCCAGCAAATCGCCACCTAATGGCGTGGTCACTAGTAATGAACTGGCGGCGCCTCACCGCCGACTACTCGGACGGAGACCCGAGGCTCTCAGCCTTAAAGCCTTTACAGGGGATGAAGTGAGCACAATATGTACTATATATTTACTCTAGTGTGTGTATGTATGTTTGTTACCATTCAGCTCCGTAACTTCTGAACGGATTTAAACTAAACATGGCGCAGAGATACAATATATTTAGGATTAACAAGTAGGACTTTTTATCTTTGGAAAATATAAGATTCTTTGGGATTGCGGGTGAATCCGTGGGGCGGAAGCTAGTTTGGCAATAAAATGATACATGACGGAGTGGTTTGCGAAGATATAGATAGCCTTACTGCCATGACATCGGTTGTGGGTTCGATTCCCACCAAGTTCGATTACAAGTAATATATCAGTTATCAGGTGGCCATGTATGACGAATAGAACTAAGAATCTATTGGATGTTTTAAATTTCAAATTAAAAAACAAACACGTCACAAATTGTAGAGGAGCGCGTTGAAGTCTTTTACTCGAGTCACAATATTGTCACATTCTAAATAATGGGTGGTTTTTTTTTTGAAGTGAAACTTCTTTATCGACGTATGGGAGAAATTTTTGTAGCAAATCGTCACGTTTTTCGGTTACGCGCCATGTTGCTTTTATTATGTTTTCCCGTATTTTGGAAGGCAAAGGGTTCTAGCTCATACAGCCTAGCCATTTATTTATTTATACCAAATAACATCTATCCTTACAGGCTAGTACTCCTAATGCGATAGAGTTGCAAAAAAAAAAAAATACATTATTAAACAATAACAACCAAAAAATAAAATATACAAGAATTAACATTTTTACAATAGAATTAAAAACAGTTTACCTATTATTGCTCCCTTACTAACAAATGAAATATAAATTAAATTAATTAATACATTAAAAGTAACCTATGAGTAAGCTATGACATTCAGTAGTCTTATTTATTTTCTTAGTTTTGAATTAATGTCTGACATCTTAAAATATAAAGGTATGAAGTTAGCTAGCGAAAAACATTGGTTGCCATGGCAACCAATGTTTTTTAGTAAGCGTTACTTCCGTCAGAATTTTAATCAGGGACTTTTCAGAAGTTTCACTTCTACCATGTGTGACTTGCACACACACACACTTTTTTTTTTAATTGATCGTATATACCGAGCCTTACCTCCAGGGTACTGACCGTGGTCCTCGTGATGATGGCGCACTCGGTGCTGGCTCACCACACCACATACATCTACAACCCACAATTCTTGGAGAAGGTATGTTATTACTTTTTGATATTTATCTGTTTTTTTTTATTAATAGGTTGACAAGCCGACAGACGGTCCACCTAATAGTAAGTGGTCACCGCCACCTATAGACACAAGCAATACCAGGGAGATTAACGAAGTGTTGTCGATCTTGAAGCGCTCTTTTTTACTACGTTCAAAAAAATCTTTCTTCATAAGGTTATTTATTCTGAAAACATTCTTATACAGCATAGATTTCTTCAAGATAGGATTGAGTTTTTCAGGGTCGACAATGAGCTACGGTCGTGGGATTGAATCCTACAATGAGATTGAGCTTTAGCTATAACACAGTGGTACTTTGTAGTACCCGCCTGGCTGGCTACCATCCACGATTTTTTCGCCAAACACCTACTGGTATGTCCCGGTAGCTTCACTTGAGAACCAGTTGTTTCTAGGCTTTCTGTAACTCCTTCATTTGTCGACATCACTTACCATAGTGAGATAATAGTTAAATACAAGCCTGTATAGTAAAAAAATACTACTGTAATTAAAATTAATAATCCGACATGAGTGCTCCGTCTCCAGTCGAGCCACGACCTGCTGTCGGTGTACTTCCAGAACGGCACGTCGATAGTCCAGACGTTCGTGATGATATCGAGCTTCCTGCTCGCCTACAACTTGCTGCTGCACGCGGACCGGCCGCCGCGCCGCCCGCTCGGCTTGTCCATGCTGCCGGGGACGTTGCTGCAGCGACTTGCTAGGTATTTCTAGGTCTTTTATTCTTTATAGGGTCTCGATTAGAACGGCTGGTTTTATATCCTCCAGAATTCTAGCTTTCACCCCACCTGAATTCCCGAAATCTAGGCAAATAAATAAAATTGAAGTGTCTGGTTTGTAATGTCAGAATAACAGCTTTTTACTAAATGCATATTGTTTGTTCCAGCTAATCTCCAAAACGGCTGGACCGATTTTGACGGTACTTTCTTCGGCAGATAGCTGATGTTATAAGAAACTTAGGCTACTATTATTGGTTATAGGCATTTTTTTTTACCGGGAACGCGGGTGAAACTGCGGAGAATAGCTAGCTAAAGTAAAAGAAAATAGTGGAAAAAAAACAAACCTGATTCTAATATAGTTCCTAGCAAACACAATTTCGCATTTATGATAGTAAAAACAAGGGAAAAGATTGTATTGTTAGATTGTAGATTGTAGAAAGGTGGAATTTTCAAAAATCCTTTCTTGGTGGATGCCAAATTCTAGCCTGATCCGTTCAGTGGTTTGAGCTGTGCGTTGATGGATAGATCAGTCACGTTTTCCTTTTATAATACAGAAAAAAGAAAACACATAATGGAAGATGTTCAATAAAACCACAGTTGGCTTTCCAGAGATGCGTAGTGACAGTTGTGTTATAACACGCAAATAGAGCTTTAAGGCGATGATAGCAGTCATGTCTAATGCTGTAACAAGAGTCGTGGATTTAAATACTAACTAATAGGTACTACGAAGCTGCGCTTTCAGTAATGGAAAAATCGTCAGGAAAACAGCACGGCGATAGTAACACATTTGTAATTCCCGCAGTAATCCTAGCGTCCATAGGTGACGTTGGCCATCTATGATGAGCGGACAGACCCGGCTTGTCAGCCTTTAGACATAAAAAAAAACAATATTTTCCAGGATTACTCCCCTGTACATCTTCGTGCTCGGCACAGCGATGACCTGGTGGGCACACTCCAGTAGCGGCCCGCTGTGGAAGCCCCTGATTGAGGACGAGACTGCGCGCTGTCGGAACAAGTGGTGGGCCCAACTGCTCTACGTGAATAACCTGGTGAGGCCTGAGGAAAAGTGTCTGATACATACCTGGTGAGTTGACGAGGCAAGTTCGTTATGGGGCCGTGCTGTGGCCCAATAGTAAAATTTGCGAAAATCGGTTCTTCAGATAGGTGTTATGGTGTTAACTCGCTCGAGGGCCTAGTAATCATTATTTTTCTTCTTGCTTTTGTATATAAAATGGAGCAGACAGCACGGGGGCTAAATGAGGGGTATAATAATTCCTAAGACACCAAACATACAGAAGGACAGAGAAATAGACAGATATTTAGACATAAACGGAGGAGCTGTCAAAAAAGTTTAAAATAAATAGCAAAATTATTTAAGTTCTGTAATTTGACTGTGACCGCTGTTTTATATATAATAAATAAATTGGTGTAGGTTCCTAGCAGTGGACATGCAGCTATACGTGGTGTCAGCGGCGCTGACGCTGGCGCTGGGCCGCTGGCCGCGCGTCGCGCTTCGTCTCCTGGCTGGACTGTTCCTCGGGTCCATTATCACTAACTTCTCCATTGTGTACCACTGGAGTCTAAAGCCTATGGTTCTCCTTATGTTTCCTGAGTAAGTTAATCACAAATTGTTGCTGTAATTATTTTGAATTAATAAATTAGAATTGCAAGGTTAATTAGTTCAGACATATAAAGAAATTGTACCCAAGCCCGCAATAGACCCGTGTTGAATCCTCATTGTTGGGCTCATACGTACCTACACGTACATAATAGCTGATCTAGCCATACCTCCTATTCATAGATATATGAGGACAGCGTTCCACAATGAGCCGTCGTTCGAGTGGCTGTACACGGCTCCGTGGGACAGCCTGCCGGCCTCGCTGATGGGGCTGTTCGTCGCCTTCCTGCACTACACCCTGCAGCAGGAGGGGTTCAAGGCAGAACAGAGCACTGTACGTACGCCTCTCAACATCATCTTCATCACCCTCACCCTATCATAATAATCTTCCAGCTTTAAATGGCCTCCATTATTTGTAATCTCCTTTCAAA
Organism: Tetheella fluctuosa; assembly: GCA_951216915.1. Lineage (NCBI taxonomy): Eukaryota > Metazoa > Arthropoda > Insecta > Lepidoptera > Drepanidae > Tetheella > Tetheella fluctuosa. The sequence goes on along the minus strand of OX578233.1, from coordinate 10,270,147 downwards.
TCTAGCCTCTGATATCTTCATGCCAAAGTAATTTATTCACTTTAGGTCTAGAAGTTACTACCGGTTCGGAAGTCGACCCTCAATTAAGCTATGCCATCTTTTTCTACATTTTAATCGTAATCATCAGTAAAATGCTAAATCCCGTAATTTCAGGGGTTCCCCTCTTTACGCATCTTATGCCAAAGCTTCTTCCAACTTGGAGCTGTTAAGTAAGTACTTGACATCTCGTGTTTTCGAACTCTAGGCTCGATATAGACTAGTTCCTGCCTCGTGTGTCTATTCATTAGACTATTCTAATGAGGTCTCCATAAATGGCCACTGAGGTTTGAATTCATGAACTAGAGTACAAAGTCAAAAGTGTGAAAGTGACTTACATTCCATTTGACCTGTTCTGCTAAGCGTGGGTTACATTTAATTTTGTGGTGGACTTGACCTGCATTTGATGCAACACACTTATTTTAGATATATCAAGCCATTTACCAAAACAATCGGATGACTTTGAAATCTAAGAACTAACTTTCAAGGTTTCACTTTATAAGGCACTTGGTGTATATTTTGGAATGACCATAATTATTAATAACATACAACTTTTACTTCTTATTGTATCCATTTTTTTTTATATTACGCAATAACATTCATCGGTCGGCAAAGGAAAACAAATCGCCGTATAACTACATCAGTTGGCTTGTAAACCTGATAGTTATCTAAAGAAATCTGCGAAACCACCATACTCATTTATTTGTTAGTTGGTAGGCTACCTTTGGTTATGGGTTATCTGGAGATTGTAAAACAGGCTTAGCCCCATATCGACACGAACCGTTTCAGACTCGCTCTAATCAAAAAATTAGACCTAAATGTGTAGATCGACGTGGGACAGAACTCATTAGAATTCTAAATACAAAGACTTTCGGTTGATAAGCAGTCAGTGGACATACCAGGAAGATTACCAATTTAACTGCGTTTGAATAAGCTATTCTTGTTACAGATAGTGCGCGTCATGTACCGCATCTCAGTGCCGTCGATGTTCCTGTGGGTCCTCGGCGGGTACTGGATGAAGGGCGTCACGGAGCCGCTCTGGGTGGCCTTGTACGCGGCTCTGGACCGCCCCGTGTTCATCACACTCAGCGCCGCCGCTATGTATGGGTTCTTCAATAAGATTGATAGTGAGTATCTGCCGTATGGAGTCTTTAGTCCAGTCATATTTATATTATGAATGCCTTGATAGTTGCATAATACATTTGAAATAAATGTTTGTATTGTCAATTTATTTGTGTGCCGAAAAGAATATCTAATAATATCGATATGAATGTACGTAAGGTGTGTGGTGGCGGTTCCTGTCGTGGCGCGGGTGGGAGGTGGCGGGGCGCATGTCGCTGTCGGTCTACCTGACGCACTGGCTGCACGCGCTCGCGCAGCTCGCCGAGCGGACCAGCGCCTCGCGCGTCTCCGTCTATGACATTGTGAGTACGCGCATTAAATGTGTCAATAAAAATTAATTACAAAGGAAAGAGAAGAGTTCTCAAGTAGTGCACGGGGCATTGAGCTTAGTCAATAGGAATAGACTAATAGCTTCAGCTAAGCGATAAGCAGTTGTCCATATCGATGATCACGATACCAGCGCCATATTCATTATCAATGAGAAACAAACAAATAACTAATGACCTATTTTTCTTCCAGGGTGGTCATTGGCTGGGCACAATAACTCTAAGCTACATGACGGCTTTGCCTCTACATCTCTTTGTAGAATTGCCAATGCAGAGGTTCTTAAAATCTTTGTCCTCGTGATTGAGGAGGCAGGAGCTGAACTCCTACCTGAAGGTTTGGTTTGAAAATAAGGCTTTATTTAGAAGTGGGATAACATTGTAATAATCAAAGTTATGTCTGTGTACATAAGTTACTAACTGTCAACAACATTGGTGATAGTATAAAAAATGTACTGCCATCTAGCGGTGAAAAGTAAAACTTAATGAAGCAGTGACAAATCTTATTTCAATATTGTGATAAATTTTAAATATAATACTGAAATTTTTCGTCTCGCATAATATTACTTTGCTTTAGTACTATGGTAGACTACTTGGAATTTTAATTTAATTTACCAATTCTATAACACCCTAGCTAGACTAGTGTTTATTTTTATGTACATACGTATTACGTAGTTATGTAGCTATGGAAAATGAAAATGGATACCTTAAATAAAAAAGTAGAAAATGTTAAATTTTATTAATAATGATGGAACGTTAGTGGTAGATTGTAAAATGGTATGGTACTTTATTGGCCCCGACCTCCATGGTTGAACTTACTAAGTACCTAAGCTGTTAGTTTATTCATAGGAATAAATAATTATTACTGCACCTATCTGCATACATATATATTATACTAGCTGTCCTAACAGACGTTGTCCTGTCCAACTCATACACAAAATTTCATCCAAATCGGTCCAGCTGTCTCAAGTTGGACCAGACTGCTCACGGTGTGCCAATTTAATTTAAAATCGGTTAAGTAGTTTAGGAATCCATCGCGGACAAACATCGTGACAGGAGATTTATATATATATTACTAGCTGTCCCGGCAGACCTTGTTCTGCCCTATTTCTCTAAAACAAAGTAAGATTGATTTTTTTTATGTTAATAGGTGCCCCGACAGATTTCGTTCTGTCTAACGCGCCTTTGTTTTGTTTTGATTGACGTCTAATGTTTGACAGCTGGGGACAGAGTGGTTTCTATTGGAAAAATGGTAGTTCCCGTTGACCTAGAATCATAAAATCTGGCGAAAAGCATGGACTTACAGCACAAATAAAGGAAAAAATCCAAAAAATAAAAAAGTTAAAAATTAAAGGCTGTCCATACATACATAGTTGACTCCATTTAAGATAGGCCTCGCTTAATTGGCACCAACCTCAAATAAGATAAATAAATAAAATAGGGGTTGATCGTAGAGGGTTGATAATTTAGGGTTATATGTATTTTTTAATGTTGTATCATAAAAAAATAGAAATTAAAAATTTTGTCTAAAAAATATAAATAAAAATTTAGGGGTGGAATACCCCTAACATTTAGGGGGATGAAAAATAGATGTTGGCCGATTCTCATAGATACCGGATAAGCACAAAAAATTTCATCAAAATCGGTCAGGCCGTTTCGGAGGAGTATGGCAACAAAAACTGTGACACGAGAATTTTATATATTAGATTATTAAGATATTATATATATTATATATTTATTTTACGACAATAAAGTTTGTTGTTTATAATTTGATTTTTTTTTCTTAACATAAATCTTTCCCTCTAATAAAATAATACGTACTTGTATTAGAGGTGACTATTGATTCAACAACAAAAACTCTACAGGACAAAGGAAAATCAAGCCTAGATTTACAATATGTAATGTCTTTCTCAAAATAATTGTTGTAGTCGTGAACACTGGTTCCCGGTAAAACATGTCTGTACTAACCAAACCCATGTATGATCATCTGCGTATTATGACACATGTTTATGCAAATAAAATAATTCTATTCTATTCTATAACATAATAATTAAAAAAATATATAATATTTAATATTATCCTTCCTAATTATTCTTTCGGAACGTATTGGAATCCTAAACGAAGTCTATCATGTCATTCGGTCGGCTTAAGTGGTTATTACACTTATCCTAGTTAGGACGCCGATTTAGGATGGCCCTAAATCGGGTTAGAAGCTAATGATTACAGACTAGACTAGTGAAGACAGACGACTCGTGCCGTACAGTGATGCCAAATGGAGGGGATTCCCTTCGAATTCGGGGGTTTTTATCGACTCTGGGGGGAAATATTCTTTAAGGGGACTGTCGTTACTATCACTGAGCTATCATTGTCTTAAAACTAATTGTAATTGTTTGTTCTTTTACTGATTGTCAATATTTCGTAGTAGTAATGGAAACTAATTACTAATATGCTTAGTGTTTTCTTTCATAAAATAAAATAAAAAATGTGGAAAATTTAGCAATTATGAGAGGAGGGCCTTTTTTCATTAATGGTTTTCTGGTGGTTTTAGAAGTTGAATCTGGTGGAGAGCTCGTTTACTGTTGGCAACACTGCCAACTAGTCGCTCTAAATCGTAGCTATGCGATTACACTTATCCTAAATCGTGCACTATTTAGGATCGGGACCTTCCTAAATAGGAAGCAACTGCTCTAACTACGATCACACCTATCCTTGTCCTAAATTGGCGTCCTAACTAGGATAAGTGTAATAACCACTTTAATGAAACGTCAGCTCAGGCTGTCATGTAATTCCGAACGAGTGTCTGTCATTGTCATTTAGGGGTGTAAAGTGAATAAATATATCGATAGATATCTACATGGAAAACTAAGCTATTGCAGTATAGTATATTTCGTATAGCCATAAAGGGCGTCACACACGGCGAAGATACTATAATATTTTATCTTAATATCATGAGACAGCATTATACTATAAAAAGAGAAGCAACGACCTACCTAACCTACCTTCACTTTCCTTCTCTTTCACTGGTATAGCACTGTCTCATATATCTTAAGATAAAATATTATAGTATCTTCACCGTGTGTGACGTCCTTAAGTAATTTAACAAATTGCCTGAATACATTCGTCAACATAATTGTATCAACGAGTTCAAAACAAAACTTCTCAATTTTCTAATTGCAGGGACATATAATTCAATCGAAGCTTTCATTATGAAAGAAGTACCGTTCTTAAATATAATTTAATACGATACCAGAATAAGATAGCCGATCTGTTTAGGATATATGTTTTGTAATATCAATATTTACCAATATTGAATTGAATTGATTTCATCGATATTTTGCGCAAACACGCTTATAAATAGGTATAGTTTTATCCTAGTAATAAGCGTTGAAATAGTGTCACAATATGCCTAGGATAAACGTACACTGGACTTTTTTTATTTTATTAATAATAAAGGACTTAAAAAAAACAAATCGATATTTTTGACTAAAACTAGGAGATATTCAAAAATATTTCCAAAATATTCAGGTAAAATTCAGAAAATTATTATAGATGTTAAAAACGTGTTCCTAATAATTATCGTCTATGTACATACGTGTATCCGTCCCATATATACAACGCATAAAATTGAATTTTGAGCTGCGTAAAAAAAAGATCGAATTTGATATCTAAATAAAATAAGTAATAAAGAAAAAATAATTGTCGATAACCAGGTAAAAAAAACTGTTATTGTATGAACAATATCGATCTTTTGATATATCGATATTACACCTCCCTAACTTAACTAATTGTCATTTGTCTGTCTTGTCTGTCATTCATATTTCATTCACTCGGTCGGCGAGTGAGTGACATCCAAAGAGTAGAATAATACGACATCCATTGCGATTCGTTTCGTTCGTGTATCCTTGGTTGTTTTTGCATTGCTAGTTTTGCTACTGGAGTTTTCCATTTACTAATCTCACGTTGACTTCATAATAAGTTCCCAGTGTTTATAACAAAGTGTTTACCAGTGATGGGAAGTCATCATAGTCATGAAGGGAAGGGTAACGGGGACCAAGCTGGGAGCGGTAGTAGCACGCCTCGCGGATCGCAGAGGGGCGCTGGATCACGTTCCGGGTCTGGGGGGGACCTCCAGGGTCTTCAGGAAAAGAGCGACAAGCCCCCTCCATCGATGGTACCAGTAGAGAAGCTCGGGAAGGTAAATATGATACGTTAATTGGTGAGGTCACGAGTCAGGGTTATTTGGACAACAGTGACGTTTACCTCGTTGTTTGTTTTGGTTCAGTCGCCGCAGACGATTGCTTATTTTGGTTTGATAAGGCTGTATAAGCAACGCATCCATCTTGAAATTAGATAGTAGGAAATTTTCCAGGATACTTGAGCTAAAGTGAAATATTATAGATGATGTTGATAAGGCACAGCTGAGTCATATTAACATATTTTTTTAAGATCTCTGAGACATTCTTGGTCATCTATTAATAGAACTCACGGTCACAATAAAACTGCAGTCTGAAATGTAATGAAATCTTTGATTTTAAACTAATGGACTAGACTAGATGATGTTATATTGTTTATTTAAAGTAATAATAATAATGATTTAACACAAAATTGTATACAATTGTAATTATGCCCCTGACTTCTGAGCTGAGTGTATTCTTGTGTTATAAAAGTCATAATAAACATGAATTACAACTTATGAATAACTATTTACTGTTGTTACAATGAATAATATTTACAATAGATAATTTTCTGAAATTTTTAATAATTAGATAAATGAAGAGTGTGTATGGGTTCACTTGATTTTCATATTAATGTCAATTTTGACACATCTTTAAACCCTAGTTTCAACGTTCTAGGGGAATTATATTAATACTTGCTGTAGCCTATGGTTTCATCCGCATAGCGGTATTTAATATATAATATGCTTTTAAAATCATGAAAAGATCTGCTCAACAAACCCGTACAATCTTAATCTGATCCGTACAACCAAAGCCCCATAATTAAATTTAAATGCTACAGGCTCCATGCTAGCTCAGTCCGGGTCTCCACTACAATAGTGTACCATTGTATTATGGTGTATACAGATCATGTAAACAAATTATTAATATTATTATTATTATTAATTTATTTATTTATTTAAATGAAGGCTTTATGAATGAAGGATTGAAGTATCTGATGGAACCATTTGTCTGCTCTCACATGCTTGATCTGTACCGTGTCATTATAACCTCATTTGTCTATGAAAAGATAACAATGCCAGTATGAATGCATATTTGACACCTGTATCAATGATTCATCAATACAATGTAGGGGTTACAAAAGAAACATAGCCATATTATTTTGTGTTACTAGGCCCAGCAGTTTAGACTCTATGTTACACTCTACCTGGCAGTAACTCAGTCAGGACTTATTTTATATAAATAGATTTTTTACTGGTGTCATACTATTTTGTGTGCCCCATGCGAATTTCTATTACTTTCAGAATTTGGAAGCTATAGAAAAAGGAAGGAAAAATATTAAAGAGGAAAAGAAAGCAATAAATATTTATTGAACCTTGTAAAATTGATTTCATTAGTAAGGACACAAAAAAATTGTATTCATTGATGGTATGGAACAATAATACCTACATTAACAGTCAACTAAGATTAGTTTAATCATCTAAAATTAAACATTCCTCCAATTTAAATAATTGAGGATAAAACCAAGAAGTCAATTATATCATCAATGAGTTAATATATAAAATGATATATTTCTTATCACAATTAATTATTTTTTACTTTTTTGTTTGTTTTATTAACAAGTATTATTAAAAGTTTTTTTAAACTTATCTAAAATGTATGTTTAGTTTAAAAAAAATGTACCTACCTACATAGTTTATGTTTTCAATAATGTAAAAATACTTTGATGGGCCAAATAAATAAATAAATTGTTTGCATGTAAATGTAATAATCATTATAATTGTTTGAGAACCTTGTTCTTATATGGATCTCATTGCCACAGACAAGATTAATTATCGTTTTATGCCTTATATTAAAGGTATGACTTACCTCTATATGTACACTCAATGACTATGATATATTAGGTTGGGGGAAAAGTCTTTTCGCATTATAGTATGTATGAACTTGTAATACAATCTCTTTGGCTATACTATTTGTATCTGGCTGGTTTTGGTATCATTGAAAGTTTAAATTTTAAAGAACATAATTCCAAATTCAAATTAGGAAAATGTGTGATTTTCAATTGTTTTTCATACCGTCAAGATGAGTGAATCTAATGAAGAAATTCGATACATTTTAAAATTTTACTACAAAAAAGGTAAAAATGCAACGCAAGCCGCGAAAAAAAATTGCGATGTTTATGGACCTAGTGCAGTGTCTGTGAGAGTAGCACAAATTTGGTTTAAGCGTTTTCAATCCGGAAATTTTGATGTCAAAGATGCACGTCGCTCTGGTCGCCCTATTACGGATAAAATGCATGCCACTTTTGAAAAAGTGGAGCAAGATCCGCATATCAGTAGTTACGCTAAGTTTTACTAATAATATAATCTCGTTCAAAAATCCTGTCACTAAACTCTAAAACGTTGTAAATCTAGCGGATAACTAAGCAACAGCTGCGAAATGCCCCGGCTTTGTACATGAGTGGAATTTTTGCTCTTTTCGTGTTGCGACTCGCCCCGTAGGCGCCCTGGTTGATTGACACAACGCTAATTGATAGAATAGACAACGCTTTGTATGATTTTCTAAATATCTAGTTGCGTATTCTTCCTGAATATTGAAGCTTGAGGTAGCAATTTGTTAGTAAAATTGCAACCAGCTCTCATCAAAACAATTGATGATAATATTTGGCTATTTCTAAGCAACCGTGCAAATTTTTCCAAGGCAGAATCTACTCGCGCGATAGTTCAATCACCCGATGATATCTTATCGCGAACAGGTGTCCAATGGTGTTGAACGACGAGTCTGAGCTTAGTCCTTGACCCCTTAGTGAGGTCATAAAGTTAACGTGATTTTTACCTTTTTAAGTCGCAGGTTCCATTCTCAATCAGGACAAACATTTGTGTGTGTTATTATCTATACTATATGTATGTATTTACAAAAGAAAAGTAGTATATCAGTTATCTGGCTTCCATAGTACAAGCTCTGCTTAGTTTGGGGTCAGATGGCCGTGTGTGAGGAATAATGTCCCAGAATATTTTATTTATTTATTCATCCAGCGGTCTCGGGGGACGATTCATTTATGTCTCAAACCCTCGATCTTTCACAACTAATTTACAATGATTACTTAACTCAGTTATCATGTATTAAGATTTGATGCTATCACATGATCGTGACACGTGACGTGCGATCATGCCTATCAACAACAAAGAATTATAATGCATTACATTGATATGGTTTTTATATTGTAGCGATGAGGTTAATGTATAAAATAACTTCAGTACAGTATTTTTGTACTTAGATTTAGGTGTGCGTTTGTAATGCCTCAGCAACTACTTAACGCATCACGTGCATTGTGAGATTTTACTATTTTTTTAGACCTGTATTTGACCTTAATGATTATGTGTCCGAAGATGATATGCACACAAAGCCTAGATTGGCTACTGGCTCTCAAGTGCAGCTGGCGAAGACACGAGTAGGCGTATGGCGACAGATTTCCAACTTGAGGATGGTACCCGACCCCCGTGCGTTGGTTTCCTTCCGCATTCATCCCCAAAATAAATACAAAATTTGTGACTCGTATTGATTGTTACTGTTTTTACTGTAAAAGGTATAACATCAATCTCACTGCAAATGTATTGAATGAAGTGGTCAATGGAATGTTTGCTTCGTTACGTCATCCTACAATTTCTATATAATTGTGTAGCGTAGAGTTATATAACGATCGCGAACTAATATTATGTATCATAAAACGATATTGATATCTTGATGTTTTTATAATAGGGTAAGTATCTAATCTATGTTATGACATGGGAATATTTACGACTTTTCTACTAAAGTATTAAATCGTGGAATTGTTTAAAAAATGTGTCATAGAACATGGTGAAACGCCTGTCAACCTTTTGAAAAAAGAATACTCAAATTTTTCGATGCATTAATCTGATGCTTAGTTTGACTCGAGTACAATAATAATATAGCAATCCCATCACTACTGTATCATTAAAATTATTTTACACTGTAATTTGTAATAAACACAAGACAAAGGCGTTATCGTAAATCTGTTTTCGATAAACACTGATTCAATACAATCAGTATTCGTTGTCATTCCTTGCACCTTAGTACTGACTTATGTTATTCAATCTATAGTATAATAAAAACCAATTGATGTTCGTTAGTCTTGCTAAAACTCAAAAACTTGACTGATTTGTTTTTTTTTTTTCGCTCTAATGCAGAAAAAGCATAGATAAAAACCCAAAGGAACAGCTAAAAAATCGATGCGACCAAAATTATCGATTTAACGTGGAACGAAGTCATCTAGTCATCTATAAAAATCTTTATAAAAGTTGGCTTCAAAGTGTTAAAGTGAAGTGATAATGGAGCGTTATATACCAGAAATGAAGAATCTTCACTTGACCATAGTTGGTATTCAAGTGCATAAGTTAAAGAAGAAGAAAACAGCGGCGCCTACTTGCAAGGTGCGTTTGTTGAGTTGTCTAGCAAGTGGTTGTTTTAGCGACTAAAGGAGGCTTCATTCAATCTTTATACCAAGGATACACCTTCAAGTTTATAAGGGTGACTTTCCACTACGAATGCGTAGTGATACATGTGTTTAGACTCACTGATAGGATCGTATCATTAGTTATAATGTAGGTACCTACTACTTCTATTTAACCTAAAATACCTACTCAACTAAAATGTATAGAACATTTATTTCGCTCTTTCAGTGTTGGTTGTAGTAAATTTTCAACCCTGAAAGTTTCATAGGCTATAAAAAAATTGCAATGCTTTTCTTTTTCATGTTAAACAAATAATATAAAACGCCCTGGTTATATTATATTATTACCTTTCAAAGAGATTTTATATCTCAACATGGTAACAATTAATGTCCTACTATTTACTCCTACTAATATTATAAATGTAAAAGTTTGGATGTATAGATTTTTGTGACTCAATCACGTATAAACGGCTCAATGGATTTGGATGAAATTTGGCACACAGATAGAATATATTCTGGATTAACAAATAGGATACATTTATCCCGGGAAAACATGAGATCCCTCCGGAACGCGGGTGTATCCGCGGGGTGGAAGCTAGTTATTCATATTTTACGATTGCTAGCAGCGATAATAATCTTGCCAACTAACCATAAAGCGAAAGCTATTAAAAAATAACAATAACAATATAATAATATACTTAAATACATCATTTTTTTTTAGACTACAAATATTAAAGAATTCTTATCAGAAAAGCAAAAGTACTAATTCGATGATTGATTACCTCTACATAATCATTTTGGTCTGTTTGTACTTCGATCATGTATTTATTTGTTTATCAAAATGGTAATACTTTTGATAATTTTATTTATAAAAATGATCTTGTCACGCGTTCACACGACCACACAAATTCAATGTTTAATTTTTCCTGTTACCTAAGTGAGTTAAATTAGGCCAAAAATGTATAAAATGCGATGTACCGTGAGAAACCGTGTACCTAAATGAATCATAACTGATTATATCGACCGAGTGCGAAGGTCGTGTTCACTGAACATTGCTTGCATGAAGGACAAACCGCGGGTCTGTAATCGTTAAATTATCCAAAGGTAAAGTTGTCACAATCAGAGGATATAAAAAGTGGGTTTGCAAGGGAAGCGTGTTCCAGAATCTCTTAAATTCTTTCGCTGACTTTAAAACGAGATTTCCTGTTCCGAGTGTTTAAGTTAAGTTGAGGAATAAATGTGAGAATATTAAATTGATAAGTAAGATCTATTATCTCTGAAGTCGTGACCAAATACTTAATTATCTTCTATGTACTTATACAAATAAATAAAATTGAAGTGTCTGTTTGTTATGTCAAAATAACAGCTTTTTACTAAATACATATAAAAGTACCTTTATACGGTACTTATAAACGTTTTTTTTTGTCTGCTGTGTGTTCCGGCTCATCTCCGAAATTATTGAACCGATTTCGACAGGACTTTCTCTGGCAGTTAGCTAATGTTATGAGGAGTAACGTAGACTACTTTTATTGGTTATAGGATATTTTTTACATCGGGAAAGCGGGTGAAACCGCGGGGAACAGCTAGTTTTGATATAAGGATACTATTATTCCTCATCTACACTAATAATAGCTCTTTTGTGTATACAATATTTATAAAAGTATTGATTTCTTCCCACAGTTATTAGCTCAACGCTCACAAAAAGAAGATGGCGTCAATGGAGTCACAGAGAAGTCGTTTACTGTAAGTACCGTTTAATAATCTGCTTTATTCCCATTGAATAAGGCTTCGAATAAGTTATCAACAACAATAAACTATAGTACCTATATGTATATACATATGTACATCACTACATATTATAAAACAACTAGCGACCCGCCCCGGCTTCACACGGGTAGAAGAAAACCTTCCTCTTGAATTACTCTATCTATTAAAAAATCGAAGTTCAACAAAAACAAAATCACTTGATATACAGGTTGACTTTTTAGTCACTGGCAATACTTGAAGGGGTGGAAGTACTCATCAATATGACCAACTTTTATGATGGGACTAACTGGGAAACCACAGAAAAAGCTGTTCCATACAAAAGTTCAATACCTACTCGACCAAAATGTATGAAGCAACCGTTTGATTTTACGTGATATCAGAGTTGGTCCCATAATAAAAGTGGTTCATATTGTCGATGTACTCACTTCCACCCCTGCAAGTATGTCCAGTGACTAAAAAATCACTCAGTATAATCCACACACACATGTATGTAATAGAAAGAGACAGATAGAGAGAGAGAAAGTCGCAACTGGTGACGTCACATCCGTAACACTTTTTGTTTCATGACCATTTCTACTATTCAACTCCTACCGCAAGCTGCGTAAAGGAACTTTGTTCCAAAAATATCTACCCTTCTAAATATATTACAGAAATACCTGTTCCCAATGTACCCGGAGCTGGCGAAGCAGTTCTACAAGTACATCCACAGGGTGGGGCGATGCAAGAACAAGCACATCCCCTTGTCCACCTTCAAGCAGCAGTGCGAGAGGATACTCAGCATGCTCGACGACGCCGCCATCATTGAAACTTATGTCAGGTATGTAAGTACTTACTTTTATTCGATTTTAGTTATTTTCATAGTGTCATGTCCTATGGCATTTTACTTTGGGGTAAAGCTGCTGATATAGAAACAATTTTTATTTTACAAAAGAGGGCAGTGCGAGCTATTTATAACTTGGGCTCTCGAACTTCCCTCAGAGATAAGTTTAAAGAAACTGGCATACTCACAGTTGCATCTCAATATATATTTGCAAATATATTATTTGTGCATCAAAATATTAGTCTTTTTTCGAAAAAAAGTGATGTGCACTCTATCAATACTAGAAATAAGCACAAACTTGTAACTTCTGCTTATAGACTCCAGAAAGTGCAAGGCTCATTTCTAGGACTAAGTACACGCATCTATAACAGAATCCCTACTTCAATTTTAAATTTGCCTTTGCAAAAATTTAAGGAACGGATTAAAGCTGTATTAGTAGAAAATGCTTATTATACTGTAAATGATTATTTCAAAGACTCTAATGCTTGGTAGATTTGTTACTTTTGTGTACTATTATTGTTATTATTTTGATTTATAAACCTGTTAATAGTCTCAGTGATAACATATTGTGTGTTATAATTCGTATTTCTCGAAATAGTTTCTCTTTGTATTATTTGTAGTAAGCTTAAGTTAGTCATGCTCACTTTGGGGTCTTTGCTTGCGGCGGCGTCGTGTGGCGGGTCGCTCACTTCCCTATAATATGTGCGAGGAGGGCGATGGCTGCCACATGCGTCATACTTGTGAACAGGTGCTGCTTGTGGGGGCTGGTCTGCTTAAGTTTGCTATCCATTTGTTTACTAAGTTACTCATAATTTTGATATATATTATTTTTTCCCTTACTGTCATATAACACACACATATTGTCAGTGAGACTAGATAAATAATTTGATGTAATGAATCTGAGTTGGTTTTGAAAAGAGTAATTGCTGAGTTTCTTGCCGGCTCTTCTCAGTAAAAGCAACCTTTTCCGAACCGTGCGTTAGAGTCAGACTATTCATAAGTGCTTGTGAAGGCCTATTTGAATAAAAAATATTTTCATTCATTTCATTCATTCATACTAACTTTATCTATTATTAGCCTCTGCCTCGCTGTTCATCCGTGCTCATCTTTACAAACTTTTCTTTATATAATCAAATAGAATTTCTGTGAAATATTTGTAGAATGTTCGGTGCGGAGACGGATGAGAACATGGTGACGACTGAGGGGTTCCGAAGTCTGCTCTACACCAGCTACAAACTGTCCATGGACCACTACCCTGAGGGGCCGCAGACCTGTCTCATGGTATGAAAACATTACTGGCATAAGCAGGCTTCTAGGATATTGTTTCTGAACTAGAAAAATCACATATTATTATTATACATGATAGAAAACTTATTTTCCTCCATTTTTCTCGAATTTTCCAGCTTAAACAATATGTGTGTTAAATCTAAATGAAATATGATTTTCAAAAAAGTTTATCTAACAGAAATGAAACTTTCACTTTACCTTGAAACTTTATTGTCTCCGTATCTTAGGTACAACGTCCATACTACGTCAATCAAAGGCTAAATCAAGCTTTGAAACGAGTTTAAAAAAATGAATTTGGAACCCTATGATATAAAGTTAATTTTCGATTAACACAATCTGTTCTTGAGACTTGACACAGTTTTAATTCTTATTCTTTAATACGAGCCTAAGAATCCAATCGGTTACCTGATATAGAATTAGAAACAACAGATGTATAAGTTTATAGTAGTTCAGTGATGATGATGATGAGTGTGTGATGACCAGATCTACAAGACGCTGTCGTCGGTGGTGAGCGGGTGCTTCAACAACAAGGAGATGCACAGTGTCGGGTTCGTCGTGCGCTGGCTCGAGGAACACTGCCACCGGCTCATCTTCCCCGTCCACAGGTACTTCACCACACCATACCACACCACACTACAGACACTCTTAGCCCGAGAGGTGCATGCTGTCCTTTGCTATTTTATGTGAATGATAAGGATAGGTATAGTGTTGTAGAGACACTCGGGGTGTGGAGTTATGGATTTGCTATATCTCATACCTTAGGGACAACTTGATCTAATTCTAAATCCCACACCTCATACAAAACAACCGGTTATTAAATAAATGCATTAGCATAGACGGCACATCCGCACGCCTCCCAGTCTAGATATTAGGACTGGAGTCGGGCGGATGTGCCATTTTGTGGACGTGTAATTACAACTATTATATCACTATTGACTCTTATACTATTTAATCGTGAATTCTATGTACAAGAGCATATATTTCTTGTGTTATAAAGTTTTTAGTCATTATAATTATTGTATTTTGTATAAATAAGATCGACTATCCAAACACATATTTTTTTGATTAATTTGGAAATATATAACGATTTTAAAGGAGGTAAGCTATCAAATCCAAAGCGATGACAAGTTCAATAGTACTTAAAGTATCAATTTTGATAAATTCTATAAAAAACAAATGAGTCGATTTCGTGGTGATAGTCCAGAAAGAAGGTATTAAATTAGGATTATCACCATGGAAATGAATTAGTTAGATATTTTATTTTACTTATGCAGCAGTAGCGCTCAAATGAAAATGATGAGTAAATCGTAACATGTGTGGAGTGGGGTGGGGTGGGGTGGTCAGGTACTGCGTGCACATGTTGGCGACGCGGCACCGCGACATGGAGGCGCACGTGGAGTCGGACGGAGCCGGCGCCGGCCTCGAGCTGGCCACGCCCGTGCTGGAGCGCGCGCCGCCCGGCCTGGGCGAGGGGGGCGCCGGGGCGCTGCTGCCCGTCTCGGCCGCCTGGCTGCTGGCCGGCACCGCGCCGCCGCTCTACAGCCGGCCCGGCCAGCCGCCGGCCGCGCCGCCCTCCGCGGCCGGGGCGGCGGCCTCGCGGCTGTGGCTGGCGCGGCTGGTGTGCGCGGTGCCCTCGCACTGGGCGCCGCTCTACAACTCGCGCGACCACGGCCTCGGGGCCAACCGGTTCATGCACCACACGCTCGCTTACAGGTACCTATCTGCGCTCTTACTATACGAGATGGATATGACGGCCGATCGTTCAATTTAAACGCTATCGTTACGAGTGCATTGAAACGGTTAGCACGGTTGAAAACGATTTAGAACAGAATAAAAATAAAAAACTAATTTTTCAAAGAAAGTAAATACCTTCGGAACGTAAACAAAATACACTATTTATAGTTACATCACAGTCTAAGTCAAGAATGTTGCGGATGCCGATTTTTTCACATTCGCGGATGTGAATGCGGATGCGGATTTCTGAAGGCTCACATCCGTGGATGCGGACGTTTAAGACGAAGTGGTTCGGCCCTTGCGAGTGTAGCTTTTATTGCATATCTTACAATCAGCCTTATCATAGTCCTCTATATTTAGTTAAATAAATAAAATAAATAAATAAAAAAAATCTATATTATTTCCAGATGCTTTGGTGAGATATAGTCTCAAATGCCTTCTTGTAGTCGATGAAAGCGAGATATAAAGGCCTGCGAAATTCATAATATTTTTCAATTATTTGATCTAGTACTTGTATGAACGATTTTCTAAACCCTGCTTGCTCTCTTGGTTGATGTTTTTCTATGTCGTTGTTAATTATTTCTAGTAGGCAGCTAGCAAAGAGTTTATACAAGCATGGCATAATACTTATGGGTCTGTAATTCCCTACGTCTGTTGGGTCTCGTTTCTTATACAACAGTATTATTTCTGATTCTGTCCATGTCTGTGGAACTTTTCCTTCATCAAGAATTTTGTTAAATAGTAACGTTAGGAATGTTAAATAGAAAACGTAAAAGATCACTGTTTTAGCTACTTTTATGGCTTCATTTGATATTCCGTCAGTGCCGGAACTTTTGTCATCTTTTAATTTCTCCAATTTACTTAATATGTCGATCTCTTTGAAGTATAGTGTCTCTATATTTTGATTTGGTGATAGAATGATTTATTTACAAGATACAAATGATGCACTTGGTTCGCTCCCATTAGTTATTGATTGTCACGTGCGAACGGCACGCGCCTTTCGCCGGCCCCGCCTATTTCTTTCTTGTCGCAACTTCTATTACATCCGCATCCGCATGAACATCCGCATTGATTATTACGGATGCGGATGCAGATGTCCAAATCTATGCGGAAGCTCCGCATTTGCGGATGCGGATACAAATATTCGCTACATCCCTGGTCTATGTAACTTTTACATTCGGTCAACGGACACGTCTAGACAGAGCAATCGTGCGGGTTGAGAGAGGGGCGGTAGCGAGCCCAAGCTACCTTACACTCGCTTGGGACACAAAAGCGGCATTTCGCGTGACTTCAAACGCGATGTCCCACTGTACGTTTTTTTACGCTGTGATTACATCGTCACTGACCTGTAAAAGGCGCGACCTCGAACGCGGCGCAGTCGATACGCTTTCTTCGTCTCGCATAACGTGTTAGACAGAGATGGGTCATACGGGTCATTGTCCGACCTAAAGCCTCGTGACTTTGTTAGGCATCTACATGATGAGTAAAATTTATTACATGGCTAAACTACTCGATGGATTTCAATTATTTTTTGTATAGTGTTTTAAAACAACGTGATAAAGCTCTGGTTTCTTTTAATGATCGACCGTTTTCTCCATGTTGTATACATCGTATCTATTTCACTAATCAAATGTCTGAATAGGAATTAACAAAATATCTTCTTCGGAATAATCTTGGAACAAATTGCTTCTACATTTAATTTTAGTAAGTGGATAAATGTTAGTGGTGTTTCCAGACGTTGATTATTTATAGTTAGGGTACCTCCTATTAATAAGTTAATTGATCGACAGCTGTTACATTTATATAGTTATTTAAAAAAGAAATGTGATTTTCTTAGTTAATTAAAAAAATATTCTTAGGGCTCCAGTCTCCCTAAAATCAGTGTTCTTGCTGAATTTATCGAAAAAGAAATTTTTTTTTTAGTCATCAGACAACTAAACTAATAAAACATAAAACGCATCAAAATTCCATTCAGATCCGCTGGGAATTGCCAGCGTTCGTTTTGTTATTTGTTTAGTTTCGGTAAATTTATTTAAAATGATTTTTTGAATACATATATTTTTTACTCGACAGATAAGTAGTTGTTTTCAGAGTGGTTAAAGTGTGATTTCTCTAAACCATTACTTTGTAATAGAAAAAAAAATATGTTGCAATGGGTCGAATTCTCAAATTTATAACTATTTAAAGCACTTAAAATAAGAAATTGAAACAATTTTGAAAAAAGTAACTAGATAAAATTATTGTAGAGGATTTGCCGACAAATGTAATACATTTCTTTCTTTTTTTTGTTTTTCGTGGCGTCTGCATGAATGAGACCTTCTACGCGTGGAACATAAATAGAGGTATGTTTAAAGCCTCACAAAGCTAATAAAAGTGGCGTCAAATAAAAAAATAAAATATTTATTGGAAACTTCAAATCTCAGACTTTAAAATAACGTAAAATATATTTCATTTATTGCTTTTCTGATGACTAAAAAAAATATTTCTTTTTTGATAAATTCCGCAAGAACACTGATTTTAGGGGGTCTGGAGCCTTAATCTACATAAAAATATATACCTACAATATCTGCAATAATTTATTAATTGGTAGTGATTCATCTACACATATGTAAACGTATGGCCGTGTCAATAGTAACACGTACATACGCATCCACACGACGCCATTGCAGTGCGAGCGCATACATTAGTGACTGCATTCTTATAAATCTGTCTATTATATTAAATACGTTTAGACGATTAAAATGTCAAAGAAAAATAAACTTTATTGCTTAAATATAAGTTTCATATAACGATTTTCAGATAAACCTTATAGTGATGGGATAAAGTTTATTTTAGTAATGAGTAGTGTGTCGTCCCCAGAGGCCCGACGCTGGTGGTGGTGTCGGCGGGATCAGGCGCAGACGCAGTGGTGGTGGTGGTGTGCAGCCCCACCGAGTGGCGCGAGACGCACCAGTACTGGGGCGGGCCCGACAGCGCGCTCGTGCAGCTGCACCCGCAGTACGTCACACACATTACATACATACATAACACTCATTCATTATACACTATTGTGGTTTCCCCAGCGAAGCATGGGGTTCTTCAAGAAGAGTATAAAGAGATTTTTGCAGTGTCGACAATACTAGTATTTCAAGCGTCAGTAGGCTACAGTATTCGGTTACCATCAGGCGGGGCGTACGCTTTTTATCACCTTAGTGGTTTAAAAAAATACCAACCGATTGTCGTCAAAGTATAACGCATATCACGCGCGAATACTATAAATGAGACAGTGCTATACTAGTGACGGAGAAGGAAAATGAAGGCTGTTTACTAGCCGTTATACAATAATGTGTTATCTGCGATATTTTTTTAATTCCGTTGTGTAAGAAGGCTTCTTCTTCCAGGTTCTGCGTAGTGGAGCGAGCTCCTAAGATGCTGTACCTGAACACGTCCATCCGGGGCTATCCGTTGGGTCTACGGGCCGGCTCGGACCCTCGCAAGCCGCTGCTCATCATCAACAAGGACTTCGACTCCCTCACCTTCCAGGGGGTGCCCTACTCGCTCGGGGCTATTGAGGTACCTACACTATACAGATTATCTTAAAATAAATACTGGATGATTTTGTATTGAGTTGACAAATTGGCAATGCTAGAAGTACTCACCACTGACATCAAGGAAAAAAAGCAATTTGATATTAATAAAAAAAATATAATTCATTTTGTATAATATACAGAGTGGTGAGGATAATACGACATTAATTGAAAACACACTGGGTACCGCGTTAGTAGTACGTATACCAAATATTATCAAATTGTAATCAACGGTTTAGCCGCAGGTTTTTTTTTTACTTTAACAATTTTAACACATGATGTGAGAATACATTACGATTTCGCCACAAAGTTCATTAGGTCATTCACATCAAAACAATTTCATTTACCTACATGCGTAAAACAACCAAGTACATTTATAAAGGCTGTTGTGTTTAATTTAGATTATTTTCGCATTTAGTTTGTTTGAAAAAAATGTTTTTTTGGAATTTGGTATAGTAAGTTATTTGATATTTTTTAAGTGTTGATTAACTAGTGGGGATCGTATTTTCATTTAATGTCGATATGTCGTCACCACTCTGTATACAAAATGATTGATTTAGTATTTTTTTAATATAGACTTCCATTCCATTATATCTTTTTTATGTTAAAAAGCTAACAAGCAAGCAGGCGGTCCACCTGATGAAGTGCCTACCGTCGCCTAGTGTTGCCGACCTTTATAAAGCCTAGAAGGCAACGGTCTCTCAAGTGCATATATCCATGTTAATATTTTAATTGTAATCACATTAGGTATGGGGCTGTGGTGATCAAGCGTCACGAGAAAATCAACTTGAAGTGAAGAAATGGCAAGTGAAGGAGGCGGAACGACAGCGTCAGGTAATTTGTCATTCATTCTATCTATCTATACTAATGTAATTAAGCTGAAGTTTGAACTTGAAATTACCAGTCGGATTTGAAAAAATATTATTGCATTTGATAGCCCAATTATTGAGGAAGGTTACAGGTTATTTTGTATCCCGGAAATGCGGGTGAAACTGTGGGGAACAGCTAGTAAAAAATATAAATTTGATTGTGGTACTACATTATTTTAATATTGTGTAACAAGCCAAGCAAATTAAAAAATTAGTCAGGAAAAATGGCTCCCAAGATCCTTAGGTAATTTCGAGATTGAACTTTCCGTTATAGAATATAAAAAGTATTTTAATAACTTTTTCACATTAATTTCCAGGTAAAGTTATCAGCCGCGGACTGGATCGAGCATCCGGACAGATACCTGCTAGAACTAGCTGGCCGGCCGCAGTACAACAACTCGGCCAGCTAGTGACCGGCCTCACTCACATCACCGCTGGACACTGTGGACACTGTCGACACTGGACACTCCGAGTTCACTTGCTAAACGTGTGCTCTGCATAAAGTAAATATTTTGGAAAATCATCGTAAACCTATTAATGGAAAAGCTTTTAATGGGTATGGTCCATATTGGGCCCGCGAGATGGACAGTAAAATTCCGCACTGGGTCCATATAGTGGACGATAAATTGCGTGAAGTTCTTTCAAAAGTGCTCAATCCACATTAGGCCAGCGTGATGGACTATACAGGCTTTACAGGCCTCATTAAGTGATATTTGGTGCCGTGATCAGAGGTGAAGTGAAGTGATGTGTTGGACTATATGCTTGTTAGTTGAACTAGTTATAATGTTACATTAAATGCAAGCGCAGCGTAGGACGTCCGCTTACAAGGTGGACAGACGACCTTGTAAAGGTCATCGGACAACGCTGGATGTAGGCCGCCCAAGACTGATCCTATTGGAGATCCTTAGGGGAGGCCTATGTCCAGCAGTGGACGTCTTGCGGCTGAGATGATGATGTATGTTACATTATATATTTATATACAAGTTGATAATTACTCGTACATTGTAAATTGTTTAAGACGGTGTAGAGATGCTCTCACAGTGAAGTTATACTATGTTGTAAAACTTGGTTATATAATGTGTTCCTTTTAATATCCCATAACTCTTAAGGTTATATGCTATAAGTAAAGACAATACAAAAACTCCTAGAACAAGTGTTCCAAAAATACATATTATCGAAGATAACAACAATCATAAATTCAATTTGTTTAATAAATGTACACCCGTATGAAGAATCTTTATTTTGCGACGTTGCCAAACTTCCTTACTAATATTATAAATGCGAAAGTTTGTGAGTATGGATGGATGTTTGTTACTCTTTCACGCAAAAACTACTGAACGGATTTGGATGAAATTTGGCAGAGAGATAGATTATAGTCTGGAATAGCATATAGGCTACTTTTTATCCCGGGAAAACATACGATCCCACGGGAACGCGGGTGAAATCGCGGGGCAAAATCTAGTCATTCATATTTAAAGCTAAGAAAATGCGATGTTGTCATATTTCACGTAAGGTTGTTTTACATAAATAATCGTGGCATGTGGCATGTGGCGTGACATGGTCTCATTAATACCCTAGAGTTATGGGATATCAAAAAGCACATATTGTATAACTTTGTTGTATCTGTTTATAACTTTGTTATATAAAAAAGAACCGTGGGTACATTGATACGTATAATTAATATTACACAATGAAAATCTACTATTTTTCATAAATATTTTAAATACTCCAAGCTATTTTTAGGTACAGTCAGCAATGTATCTGAACAGATACAAAAAAAAAACATCTAGAAACTATCCTTTATGTAAGAATTTATGTTAGTTTTTGTAGTCTACAATGTAGATACAAATTTACAAACTATTTACTTTATTCCATAATATTTACTTGTTTTATTCAGCTACTTATGTTGCTGACTGTACCAACACTGGGTACCAAGGATTAATACTGTAACTTTTGCATGATTATTTATGATAAACTTGCATATTGGTAAGAATGTTACATAACGTTTTATGACTGTGAGAGTAGTTTTAGGTAAACTCAATCAATCCATTACTACTTATAATCACATATCTTAATTATATGCAATTTAAAATTATTTGCATAACAACTGTTTTTACAAAATTGAATTAAGAACAATAGAAATATGTAAATTTATTTACAACAAGTATTTATAATCAATGTATAAAATACAAATTATGATATATAGAAAACATCCTCAAAGCCCTCGCTGCTGTCGATAGGCAAGGTTCCCAACAGGCTGGCAGCATTCCCTTTTGGATGGCCAAGCTTATGCGTTGGCGGAAAAAGCTCCAAAGCCCATCGGTCTCCCGAAGCCTCGATGAGCTTGGATGATAAAATCCGCGCAAATCGGTGAGCCTCGAACCCCACGGACCCAAGGTTTCTATAGATGATTTAAGTGAGATTAATAGGTCTGAAACTATGAGATAAGTATAAAAATATACAGTTTAAATACAGAAGTGTTGTTAGTTTTGTCAAATACTTGCTTATTGTGTGCCTTAACTCCTAGAGATGCACATACCTACCAGTGAATACAAGTGATCACTCAGAGGTGCTGAGTTGATCCCATAGTAAAAGTTGTTCATATTGATGAGTACTTCCCCTACAAGTATTGCCAATTAATAAAAAATCAACCTGTTTATTAAAACTGTTGTAAGATAACTTTTTCTTTCTTTTATATATTAACATCTCAGTGGTTCCTATGACATGAGAAATAAGGTTCAATATTGTTATTGTGAAGAATAATTTGTATCCAGTTTTGTGACATTTAATGCATTGTATTTTATTTTGAGCCAACTGTCAGTCAGTGAGACTTAAATGTAATGTAACTAATATAAGTATGCTTTTACAAGAGTAATTGCTGAGTTTCTTGCCGGCTCTTCTCAGCAAAATGCCTTCCGAACCGTGCGTTAGAGTCAGACTAAGTGTCGGAAAAGCTGTAGTACAGGTTTTTAATCAAAATTATAAAAAAGTTGTTGGAATATAGAAGTAAATGATTGGTACTGACTCAGTGGTCACATCAAAAATCGTGAAGAAACCATAACACGGTGGTAGGATACTTTGTAGTACCCACCTGGCTAGCTACCACCCTCTAGTTGAAAATCTGAGTTCCGATAGTTGCACTTGAGAACCAGTTCACTCCTAGGCTTGGCGTGCTTACCACTTTGGGCCACATCATCACTTATCATGATGAGATAGTATTCAAGCATATGTCTAACATAGAAAAAAAAATCGTAAAATCATTATCAATTTTCAGTATTACATTTAATGCATAAAGGTTCCATCCCTACTACAATTTGCTATCGTATTTTGTGGTTATCCATGTTTTGTTTTATTATAAATT
Source organism: Tetheella fluctuosa (assembly GCA_951216915.1). Taxonomy (NCBI): domain Eukaryota; kingdom Metazoa; phylum Arthropoda; class Insecta; order Lepidoptera; family Drepanidae; genus Tetheella; species Tetheella fluctuosa. The sequence goes on along the minus strand of OX578233.1, from coordinate 10,246,616 downwards.
TATAATAATGTATTCTCGCTTTATTAACATATTTATACAAAAACTGTATAATTTATTTATTTATTTTGGATGTTCTTATATAAATAAAAGTTTTCCTTATAAATAGGGTTGCCAGATATAATTGGATACAAAAATGTATAATTCGGCGAAGTAATAATTATTTTCTTATATGATAATACTTTTCCACCACAATCGTTTGTAAGTAATGCATTTTTTGTGTCTAATAAACCAAAAAGAATATAAATATATTTTTAACCATTGTTTCATGAACATTGGTGAATAGTTATAAAAAATCTAGGGCCGGGACTAATGTCGTTTATTTTAACTGGCAGGCCAGTTATTTTAGTAATTTGTGATGTAATTTGCTCAATATATATAATTCCATTTGAGCATGAGTTAAATATTATTTTTTTGACACAAGATAAAAGTTGCACTAACTCGTTAATTGGTTACATCACACTACTTATCACAACTTATGTTATAATATATCTGTCGATAACACTTATCTCTTGTTGTCTAACTAAACCTTATCAAAAAATCCTATTATTATTATAAATGTGAAAGTTTATGTTTGAATGCTTGTGATGCAATCATGTATAAAGGCTCAAATGGATTTGTATGAAACTTGGGGCATAGATAGATCACACCATGGAATAACATATTGGGTACTTTTTATCCCGGGAAAACAAGATTCCTTGATGAAGGAGCGGGGCTAAAGCTAGTAACAAATAAATTATTAAAATTAAGTGTGTTATCTCATATTTATATTTTCAATTATAATCTGACTTGTTTTAACATATTAAGTTACGTAACCATTTAAAATAAGATTGTGCTGTATGTGTGTGTGGATGCCAAAAATATAATACTTATATAAAAGTTTTAGAATCAATCAATCAAATATGTTGATTGAATCCAGTGTTTCTTATGTAGTTTTAAAAAATGTAATAATAATTTACGTTTCGTTCCTAGCGTTGTTAAGCCATACTAAATTGAAAGTCATTTATAATAATGTATTTATCAAACAGTTTTGTAGGAAATATTATACTTATAGATGGACCAAATTGTTAAATATACATTTAATTTAAGAGTTTAATTTTAAACATTGCTATTTTGAAAAACAAAACATCTCACAAGTTCAAAACTGCCTTTTGAAACGTTTGGTTAAAATGCACATTTAGTCAGTTAAAAATGATTAGAACTAATAGGTGCTATAAGGAATCGCTTTCGTATATAAGTTGTATTATTTATAGTTAAGGGCGCGTTCGCATATCAGGCAAAATTAAGCTGTTTTTCGGTACATTTTATGGCATAATCAAACAAAATCCAATATAACTAATAACTACCTCGTATAGATTGGTTCTTCATCTTCAAATAATAGTTACATTATTATTGAAAATTTTAGTTTCTCATAATGTAAAATCGATCTGTCGTTGCCATTTTCCACAAAATTATCGATACCGGGTTGAGTTTAGGTACATTTTTTAGCTATTATAAACATATTTCACTATTTCTAAAAATACTATATGTAGGCAAACATATTCAATTCTTAACGATAGGAGTTATTTTTTATCTAAATGCTATAAATAGTTGCAGAAAAAATTAAAAGCGAAACTTATTTTTTCACATTTTTTTCTATTCTGGTTGAATCTTAATCGGTTGGATTAAGGGTTATTTTAGTTATAAAACTCGTCTGATGTATTTCACAAGCATTTTGAATGAAACTTTAGTCGGCCCGCGGCCGCCGTCGAGAGTGGACCTGTATCGCCTGTTTAGAGCAGCTCGAGTTGAAAAAGATCGCTGTACAAACACAAAATATTCGATAAACCAAATTTGATACTTGACGAGGTAAGATTTTCATTCGATTTTATTTCGCTATAAAAAAAAACTCACTTGACAGACGTTAGTTGCAGACTGAACTCGTTACGGTTCAATCTATAGAAGCAATCGCGATCGCTCCTACTTCACGTCGGTTACAGCTGCAGTGTTGTTTGTTAAATTGATGACTAGTAACGCCACCTAGCGAAATAGCTCCGAACATTCCGCCCACCAAGAACTTCGTTCTTCCTGCAGCCGCCCACCGTGGTTTTATTGTTTTAATTGGATGTTGGTAGAGCAACCAGCTTTGACACTGGTCGCTTGAGTAAGCCGTTTTTGGTTCTCAGGCTCACCACTCTAACTAGCCCGTCCGGACCCGGATGTGTACCTACTACCTGTGCCATAAGCCATTTTGTTGGGGGAAGCATTGGTTCCTTAATCATAACAACATCCCCTGTCTCTGGAGCTCTAGTTTTGTTTTGCCACTTATGGCGCTGTTGTAAGGTGTGCAAATACTCAGTACTCCACCGTTGCCAGAAATGAGCTGTCATGCGCTGGATTAATTTCCATCTATCCAGTGGAGCAATAGGTAGCTTGCTTTGAGGTGTGTCCGGTATCGCAACTAAAGGTTCACCAATCAGGAAATGGGACGGAGTTAGCGCACCAATATCATCGGGGTGGTCATTCAATCCACAGATTGGCCGGGAATTCAGGCAAGCTTCTATCTGTGCGAGTAATGTTGACATTTCTTCGAATGTGAGCGTTGAATTGCCTAGAACCTTTATCAGATGAGTCTTTGCAGATTTCACCCCTGCCTCCCAGAGTCCTCCAAAATTGGGAGCTCTTGGAGGTATGAAGTGCCAAGTTGTTCCATCATTGGCTATAATTTCAGCTATTTCAGTCTGTAAATTTCCTTGACATTGCTTGAATAAAATCTGCAATTCCTTTGCTGCACCAACAAAATTGGTGCCATTGTCACTCCATAAATTAGAACAATGTCCACGTCTAGCTACAAATCTTCTGAATGCTGCTATAAATCCCGGAGTTGACAGATCACTCACTGCTTCCAGATGGATTGCTTTAGTAGCAAAGCATATAAACAGACAGATGTATCCCTTGTAGGATTTGTGACCGCGTCCCTTTGAAGCTCTAATTTGGATTGGACCGGCATAATCTACACCACTTGTCTCAAATGGTCTCCCAGGATGAACTCGTTGTGTTGGAAGCTGTCCCATATGTGGTTGTGCTGAATTGGCTCTGTGTTTCACACAAATGACGCACTCGTGGATACACTTCTTGACAAGAGGTTTCAAGCCTATTATCCAATATTTTGATCGGATGTAGTTTGTGGTCAACAGATTGCCCCCATGAAGAAGTTTTAAGTGGGCATCTTTGATTATAAGTTTGGTAAGATGCGAGTTCTTGGGTAAAATAATGGGGTGTTTTACTTCCTGAGGTACCCTGGCACCTTGTAAACGTCCACCGACTCTCAAAATACCCCTTTCCATATAAGGTGAGAGAGTTTTTAAACTACTCTTTTGTTTTACTTGATTTTTAAATATTAAGTCATCTATTTCTTCCTTAAAGTATTTTTCTTGATCTATCTTGATTAACTGGTTTAATGTTTCTTGTAATTCTTCTGCTGTCAAAAATCTTATTTGTTGTGTTCTACTTTTTTTGGTTCTTTTCGGATACCGGAACCTTCTACAGTAGGTGAGTACTCGTACCATTTTATTTAGTGCAGAGAATTTGTCCCAGATGTTGTCTTCCGTGTTGCAATGAAATACTTTAAGTTTTTGTTTTCGTTGTTCTAATTCAGTTTCTAAAACATTTGGTTTGGCTTGTTTAATTATTCTTTGCTTCAGCCACTGTGGGCCTTGCCACCACAATGTTTTGTCTTTCAATTCCGAAGGGCCTACCCCCCTCGAAGCTAAATCCGCAGGATTAGCTTCTGATTTTACATGGCTCCATCTGTCATTGTCTAACCGTCCTTGAATTTCTGTAACCCTGTTGGCCACAAATGTTTGCCATCTATTTGGCTGTGACTGAATCCATGCTAATACCACCATCGAATCTGTGTACGCATACACATTAGTTTTAGATATTTTTAAGACTTCACTTGCTTCAGAAAGTAATCTGGCGACCAACACTGCAGCACATAACTCCAATCGGGCCACAGAAACTTGTTTTAGTGGTGCTACTTTTGTTTTGCTTTCTAGTAGAGTAATAGTAACACTATTTTCTTTTACCACCCTGACGTACAGTACTGCTGCATAAGCAGCTGTTGATGCATCCGCAAAACCATGGAGTTCCACTTCTAAGTCATCAGGTTGGGTATTTATCCATCTATTCATTTTGATATCTTCCATGTGCTGAAGCTGTCTCCGGTAAGTCAACCACTCTTCTATTAACTGTTCAGGTAACTTGTCATCCCATCCTGCACTGCACAACCAGAGCTTCTGTATTAAAATCTTGGCAAGTACTATTGTTGGTGCCAACCATCCAAAGGGATCAAACAGGCGTGCCACATCTGATAAGATGGTTCTTTTGGTCACTTCTGCAGATATTTCAGGCAAGCTCACAGTAAACTTAAACTGGTCATCATGTCTGTCCCATGACAATCCCAATGTTTTGATGATCTGATCAAACTTGATTTCAAATATATTATGTTGTGATTTTTTCTCTGCTATTTGATCTAAAACTTCATCAGAATTACTGGACCACTTTTGTAATTTAAATCCTCCACAGTTAAGAAGTTGAGTAATTTGTCTGTAAGCTTCAAAGGCTTCAGCATGACTAAAACAGCCAAACATTAAATCGTCCATGTAGAATGACTCTTTTACTATTTCCGCTGCGATGGGAAATTGTTGACTTTCATCTTCAGCTACTTGTAGTAGTGTACGCACTGCAAGATAGGGAGCTGATGCTGTTCCGAATGTTACGGTCAACAGTTTGTATGCTTGGCAGCTTTCTTCAGGGCTCTCTCTCCATATGATACGTTGGTATTCAGTATGTTCATCAGCTACTAGTACCTGTCTATACATCTTAACTATGTCACTAACCAAAACAATCTTGTGTTTTCTCCACTTCATTAGTAAGACACGTAGATCACTCTGCAGTGTAGGTCCTATAAGTAAAGTATCATTCAGTGAAGAGCCTCCCGAACCCTTGCAGGACGCATCAAATACTACCCTGACCTTGGTAGTATCCTTATCATCGCGAACAACGGCGTGGTGAGGTAAGTATATTGCATTCTCATTGTCTTCATTGGCTAATGTCATATGTCCTAGTTCCTGATATTCTTGTATCACCTTCTTATATTCTTCTTTTAATTTCTGATCATATTTGAATCTTCTCTCTAATTGTAAGAACCTAGCTGTAGCTATTTCTTTTGTTTTTCCACATTTTTCTAAAGGGGTCTGAACATTTTCTTTGAAAGGTAAGTTCACCTTATATCTTCCGGTTTTTGTTTTAACTGTAGTTGTCTTAAAAATTTCTTCACACCTTTCTTCTTCTTTAGTCTTTTTTCTTTCAGATGTAAGAAACTCATTCTCTATTTCCCAGAATTGTTTAAGCATGTTGTTTTCACATACACAAGAATGCATGCTAACAATCCTGTTGTTTTCAATTGTTGTATTTGTGTCACCTGATATGATCCATCCTAGTTGTGTATTCTGTGCTAAAGTGCCAACAGGACTTCTTGACAAACCTTGTTCCATGATCTTGCTGGTTACACTGGCCCCTAGCAGCATGTCAATTCTACCTGGTTTATTAAAACCAGGATCTGCTAGTGTCATTGTATCTATTTCTGGCCATTCCAACAATGTGACAGGTTTCTGTGGAAGGTAGGTTGTAATATGGCTGATTACATATGCTTGCACACATAAAGTGAAGTTTGATTTGTATCTTGACCTCAATTCAAACTCAACGGTATACTTTGAATGTATTGTTTTTCCTTCACTTAAGTGGAACTCATTGCTGTTTCTACAACGCTTCAAGCCAGTTGCTTGAGCGAAGTGCTCGGACACAAATGAGCTCTGTGATCCTTGGTCAATGAGTGCACGGTAGACCTGTGTTTGTCCGCTGCTTAAAATGATATCTACTAGTGCGGTAGCTAATAAAACTTGACCAGGGTTGTTTGTAAAATGAGACACTGACTTTACTTGGTCTGCTTGTTTTGCTTCCTCTCCTAACATCTGTTTGTTTTCGTTTGAATCTCTTTTATAGGGATGTAACAGTGAGTGATGTTTTTTCTGACATACCTTACAACATGTGTTTCTTTTGCATTGAAAAGCAGAGTGTTTAGGGATTAAACAATTGAAGCAAAGATTATTGTTTTGAACAAATGTGTACCTATCTTCATAATCTTTTTTTGCAAATGCTTTGCACTGATATATGTAGTGTTCACCATTACAAAATGAGCAATTAATTGTTTTCCCAGGAGTCACTGTAGATGTATGGAAGGATCTTGCTTTTGTTTTACTGGTATACTCAACCATTTCCAAAGCTCTAAATCTGCTTTCTAAAAATTTGAATAAAGTTTCTAATGTTGGAAAATCATTTGAGAGTGAAGTGTGTTGCTCCCAGAGCCTGTGACTTTCATTATCCAGTTTTGAGACAGTAATGTAAACTATGATAGCATCCCATGAATTTGTTGGCAATCCTAAGTTTTTTAAGGAGTTCAAACATTCTGAAGTTGTGTCTAAAAGTTGTTTAATGCTCTGATCCGATTCAACTGCTAAAGTTTTTAAACTAAATAACTTCTTAAATATGCAATTGGAAATATACCTTTTGTTGTTATATCTTTTTTCAAGAGTCTCCCATGCTAGTGAATAATTTTGACCTGTGATTGGAATGCTTCTTAAAAGTAGCTCTGCCTCTCCACTTAAAATTGTTTTTAAATAATGCAGCTTTTGCACATCATCAAGCTTAGAATTTTTGTGAATTAAAGATTCATAAATATCATGGAATGATGGCCACTCAGTATATTTTCCAGAAAATGAAGGGATGTTTATGTTTGGAAGTTTTATTTCTTTTTTCTTCAATGAATCAGTTTGTGGTGATTGTTGTGGTAATGTTGTTGTTGGTGTGAGCTCCCTAACCTTTGTTTTCAATTCACTTTTGTAGTTAATGTAAACCTCTTCGCACTCATCATATATATCCTTTGAAAAATATGCTATACTCTTTCTCTTGTCTATATCTACACAACTTACAATGTCTTCATGAGCATTGATGAAAGATTTCCAAATTTGTTCTATATTTTCCAAACGAGTATCAATGTAGCTTAAAGTTAATCTACTTTTTGGGGATTTATTGAAATTAATCTGTGATTTCTGAATTTTTTCATATCTGTCGAACTGGCATGCTATAATTTTGTTATAATCCACCATTTTGTAGATACGATTTTCGTCGAAATTCTGGCTATAATATAAGTATTGAGGCCGGTAGGTAGGTAACGAAAACCGTTCTGTCCGTTAGGGGTAAATACTGCTAAAACTACGTTAACTTTTGTTTGATTGCGTTTGAATTGATATGTATTTCAGAACAATGTTGTTTCTTTAAGTTTATAGCACAAATTGAATGTATTTTAGGAAAAATTTTCACTTCGCCATTTTTGGCGGGTAAGCAAGCCGGTACCAGTTAGCAAGACAATTTTTGGATAAGTTACAGTTTCTAAGCACTTATTTGTTTCAAATACACTAAATATTAACGTTTTTTAATGTTTTTAACAGTCTAACACTTGTATTTACTAAGTTTTTGGAAAAGTTTTGTACTTACGTACGCCTCGTGAACTTACTACAATTTTACGATTTATATGGGATTTTCACGAACACCAACACTAATTATAGTAAAATAACACTTCCTAATTCGATTCTCAATACTTCCGACGCGAAGGACCAGCTTTTGGACCCAAAAAAGAGACTTCGAAATAATAAAAAACTCACTTGACAGACGTTAGTTGCAGACTGAACTCGTTACGGTTCAATCTATAGAAGCAATCGCGATCGCTCCTACTTCACGTCGGTTACAGCTGCAGTGTTGTTTGTTAAATTGATGACTAGTAACGCCACCTAGCGAAATAGCTCCGAACAGATGCAGCAACCTGAAGGTGTACTTCAGTGACTGCTACTGGAACTCCTCGACGAGTTACTAGGTGAGCCGAGTATGGGCTCGTTATGTTAGTCATGATGAGACCTTACCTCCGGACTTGATGGAGCGACCTGAAGGTGTACTTCGGTGAATGCTACTGGAACTCCTCGACGAATTGTACTAGGTGAGCCGAGTTTGGGCTCGTTTTGTTAGTCATGATGAGACCTTACCTCCGGACTTGATGGAGCGACCTGAAGGTGTACTTCGGTGACTGCTACTGGAACTCCTCGACGAGTAGTACTAGGTCAGCCGAGTTTGGGCTCGTTTTGTTAGTCATGATGAGACCTAACCTCCGGACTTGACGGAGTGACCTGAAGGTGTACTTCGGTGACTGCTACTGGAACTCCTCGACGAGTTGTACTAGGTGAGCCGAGCTTGGGCTCGTTTTGTTAGTCATGATGAGACCTTACCTCCGGACTTGATGGAGCGACCTGAAGGTGTACTTCGGTGACTGCTACTGGAACTCCTCGACGAGTAGTACTAGGTGAGCCGAGTTTGGGCTCGTTTTGTTAGTCATGATGAGACCTTACCTCCGGACTTGATGGAGCGACCTGAAGGTGTACTTCGGTGATTGCTACTAGAACTCCTCGACGAGTAGTACTAGGTGAGCCGAGTTTGGGCTCGTTTTGTTAGTCATGATGAGACCTTACCTCCGGACTTGATGGAGTGACCTGAAGGTGTACTTCGGTGACTGCTACGGAACTCTTCAACGAATTGTACTAGGTGTGCCGAGTTTGGGCTCGTTTTGTTAGTCATGATGAAACCTTACCTTCGGACTTGATGGAGCGACCTGAAGGTGTACTTCGGTGACTGCTACTAGAACTCCTCGACGAGTAGTACTAGGTGAGCCGAGTTTGGGCTCGTTTTGTTAGTCATGATGAGACCTTACCTCCGGACTTGATGGAGCGACCTGAAGGTGTACTTCGGACGCGAAGGACCAGCTTTTGGACCCAAAAAAGAGACTTCGAAATAATAAAAAACTCACTTGACAGACGTTAGTTGCAGACTGAACTCGTTACGGTTCAATCTATAGAAGCAATCGCGATCGCTCCTACTTCACGTCGGTTACAGCTGCAGTGTTGTTTGTTAAATTGATGACTAGTAACGCCACCTAGCGAAATAGCTCCGAACAGATGCAGCAACCTGAAGGTGTACTTCAGTGACTGCTACTGGAACTCCTCGACGAGTTACTAGGTGAGCCGAGTATGGGCTCGTTATGTTAGTCATGATGAGACCTTACCTCCGGACTTGATGGAGCGACCTGAAGGTGTACTTCGGTGAATGCTACTGGAACTCCTCGACGAATTGTACTAGGTGAGCCGAGTTTGGGCTCGTTTTGTTAGTCATGATGAGACCTTACCTCCGGACTTGATGGAGCGACCTGAAGGTGTACTTCGGTGACTGCTACTGGAACTCCTCGACGAGTAGTACTAGGTCAGCCGAGTTTGGGCTCGTTTTGTTAGTCATGATGAGACCTAACCTCCGGACTTGACGGAGTGACCTGAAGGTGTACTTCGGTGACTGCTACTGGAACTCCTCGACGAGTTGTACTAGGTGAGCCGAGCTTGGGCTCGTTTTGTTAGTCATGATGAGACCTTACCTCCGGACTTGATGGAGCGACCTGAAGGTGTACTTCGGTGACTGCTACTGGAACTCCTCGACGAGTAGTACTAGGTGAGCCGAGTTTGGGCTCGTTTTGTTAGTCATGATGAGACCTTACCTCCGGACTTGATGGAGCGACCTGAAGGTGTACTTCGGTGATTGCTACTAGAACTCCTCGACGAGTAGTACTAGGTGAGCCGAGTTTGGGCTCGTTTTGTTAGTCATGATGAGACCTTACCTCCGGACTTGATGGAGTGACCTGAAGGTGTACTTCGGTGACTGCTACGGAACTCTTCAACGAATTGTACTAGGTGTGCCGAGTTTGGGCTCGTTTTGTTAGTCATGATGAAACCTTACCTTCGGACTTGATGGAGCGACCTGAAGGTGTACTTCGGTGACTGCTACTAGAACTCCTCGACGAGTAGTACTAGGTGAGCCGAGTTTGGGCTCGTTTTGTTAGTCATGATGAGACCTTACCTCCGGACTTGATGGAGCGACCTGAAGGTGTACTTCGGTGACTGCTACGGAACTCCTCAACGAATTGTACTAGGTGTGCCGAGTTTGGGCTCGTTTTGTTAGTCATGATGAGACCTTACCTCCGGACTTGATGGAGTGACCTGAAGGTGTACTTCGGTGACTGCTACTAGAACTCCTCGACGAGTAGTACTAGGTGAGCCGAGTTTGGGCTCGTTTTGTTAGTCATGATGAGACCTTACCTCCGGACTTGATGGAGTGACCTGAAGGTGTACTTTGGTGACTGCTACGGAACTCCTCAACGAGTTGTACTAGGTGTGCCGAGTTTGGGCTCGTTTTGTTAGTCATGATGAGACCTTACCTCCGGACTTGATGGAGTGACCTGAAGGTGTACTTCGGTGACTGCTACTAGAACTCCTCGACGAGTAGTATTAGGTGAGCCGAGTTTGGGCTCGTTTTGTTAGTCATGATGAAACCTTACCTCCGGACTTGATGGAGCGACCTGAAGGTGTACTTCGGTGACTGCTACGGAACTCCTCAACGAATTGTACTAGGTGTGCCGAGTTTGGGCTCGTTTTGTTAGTCATGATGAGACCTTACCTCCGGACTTGATGGAGTGACCTGAAGGTGTACTTCGGTGACTGCTACTGGAACTCCTCAACGAGTTGTACTAGGTGAGCCGAGTTTGGGCTCAAATTGATAACGTTTTATTTGTTGTTTTAATAAAAACGAGCCCAAACTCGGTTCAACTCGTCCGGAGGTAAGGTCTCATCATGACTAACAAAACGAGCCCAAACTCGGCTCACCTAGTACAACTCGTCGAGGAGTTCCAGTAGCAGTCACCGAAGTACACCTTCAGGTCGCTCCATCAAGTCCGGAGGTAAGGTCTCATCATGACTAACAAAACAAGCCCAAGCTCGGCTCACCTAGTACAACTCGTCGAGGAGTTCCAGTAGCAGTCACCGAAGTACACTTTCAGGTGAGTCCATAAAGTTCGGAGGTAATTCGCAAAAATATAAACAGCAATAATAAATATTTTTTGTAGGTACCATAATTTTATTACAAAGAAATACGTAAAAAAAAAATGAATCTTTCAAAGTATCAAAATGAGTTCACTTGACTACAATTCTCGCAGTTAGTCGTGCGACTCGTGCGTACACTTGTGTGTGTGACCCGTGTCAATGTAGTAGTTCGATTCTCTACCTATCAATTTTGCGAACGCGTCCTTAAGTAACTTTTAAATAAATTATTTTATGAATTTCCTTGTTTTATTTATCTTAAGATATTTTAAAATAATTTTATCAAATGCTAATGGTTCTATTATATTATGGACGGTCCTTTTGCATGAACATAATTATGATCTTTATATATTTATATATAAGCGCAAAAAAATATAAGAAAAATATTCCGTTGTATTGCGATACAATACAACGTATGCATCTGTAGTATTGCGGGAGATGCACCCAGCTGAGGATCTGAGGAGATGAATAGGATCCAGATGCTTTTGGGGGGGCCTTAAGCCCTTTAGCACTCCCCCCCTCCCTGGATCCACCAAAAAAACTATACATACAGGCTTTCAGTTTATGTGAGACCAACTCGGAAAGCGCGAAAAAAAACCACACCTAAGTTCAATACCTACTCAACAAAACTGTTTTATTACGGGAATAAAAGGTGGTCTCTCGACCTCTTCAGGCTTACGCGGAAAAAAACTTAAATGTATGGAACTTAGGAGCTGTCCACTAATCACGTGATTTTTTTTAGCATTTTTTAATGCAGTGTATAACACAACATACCCAATATTGCGATTGTCAGTTTGAAAACAAATATGGCGTTGACCTTTTGAATTTGAATAAATCAGACATGGCTTTGACCTTGGGGAAAAAAATAAGACATGGCGTTAGCCTTTTGAACTTTGACAAATCAGACATGGCTTTGATCTTGGGGAAAAAAGAAACAGACATGGCGTTAGCCTTTTGAACTTTGACAAATCAGACCTACTTTGGCCTTTATTGTTTACAACATTAGACTGGGAAAAGAGATTACAAAATATGACTTGGCTGTATGGCTCTGTACCTTTGCCTGCCTTTTTGGCGAATCGAATAACAACAACAACAATGGTTGACATTGACAGTTGACGGACATGACAGCTGACGTTGACAGACAGCGTGGAAAAAGTAAACAAATCCAACGAGGAGAGCTGACTTTTCTCTCGAATAAAGTATATCAGAGGCATAATTTATTAAAACACAAGTGGAACAAAAACATTGACAACATACTGTGATAAGGATTTATAAATGGCGGTTTACGCAGCCCATTTGACTCGAACACTACAGGGTACTCCGTCAGTGTTTCAAGTGACTGCCCAGGAAGCCCTAGGTGCTACTGTGAAGCCGGCGCTGCGGAAAGTCATTGAGGTAAATATACTTTCTCATTTTATCAATAACATATCCCTGAGAGAGGATAAACAGTAAACTGGAGGATAATGGGGGCGTTAAAAGGAGGCCTGTATCTAGTGCTCTTAGGACAGATTTCCAGTAGTAGGAGAGATATGATTATGATTCTTGTCGTACTAAGTAATAAACTGTTGCCCTCTGAGTTCTACTTGTAAGATTGCTATCAACCTATGCAAGTGAGGTGATAAAGGCAGATGTAGAAACTTATGTTATTAGAGAACCTTGTTACATCAACAAATTGTGGTGAGGTCCATTTCATAATTGAATTTTTTGTGAAGAAAGTGAATACTTTACTTTTAGGTTGGTTATAATTTTAAACTAATATTATCATATTGTGAAGGTATGATTTATTACATTTATCAAGAGATCATAAAAGTTTAAAATATATCTTTTGAAGATAAAATTATTTTATGCTCCTCAATGTTTGTTTTTACAAATATTTATATGTACTCATTATCTATCATGTTATATGATTTTAATTTATGATAACTATGAATACCTTTCATTTGACCACAATTTAATTGTGGTAAGTGGTGATGTGAAATTACTTAACTTCCAGTATTTGGCAGTGGTATACCCAAACAGATGTGGCTGGTGTGTGCGGTGGTATGATGAGCTGTACTTGCTATTCGACTGCTGTCTGCAGTATCACTACTTGAAGCATTATGGTATGACATTGAATTATTATATTGACCTTGACTGCAACTTTTATGCAACTTGACTGAGTCATTTGTTACACGATGACTGCTCTATTAAGGATTAGTTCAATTCATTTCAAAATGCCCAGTTGCATAACTTTTTCTATTAACAATTCCATAACTTGGCATAATGTGACCAAGACATGGAAACAATTGGGGCAAGAAAAAAACAGGAGTAATATATTCAACCGTGGGTAGACCTAGACACATATTGTAAATAATGGTCAAAATTACTTCATGTAATGTCTGCGGTATGTGTATTAGAAGTGATTTTCACACAGCGGCGTCATTTTCGGAGAGTTTCTATGGGTTGCTCCGAGTGCCCACATCGACATCGAACGAGTTCAACAATGGGCAACGACTGCCGCCGTTCCTGGAGAGCGCGTCGCTGGCGGCGCTGGTGCTGGGGCCCTACCTCAAGGACAAGCTGGACGCGCTCGTGGACCAGTGGAGAGACGACAATGACGAAGGGAGGCTGGGGAAGGTACCATTTAAGTCTATTATTTTTATTATTTACTTTTTACATAAAATTTTGCATATGATTACTGTGGTATTTTATCGTATAAAATCACTTCTAATGCTTTAATCGTACTAATACTATACTAATAATAATATTATAAATAGGAAAAAATTGTATTTTTGTATGTTTGTAACTAATGAACTCAAAAACTAATGGACCGATGTCAAAAATTCTTTCACCATTAGAATGCTACATTATCCCTGAGTAACATGGGTTATATTTTATCCCGGGAACGCGGGTGAAACCGCGCGGAAAAGCTCTTCAGTTATTATAATCGTTATTCCCCTCCCCTCGACTACTATACTCAAAGGAGTGACTTAAGTATTAATCCCTTAATTTATAGAGTAAATCGGATAAAGCTCGCATAGCAGCAATTCGCGTATACTCCATCGTGCACCTAGTGACGGAGGCCTACAAGCTGGCCCAGCTGGCGTCGTACGCGTCGGGCGGCGCGCGCGCGCACTCGCCCGCGCTCGCCGCGCTCGGCCTGGCGCTGCGGCCCGCCCCACCCGCGTCGCCCGGGGAGCCCGGGGACCACTCCTGGGGGGATCTGTTTAGGTCTCTCGCTACGGGACAGCTTGGGTACCTACTTTGTTACTATGAAAATATGCAAAATAATTTGACCGTCTTTACTTTAGCCGTCGTCAACTATCTGATTTTTCTTCCAGCAACTTAATTTACCAGCCGAAGACTCTACATGAGGTCCCAAAAACACAGTTTTATCGATTAATTCTAAACTGCTGCCATCTATTATTATCTGGTTGCTACTTGCGCTACATTTGAAATAATTTCATTTATTTTTAGTAACAGATTGTTTACAGCAAACTATTTGGAGACCGATGACAAAGTATCGTTTACTTTAATAAGCTCTTTGTTTTTTTATTAACTGAAAATTTATGAAGTATGAAGCAGGACTATATCTGAGAGACCATTTACAACATATGGTAAATCATTAATATAAACTAGAAACAGAAATGACCTTAGAATTGAACCCTGGGGTACCCCCCATTTTAACTAAGGAACCCATTGGATGTTGTACCACTAATTCCTACTTTTTAGTCGCGATTACATAAGATTAAAACAAGATGAGGAGCAGTTCCATACAATCCATAATAGTTAAGCTTTAGTAACAATTAGCTACGGTCAACGCAGTCAAAGGCCTTAGATAGATCACAAAAAATGCCAATGGTGTCTTGTGAATTCTCCCAGGCTTCATAAATGTTTTTCAACAATTTAGCTGATTAGTTCGGTTCCACGATGGAGAGATCTGATGTGGATCTCTCCTTCGAGAAACCGAACTGATTGCTATGTAATCATAATCATCTCAGCTGCAAGACGTCCACTGCTGGACATAGGACTATACTATGTAATATCTTATGTTTATTGTTTCTTAACATGTGATTAAGCAAAATTTTGTTCAAAGATTTTATAACTGTATTTTCAATACACTTGCTCGTAAAGTGACCCTTATTACATCGCTATAACACACGCGTGCATAATAATAAATAGAAATAAATATAAATAAATATAATTATCACTACAAAGTTAAATTAGTACCTTACTACAAGTTATGTGCACTATATGCGAGTATTCAAAGTCAAAGTCAAAGTCAAAGCCATTTATTCAGTTTAGGCCCTAAGAGGGCACTTATGAACGTCGAAACTACTGAAGTTACCACCGATTCGGAAGTCGCCTTCAACTGAGAAGAACCGGCAAGAAACTCAGCAAGGTTACATTTTTTATATATTTAGTTTTTTTTTTTTTGGACAATCTGACAATGTTGGCTTTTTTTCCATTAAATTTTTAACAATTTTTAAAGAAATATAATACACATAAACACAAAAGATGAAAAAAAAAAAACAACAAGAAAAATAAATAAAAAATAATAACCTGAACAAGTTCAAATTTATAAAAAAAAAAAATATAGTATCTCTAAAATACTAAGTACTGGCTTCTTTATAAGTATGACCAAGGTGCACTTGTGCAGAGTGCAGTTATTTCCAGACATCTTTATCTTCAATGTAATGAGCTACCTTGTAATAGGCTTTTTCTTTCAAAACTTTCTTAATATGAGATTTGAATTTGAAATCAGTCATCTTGGTAACTGAGAGAGGTAATTTATTATAAAAGCGTACACTACTTCCAAGAAATGACTTTTTAACTTTGGCTAATCTAAAATACGGAACAACTAATTTATCTTTTTGTCTTGTATTGATATTATGTACCTCCATTTTTGATTTAAACAATTCTATATTTTTACGTATGAACATTATATTTTCATATATGTATAGTGAAGGTAAAGTCATAACGTTTATATCTTTAAATAATTCCCTTAACGATTCACGAGGACCCATATTATAAATGGCACGAATTGCTCTTTTTTGTAATATAAATATAGATTCTATATCTGCTGCAGCTCCCCACAGTAAAACGCCATACGATAAAAAACTATGAAAATATGCAAAATAAACTAATTTGGCCGTCTCGACATTCGTCAACTGTCTGATTTTTCTAACAGCAAATGCAGCAGAACTTAATTTACCAGTCAAAGATTCTACATGAGGACCCCATTGTAGTTTATTATCTAATGTGATGCCCAGAAATACAGTTTTATCGACTAATTCCAAACTGCTGCCATCTATTAATATCTGGCTGTCTACTTGCGCTACATTTGGAAGAGAGAATCTTAAACATTTAGTTTTCTTAGAATTTAGTAAAAGATTGTTAACAGCAAACCATTTGGAGACTAGTGACAAAGTATCATTCACTTTAATAAGTTCTTTGTCTTTTCTATCTACTTTGAAAATTAATGAAGTATCGTCAGCAAACAGGACGATATCTGAGAGACCAATTACAACAGAGGGTAAATCATTAATATAAACTAGAAACAGAAAAGGCCCTAGTATCGAACCCTGGGGTACCCCCATTTTGACTAGGGAGCCCTTGGATGTCGTACCACTAATTTCTACTTTTTGTTGGCGATTATTTAAATAAGACAAAACAAGATCATGAGCAGTTCCACGAATACCATAATAGTTAAGCTTCAGGAGCAGAGTACTGTGGTCAACGCAGTCAAAGGCCTTGGATAGATCAAAAAAAATACCAATGGCATCCTGCGAATTTTCCCAGGCTTCATAGATGTTTTTCAATAATTTTGCTGCCGCATCTGATGTGGATCTCCCCTTCGTGAAACCGAACTGATGACTATGTAATATCTCATGTTTATTGAAATGACCTAACATTTGATTAAGCAACAGTTTTTCAAAGATTTTGCTAAGTGCTGGGAGTATGGATACTGGTCTATAATCAGAAGGATTATCTTTACAGCCAGATTTAAAAATTGGGACTATTTTACTATACTTCATTAGATCAGGAAAAGTACCCTGATCAATGCATTCATTAAAAATATTCGACAAAATAGGTGCAATTACTGTTATTATCGATTTTAAAATCGTTACCGACAATCCCCATAAGTCTTCGGTGCTTTTTAAATTGAGAGTATTAAATAACTTTATAATATCATTAGCAGTAACGTAATTAAATTTAAAACTGGGAAATGATTTACGAATATGTTGCTTAAGTAACGCTCCAGCCTCATCAGGGCACGAGTTGAGACTTTCAGTTGTTTTCCCTGGTATATTACTAAAGAAATTCTCAAAAGCGCTAGCTACTTCTAATTTATCCGATACAATTTCATCATAAATTTTTAACGTTAACTGTTCGTTTTTACATTTTATTTTTCCTGATTCCGTATTTATAACATTCCATACTGCCTTAATTTTATTAGATGCTTTTTCTATTTTGTTGCTTAAGTATATAGATTTTGCATGAATACACACTAATTTAAATAATTTGGAAAAATTTCTAACATAGTTATGGAATTTCTCGTCGCAAGTGGATGATCTTAATTGGTAAAGTTCATACATCTTATCCCTACTTTTTCGGATTCCCTTAGTAGCCCAGTCACTAAATACCAGTATTTTCAATTGAACCGGGTAATACTTACAGTTATTTTTAGTAACAACAAAGATTTTATGCCGCTGAAAATCTATATACATTTTTGGAATAAATAAATGTGTACGTTTTTAATTAAATCAAACAAACATTTATTCAATAAAATTATTCATAATTTACAATAATTTGTTATAAAATTATTGTAAATTAGCGACTTTTTTAATTTAGACTATTTTATATAAGCTTCTTACTTTTAAGTATTTTTTTTGTCAAGTGGATTTAAGTGTTGTTACAAAATATTAAAATATTTGCATTTAATCACTTAAAATTATAATTTTGAAGTAGGCTGTATGTTCATTGACCATCCATTTGGCGCTTGAAAAAATAACTTGCGCGCCATTTCCCATAATTTAGATATTTTGTTTTTATCGTATTTGTCGCTGTGTGGTAAAAATTGTGTTTGTTTTTTCCTCGCAAATGTATTGAAAAACGTCGTATAAAACTCGTGAGCTCTGCTCATTACACACTCGGCTGATTTACGCCCTCGCCTGCGGCTCGGGCTGCAACTCACTGCCGCGTGCGTAATGAGCGACTTCGCTCACTCGTATCACAATATACTATTTTCATCCGTAGTACAAGCTTAGTTTAGAACTGATGGCCGCGCGTGTAAACAATACCGCCGGGTATATGTATATAATAGTACAAATATAGTGGTATAATGAACAGGAGTGCGGTAATATCGTTCCCGATGGTGGGTCGCGTGGCGCTGGGCGTGGTGGAGTACGGCGCGTTCTTGGTGCAGTTCCTGCGCTGGTGGGAGGGCCGGCCCGCGCGCGCAGGCCAGCCCGCGCTGCCGCCGCCGCCGCCGCCACAGGTGCACGCCACTACCACTACCAACATCACCACCACAATGATATTTGAAGACCCTTGGCATGCTTATCAGTCTTCTGACATTGAACAATTGTGTGATAGAGACCCATAGTAGGATCACCGCAATATTAAACATTAATAAAATACCTATATTTATTTTGTTACTGTTATTACCTTTTAATAGAGAGAAGTTCATAAAATATTTCATGAATATTAACATTTAAAACCCTATTTTTTTTTACAAATCAGTGAATGATCCACACTTTGATCCAATATTACTTTCGATGATCCATTTATAAAAAAAAAAAAGGTAATAGTAGATTACACAGCAAATGAGAAAAATGGGAATTTCCTTCGAGGGCCTTGTTGGATCCCGCCCGAGATCAGCGAATGATCCAACTTTTTATCATTGATAGCTATATTTTTTGCATATATTTTGTATATTCGCTCTTGTTCCAAATACTAAATGTGTTTTTTCTTGGTTAAATACTTTTATTTATTGTTGTTATTTTGTGTAGCGGGACGATAAAACCCTACGGTGGAAAAACAAGTGTCCGATATGTCTGCAGTCCTGGAAGATACCCACCGTGCTGCCAGTCTCTGGGTGAGTTACTTTACTTCTCTTTGAAAATATTCCTAATTTCATATAAAGGATATGGCTAAACAACTGCCCTAAGCATGTATAGAAATTTCTCACTAGCTCGTAAAATATAAATATTCATTTATTAATTATTACGGTTTTATTATTCTAGATCTTTATTATAGATATTTATCCTAGAACTTTTGTGAACAAATCAAATAATTAAAAGTTTTTGTCATGTTTTTTTATTCGACAAGAAGAACATTACGACGATATGGTCAATCAACTTACTTTTAAAGATATTTGCATAAGCTGAAATTGTCTTATATTATATTATAATTATTTATTATACTAATAATTGTATTTATAATACCATCTTCGTGGATGGTACGAATGGTAGATACCTACATCTCAAAACGTTGATTTATTTGATTGTCTTAATATGATTTTAAGAAATCATTGGCAAAATCTGGAAAGAAACGCCACTGAATTAAATAGTGCCGCAATAAAAAAAATACTACCGATTTTACTCGATAACACTTGATTCGATTAGAACCAAAAAAAAATGTCCAAAGGTTTCGGAACATGTCATTGTGTAAACTCTTGGTTTAATTTATTCAAATAATTCAATAATCATCGCAATAATTATATAATATATTTATATTTTATGTCGAAGAATGTTGACTGAATAATGATCCACAAGAACAAAGCGAAACTACAAGTAATCCCTTAGAGGACATACTTGCATATTCCTCCAGTTGTATTGTGGGGAACAGTGGCTGCTGCTTTTTGATTAGAAAAAGTATGTCTCATTGGTTATGACTGTGATTTGGTATTAGAAGTGGACGAGAAACCAGAATGTGTGGTCTGCTCCAGCTACATTTTTAATTAATGTACCTACTGGTAGATTAACAGAATAATCTCGATTTATCACTTTTGCTTCATAATAAATAAATGAATGTATACTCACCTACATAATAAATGAATATGTCGTTATAGTTATTTTTTTTCAATACTAGCTGTGCCCCGTGGATTCATCCGCGTATAATTTAATAGTAATAAAATAATTTACTAATAATAATGCTTTTTTTACCTATGTTGCAGTTTGTAAACAAACGCCTAACTAAAAGTTCATAGCAAAATTAGCGTTTTCTTGTATACTTTGTTTATTTATTTACGTAGGAGATTCTACGATTATATTTTCAGGATTGTAACGATATGAATAGTTCCTGAAACTTTTTTCATACGAAATACCAATATTCAGTTATTCAGGATTACATATTACTAGGCACAGTGTTTATACATGGTTAGGGCAGTACCCATACTCTATTTAGCCATGTCCTTTGTCTCTAATGTTGAACCTATATTATGAATGTGCGTGTAACTTTACAGCATCGAATAAATAATTAACATATTTGCTCGTAATCAGCCGTCGTTACCTCTTATCTAATATCTGATAAGATTATTTGATTTCTGCCTACTTTACTATGTTTATTTAAGAGCGAGTCCACGACTATGTCATTGCAACATTCCAGCTGATAGCAATACTAGGTTAGGTTAGTAGTGAAGAGTTGTAAAGGTGGACGCGCACCTTTCCGCGCCGCACGCGCCGAACGCGCCGCAGTCATCGCATTTTCCGATGGTCCCGCATTGTTGCCAACTTAGTGTATTTACCACAAAAACTGGTGGTTTCGACCCCCCTTTTAGTGACGAAATATCGACTTTAGTGGCTGGTAGATTTTCTAGTGGTTTGTAGAACTCCGTTTCAATTACTGAAAATGGGGATACTAAGCCACTTACACGTATCGAAATATACTATTTCTATTTCATTTAATTTTTGGGAGTATTTACTTTTACTGTGCAATAGGCAACACTGGGCAACACTGATCTGTCAGAATAACGTGACATCAAACAAACCATTCCCCTCAATACGCGCGTGGATCCCCGTAAAATATTTTTTTGTAATAGTTCATGGTGGTATTACACCCATTTTTGAAGTGTCATAATTCGTTCCTATGGTGCTAATAAACCACAAAAAAAAGCAATCGATAAGTGCCATAAAAATGCATTTAAATTTTACATTTTCAATTTTCGCGCGTAATTTGATGAAAACGCTAGACGCCATGTCACTCCATGGTCATCACGTCATTTGGTCTTGTAAGTAAACAAATGCGCTGATATTGGTCTCAATTGGAGCTATATCTAAAATATTAGAAAAATATATGCATATTCGATTGATGATTTTTTTTTCTAAATACAAAATAATAAAAAACCAACAACATGGTTTTCAAAAAGGTAAATCAACAACACTTGCAATGTTTAAACTAATGAATGATGTACTAAATAACGTAGACAAAAAAATGCTAACTACAGTTTTATTTTTCGATATGTCTAAAGCATTTGATTACGTTTCACATGGAATTTTATTAGACAAACTGGAAAGCTACGGTATTCGAGGGCCTACTCTAAAATGGATTAAGACATATTTACACGAGAGACAGCAATGTGTGGTTATAAATAAATTAGATGAAGACAACATTGTCACTCCGTATGAGTCTGAATATGTGTTTAACAGATTTGGTGTTCCCCAAGGAAGTGTATTGGGACCTCTTTTATTTTTGATTTATATTTTACCTATTATCTAAGTTTGTCATATATTCTTAGTTATGGTTCTGGCCCTTAGATACTTAGGAAATGATAATAGGCAATTAATTGTTCACTGGTTATATTTGATATAAAACATCGAGTATACGGTACAGAGGTCGGACTACAACTAACTTAAGAATATATAAATGTTTTTATTAAAGAGTTCACAAATGGAAGGTGTGCCAAATCTTAATACATGATGTAATTCATGGATACTAATACATGTCAACAACCTCGTGTGCCAGATCAAGATATTTGCTTTCTTTATCTTTCTCCGACTTCACGAGGTTCTCGTCATGAGGGACAGCAATGTCGACAATCATTGCACGGCAATTATTATTATTAATGAAATTAAAAATCATGAGTCGGATATTAATAATACAATTAAATCTATAGTAAATTGGCTTGACACTAATAACCTGAAAGTAAACTTAAACAAAACATGTTACACTCAATTCAATCATGTAAATACGTTAAATATATGTTATGATAATGTTCCTGTCATGGAGGCGGAAACAGTAAAATTTTTAGGCTTGAATGTAGACAGAGACATTAAATGGAAATCACATATTAGTAAGGTATGTGATAAAATAAATCGCTTTGTATACGTCCTCAAACGTTTGACTAATGTTGTCAATCAAAAAACTGCATTAGTGTCATATCACGCCTACGTAACTCAGTACTAAGGTATGGTTTGCTGATATGGGGTAACAGTGTAAATCTGAATAGAGCATTTATAGCTCAGAAAAAATGCATAAGAGTAATGTGTGGGGCGGCACCTTTTGACTCACGAACTCTCTAAAAAATTGAAACTACTCACGCTACCATGTCTATATATCTTTGAAGTCTGTACTTTTGTCAAGTTACACGGGGATCTATTTACAAGGGCTGGCGATATATATCCACGCAGCACGAGAAACGCAGATAGACTTGTTTTAAAACATAATATACAAAGAACGATACACTTTAAAAAAACTGCTCAGCAATATGCGTTCAAATATATAATAAAATACCCAAAGAAATTGCTGCGCAAACGAGACGTCAATTCAAGACTAGGTTATATAAATGGTTGAATCAATATAATTTTTACGATGTAAAGGAATTAATGACATTATAATTTAATTTGATTTTGATTATAAATGTGTATAATCTTATATATTAAGAATAAATCGGTAATTAATATACATTTTTTTTTTAAATGCCATATTGTAATTAAATTGTTAATTCAAATTCAAAAATCATTTATTCAGTTTAGGCCCTAATAAGGCACTTATGAACGTTACAATTGATTCTACCACCGGTTCGGAATACACTTGGACTGAGAAGACTCCGGCAAGAAACTCAGCAAGGGACATTTTTTTTATAGATCTTTGTTCTTTTTTACCTAATTTATGTAACTATTTAATTACAAATAACAAAGTTTATAAAATTATAATGAAATAGTTTGTGTAGCGAACATTTCATTTAAATGCATTCTTGTCTTCTACAAAATCAGAAACTTTATAGTACCCTTTTTTACATAACTTTTGTTTAACAAATTTTTTAAATCTATACACTGATAGTTCTTGAATTTCTTTGGGTACTTTGTTATAGAAACGTATACATTGCCCCTTGAATGAGTCCCTCACTTTGCTGAGCCGAGATACAGGTACAGCAAGTTTGTGCTTATTTCTAGTGTTCAAGCTATGAGTATCGCTGTTCTTAAGAAAATTTTGTATATTTTTCCGAACATAAATTAAATTTTCATAAATGTACTGTGACTGTTCTTTAAGAGAATCTCTAGGACATAATTTATAAATTGTGCGAATAGCCCTCTTCTGCAGAATAAAAATTCTATTGATGTCGGCACCACTACCCCAAAGGAGGATGCCGTAAGACATCAAGCTGTAAAAATAACTAAAATAAACGAATCTTGCCGTAGATTCGTCAGTGAGGGAACGATTTTTTTCTCACTGCATAAGCTGCAGAACTAAGTCTATTCACTGAATTACTAATATGTGGGCTCCATTGTAGCTTATAATCTAAAGTAATACCTAAAAATACGGTTGTTTCAACAAGATCCAGTTTTTCGCCTTTAATAACAAAGTCGGTGTTCAAATGTCTTACATTGGGTTGACTGAATCTGTTGCATGCTATTATATTAGCAACACATGTATAACCTATAATTTTCAATGTATAAATTGTTAATAAATTAAAAATTAGCTATTATCCTTTTCATTGGTGTGCTCTTCCTAAATGCATGAATCTAGTATTCATGCAAAAATAATAATAATACTTCAGTTAACACTTTTTAGTTTACTTCCAGCACCATATGACGTCATTATAATGGCGGCTACTGTTTCGCTTGTTTATTTTATTTTATTTATTGGGGTCAACAAACAGTTACACACTATGTTTAACAACAACAAGTAATACAACAATACAAATTCATAAATGTGTAACCAGCATCGTTAACCACTGGTTAATTACAAAGTTTGTTGAGTTAGACAGTAAAAATAGCGAACAAAGAATTAATCTTATCTTAAGAAAAAATAATAATTAAAATAGTACCAGAATGGACTCTGGTAACTAATGGTGTTTTATAGTATAGAAGTGTTAGTAATTAGTTATGTGCAAAACCAAGACCAAAGGAGATAAAGTGCATATAATTTAAAGAATAATAACTAGGCATGATTATTTTCCCTTAGTTTACATTTGACCAACTTCCTGAATTGACCGACACGCGAAGAAAAAATGTCAATATGATTGAATTGCCTATTGTAGCTATTAACTAAGCGGTATAGTGGTGAGCGCATACCCGCGTTTGTTCTGCATGTGTCGGTTGCAAATAGTTTGTGACTATGGTTAGAGCGCGTATGAACCCTATTTGGGATCTTGTAATAAAATTTATTAACTATGTCCATACAATCGTATTTATTGTTACAAAGGTCGCGCAACGTCATGACCTCAAGTAGATGACGTCTGTTGTTTAGTGTTAGCAAGTCATATTTGTCAAGAAGTTGGTCATATGATAAACGACTACGATAGCATTTATAGTACATACTGCAGATGATTTTTTTCTGAACAATCTCTAAGCTATGTACATATTTTTTGATAAATGGGAATTTTGATTTTAGAAACAGATTAAAAAAACTGTAAACTTTGTAATGGATTTTTAAATTAATTAAGTTATTTTATGAACTAAAACTAACATTTTGCTGGCCGGCTGCTTATTGCCTAAGCTATCTAAATTGTATATTTTTAGATTTTTTCTCATATTAGAGTAAAAATAAAATAAATAAAAATAAATAAATATTCTGGGACATTATTCCTCACACACGGCCATCTGACCCCAAACTAAGCAGAGCTTGTACTATGGAAGCCAGATAACTGATATACTACATATAGTACTTTTATTTTGTAAATACATACATATATAGATAATTACAACCAGACACAGGACAAACAGACATGTTCATGCACACAAATGTTTGTCCTGAGTGGGAATCGAACCCACGACCTGTGGCGTGATAGATAGGGTATCTTACCAACCACGCCAACCGGCCCGTCAAATACCCTATTACGAAGAATTTAATTTGAAATAAAAGTTATTGAATAATTTTAATGTTCCAGATGTTTTATTAATTGTTAATTTACTAATTGTATTTCGTGGATAGGTGCGCGGGGTTGCATACTATTTCATACAAAGATTTATAAAATGCGATGACTTCGGCGCGTTGCGCGCGTCCACCTTAAGTGCGTTATACTATGTGCGTATGTGTGTGTATGTGCAGGTACATATTCTGCTACGTGTGCATATCCCGTCACCTGCGCACGCGCCGGTCGTGTCCCGTGTCGCGCTGCCCGGCCGCCGAACAGGAGCTCGTCAGGCTCTACCTTGACTGACATACAATACTATACAAATATAACTATGCAATCCTAATCATTTTTGTGCTAAAATCCTTTATATAAAGCCGGGAACAGATTATTCGCAACACAACATACAACGCAACGCGATCTATGAACAGTCTGCGCATGTTGCGCGCTTCAACTACGAACGCCTATTCCCGGCAGTCTTCCACGCGCACACCATGGAATTTTTGATGTTTATATAAAGAAATAATGAAACAAGCGCGCAATTTCGTCGTGAATCAACGTATAAAGCGCACTGCACGCCCAGAGTTCGTCTAAAAATCAATAGTGAATGGATCACAACACGTAGTGTGTGCGCAGTAATGTATGGGTAATGTTGCATTGTACGTTGCATTGCATGTTATGTTGCTAATAATTTGTACGCGGCATTACGAAGATATGATGCACTTTAATATGAACAAATACAAATAAGTGCTCTTACTATTGCTTTAGATCAATTTTGGCACAAATTTGACTACTGAGAATTATTGTTCTACTGATACCGAGTAAACAAATTCCTGGGATATGGTGTACAATATGTTTTAAATGTTTAAGTTTTAATAAATATGGAGACTGTATATTAATAAGACTAGCTAGTGTATAAAATATTTGTTTTTAGGGTTCCGTACCTCAAAAGGTAAAAAAAGGAACCCTTATAAGATCACTTTCTTGTCCGTTTGTCACCACTGATTTTCTCAGGAACGGGTTGACCTAGGATTTTGAAATTTATATCAGATACTGAAGTCCATAGTCCCTATTAGGTGTAAAAAAATCAAGGTCCTGAGTCAACATGATAAAAAGATATGGGCAAATTTAGATTTTCGCGAAAACTTGTAAGTACCATAATTTACCTTAATTTTCAAATTTTTATTTTTCGGAATTTTTCCTTTACTTGTGCTGTAAGACCTTGCTTTTAGCTAAAATTAACAATTCTAGGTCAACCGGAAGTACCCTATAGGCTTAGGGTCGAAAACCTATAATAATATGGTAGTTCCCGTTGACCTAGAATCACGAAATTTGGCAAAAAGCAAGGTCTTACAGCACAAATAAAGGAAACCCAAATGTCCCCATACATACATAGTTGACGCCAATTAAGATAGCCCTCTGAGTTGTATGGGCGCTCATACAATTTATAGGTCTAGCTTAATTAGCACCTACCGCAAACAAGGTAAATAAATAAAATTGTGCTATTGTGTGAAAGAAAATAAATGAAAATATTTTGGCGGTATAATGGGTAGTTACGGAACCCCCGGCGCACGAGTTCGACTCGTACTTAACCGGTTTTTTTTTATTCGGATGTATTTTATCACAATTATTCGGCCACATCACAACGAGATTGTGGTGAAAAGGAATGTAAATATGGTTATTTTATCACGTGGTCATTAATGTTATAAATAAGGTTTTTTATAAAATGTATGAACTCTACGATGTGTTAAAAAACTGTTATTTAATAAGCTTATTAATTATTCATGTAAGTATTGTTGTTTATTCTACATTCCTTATTATACGTAGGTGATAGGTCGTACCTAGTTATCAAAAATGGTTGTGTACAAGGGTTACGGATGTCGTATATATCTTTCAGCTTTAAACTTGTTACTGTTAAATAAATAAATAAAAACATGAAAAAATATTTACTTTATTTACAAAAAAAAATGTGAAATAAATTGCCACAAAAATGACTGTCCTAACCGTTAACAATATATTTACAACAGTTAATTTATAAGCACCACAACGGAGCCCCCCCCGGCTACCACATATGGTGGTATCACAAGTAATCGATGTCGGTGGTGGTGACTCCAGTTAGGTAGTGGTGCGAGATCTGCCGGCCGTTGAGCGCGACGAGGGCGACGCGGGGCGAGGGCCCCCGGTGCAGCGCGGGGCTCGGCGGCGCCGCGGGGCCCAGCTCGGCGGGCGGCAGGGTGCCGATGTAGCGCCGCAGCTCCGAGCGGTCCATGAAGCTCCGGTCGCCGTACACCGACGCGCCCGGCGGGGTGTCCAGAACCTTCCACGGTTGGCTCGTACTGAAATACCCGCTCTCGCCCTGAAATTTTGACAGTTATTCATGAAAACAGAATTTTTCAAGCGAGACGGTGAGTGAAAGGAACTGCCATAAATTTGAAAAATGTCTAATTTTGACTACAGATGATATGCGCGTTCCCGGAGCTGGCGGAATTTCGTTCAATGACCCGTCTAATACATGTCTCTCTGTCACTCGTACACTCGCGTTGCCGTCGCGTTCGCCCAACACATCTGTGCGGTGCGGTGTAGAGAAATGTCACTTAGGTCATTGACCGAAATTCCGCCTGTTCCGGGAACACTTAAGTACATAAGTGTTTACCTCAACATTGGAGACGGCGTAATGGTTCCCCCTCTTGGCTGTAACTAGCGAGACGAGTTGTCCGTCCTGGTTGACGATGGGAGTGCCGGCCATGTACTGGTTGGCCGACTCGAAGGTGGGCGCGCATCGCCAGATCGCGAGCGAGTTGTCGCTCGACACTATCAGGATGCGCTTGCTGCGGTTTATGAACACCTGGTACATACATGCACAAGTTATTCATTCTGTGTGCCCAGGACTCACAAAAAAAAACTGCAAATAAAAAACCTGCACAATTTTTTTTTTTTTATTACAAATGAAAGTACCCTAAAAGTGGGTAGTTAAGTATTATTTTTGACCATGCCAAATCAAACATAGTTCCAGTTACTAGGTATTGAGGAGTTCCTAAAAAATATTGGACATTAATAAAACATCACAGATAATGTTATGTTGTACGTACCTTCTCGGCAGTGTCCTCATCGAGCCTCACGTAAGCCAGCTCGCCCAGCGGCGCCAGGAGCTGGTCCGAGAACAGGTCGCAGTAGTGGTGCGTCTTAATCGCATGTAACTCTATCTGGAATATTAGTAGATACCATACAATTGTATCAAATCATAATTAGTAACGATGGATGCCGTGGCGGAGGTTGTGGGTTCGAATTCTACAACGAGCTCGAGCTTTCAGAGAAGGAGAATATCGTATAGCATTGTTAACTTCACGGTGCCTTCTAGGCTTTGGCTTTGTGTGCTTACTACCTTTTCAGATGGCATATTAAACAATTTTGTATGTCACAAACTATCATCCAGGATCAGAAAAGACTGGATCACTATGAACAGCTTCACCACTGTTCACAATGATCCACAATTCTTCAGATAAAAAGCATGCTATCTCACCTCCTCGGGTGTGCAACAGTGGATAGGCACCACGGATCCGAAGCTGGCATACTTGCGTCCATCTCGCTCGTGTATCTCCGCCGGGATTGGAAACGCCTCCACCAGCCCTTTGTAGTTCTCGTTCAGTGCTGTGCGTTTAGACATTACGTGTCTCTGTAACGAACATACAATAAAATAAAAACAAAAATAAATATTTGTGGGTTATGTAACTAGGTAGATAGCGACTTTTTTTTTGGACGGACCAACCAAAGATAATCTAATCACTACAAATAAAAAAAACAAATAGAAGGCACTTATGAATAGTCTGACTATCACACGGTTTAGAAAGAAGGCTACATTTGCTGAGAAGACCTGGCTATAAACTGTAATTATCTACCTACTCTTTTCAAGGCAAGCTTAGGTTCAGTACATTTTTGTCTCACTGACCGGCAAAACAACAAGTATGCTATCAAAATGTAATAATAATTAAATAGCAGACTTGCACAAACCAGCCTCCACAAGCAGCATCTGTTCACAAGTATGACGCATTTAATACCTACCACGGACCACCTCAGTAGGTCGATCGAACGACTTGATTTGTCTGACGATCGGTAGAGACCCTACAAATTGTAGCTAATTGAACTTGTCAACTTGCCTATTGACATGCCGATTTGTAGGATCCCTACCGATTGTCAGCCAAATCGAGTCGTTTGTTCGTAGTAGTTCCGTATTTTAGATTAGCTAAAGTTCAAAAGTTCTTTCTTGGATGTAGTGTTCGCTTTTATAATAAAATACCTATCTCAGTTACCAAGAGGACTGATTTTAAATTCAAATCATACATAAAGAAAGTTTTAAAAGAAAAAGCTTATTACAAGGTAAACAAAAAAAATGTAACCTTGCTGAGTTTCTTGCCGGTTCTTCTCAGTTGAAGGCGACTTCCGAATCGGTGGTAACTTCAGTAGTTTCGACGTTCATAAGTGCCCTCTTAGGGCCTAAACTGAATAAATGGCTTTGACTTTTGACGGCTTCAAGGTGGACGCGCACCATTTTGCGCCGAACGCGCCGAAAAGTCATCGCATTTTATAAATCTTTGTATGAAATAATAGTATGCAACCCCGCGCACCCGCGCCGTACGCGCCGCACTCGATGCGCCGCCGCCGCCATACGCGCCGCATTTCAGAAAAATGCTATAGGATTAAGGACGTCACACACGGTGAAGATACTATAATATTTTATCTTAAGATATATGAGACAGTGCTATACCAGTGAAAGAGAAGGAAAGTGAAGGTAGTTGCGTCTCTTTTCATAGTATAATGCTGTCTCATGATCTTAAGATAAAATATTATAGTATCTTCGCCGTGTGTGACGCCCTTTACATTAGAAAGCGCGGATGAAGTCATCAAATTCGGCGCGTGTGGCGAGTGCGGCGCGGATAGGTTTAACACCTATTTACCCATGGTACAATAATATACTGCGCCCCATAAGTGACTGTGATATAGATTTTGGATCATTTATAGGTATGTATCTTTTGTGGAAATATTTGGTAGATTGGTATGACATTAAAATATCTTAATTTAGATATTATCGCAACTAAGGCTGTAGTTATTAAAATTTTATTGTTGACTAATTTATATGTTCCTACGCACGTTAGATAGGTACCTATCACGATAAAACATTATACTTACATTACACAAAAGTAGGTACCAACAAGACAGTGACGGGTGTCTGATAAAATATAAATTATATCATATCACTCGACTTACATACTTTATAAATTATAAACAAGTAAATATAGTTCACAAATGTAGTTTGAAAGAAAGTCACCGCAAAAATCTGACGTTATACCACGTTATTTAATAGTCACAATTGTAAGTTACACGTTACAAAAACGATTAGATTCCAATCTAAGCTACATATTATAATAAGATACTTCAGAATCACCAACAGAGCGTCATGTCTTTTAGAACTGCGGAGTTAAAAATAATTTAATATTAGTCACATCGGATAAACAAACCAATCGTCACATATACAGTAGGTATAGGTACCCACTTAGTATACATATGTGAGGATGTAGTTAAGCGTGTACCTACCAGACGACACGATTTGATCGTCACTTTTAATAATTTATACCTACCTAATCTTTACAATAGTAAAAAATATGCAGTCAATTTAAAAACGAATATCGTATCCGCAAACGGGTCTGCAACATTTCGGAGTAGGTTTCCGTCAAAACGAAGGACGGATTTACGTTTTACGTTTTTCGGAGTAGACCCCCAGATTAGTTTACCAGAATTTTACACGAACAATGGAAATAGCAAAAGTTGTTAAACATTAAATTTCCTACAATTTTGGTCCTCATAATTTTTTTTCTTGGGATCGATATTTTCTGATTTATACCCAAATTAAGTTCACCCCCGTGAACTTTTGTTTGATTAACAACTAGTTTATTTTCAATTTTACACGAAAAAATTAATAGCAAAAGTTGTTATATATTAAATTTCCTAGAATCGATATTTTCCGATTTATACCCCAAAAGAGGGGGTAAAATCCGTTCAGCAGTTTAGGCAATTTTTCGTAGTACAAAAAAAGAAAACTTTGGTAATACAATACAATATTCCTTGTTGAACTTTAAATAAAGAATTTGTGACTTTTCTTTCAACACCCACATTGGTGATCTCGACGCAATACCTAGATGAACTAATAATAAAATGAACAACTCTGGTTTCATTCATTCCTATATCATTCATTTTACTCGGTCTCCATACCTCATCACTAGTTTTCGCGCTAGTGTGCAACTAAACAATGGTGTAACAGCTACGAATAAATAATAAGTCTATTTATACGTAGTGTAACAGCCATTATTTATTTGTGTGCATGTTTTGTGTTTGTGGTACAGCTTTTGTGTATGTGTGCGCTTATAGAAACATTTCAACTTTTCGTATGAGTGCGTGTGGGAATGTAAATGTGTGCTGTACGTGTTTACCTCGCCTCCCTCGAAAACTGGCAGAAAGTTTAACAAGGCTACCAACTTTTGAACGAGGGGACAAGTTATGATGAACGGACTGTACTTTGGATTGAATCAGGGAGATTGACATTGAGTGAAAAAAATCGATTACTTAATAATCGTTTTTTTCTTTTCAATATATGTATAAATCGATTTGTGAAAAATCGATTTTAGAAGAAAGAAATTATCGATATTGACATTGAGTGAAAAAAATCGATTACTTAATAATCGTTTTTTTCTTTTCAATATATGTATAAATCGATTTGTGAAAAATCGATTTTAGAAGAAAGAAATTATCGATTTTTTCACTCAATGTCGCATTCCTGCAGGGTTGCTACCTCAAAAATCATCTTGTCACTAGATCCAGTGTAAAATATCTCTAAATACAGGGTGTGGTTTTGCATTTACGCCATATTTACGGAGGTCGATATTTACCTTGTATGGAACACGATTCAATCATAAAATCGTACTCTTAAAATAACATATTATTTTTAAACTTTTGTAAAAATAAAAATCCCCCCGTTCAATAAAACCACATTAAGTTGTTTTATAAAATGACCTCGTGTGTACCAAGCACCGCGCCATGGCGCCACTGTGCACTCGTTCATCGCGCACTGCGCCCCGCACTCCGCACGCGCCGATGTATATAGTCATGTATGTACGGTCAGTCAGTCAGGAAAGACTTCGCTCCGAGCCGCCGCACAGTACAGACGTACCCCGTACGGTCTATTGTGCTCCGCCCGCCACCCCGACTCGATTCTCGGAAGCGCTCTGGTATTTATACCTGGCCTTTCGCAGAACCGACCTTATCAGTTTGTTGACTCGGAACTTTTCAGTTTAGAGTCTCCAAACGAATATTTGTTCTTACGACATCGCGCTCTCAAAACCACAGATATTTACTTGTGGTGAACCAGTGGATACCTAACGGTGATAACTAAGCTGGTTCGAGCGTGACCCGGGCGCTCGCGGTTTCCCTTAAGGAAAACGCTAACCCGGACGGGACTGGACCAGTTGGCCTTGGGGGCTTCCCTAGCCAACCCCAGTTGTCGTTAGGCAGGGACTTAGGAACCCGCTGCACAATAAGATTGGCAGCGGGAGACAAGCTTAGGGCACACCCTAGGGCCTACTCACCTCCCGACCTATCCCGGTTGGGAGTGTAACACACACCCCCGGGCCCATCCACCCGGGGCGAGATAGTAGGTTAGATTAGGGCGATCGCCTGAGGTTTCTTGTGGTTTCTTTTACTCAGGAACGCCCCGCGTCCGAAACCACGGTAGATTGCCGAATTAGAGTAGCTCCCTCTGGCTGGCCATCATGGCCAGCCAGAACGACCACCTACCCCTGACGCTGGTCGAGATTCTCCAGGACGACGAGTCCTGGGATTTCCTCGTCGAGCGTTACGGGCTATCATTCTTACCTCCCCGACCCGCTCCCACTTCACGGTCATCGTCAAGGATGTCCGTGAACTCCGCCCCGGATTCCGCGGAACCAACCGCGGAATTCTCCCCGCCTCCCTCTCCCGCGGAATCAACCGCGGATCACTCCGCCCCTCCCTCTCCCGCGGAATCCTCCGCCCCGCCCTCTCCTGCGGAATCCGAACCGCCCTCTCCGCCTGCGCCTGCCGCGACGACCGGCCAGTCGTCCTCTTCCTCCTCCTCGGAGGGAGAGTTCACGACGGTCGTCGGGGGCAAGCGCAAGCGCAAAAAGAAGGCAAAAGCCACGGACGCCGAGGTAGCCGCCAAAGCTGCCAAGGCCTCCGCCCCCTCACCCTCACCCACGCCCCGCCCTCTTCTGGACACGTTCGTGCCCATGCCCATGCCCCCGTCCCCGCCCCCGATCCGATCGGACCAGCCTATCCCTTCCGCTTCGCAGCCCCAGTCCCAACACCCGAAGCGGAAGGACGCCCCGCCTCCCCTGTTTATACAGGATAAGGCCAGGTGGACAGAGGTGTCCTCCTGGTTCACCCCCAATAAAATCTATTACACTTCTGCCCGCCCCACCGAGCACGGAATCAAAGTCTCGGTCCCCACCTCCCAGGACCACCGGGCCCTGACAAAACTACTCAAGGAAAGGAGTGTAGCGTTTCATACGTACACCCTTCCCGAAGAGAAGGCCCTCCGCGTTGTCATCCGCGGCATCCCTTCCCAAATTGAAATTTCCGCGGTGGAAGCCTCCCTTAAGGAGCACAACCTACCAATTAGGTCAGTACACCGCATGTACAGTGGTCGCGGGCATAAGCCCTACAATATGGTGCTTGTGGCACTAGACCAGGGTCCGGCCGGTAAGGCCATATACAGAATTAATTCTGTATGTGGCTTTAACGAAGGCTTCTACGTGGAGCCTCCCCGCAAGGGGACCTACCCATCGCAGTGCCACAACTGCCAATTGTACGGGCACTCTGCCCGCAATTGCTTCGCCCCTCCCCGTTGCGTGAAGTGCCTCACACCTCACGCAACCAAGGACTGCGACCGGCCTAAGGAGGTGACTAAGGACACCCCCCCCCCCGGTTGCGTCCTATGCAACCAGCTCGGGCACACCGCAAATTACCGCGGTTGCTCGAAAGCCCCCAAACCATCGCGCCACTCCACGCGCCATGCCCCGCTCTCCGACCCGGCACAGACCAATCTGCGCCCGCAGAGACACTCCCAATGGGAGTGTCTAAACACAAACTCCTCCAAGGAGTACCCTCCCATCCATAGAAAAGCGGTTGTTCCCTCCGAACAAGCCGTATCCCAACCACCACCTCCTCCTCCCAAGGCCACAGCCTGGCAACCACAAAGTTCCCCAGTCGCCTCGCCTTCTGCGACCGCCCCGCCGCCGCCGCCGCCAACTAACACTACCCGCCGCGCAAACCCGCCAAGACGGGATCAAAAACCCCCACCAGCAGGAGAGTCGGACTTTTCTCTGGTGGAACGCTTCCTCGACTTCGTCAACTTCGAGGAAGTTAGGGAACTCGCCAATATCATTAGACAGAGTGAGGGTAAAGGTCGTGCCCTCACCTCAGTCATGCTGCGGTTTGAAAATATCGCAAATCAATTGGATCACTTCAAAGTTAATCCCTAATGGCTACCACAACCGCGAATTGTAGAACCAAACCCCGATCCCTCAAGGTAGGAACCTTTAATGCCAACGGCATTACAGGCAAGCGAGAAGAGATCGCAGAATTCCTGCGAGATCATCAACTCGATATCCTTTTGGTACAGGAAACATTTCTTAAGCCCTTTCACAGGGACCCGAAAATTGCGAATTATCAGATAATTCGCAATGACAGACCCGACGCCGCAAAAGGCGGCACTCTCATTTATTATAAAAGATCCCTACACTGCTCCCCTTTGGACGCACCAACCCTAGAGCACATTGAGGCTTCAATCTGTAGGCTCGGCATGACTGGACACCCATCCATTGTACTGGTCTCCGCTTATTGTTCCCCTTCCCACAACCCACCCGACTTAGGAACGTCACTCAAACGTGACTTAGAATCCCTCCTCAATTTAGGTAGCTCAGTCATTCTGGCGGGCGACCTAAACGCGAAACACACCCTCTGGAATTGCGTCGCAAACAATACCAGAGGGCGTATTCTTGAATCCCTCCTCGGGCCACTCAACGTGGACCTGATCGCTCCTTATGAACCGACTCACTTCCCCGACAACGTGAACCACAGACCTGACATACTCGACGTGGCACTGCTGAGTAATGTAAACCTACGTTTGCACGACTTGACAGTGGCACACGAGCTTCAATCGGACCACCGACCTGTAATCTTAGAGTTTACACCGCGCGTAGGTCCCCCAGATTCAGGTCAACCCTCTCGTACCAAGGTCGTGACGGACTGGGACAAATTGGGCGAAAGCCTCAAGGCGACCTCGTCCGTTCACCTAGACCGTATTCCCGACAGCCTAGTCACCGCCGACGACGCTGTAGGCGCCATCGACTCACTCACAAGCCACGTGCAATCGTTAGTTAGCGATTGCTCTCGGACAGTGCCAGCGGAGGATGACCGACGCTGGCGCTTGCCCGAAGACATACGTGACTTGTTGAGGGAGAAGAAAGCCGCCATTCGCGCCTACGATAGAGCTCCCTCAGAGCAAAATCGTGTCCAACTACGAGCTCTCGAGCGTGCCGTCAAGGCACGTATCGCAGAGCATCGTGACAATCGCTGGGATCAGACCCTAAGCGAAATCAGACCCTCCCATCTTGCATTCTGGCAACTCTCACGTGCCCTGACAAAGGACACCGTTGCCCCTATGCCTCCCCTAAAGCGACCCAACCTCCCTCCCGCCTTCGAGGACGTGGAAAAAACCGAATGCCTAGCCGAAAGTCTGGAGGCTCAATGTACGCCCAGCTCTCTCCCTATCGACCCGAGTCATCTGGAGACAGTCACATTAGAAGTAGAACGGCGAGCCGCTCTCCCGTTACCTCCTCCCGCCACCGCCACCCCGACTGACGACGTCAACGACGTCAACGTAGTAGACGACAATCCACTTCCACCCGCGACCCATGACGAGGTGAAAGCGATCATCGGGAAGTTACACCCACGCAAGGCCCCCGGCTCGGACAAGATCACCAACAGAGTGATAAAACTCTTCCCAGCCTCCCTCATCATCTTACTAACGGCTATCTTTAACGCCGCTCTCTCTAATAACATTTTTCCACACCAGTGGAAAGAAGCCCACGTTATTGGGATCCCAAAGCCCGGCAAACCCAAGTCCGAGCCCTCCAGCTATCGTCCCATAAGTCTGCTCAACGTCATGGGCAAGATTTATGAGAGAATCATTTATGTCCGCCTCAAAGCATTTGCCGATGCTAGTAAACTCCTCCCCGACGAGCAATTTGGGTTCCGACCCAAACACTCGTGCATCCACCAAGTCCACCGAATCGTGGAACATATCTCCGCCCAATATCAAAAAGGCTACATGACAGGCGCCCTCTTCTTCGATGTCGCAAAGGCATTCGACAAGGTGTGGCACACCGGCTTGATTTACAAGCTATACACTCTAGGTGTGCCACCGAGACTCGTGACCATCCTACGAGACTTCTTGTCGAATCGCCATTTCCGATATCGAGTCGAAGGCGTCCTGTCCTCCCCTCACCCCATTAGTGCCGGTGTCCCTCAGGGCTCGGTACTATCTCCCTTGCTTTTCACGCTCTACACGAGCGACATCCCTAAAGCCACGAATACGCAGTTCGCCCTTTTTGCGGACGACACTGCCATATACTGCTCAGGCAGAAGCCCGCCCGCGATCTCCAAAAAACTCCAGACCGCAGCTAACGCCCTAGGCGCATGGTTTCGGAAATGGAGAATAGAGATCAACCCCTCCAAAAGTCAGGCGGTTCTCTTTTATAGAACCGACAAAAAAAGACGCCCTCCCGCTCCCAAGCCAGTCACTTTATTCGGCGAGCCGATCCCTTGGGAGAGGCAAGCCAAATATCTCGGCGTGACACTCGATGATCGCCTATCCTTCGCTGCACACATAAAGAAGGTCCGCGCGCGCGCCTCCTTTGTGGCAGGACGACTCCACTTTCTTATTAACGCCCGGTCTAAACTTGCCCTAAAAAGCAAGATTAGACTCTATACCGCGTGTATCCGTCCCATCATGACGTATGCGAGTACCGTGTTCGCTCACGCTGCTCCAACACACCTCCACACCCTTCAGGTGGTTCAGAACAGATTCATGCGCAAAGCCACGGGCGCCCCGTGGTACATGCGCAATGAAAACCTCCACCTTGACTTAGGTCTCCCTACAATCAAACAATTCATGAAACGCGCCTCACGCAGATATTTTGAAACCGCAGCACATCACGCGAATCCTTTAATCATACAAACCATCACCTACACCCCGTCCCTCATCTCCCGCATCCGTAGGCCTAGGTTCGCCCTCAGCGAACCAGACGATGCCACCACTTTAGCACAAATCGAGGCTGACGAAGCCCGAAAACAGATACAAATGCGCAACCGCCAACCAAGATTTCGTCCTCGCCGGCGAGGACCGTCGCGACGTCCCTCTCAGTCTCGTCCCGTTTAAGCGGCCCGAGCTGCACATCATTAGCAATCCGACCTTTCCCCAAATATTAATATATTTGTATGCTAAGTCCTCCCACATATTCCCCAGGCAACGTCCTGAGCCGAGGTCGAGCCCCACAGGGGGCACCCTCAGGCTACCGTTGCCCTAAATTTATTTTAGTTTTAAGTAGCGGTTGAGAGCCCTCAGCGCTCGCCGCAAAGTCCGCGTAAGGGTGGAAGAAGGTCCCCTGGACCCACCACCTTCTGTTCCTGCCGAAAAAAAAAAAAAAAAAAAGTCAGTCAGTCAGTTGTCCTCCGACTGCGAGCGCGCACGCACTGTGCGTGACACGCGCAATCTTCACACCGCGCGAACTCCAACGTACAGTACAGTGACAATGACGGAACGTTATTCAAACGTCGAATTTAGCGGGGATTATTGGCGATCACATCCTAGGACCATATTTCATTGAAGGCCACCTGACCAGCACCACCTACCTACAGCTGCTTCGTCACGTTGTCAATGAGATGCTGGAAGACATCCCGTTGGCTCTGCACAGACATTTGTTTTACCAACAAGACGGAGCTCCTCCTCATTATGGTCTCCAAGTGCGTCAGTATTTAAGTGAAGTGTTTGGAAGCCAGTGGATCGGTCGTGGTGGCCCAGTGCCCTGGCCACCGCGCTCTCCGGACTTAACACCTTGTGACTTTTACTTGTGGGGAGAACTTAAAAGACTTGTTTATGTTGAAGAAATATCTAGTGTGGTGCAGTTAAGACAAAAAATTGTGTTGGCATTTGAATCCGTTAAAAATAATACAAATGTTTTGCGCAAATTAAAAAGAAACTTGCGACGCCGAGCTCAACTGTGCATCGAGAATGAGGGAGGACACTTTGAGCAGTATCTTCGAGTAACATAGGTGCGTAAATAAACTTTTTTTATAATAAAAACTATTTGGTAGTTATCATGCCTAGGTAGGTATTTTTGACGTTTCACAGTCCGGTAAAGTAAGAAGGTCAATTTGGAATTATTTTATTCCAATAATTTTTCGTACCTAGTTAGTATTCAACTCTAACAATAAAATAAAGAAGGTTGCACCGCGCAAATGTAGAACAGATACCTACGATACGCAACAGCAAAACATACCTACGTACCGGGTCACCGACCGCGGCGCCTGTATGGCGGCCGGGTTCGTCCCCTCGCCGCGCCGCGCCTGGCCCCCGGATCGCAGACCTATTCTGGGCACTCGTGAAGGCTTATTCTGATTTGACGCTAATCACAAATCATCAATAATCGTTGACTAATCTACCATATAATTAATTACATATTTTTAAAATACTAAATTAATCATCTACTATTGGTTCTATAAATATGGCGGAAATGCAAAACCACCTGTATAAGATGCGAAACTATTTTACATACATACAATGTACAGATGGTACAGATGGCGCCGTCTTTTGATCGACTTGTTTATTTTAGTGAACTTACTTCGTATTTTTTCATACGTCTCACAGATGGCGCTGCTTACAAAAATCGATTTAAAACATGTGTGAATTATATAATCGAATAATTAAAAATCGATTATACGAAAAAAATAATCGATTAATATGAAAATCGATTATTTTTTCACATCCTTGGTTGGATTGAATCATAATTTTCAATGATATTTATTTTATTTTAGGTTAGGTACTTAGGTATACCTATATTTTTTAGCCTAAAAACCCATATGAGTAAATATTAAAATTGAATGGGTACAAATACTTTGCTAGGGATTATAAGCAAATTATTAATTTACGAATAGAAATACTTCTCACCTACGAAGAACTATTAGTGCACTTGTGTATAGAATCACGCCAGGCTCCCCCCAGGGCAGTATGTTATGGATCGTCGTCGTATCGTCGTCCATCCATAGACAACAATAAATAAAGCAATAGGTAAATAGGTACCTATGTACTCAGTTACAAGTTGTACTCATGTTCTACCAACTAAACCAATAGATGACGATAACTTAACTGGTAATTCCTTTTATAAGTCAGAAACCAGCGAGCCTACAAATACTGGAGTAGCAACCGCTTACAAACATTTATCAGAAATGCGTACCTAACCACTTGCGAGTTCAAAAGTCGTAGCTTTGAAAACCATGTTAGTCTCGTCCCGTCAAACTAATTACGTCAAAATGAGACGGGGACACTTGACGTCAAGCTGGGAACTATGGCAGATATGCCTACAGGCATATACAAAGTGGCAACGGCGTCGGTGCCGTAAACAGCTAATCTAGTTACGATACCACAGATTAGTAAATACGATACTTACATATAAGGTCATTGTCAGAAACACAATTAATTATAAATATTATAAACTCATACATGATGTCAACATAAATGACGAAATAAGTACTTGTAGTAAAGCATTTTCCATAAAAAATGTCCACTAGTTTTTAAGATTGACAAAAACGTCCAAAATCTTTTGCACTGGTTCAGTGAACGCAGAATTAGCGCAACAGGTGACAGCAGCACAAATCGATTTATCATTGAATGATTTATTTGGATCATTTCGTCTACCTTGGATTTTTTGTCGTGTAGACTCCGGAGGAAGATTGCCTATAAATTTCATAACATTTGTTTTCTATTGCACGTAGGTACCTACTCTAATGTAGGTAAACATATATTTATCTATAAAGAATCTGCCATGATTTTTTATCACGCACAATTGATAGGGAGGTAGATTAACAAAGTACCTATAGGTACTTTGTGAAAATTGAATGAATTGAGTCAAATGCGAAAGTAAGACCACAATCTCATGGTAAGTGATGATGTGGTCAAATGAGGTAAGCACATAAAGCCTATAAGGAACGTGCTCTCAAGCGCAGCTGCCGTCAAGTGCTTGGCGGGTAACCTAATAACAAAGTACCCTACTGTAATAATCAGACCCACGTACTTCTCAACCACTTTATAATGAAATAAACAAATTGTAAACCAATAAACCTTTTTTATCTGAAGTAATTGAATAAAAAACGATAAAAGTAATAAGGTATGTACGTCATTACCTCACTAAATAGGTACCTATTTTAAAACAAAGTCCCCCGCCGAGTCTTTATGTCTGTCTGTCTGTAGGTATGTATGTTCGCAATGATCTCAAAAACTACTGAACGGATTTTCATACGGTTTTCACCAATGTATGAGGAAGGTTTAGATATATTTCATAAAAGTTTTTGTGTAAATTGGCTGAAATATATAGATGTCGGAAAAAATCTTGGCGACTGGGAGCTTAATTACTCGCGTGCGCCGCGTAAACCAATAGTCATCATAATATAGTACTATAAATGTAAAAAAAAAATGCACTCCGGGAGTGCCGACAGAAGTGAAAACTTTTTTTTTGAGAGATTGAGAATGAGCTCTTGTATCATCATCATTATCATTTAAATTATTACAATCTAAAATAGTTTTTCTTTCTGAGTGAGTTTGTTTTGTTATGGTGCCAAAACTACTGACAGCGACTAGCGACATTACTGGCCGCAATTATTTTAATGGGAGAAAACAAAAAAAAAAAATCTAAACGTCAAACTGCGTCTCATCATAACGGTGTCGCGAGTCCAGAGGTTTTACCTCATCTAAAAATATGCGTTCCACGCTAAAAGAAGTTTACACTTCAAAAATGTACACGCAGGCTATATGGTCCGCTACCCGTGCCACAGAGGAAGTAAGAGATTTTACCTCATCTAAAAATATGCGTGCCGCGCACTGACCTCCATTATACAGCGTACTTGTATAATGGAGGTCAGTGGTGCCGCGCTAAAAGAAGTTTACACTTCAAAAATGTAGACGTAGGTATATGGTCTGCTACTCTGTGTACGCGTCGCTAGTCCTTATACTATAGTATGTATGTTAATAATCAATGACATGTTAGAACTTCGTCCACCACACCCTGATAAGAAATAATGGATCGTTATAAATCTGATTACACATCAAATACTTAGCTATATTTACCTACAATGAACAATTTATTATAAATAATTAGCACGTGATTTTCTAGAAAAATAAATTATTTACGTAAGTAAACTTACACTACTTTCAAGAAATGACTTTTTAACTTTGGCTAATCTAAAATACGGAACAACTAATTTATCTTTTTGTCTTGATATTATGTACCTTCATTTTTGATTTAAACAATTCTATATTTTTACGTATGAACATTATATTTTCATAAATGTATAGTGAAGGTAAAGTCATAACGTTTATATCTTTAAATAATTCCTTTAACGATTCACGAGGACCCATATTATAAATGGCATGAATTGCTCTTTTTTGTAATATAAATATAGATTCTATATCTGCTGCAGCTCCCCACAGTAAAACGCCATAAGATAAAAAACTATGAAAATATGCAAAATAAACTAATTTGGCCGTCTATTCGTCAACTGTCTGATTTTTCTAACAGCAAATGCAGCAGAACTTAATTTACCAGTCAAAGATTCTACATGAGGACCCCATTGTAGTTTATTATCTAATGTGATGCCCAGAAATACAGTTTTATCGACTAATTCCAAACTGCTGCCATCTATTAATATCTGGCTGTCTACTTGCGCTACATTTGGAAGAGAGAATCTTAAACATTTAGTTTTCTTAGAATTTAGTAAAAGATTGTTAACAGCAAACCATTTGGAGACTAGTGACAAAGTATCATTCACTTTAATAAGTTCTTTGTCTTTTCTACGCTTACTATCACGTTTGCGTTTACTAAAA
This sequence comes from Tetheella fluctuosa, assembly GCA_951216915.1. Classification (NCBI taxonomy): domain Eukaryota; kingdom Metazoa; phylum Arthropoda; class Insecta; order Lepidoptera; family Drepanidae; genus Tetheella; species Tetheella fluctuosa. The sequence continues at coordinate 10,204,036 of OX578233.1, read as the reverse complement.
ATTTGTATGGAAGAAATTAGTTCCATGAGTATTCCGCGAGAGGCGCTGTGCCGATTCTTATAGAAAAATGTCGTAAACGCTAACGTGATAGTAAGCGTTTTCTAACGTCAATTGTTTACACTCGGGGTACTGTTATTAACTAGTTACCCTAACCTAGTTTAATATTTAATGTAATTTCGTTTTGTCCTAGGAGTGGCTCTATAAGTAATAAACATTGTAATTATAGCTTAGTTATAGGCACTATAGGTTTTTAATGGGATGGCTAATGGGTTTGGTAAACCTTGAGTGGACTGTATTCTTGCGATTTCGAATTTGGACTCAACTCGTAGCGGTACCAGATGTAGTCAAAGGTTTGGACGTACCTGCAAATCCCAAGGGCGAATGCTGCTCACGCTCATGTATTTCTATTTTAATTTGTCACTAAGTATGTTATATCTATTTTAACCATGTTACTATCCTGATTTCACGACTGATTTGTTGCCTTAAATAAATAAAAAAGACTGGACGTTGCTAATCAAGCTACGCCGTTAACTTACCTACTTTTAAATACTTAGGTATAGATTTCAAAGTTTGTACAGAACATGTACTAAGATATTTAGTATTTATTGCACAAGTATGTGTAGGAACGTTAACTCCTTATGATTTATAGCCAGTAAGTACTTAACTACGGAAATGACTCAAACTAACAACATCACTAGGAACGTACGTAACTACGTAAGTAATAAAATAAATCGCGAAATATCCTTAAACGTGTTAATAGGTATAAGTAGTAAGTATGCAGTTCATGGTTAAATTCTATTTAAACAATTCCTTGGAAATTCCTTTTCTCTTTGTCCCAAGTAACTTATCAAAAATCGAATTGTTCCAATTGGAGAAAAAACCGCTCGTTTTGACACACACAAATTTGCATATTGGCTGTCAAATTTATGATAAAAGAAAAAAAGAAAACAATAGCTTACCCTCAGAAGGCACAGCTCCAATTTGTATATTGTTTATAAAAATAACACAAACAAAATGAGGTGACAAGACAACCGACGCGTTTTCATGAATGATAATAACTGCCTAAGATTTATCTACCGACAACAGAACCGTGATAAGGTATATTTTTCATAAATATACCGGTATTTTGTATACGCATTTTTTACTTTAGATAAGGCGCTTGGACCACTATCACAATACAAATATTAAAAAACTTTCTTCATGTTACGCTCAAACCGATCGAAGGAACAGATATTATTCTGCCTCCTATAACTAAATTACTATTATGCAACCTTTAAATACTTGATTTAGTAGTCAAATACCGCAAGGGTATAAACAAAGAAACTTGGATAATATTATAACGAGACTAATTATTGAGAACAAAATAAAAACAAAAGAATTTACAAATTAATTCTAAAAACCAACTCCTACTTTTTATAAGGTTTTAAGCAGATGACATCTACATTATAAAAAAGAATGTTGACAATTTAACAGAAAACAAAAACATCAGAGAAACTAAAAAAAATTGTTCCGAAAAAAAAAACAATACCACAGCAAAATGAATACATATTCAATCAGGAAGTAGACCGTACTTAAATTATGTATCTAACCACTACAAAATACCTAATGCCAACGTTGTGAGCAAATAAACACATTTCTAAGATCCACAATTTCCACAGTGATCCATGTCATTATTTTGGAGCCGCACTGTAACCTGACAGTGTATAAATTGGCGTTTGGAAACGCGACTATCGCGTTTGCGGTAACATTACATTACATCTACTTATAAATAATATCGATTACCTAACAGATCATTAAACTGAACTTTAAATTCATTTATCTACTAACCTAATTGTAGTAACTCCTATAATACAACAAGCGAACAATAAATCCGTATAAATAGATTGCGCTGTTATCCGACATCTTGTATATAACCCAACAATCATCATACATTATTATACTTGGTTGGTGATGATATCTCAGGGCAGTGACGTGGAACGGCGTGATGACCATCTGCGATCCAACACTAAAATTGAGCTTTCGGTGAACGAGAACATCGTGAGGATTAGGTAAGTTTAAGGTAGTACCATAGCAAGATGGTAAGGTACTTCGTATGACCCGCCTGTCTGGCTACCACCCCCAAACATCGGAATATGAATTATGTGCTGGTAATGTAATTTCAACATAGAAATAATTTTTACTCTAAAATAATTTACTAGGGATAAAAGTAGCCTATGCCACTCCCGTTCATAAACTGTCTTTATGGAAAAATCACGTTGATCCGTTGCTGCGTGAAAGATGGACAAACCAACAAACACTCTTTCGTATCTATAATAATATAATAAAAGAGTATTTTTATTTGTTTGTTTAAAGGCGCTAATCTCTGGAACTACAAGTCGGATTTGAAAAAGGTTATAAGCTACGCGGGTAACAGCTAGTTTATAATAAATATATATTATTATAGTTTTACGGATTAAACAAATCAATGTATGGATTCTATGGCAGAGAAGTACGTGAGTACCTACCTACCTGTGGAAAAATAATATGGTATTACCCAATTCTCTTTAGATTACAGGTGAATATGTCGATATGCGTATATCGATATCTCGGGAGTAGTGTAAAAAAGAAAATGTTTTTTGGGTAGATGGGCGCCTCGTAAAATTATACTGTAATAAGATATAGTAGCTACTTACTGATGACGCAGCCTTCCCGACAATACCACATATTACAACAAACAAACAAACCAACAATGTGTTCAACATTTTGCAAAGATCACCGATTAACTTATGAATTGGAATAATCTGCGCATCTAGTTTATATACTTTACTAATACGTGACGTAGTTCATACGTAGATACATATTTACAGGAAACTTATTATAGGAACGCTGGGACGCCATATTTTGGGGGTTCCCGGACAATTAAATTACTAAATACTTAAAAATAATCTTATCAAAAATGCGCCGAAACGTCTGTAGTTTAATTATTTAATTAATTTAACAGGAACTCTGTCCCAGCCTACTCTGCCCGCCACCGGTTACTTTCGTGAAAATAAAATACGTGATATCTAGGTTATGTTATGCCACTGTTGGTGGGTCCCAACTAAGTACCAATTATTATCATTTCTGCGGTGGTATGCGACCACGGCTATACAGTATTGTCTATTTGAATGATGATTTAATACATTCGTTTTCGACAATTTAGTTTTAGAAGAATACAGAAGAACTACAGACAGGATTTTTATTAAGCTTTTCAGTTCCTTCTTTTCTGGCTTTTAAAATATATTTTACTATTTATATATTTATATAATTAGCGTTACGAGATACCTCCAGTATTTTTGTGACTTGCCCAAGGCTTTTGATTGCGTCCATCATGAGTTCCTGTTCAGGAAATAACACCATTATAGCATTAGAGACATTGCATTTATTCTTTTGAATTCATACTTGATTGATTGAATTCAGAGGGTTGGTGTTAATGGTTTAGTTTCTCTTGGGTCTACAGTAATGATGGGTGTTCCACAAGGTCCCATTCTTAGACCATTCCTCTTTCTTATTTAAATAGACGTTTTTTTTTATATCAGACGGCTGAAGGCAGGCGGTCGACCTCATGGAAAGTAGCCACAGTCGCCTATGAACATAGGAATTGCTATCATGTTGCCGACCTTTACAAAGCTCAGAAGACAACTGGCTTGATAGATATTACTGGTGTGCTTCGCGAAAGATTTTCATCTTGAGGGTGGTAGGTACTAAGCTAATTAATTTACTGCTAAAAATAGTCTACCTAGTCTATTCTACCCAGTGTAAGATATTCGGATACTAATTGTTATTAGACCGAAAAACTGGATCTAGTTGAAACTACTGTAGTAAACTGGTTCTTAGGTATCTCTTTAGTGAGTTACAACTTCAATTAGGTCCACACATTTGAAATCAAGGCAATTGACTTAGTTCTGTAGCTTATGCAGTGAAGAATTCGTTCTTTTACTGATGAATTTACGACAAGATTAGTTTGCTAGTTATTTTCGCAGCTTGATGCTTTAAGAGGTAGTAGAGACGTCAATAGACAATAATTACAATGCAGAGGAAGGCTCCGCTCAATAGGTATGAAAATCTAATTTATGTTTGGTAAAACATATGTACTTAATTTTTCTACGAACCGTAACACTCATAGTTGAACACTAGAAATAAGGACAAACTTGCTTTACCTGTAACTTAACAATGCAAAGTAGATACCACCTACGTAAAGGATTCTTTCAAGGGGCAATGTAGGTATACTTATACGTTTCTACTTATAACAAAAAACCCAAAGAAATTCAGAGCTAATTCGAAATGTTTGTAAAACAGATAGATAGATGACAAGAATGTTCCCTCCACGGGTTATTTTATGATATTTTTTGTTAAATATATGTAAACATAGGTTTACTTAAAAAATAAGAAGGCAAAAACGAATAAAGACTAAATACATATAGTTTTTACAAGTTCATTATTTTATGATTATGTTTTCAAATTACATTGTTTTTTTTTTCTATAAGGTTTCACGTTTATTATTGTTTTGTGCCGGGGGTTTTTAATTTTTTTTTTTTTTTTATTTCATTTCTGAGGGAGTTGTGAAAAAAAATTGTAATACTCACACACACACACACCCACACACTCTCATACACACACACGTCAAACTTATAACACCCCGTCGTTTTTGCGTCGGGGGTTAAAAAAATAATTTCATTGAATTAGTTAGATCACCGAATATCGTGCGACCTACCAGCTCCGCTCTCCATAGTAGGTAAGTGTTCATATCAGCTATGCTATTCTGCTATGCTATTCTGTACTAAAACTCGACAGTGAATTCTCGAAGTGACTATTGTCTCTCTCGCTCGCAAAACTCGGTAATCAGGAGTTCACGAGTGAGACAGAGAATAGTCACTTAGAGAATTCACCGTCGAGTTTTAGTACAGAATAACATAGCAGGAGAAGTCAAGCGCAAAAATTAATAATTTAATGACTTTGGAACCCAATATTGCCAATAATCTTCGTGGTTCTGTCCTATAGGTACGCACTTTTGGAAGGGACTTTTTCTTTTCTTATTTTAATGACTGTAGCTGTTACTGTTATTTTAAAAGTAAACTTACATCTATGACTTACCTACATTTAATTTTATTGCCACCTTCAACAAACGTTATGTTTATTTCACAAACCTACGATGAAACTAGACTAGAACTAGCAAAATATCTATTTTAAATCAATATGTAGGTAGTCGGCAATATGAATGAACAGAATGAAGACTTACCTCTCTGAGTGTCTTATATACTTGCCGAACGTACAGTCGACCTCATATTACTGCAATGTTTCAAGCGAATAATAGGAAAGGAGAAAGGCCATGAAACCTTAATTTAACAACAAATACTTACGATAAGCTACCAAAGATATAAACTGATATAATTACGACTCTATAGGATATTTATAACATAATAGGTAGTCAATTAGGCATTCAATTCATATAAGTAGTTATATCCTCGAGCCGCCTCGGTCGTCCAGGCAACAATTCAGCCAGAGACGTTCCTATTGTGAACTATTAGAACGTAGGAAGGTTTGACAGCAACGCTAAATTATTTAAGAACCCCATGTCCTTAATTATGAGCTCGTAAACACATTGACAATGCCCTGGAAATGCACAATACTGAGTTCCGTAACCACAAAGCTTGAACCCACATTCTTCTTCGGAAACGCAGCAGTTTTGGTCTAAATTAATGTCACAAATGCAAAAACTATAAGTAACCTATGTGATATGTCACAAAAGCGATACCTTAACCCCTTAAAAGGCCACATGAGCGTAAAATTATTTGTCAATTTTACCGAAAAATATTGTAATTCCATAGGTTCTGGTGTAAATTTGGGAAATGTAGTTCGTTCAGTAGGTATATTGCTCAAATACCTCTTTTACACCCCTGTTTATACCAGACACAACTAGATACAGCATGACCACCGTTTCACCCAGGAAAGTGGGTTGAAGGGGTTTTGGACGGATAGAGCATAATCATGGACCTAGAAAAAAAGGCGGACAGATGGCCGCTAAGAAACTATTGAAGCACCAAAATGGTGGCGACGTAACTGTGTGTGTGTGTGGTTCGGAGCGTAATGGCGGGCGGCCGGCTAAGTGTGGTGTGAATGTGTGCGTGCCGGATGGCGAGCTGGCTTAAGGGTGTCACACACGGCGAAGATACTATAATATTTTATCTTAAGATCATGAGACAGCATTATACTATGAAAAAAGAAGCAACGTACCTCTTACCTACCTACTTTCCTTCTCTTTCGCTGGTATAGCAATGTCTCATATATCTTAAGATAAAATATTATCGTATTTTCGCCGTGTATGATCCCCTCTGTGGGTGCTTCAGTAATTGTTTTATGAGGTGGCGTCCGCCTTTTTTTCTAGGTCCATGAGCATAATATGCAGTTTGACAACCTCTTCAATTTACTGATGATTTCACAATCTAGTAATGTCATTTTCATACTTAAAAAATATTTGATTAAAGTTCGTGGTCGCCACACCAGAACTTTTCATTTCATCGATTGGATACATTTGCGAAAAGTACTGACTTACCATATTCAATTGGCCTGCTAAACATGGCGCAATAACAACCCTGTTTTTATAGATACTAGGTGCATTAGTAAATTATTCGATAACTAAAATTATATTTGAAAAGCTATGCCAAAGATAATAACAATTTTCCAAAAGGGCTGGATGACCCGAGCGAGGAGAAAAAACATGCTTTAGGAGACAAGTCCAAGAGTGAACGGTTAAATGCTTTTGATGATGGATTGATCTCAATTTGATATCAAACAGCATGTTCATGGCACTCCTGACATAAGTTTAACAGCATTGCAGCTCTAATGAGAAGTGCAGATATAAGATTAATAGCCGAAAGAAATGGCGGTATAATAACTGAATAATACTCATCATCCTATAAATAAGGATTCATTTAAAATCTGAAACTGAAATGGGTAGAATACACCACATACTACGAGGCGTACGTGGTAAGAATAGCATCTGCTGACTTTTACCTGAATGATAAAACTCAGCAACGGAATGGAATGATGAGCTAGATTTATTATGCAGGCGACCTGGAACATCAGTTAAGTTAATAAATAATTAAATTTCGTCACCGTCAACGCAGTCATGACGCATGTGGCGCAGGCGCAACAGATGTAATATCTTTGTAATACGGGAATATTTAAGCAAACAAACACGTGTAAATATCAACGAATGACTCATTATGATGACTTTATGATATGAAAAGTCTTTTAAGACTGAAAAATACAAATAAAATTTGTTAAAAAAAATAGCTAGTTAGTAGTAACGTGGAGCGACGTCTGTTTGGCGCGGCTGTGAAGTCGTGGACTCGAATCCTACAGCATGAGCTTTCATTGAAGGAAATCGTGGGGACTACTAGCTAACTCGTTAGATTTGTCGCCAAAAAACTTCTGTTGTGTGTCGAAAGCGGTATCTAGGTACTTATAAGCCAGTCCCCGTGTGGGCATGATTGTAATAAAACTTTTTGGCTAGTGGAAAAATGTAGGCTACCGCGTAACATAATGGGGATGTACTTAATTGAATTTGTCTCTCATTTTATGGAATATTGTTGTTTATGGGACATTCTAATATCATATGCGGTAGCCTCGCTGGGCTACTTTCCTAGCTCTAATCTAAATAAAGCCCTTTGGCTATAGAATCCCTAAAACTTACTTATTATTACAAATGCGAAAATGTGTTAGTTGATTCATCCTTCATTGACGCAGCAAACGGACCAACAGATCTACGTTTTTGGCATAGAAATAATTTATGGACCTGAGTATGACATTAGTTACTTTTTATCCCGGGAATGCGGACGAAACCGTGTGGCGAAAGCAAGTATTTCATTAAGTTCGACAGAGCAATCAATCAGTCGAGCACGAATTTTATCGATGACTTATTTAGACCCTCAGTATCATTAAAAAACAAAATACTAAACAACTTATCTAAAAACGAATGATTTCGATTTACCTGAGATCCCATCATCAGATCCTGACTTGGTGACAATAGGACCAAATTGGAAGTATACCCTACCGAACAGGAGAAAAAAAATTGAAATCGGTCAACAGTTGGCGGAGAAATCGGTGAACATACAAGAAAAAAAATAAACAAATATACAGTGGAACATAGAACTTCCTCCTTTTTTGAAGTCGGTTAAAATCAGTTAATTGGCATCATGCCAAACATTATTTTAAAACGAACATTGTTATAATGTATCCTAACTATAAAAAGTGAGTTTGTTTGTTTGTTGGTTTGTTTGTTACCTTTTCACGCTTAAACCGCTGAACCGATCATTATGTTTGGTATGCAGTATATGGTATGGGAAGGACATAGGCTACTTTTTATCTCGGGAAAACATAAGATCCCTGGGGAACGCGGGTGAAACCGCGGGGCGATAGCTAGTAATAATATAAATGTGAAAGTTTATATTTTTGTCTGTTTGTGATTCATAAACGGCTGTTTCTCCAGGGAAAACAAGATCCCTCACGAATGCGGGTAAAACTATAGGGCAGAACCTAGACTAAAATAATATGATCAAACGTATTGACTCCGCTGCTAAAGGCGCCGCGCCGTGTTGACTGTACCTACTATTACGGCACGCGGTAACTACCTACGTAATAACTCTGGGGAATCCCTGGCCACAAACTATGAAACTCAACCACAGACCTGAATTTTTAGGTCACTCACCTCATCTAATATACAAAAATAAAATAAATACTTGCCAAAATTCATTAAATTGTTACTGTGTGTAGCAGTTTTAATATAAACTAGATACATTATTATGTAATTAAGTCAATTTGTGGCGTCAACAGGCTGCACCATATATTGATAGTCTGTGGGCCAACTCTAGCGCACAGACAAGAGACAGACGGTGTTGGATTTTGTTTTTTTTTTTTTAAGGTACACTTGTATGAGGTAGTTTTCCTACCCTCTTTTTCTAATCCTGCGTGCGATATGTATCAAAATACTTCAATACGTCACTTACCGAAGAACTTTGAAAGGCTGAGGTCTGTGTCGCGCGTGCACCCGCCTGATTTATCAGAAATCCTTTAAAATATTAATCATCCATCATTGGAAAACCGTGAAAAGGGACTATTTGTGTGTGTTTTATATAGACAGTTTGCAGTGTGCGTATATTTTTAAGATTTGAAGGAAAACGTGGATCCACGGAAGACGTTAAGGACATTATCAACACTGTGAGTATTGCATGCTTTCTTTCCCTCTATGGCTACGAAACCTTTTCCAAAATCGTAGTCGTATTATCCCGTGTCTTACCTTCGTACAAGTGTTTACTTTGACAGCAAAATAGTTTATTAAATTAAGTTTTTAAATTAAATAGTATCAGCCCAAAAAATACAGTCCACTTTCCGCACCTAACCAAATGGTATAAAGTTAAAAGTATAGATTTTATTCACCAGACGGATTGTCGGTTAGTCTGTGACTACTACGCAATAAGTACTTGAATTTGTAACGGTTTTCCAATTCTAGACTTAAATTAATTACTTAATTTGACAGAGTCAAGCCTGCTTTTGTTGAGCATTCTGCACCCTACCAGATTCCTCTCCCTGTTATTTCTCCTGCACAGCCTCAGGGACCATTAGCTCCTGCCGACCGTCTGCCTCAGCCTCAGCCATCTGCTGCAGCTGACAAACATTATACTACTCAGTCCGGCAGATGAGTTAGGTTTATAAAAATTGATTAGCTCCCTGATAACTTTTTGTATTCTTCCACCAATTTTTTTTTTATATTATCATTTAGGTACCTTTTTCTTTCTTTCCCCGGGTTTCTTTTCTCCGTGGGGGGGTGGTGTGGCGTCTACAGGCCGCACCATATATTGATAGTCTGTGGGCCAACTCTAGCGCACAGACAAGAGACAGACGGTTTGTCGGTGAGTCTCTACTTATTGCGTATTTGAATTTGTAACGGTTTTCCAATTCTAGACTTAGATTAATTACTTAATTTGTTTTAATAAAGGTGGAACTATGAAGTAATATTATAAGTGTCATTCTACAACGCTTGTTTAATTTATACGTCTCACGGTTCCCCAAAAATTTACCTTAGATACCTTGTTTTTTTTATACCACTAAGGCGGCAAACAAGCATTCTTTCAAAGTAACGTATTGAAAACCGAGCTAACAATACATACTTATTATTAGTATATTGTTTGTTTAATAATTATCTACTTACTTACTTTCGACAAATACTATTTAGTTTTTTTTTACGTCAGTAGTTCTTTTTTTACGCCTTTTCTAGAACCCAACGATTATGGTTGTTTTCGTCTCTTGACTTGTTAGACTAATACCACAGCTAATACTGCCTGCCACTGCGCAGCTCCGTTTAGGGGCCATCCATAAATTACGTCTCACGAATCCCATGATTTTTAATTCCCACCTCTTGTCACACAGTGTCACACTCGTTGACCTCCCCACCCCTTAACGTGTGACGTAATTTATGGATGGCCCTTTAGTTACACGCAATTCCTCAAGGAACCCTCCAGTGGTAGTGATGTCGCGTCGGATGCCGCGGCGAAGGTTGTGGGTTCGAATCCTGCTATGAGCTTGAGCTTTCAGTGAAGAAAACATTGTTAGGAAACCATAGCACTTTGTAGTACCCGCCTGGCTGGCTACCACCCCCAAGTTGATCTGCCCCAAGCACCTAATGGTCTGTTGCGCTTGAGAGCCAGTTGCCTTCTATGCTTTATAAAGGTCGGCAACACATTGGCAATCCCGCCTGCCTGCTTGTCAAACTTCTGACATAAAAAAAAAACAGACGGACCAACAGAGTTGCGTTTTATAATAGGTGAGTGGGGGGAAGATGAAAAACGGGGTAACACAAAAAGTCATCCATAACGCTAGATTTTGTATAGTTTTTGCAGTGATGGCAACATTGTTAAGACCCCCATTTTGTAACGTGGCACACCTCAGTCAGCCTTTGCCGCTTTGAGTGAGTGGTGTGAGAAAAATGCAAATGTCTACGCAGTGATTTTTACGACGCAAGAAAATCGAGTGTTTTAATCTTACCCCATGTTCTGTAACTTTACTTACGAGGTAGGTACGAGTGTTTTATTGGAATATCTACGAATTATTTTTGATTCTTAGTTGAGTTATTACATCGAAATATGGCTATTTTTCGTATTTTTGAATTTATTTCAATTTTCCATCTTTACCCATCAATATTTGACGGGGTAAGAAGAACATATTTCTATAACAAATTTTCGATCTAATCCCGTTTCCAAAAGTCATACTATATAACGATATTCTTGTACATACATTATGTAGGTACTTATGTACAAGAATATAATATGCTTTATTTTGTAATTAATAAAAATTTGTATTTCTAATATTTTATTTTGTATAAATATCTTATCAGGTACAGTTTGAGAATATATTTTTAAAAAAAACGTTATATCTTTGTTATCTAGAGGTGTTTTGACAAAACAGGCAGCTCTGAGTTTTCAGGACACTTCAAACTATAGACTAGTGACCATCAACAACGTCTAATATTATTTTGAACGATTTTAGAGACTATTTCAAACTTACCCCATCACCCTATTGTCTTCCCCCTGTTTCATTCTCGTGATAAAAATATTTTATAAAAATACTGCTTTGGAACAGATTTGTCAGGATGTTATCAATATCATACAAAAATATAGTCTTTGTTCTTTACTCACTATAACTCTAAATTTAGAATAAGCTCATATGTTCTGTTCTACAAGACATCAAATACAACACTGCTCATCTCATCAAAAAAACCATTCGATCTTCCCCCCACTCACCCTACTATCTTTCCTACTCTTACTATACTGTGAATGATTATTTAAAAGACGATAATGCTTGATAGATTTGTTACTTTTTGTGTATGTATATTAATTTTTGTGTAATATATTATCATAATTTTTTTAATATTGTTATTATGATACACTTTTTTTTTTTGCGCTATAAACATGTGAATGGTAACAGTGATAACATATTGTGTGTTCTTATTCATATTCCGTGAAATTGTTTTTCTTTTTAGCAAGCTTAAGGTAGTCATGCTCACTTTGAGGCCTTTGCTTGCGGCGGCGTCGTGTGGCGGGTCGCTCACTTCCCTACAATATGTGCGAGGAGGGCGATGGCTGCCACATGCGTCATACTTGTGAACAGGTGCTGCTTGTGGGGGCTGGTCTGCTTAAATTTGCTATCTATTTATTAACTATGTCACTCATCATTTTGTTTCTTTTCTTTTTTTTTGTTATAACACATATGTTGTCAGTGAGACTAGATAAATAATTTAATGTAATAAATCTGAGTTGGTTTTGAAAAGAGTAATTGCTGAGTTTATTGCCGGCTCTTCTCAGTAAAAGCAACCTTCCGAACCGAGCGTTAGAGTCAGACTATTCATAAGTGCTTGTGAAGGCCTATTTGAATAAAAAATATTTTCATTTCATTTCCGCCACGTGATTTTTCCCCTATTTTACCTCCTTAGGGTTTGAATTTCGGAAAATCAGTAGGTAGGTTATGCTCTGCGAACAACTCTCAGTCAATCAATCAATCGGGACATGTTCTTAGGTATCTATAATTACAATCCCATAAATAGGTTAGGTTACTTACACTGTAAAAAAGCCAATGTGACTGTCCTAAACAAAAAAATAAAAAAAATGTAACCTTGCTGAGTTTCTTGCCGGTTCTTCTCAGTTGAAGGCGACATCCGAATCGGTGGTAACTTCGGGAGCTTCTACGTTCATAAGTGCCCTTCTAGGGCCTAAACTGATTAAATGGCTTTGACTTCGACTGGCAAAATAAAAATATGTAAATGAAGTCGGTTAATAAAATATTGTGGTCAGTCGGTACCTTTGAGCATAAAGCCAACGTCGGTACGTAACAAAAGTATAAATTAGTATTAAGTTAAAGACGCGTAAATAAATCTATACTAATATTATAAAGCTGAAGAGTTTTGTTTGTTTGTTTGTTTGAACGCGCTAATCTCAGGAACTACTGGTTCGATTTGAAAAATTATTTCAGTGTTCGATAGCCTATTTATCGAGGAAGACTATAGGCTACTTTTTATCCTGGGAAAACAGGGGAACGGGAACGCAGGTGAAACCGCGCGGACAAGCTAGTTATCAATAAAACAATATGTAGTAGAAAGTACTTCCCAATAGTAGATTTACTGTGAATAAACAGAATGACTCACATCCTTGTCACATGATATAATTTGAATATGGAAAGATTAGATTCATTCGATAAAAAGATTTATATACTTAGTTGAAAGGTTTATTTGTTGATTTGATGTTATAATTTTGGGATTCCCCGACTATAGACTTCAGTGATTTTAGTAATAACATCAACATCAATTCATACAAACGGGAACTTTTCCAACATACCTACCTACTACGCTATGATTATTGTTAGTGTTGTGTAAAATAATATAGGTACCTAGGTCAACTACATCTGGCTCTGTTCCAGGATTTCGTTCAAGGGGAGGCCATTTTTATGCCATAACCCTTAGCCATAACCTGTATCTAATTTCTAGCATTTTGTCATCGATCTGGAAAAATCCGAATGTGTGTAGAGCAGTCATGGACTAGATCCATGGGAGCAGTATTAAAATCTAATGCAATTCTGAACGTTATGAATTCCGTCTCTAAATTAAGTATTACTGGGACCTAATTTACGAGAACATAAAAATACAAGTGAATATAAAATGTAGGTATTTATTATCTATTTATAAAATAAGTAATTAAGTAGGTATCTAAGCATTTATAACATTATGAGATAGGTATTTAAACATTATGTTTTACCAAAAATAAGTACCTAATGCTTATTTGCATGTCCACCATAGTTTAAAACCATAGAGTAAAAAGGTAACAGTGAAAAAAAAAAGTTAATTTATTTGGTACCTAGTAGCGTAATACTAAGTACCTACTTACATGAAAAAAAATCACCCGACTTTTATTACGATCGCGATATGAGCTCAATCGTTTTTTTTTCTTAACATAAAAATACGTGCTGACACTTTTTCTAACCTAACCTAATCCCTTAATTTATAACTTACACAATTAAAATAAATATATCACAACCTAAAATCCCTGTATGTAAAAACATGAAGTATAATTAATTAAATGTGTATAAGGATTATCTATATTGATTGAAGACAAAGATGGCGTCCTCGTCGGTGCCGGCGGCGCGGGCGGCCCGCGCTAGTCGCGCCACGCCGGCGGCGCACACTCGCGGCGACAGCGCCGGGTCGCGGTACAACACCTTGTCGCGCGACCGACCCACCAGCACTATGTAGTGCCCCTTGTACCCGCCGCCGAAGCACCGCCTTACGCAACACAACACAACACATTCTCTAATCACTATTACAAATGACGGCTGAAGCTCGTGGTAGAATTCATATAAAAAAAAAGATATTTTGATCCTGGGTGCTTCACTTGAGGGATTTCAAGTATCTTTGGAACCTTAGATTCTAGGGCCTAGAATACAAAAATAATTAGAAACAAGACAAAAACTATTATTTTTAGGGTAAAATATTTTAATTAGTATTATATTATTATCTTAATATATATAAATCTCCTGTCACGATGTTTGTCCGCGATGGATTCCTAAACTACTTAACCGATTTTAAATTAAATTGGCACACCGTGAGCAGTCTGGTCCAACTTGAGAGATAGGATAAACGGCTGGACCGATTTGGATGAAGTTTTGTGTATGAGTTGGACAGGACAACGTCTGTCGGGACAGCTAGTTATTATATATATTAATAATTCTACTTATTGTAGAATCATTGCATGGAACTTGCCTTATTTATTATGTATATTAGGTTGCACCCCGCAGTTTCACCCGCATTCCCGAGGGATCCTATGTTTTCACGGGAAAAAAGTAGATATTATGTTAATCCAGAATATATTCTGTGTGCCAAATTTCATCCTAATCCGTTCAGTCGTTTTGGCGTGAAAGAGTAACAAACATCCATCCTCATAAACTTGCAAGTTTATAATATTAATAGGAAGTAGGATTTACCTGAACTCGACCTTCAGTTTGTTATGTTTGCACAAGTCGCACGCGAGGAGGCCGGCGTCCACTAGTAGCACGACCGGCCCGAGCCGCTCCAGGTGCGTCACTATCTCTTGTGTCGTCACTGACCGCTCTATCACCTGGAGCCCGGCTGATGGTGCTTCCTCGAAGCGCCTTATTATACGGTCGCGATCCTGACACGTAAGTAAACGTTTTTATTAAAAAACTAGCTGTTCCCTGCGGTTTCACCCTCGTACCCCTATAACCAATAAAAGCAGTCCTGAGTTACTCCTTATAAAATTAGCTATTTGCCAGTGAAGCCCCGTCAATATCCGTCCAGCCATTTTGAATATTAGCGGGAATAGACAAACTGACAGTAAAAACATTTTTTTTTTGTTAGGGGCCGTCCATAAATCACGTGAGGCTCGAAAGGGGAGGGGCTTCGGAAAAAATCACGAAAAATCACAAGGGGGAAGGGGGGTGTAGTAATATATCACGTGTATTAATTCAAGGCAACGAACGAAGTCCCCGCGCGCTTCTTCCCGCGATTGTCTAGAATAAATTAGATTATACTTTATACCTGTTTTTAAAGATAATATTCTAAAAATTTTAAGATTCTTTGTAGGTACTAAAAAATACACGTGATTTTGGGTGGAGGGGGGTTAGTCTTAAACCTTACCACGTATTACCAAGGGGGAGGGGGAGATAAAAAATGCTAAAAAAACATCACGTGATTAATGGAAGGCCCCTTATAAGTAAGTAGGTACCGTGTAATATACTTTCATATGCATTTAGTAAAAAACTGTTATTTTGACATTACAAACAGACACTTCAATTTTATTTATATGTATAGGTATATGTAACTTTCCTGCATTTCTTGCCTCAGACCTTGCCTGAAACCAAACTTAACTTCAAATAATGTGAATTAACTTACAATATTTATAATCCTGTGGTAATAACCGTTCCACCTGTAGTTTTCATTTACACCAAGTATTGTGGTGTACATGCAGTGCTTGATGTTGAATCTATAATTATAAAATAATATAAATACACTTGCTTTTCCCCATGTCTTTCTCTGCATGGATTTCAGGATTGAGTTGAAGACTATAATAAAATGTGGGCAAATATAGGTAATTTAGTTTTGAATGCCAAATTCAATTATGGAGGTGTGAGTTTCATAGGGAGCCATTTCATTTATAAATAGCAGTTATGTAATATAACAAATAGAAGCAAAGTACCCAAAGGTCGCCACTTTGATTCTTTTAGATTTTTAGAGTTACCAAAATCATACTTAGGTATATTAATAATTATTTTTTGCAGAAACAGCTACAAGAGATTCTTTATGTGAGTGCCGACTAACGCAGGGGTCACCAATTAGATTTATTAGGGGTTAAAAAATATAAAAGATTATCGCGGTCCGGTTGGTAGATGGTGACTGGCAACCAAGCTTAGATACTTTCCTACAAATCCTACTATAATATTATCAAAATGTATGTATGTGTTTGTATGTGTGCTGATTAAATAAAATGACCATTTTGGACAAAGTTTGGTCCACACAATATAGGTTGGTGGTCCGGATCTGGACCGCGGTCCGCCATTTGGTGACCCCAGCCCTAAAGTACAGTCTATGTAACTCCTTCTTACAGCCGGCCAACGGACACGTCTAGACAGAGCGAGCGGGGTGAGAGGGGGGTGGTAGCGAGCTATATACGCGCTTGGGACACAATGGAGCAACAACGAATGCCTATAGAAAGCAGCATTTCATGTGACTTCAAACGCGATAGACCACTGTATGTAATTATGCTGTGCCTAAAGACTAAAATGATTTATTACAAATAATATACCTCTTCAACATGTAGCACAAGTCAATAGTCCATGTGGATTGCCCAAAGCCCTCCTCCCTACAGATATCAGAGAAATTGTCCAAGAACTGGGCCCGTTGTTCCGGAGACAGTAGCATCAGCACACAGGAGACTCCACAGTCCCAGTTGTACCGCTGTCTGTAATGCACTAGATTGTGTACTATACAGTTTGTTGGGCTTTGGCTATCTGTGGAGAGTGGAAAGAGATTTCACAAATTACCAGTTTTGTTAAAAAAAAAAGAAGTAAGTACCTATGTATGTAAGTAGTTAATTGGTTTTATTTTTTTTTATTTTAAAACTAGCTTCCGCCCCTCGGTTTCACACGCGTTCCCGAGAGATCTTATGTTTTCCCGGGATAAAAAGTAGCAATAGCCTTCCTCGATAAATGGGCTATCCAACACAAAAATATTTTTTAGTTAAATTCGAACCAGTAGTTCCTGAGATTAGCGCGTTCAAACAAACAAACTCTTCAGCTTTATAATATTAATATAGATTTAAAGATTATTTACAAACATTTCTAATCACACGATTTATATGAATGGAAACATAAGTACCTACCTATTGCAGAGATTATTGGATAGACTAATTCAGATTTTCAGAAGTTAAGTATAGGTATAAACAGTGATTCAACTTGATAGTGGCATGATGCAGTGTGGATAATAAATAGGTAATTCTTACTATTATTCTCTGAGGACATGATGAAAACGTATTGTAATCTAGCTTTCTACCTTGTCCAGCGTTTGACCATCAGTATTAATTAACTATTACATTTATTACAGATGATTCCAAGAAAAACTCTCCTTCCTAAAAGTTTTTTTACTATGTTTTGTTGATAAGAGTTATCAGCACAGGTACATTTTATATATTGGTGAGTTATCAGTAAAATGTCAAATTAAATCAACATCGTGTTCCGTTCCGTGCTTACTAACATAATTTTAAAACATAAAATGAAAATTATGAAATCTGTGTTATTTAAAGTTATCCCTTACTTATATCAAATTGAATGAAAAAGTAAAGTTTTGTTTTGTTTTATTGTACCATTTTAAATAGACAGTTTTTTTTTCGGGAAAATTTACTGCTGAATATTAGTGAATATTTTTAATTTTTTTATACAACATTGTCGGTAAACAAGCATATATACGGTCCGCCTGATGCACAGACTTAGTAGAGATGCTACGCATCATGCCTGATGGTAAGCGCGTTTACCACCAGTGCTGCCAACAATAATTTTGAAATTCCGCCGACTTTATTGCGATATTCCGTGGGAAATCCGTTAAATCTTGCATTTTTCTCGTCAGTAAAATCAGTTGAAAGACAATTAAAATAAAATGGTAATTAAAAAGCGAAATAAAAATATAGTTCGTTTAATAAAATCAAGTGCAACAATCTTTAAAAAGAACCGAAATCTATGTCTAAAGGGGGTCACACACGGCGAAGATACTATATTATTTTATCTTAAGATATATGAGACAGTGCTATACCAGCGAAAAGGAAGGAAAGTAGGTAGGTAAGAGGTAGGTCGTTGTTTCTCTTTTCATAGTATAATGCTGTCTCATGATCTTTAGATAAAATATTATAATATCTTCGCCGTGGGTGACCCCCTTAAATCATCGTCACTATTTGGGGTCTCAGTCATTTCAGATGCAGAAGATGTTGACGGCTGGCTAGAACATTATTTTGCTCACTGCTACCTTGTCAATGACATGGTACATTCCCGTACATGTGAAGTATTTACGAAGAAAGAGTTGCTGTGAGAAATAAGAATTTATAGCGCGGTCGCCCCTTGTTATAAATGACAAAGGCAACACCTCTCTCACTGTACCAACCTTACCGTCAAATCGCGCATGCGCAGAGCTTCCCAATCTGATTCCGCGCGCTTTTCAATATGACTCTGATCAAGTTGCCGCAAGAGTGCAAGTCGCTAATGGACCAACGTATAGACGCTCTGGTCGTACGCGTGCGTTACCAAGCAGATACTTGTAAAACTGTGTTGTACTTATATCTTTTATTTTATGTGTTTCTGTGTAATTAAACAGTGACTTAAATTGCATTCATCGTTTGATTCACATAGTTTCCTACTTACTTCGTCAGAACTCACACACCCGTCGCGGTTATAAATTTCGTTTTGATTTTAGAAAAAAATAAATAAATTGGAAATATAAAAATAAACCTGTTTTTATTTATATTTTTGTTTATTTGAATAATAATGTTTTCTACTAAATTCCGCAAAAAAATCCGCTAGCCGTCAACATAATATATCTTCCGTTTCTTCATAACCGAATCCGCTAGATATAACGGGAAATCCGTTACGTTGGCAACGCTGGGTACCACAGAGTACATTTTATATATTGGTAAGCGCCGGTTACCGTAGTAAAAGTGTTCTTTGCCGTAGCCTATGAACGCTTGCAACACCAGGGGTATCAGCAGACCCTTACCCCGATGAGCTCTGGCGAAACGCGCGCGCGACCATCGCGCGACATATCGCTATGCTCTACCTCGCTTAAAAAATAAATAATCATTATGCCATTTAGAAATCTACACTCCACCAATAGAATTCCCAACAATTTATCTCATTAATTAAGTAATATATTTTCTTTCAGTATGTATTGAGTGAATTGGATTGTATACCATAAAATTCAAAACAAAAGATGTCAAACTGACAGTTATCAGACAGACATGTAACCTGAAAGGAATTTATTTTTCAAATTAATCAAAGGAAGAAAAAAAAGGGATTCGCAATGGCTCTTAGAAAAGCTGCTTATAAATTTATCGGCAGCAGAAGAACTTCACAGCAGCTCTTCAAATTACGAACTCTGAGCACACGTACGGCAACAAAAGATACTGATGATGAAAAATCAGGCAAAACACACTTCGGCTTCGAAACTGTTGACGAACAAGAAAAATGGAAAAAAGGTATTTTTCGTTATAAAAGAGACCCGGAAAGTAACTGTGTGTGAACAGGCAAGGGTCAGAGAGTAGCCTTAGGAGCTTCTAGCAAGCTTGCCATGAATGAAGCTTGCAAATTCATTGGCTGTTGCCCCTGATCGAAAATCCCACCTCTAAGACTACACTCTGACCGCAAATTAATTTGCAAGTTATATTCCAGTCCATGAAGTATTCGAGACAGTGGCAGAGAAGTACGACCTGATGAATGATGTGATGTCAATGGGTGTTCACCGGATCTGGAAGGACATCTTCATGCACCGCCTGTCTCCTGTACACGAGACCAAGCTGCTAGACATGGCTGGAGGGACCGGTAAGAGTTTTGATTAGAAGCCTAGATTTTTCCCATTTGTGTACCCTGTAATCTGGTGAAATATTATCTATGTTATAAATTATTTTCCTATCAAATCTTATGCTTTTTATAGTATACTAGCTTTTCCGCCTTTTAGCATTCTATTGGTGCAAGAATATTTGAAATCGGTCCAGTAGTTTTTGAGTTTAAACAACCATACAAAAATACAAATCTTTCCTCTTAATAATATTAGAATGATAAAAAAATTAAGCAGTCATTCTTAGTATTTTTTCTGAATAGCCAATAAAATATTGAAAGTATACTCTACCAGCTGCCACTTAGGTTTGACCTGTGTTCCCAAGGGTCCCATTTTTTTCTTGGGGACACTACATTCCAGGGTATGATATATCTATAAGGTAAATTTAATTCAAATCCATTCAGATTTCATTGAGTTGAGTGTATGCAAGGTTTTCTGCCCAAAAAAAGAGACATTGCAATGCAGACCAGGGATAAGTTAGTTTATTATATAACTCGGATATCTAAATACTGTATTCCACAAGAAAAGACGGGCCCACTACATGTTACCATACTGTATCTACCAATTAAAGGAATTATAGTCTTTGTACACTTGGTAATAAGTTTTATTTTTCACTAACTTTGCCCCTCTTAGGGATTTAAATGAGCTATGTATTATGTTTCAGGTGACATAACCTTCAGGTACATCAAACATCTACAGAATTTGGGCCCAGCGCCCGAGGGAGGCCGCAGCAGTGTCACCGTCTGTGACATCAACCAGGCTATGTTGGATGTGGGGAAGCTTAGAGCACAGAGGTAAGTCAATTCATTTATGTTCTCTCTATAATATCTGAGATGGTAATACAATACTTTCTTTTTTATTAGGGTACCATACCCAAAGGGTAAAAACGGGACCCTATTACTAAGACTTCGCTGTCTGTCCGTCCGTCCGTCCGTCTGTCTGTCTCCAGGCTGCATCTCAAGAACCGCTATAGCTAGACAGTGGAAATTTTCACAAATAATGTATTTCTGTTGCCGCTATAACAACAAATACTAAAAACAAAATAAAATAAATATTTAATGGGGGCTCCCATACAACAAACGCGATTTTTTTGCCCTTTTATTTGTTTTGTGGTAGTTCCTGTTGACCTAGAATCACGAATTTTGGCATAAAGCAAGGTCTTACAGCACAAATAAAGGAAAAATTCTAGAAAATAAAAAAAGTTGAAAATTAAAGGGTGTCCCCATACATACATACATAGATACGCCTCCGAGTTGTATGGGCGCTGATACAATTTAGAGGTCTAGCTAAATTGGCACCAACCTCAAATGTAAATAAATAAAATTGTGCATTTCTCGTGATGGACGAACGATGGACGATGTTTGTACGGAACCCTCGGTGCGCGAGTCCGACTCGCACTTGGCCGGTTTTTTCTATAACTTTTTACACATACTGCTACAAATAACAAGACTCAGTACAAAATCTGCTCAATCTATACTAATAAAAATCTAATATATAGGATTGAGAGTTTCTTTTTCAATAAATCTGAAATGGCTCCTAAATTCATACATACATTTATTAATAACTAGCTTCCACCCCGCAGTATCACCCGCGTTCCCAAGGGAACTTATGTTTATCCTATATTTTAATCCAGTATACTCTATCTGTGTGCCAAATTTCAACCAAATCTGTTCATTAGTATTTGCGTGAAAGAGCAATAAACATCCAGACATCCTAACTAATATTATAAATGCGAATGTGAGATTGTTTGTTACCTTTTCACGCCTAAACCGCTGAATCGAAATTTGGTACAGTCAGCGGCAAAAGTAGCTTGGCATTTTAGTACCCTTTCATAATCATCTATTTTCTTGACAGTTTGTATGAAAATTATGAATTGTGTAATGTGACACGGTACTAAAGTGCCAAGATACTTTTGCCGCTGACTGTACGAATATAGCCTATGGTATGGAGAAGGACATGGGCTACTTTTTTTCTCGGAAACGCGGGTAAAGCCGCGGTGAACAGCTGGTTTATAATATTAGTAGGATGGTAAATTATATTTAATACTAGCTTCCGCCTCGCGGTTTCACCCGCGTTCCCGAGAAAAAAATAGCCCATGCCCTTTTCCATACCATAGGCGTGAAAAGGTAACAAACAAACTCACATTCGCATTTATAATTAGTTAGGATTGTGATGGAATTTAATTTACGAAGTGTGGATCAAAAGCAAGTTAATCACAAAAAGCTTTGTCTCTCAATCACTTATTTAGTGACACATACAGCATTACTTACTATGATACGGTGAGGTATGATATGGTGAGATACCCTCAAACTTCAATACTTTAGAGGCATAAGATAATCACAATTTGTTTTTAGACTAGGTTACACTCAAGAGACATGTGGAGTGGACATTGACTGGTTGTGTGGTGATGCGGAGAAGCTACCTATACCTGACGAGAGTTACACCGCCTATACCATTGCATTTGGTATTAGAAACTGTACGCATATTGATAAGGTAGGTGGACGGTAGGATTTTGGTTAATCATCAAATCAGAGCACCAATAAAACTAGAAACTTTATAGTATGAGTAACGTAACATCTGCTTTATGAGTGTCTCTGTTCTTAGGAACATGAATATAAAATGGAAAAAAACAGTACAGTCAGCGGCAAAAGTATCTTGGCACTTTAGTACCGTGTCACATTACACAATTCATAATTTTCATACAAACTGTCAAGAAAATGTCAATAGATTATTATGAAAGGGTACTAAAATGCCAAGCTACTTTTGCCGCTGACTGTACCATAAAAGTATACCTGGCTGTACAAATAATAACCATCCTCAAGTTGTGTTTCTGCCTGGCGCCGCCCATAGGTATCGGGAGACTTAGTTCTAGTGTTTGTTTGTGGTTGCTTGTAACTCTTTAAACATAATGGCTTTATATGAAAGACACAGACACACAAAACCCTGGAGTAACATAAATGATACTTTTTATCCTGGGATAACGTTAGAACTTTGCTACACACATAAATACATTGCTAATGTTCATAGGTGCTAGAAGAGGCGTATCGCGTGCTGACCCCTGGCGGCCGCTTCCTGTGTCTAGAGTTCAGTCAGCTGCCTAACGACGCCTTGCAGTGGTAACATGCTAATTCCTATTCGATCGTAGTTATTTATTTTGTTGAAGAGAGGGTCCATCTTAAGACTAAAGGACTTCAGTTGCTAGAAACAAGTGACTCAGCTATTGGTTTTGGAACGCCATCTATGCAAAAATATTAGAAAAATACTAGCTTAGTGCCGCTATTCGATTATAGATGGCGCTTTTTGTTTTAGTGAACTTTATTTCGCTATTCGATAATAGATGGCGTACATACTTCTTTTTAACTATTTCCAGGGTATACGACCAATATTCGTTCCAAGTGATCCCGGTCCTAGGCCACCTGTTCGCTGGGCAGTGGAAACCGTACCAGTATTTAGTGGAAAGCATCAGACAGTTTCCTAATCAGGTTTGTATGCATTTCTCATTCGACAGATTTCCATAGCTTAAACAAGTTGAGAATATAATTCCTCTTCATGCCCACTTGTAACTTTATACTATCTGTATGGATGCGAGCGAGATATGGTACTAGGATAACATAAGTTTATAGGAGGTAGTAGAACAATTTTTTCTTGTGACAAGTTTGTCATACTGTTGAAAAGAACTCTTTCAGACTACTGATATCCTGGTACCATAATGCAATCAAATGCTTAGTATTCGCTCACAATCGTATTATTCTATACACCTTTTCGGTTTACCTAAGAATGACCTCTTCATAGTTCTAAATTCCTGGTACTCCTCTAGTACAATATGCAATTAATTACTAGAGGTTAATATGGAGGTATTTTGTAATTTTTTAATCATGAATCAAATTCCCTACCTTCAGTTTTCCTTACCTTTGTAAACATTGAAATTTACTTTCAGGAGAAATTCAAGGCGATGATCGAAGATGCTGGATTCAGGCAGGTCACTTACGAAAACCTGACATTTGGAACTTGTGCCATACACTCTGGGTTCAAGATTTAGTACATGTGTTGAACATCTATCTAGCTAGTCCTTTGGAAGATGTATGAAATGAATGTGCGATGTTATAAATTGTACTTATTAAGTAGTTATAATGTTAATTATTTATTATGGGAGTTGATAAATAAAACATGTTTTGTTAATTTTATAAGGAATTTATTAAGTCCATCAAACTGTGTTGGTCTTTGGAATGCAGATCCAGTATCTATATTACATTTCCCTCTACATTAAAACTATGATATCCATCAAGTCCGGCACAATCTGCCGTTTACAATACTTTAAAATAACATTTTGTGATTTACTTTTGAGTCACTATAGTTATTTCGCCAAGCGCGAAACCTGTCTAACATATCTGATATAGATCACACTAATTTCATATTATCTTTAATAAAACGTCAATCGCAAGTCCATTCGTCACGCTCTCACTCTACAGTCGACAGTCGCCGGCCGACGCTCGCGCAGGTAGGTCGTATTAAAGCTCAGTAAGCATGCTAATTTATTAATCATTTGAATGACATCGATTGTTAATTCTAACACACTAATGAGCAAAGCTAATAGAAACTCGTAACTGTCGTACAGCCGACGTCCTACGTCTAGGAAAAAAACTGCAGAACATCGAGAAGCAAATAAAGTGTGAGGTTAAGGATATCCAAACAAACATTAATAGTCGGTACCGAGCGGAGCGTGCACTCAACATAAGTTATTTGCAATAATTTGAATGTCATACCCGGAGATCCGTGATCCTGGAGTCCGGCGCAGGCCGATCCAATCCGATCCGATCCAACAAACGTGCCAAAGCGAACTTTACATCCTCTCAAGTGGAGACAGTCTAAACAGAGCGGTTTGTCCAGGCACGGTCCGAGTCCGACATCCGATCCGATCCACGGCGACGATCCATCCAGATCCTTCGGTACGATACAATCCGACGATCCTTCCGGCCGAGCGTCCTACGGTTTACTAACGATCCGATCCTCCTGAACAATCCCACGCATCCTCCAGCCAAGCACATCCAACGATCCCAATCCACAGTGGATGAAACAAAAGAAAATGCTTTTAATTACACCAGTCAATATTATATTATGTAAATTGTTAACTTATAGTACACGCGGGGCCTGATCCCGGATCCCGGACCCCGGACCCGATCCCATGCCGAGATGACACCTTCAAATACAATGACCAGATTGTTATGTTATAAAATTTAGTTTATTTGTAGCCCAATAGATGGCATGCTTGAAATATCTGTCTAAAAAACTTTACTACGACAGTTAATTTCATGTTGTTACCGCCATCGAGTTAGTCTGTGAGACCTACAAATTTTTAAGATAACTGCTCATCACTCAGGTAATAATAGGCTCTATACATCGTAATCTGCTAGACTGCTTACAATTTGGGTTGTAAATACAAAATAACATAATTGAATGCACACCCTGAAAGTATTTGTAGAAAATGCTACTAATTGATTACAGCCATTTTTAAGTTATTATTTATCTTAAAAATAATTAAAACGAAATAATACATACACCCCTTCGATAATTAACCCATTCCATGGACGCATAAGTTTATATTTCCATAATATTTGGCCACAATGAGTATAACAAATTTCTTAAATATTTAATCGCATAAACGTTAAATTTCAGTGGCTGTAATCGACTTAGTAGCCGATTTTAAAAAAATACTTCAAGGTTATGCACTTAATTATGCTACAGGGCAATTAGATAGTCAAATGTCCATATCGACATGGTGTCGGGTGGGTGTATCCTAGTGGTGACTCTTAGCCTATAGTATAATATATAGTAGTAGCTAGTATATGAGCCGGAACGCCGCCGCAGTCGCCGCCGCCGCCGCTCACCTAGCGCTGTCGATAAAGACAACCTTCAGATTGCACAAATTATCAACAAGCTTTATTGGCTAATGAGGATGTTTAAAAAAAAGTCAATAGGACCGGGACAACCTAGGGTGAGTAAATAAATATTACGTTATTATACTATATCGTCGAATGGGTATCAGTGTAGGGGAGGAGACGAATTTAATTATTGACATGAAAAATTAAGAGTAATTTTAGTCATAAATAAGGTGATACAATATTGATTTTACAAACTTTTCCTTAAAACTGCTGCTCCGAAGTCCTACTTCGGGGTCAATAGATAGGGTCGAAGCTAAACATTTTTTTAAATTTTATTTTATCAGTCAAATTTGAACACAGGCCTTCCATCGAAATCAAAACGGCAGGGGTCGTCGCTCGAGATTCTCGGCAGTCGGGTATGAAAAAATCGTAAGCTACGACCGAGGTTTCGCAGGTTTCGGAAAGGTCGATAACATATCGACAAGCACTCCGATACTAGCAATGTCCACTAGCGACGGATCGTCGACCTGCCTGTGCCTACGTCAGTCGAGCGGGGTGTAGGTATAAATGTACAGTTAGCGTCAAAAGTAGATTGGCACTTTAGCACTCTTTCATAATAATCTAGCGAGATTCTTTCGACAGTTTGGGTGAAAATTATGAATTGGGTAATTTGACACGGGACGGTCGGTAACATAAGTAGCCGAACGGATACAAATACATTTATAGTATGTAAATTTTCGAAGACATACATTTTTAAAACTCCACTTTACTCTATTTTTCCATACTGATACTCATAGTGTAAAAGTTTTTCGTAAATTTGTATCCGTTCAGCTATCTATGTCGCCGACTGGACGTACCAAAGTGCCAAACTACTTATATATAATAAATAGTATGGGGGGGGGGGGGAGGGGTGAAGAGGGGTGGCCGACAGAGGGTGTTCAAGCGGTGGGCACAGAGTACAGAGTACAAAGTAGAGAGTAGAGACACGGTACCTGACTGAATGTGGTGCGCCCCGGGGGCGGCGTGGTGTTCAGTAGTTGTCCCGGGCGCGGTCGGGCGGCGGCGAGGCGCGCGAGGCGGGCGAGGCGGAGCGCGAGTACGAGCGCCGCACCGGCGAGTACGTGGGCGAGCCGCGCCGCCGGGGGGAGTACGAGCGGGACCTGGGGGGAAGGGGAATACCACTATTACGACGACTACAACATAAATACTCCAAAAATACTCAGGTGACAAAATGACTTAAACGAATGCCCCCTGAAAAAAGCAAATTTTACTCCAAACGAACTTTACTTTTTTAATTGCCCGCATTTAAGGTGATTTGAAAAATCACCCGCTCGTGCCGGGAATTGACCTGAATTAATGTTAACAAAAAAAAACTGCCCATATATCTACGACACCGATCTAAAGGGTCAAACATAATAATAATAATGAAAGTGGATAATCCTCATATTTCATTTCTAACGGAGTGATTCACATCCTAATCCTGACTAACATGAGTGAGTTTGTTTTACCTTTTCACGTTTAAACCTCTAAACCGATCGCGATGAAATTCGGTATGCAGATAACCTATGCCCTATCTATGGTATGGAGAAGGACATTGGCTACTTTTTATCCCGGGAAAACATAAGACCCCCGGGGAACGCGGGTGAAACCGCGGGACGAAAGCTAGTAATACATATTTAGCAAATTTTAGCAACAATGAACACAAATAACCTAACTTCCTTACATACACCCAAGTCTAGAATTCAAACCTATCTACTAATATTATAAAGCTGAAGAATTTCTTTGTTTGGTTGAACGCGCTAATCTCAAGGAATACTGATTCAAACTGTAATTTTTTTTTAGTGATAGATAGCCCATATACCGAGGCTATAGACTACTTTATATCCTGAGACGCGGGTGAAACCGCGGGGCGGAAGTTAACTCAAACTAAAACAAAACAGAGAGCCCACCCTATGAGTCATTTAACCTACTATTGTTTATTTAATCAATACCACATGAAGCACGTTGAAGGCCGCTCATAAAACATTTAACTATCATATTGATCAACCCCTTCCCTAGTAACACTACTGACAACCCTTCTATCAATTTAACTATTATCCTACTAGTATTTTCATAAATGTCAAAATTAGGATGGATGGATGTTTGTTACTCTTTCACGCGAAACTACTGAACGGAATTGGATGAAATTTGGCAGAGAGATAGATTATAGTCTGGAATAGCACAGAAGGCTACTTTTTATCCCGGGAAAACATAAGAACCCACGGGAACGTCGGGTGAAACCGCGGGGCGGAAGCTAGTTATAGATATATTGAACTTAAAATTGATAGCCAGCTAAGTGGGTATGTATACTATGTATCAAAAATAGGTTCCTACAATGTTCTCCTACACTGGAAACTCAGGCACATTGTAGGTGGGATACAAACCCAAGACCCATTTCATTAGATGTCACTCGTATGATGGTCAAAGCCAAAAAAATTGTGCAAACAGGGAGAACAATAGAATTAATCGTTAATTATAGTATAATAATAATAATAAATGACTTCTATAATGTCACGCCGCAGGTTGTGGGTTCGATTCCCACTCAGGACAGACATTTGTGTACATGACATATGCACACAATGCATAGCCTGTTTGCCCTGAGTTTGGGTGTGATTATCTATTTACAAGTATATATTTCCAAAAGAAAAGTGGTATATGTAGTATATCAGTTATCTGGCTTCCATAGTACAAGCTTGCTTAGTTTGGGGTCAGATGGCCGTGTGAGTAATAACAATATATAATAGTGTACCTGTCTCTGTCGCCGGTGTATCGGTCTCCGCTGCCGCCGCCGCCGCCGCCGCCGCCGCCACCGCCGCCGTAGTCCTCCTTCACGCGGATGTACGACACCTCGCCCTGTGGAAATTAGAAATATGAACATCTGTTTTATACGTTTTTAATACTCCACTGATTCAGTTTACCAGTATTAGTTACGGAGTTTCTATTGAATATTGTGATCAGTTTGGGAAGTTTTTTTCATGTCACTAGGCTGACGACCAGGCAGCCAGTCTGTCCGATGGGGAGTGGCTACCGTCGCCTATGAACATTAGCAATACCAGAATTTCATGATTCTATAGAGCCTAGAGCCGACTCTCGAGTGCAACGGTTCGTAGCCGTAACGGCCACCATATCTCACCTCGTGACTCCTAAATCTAGAATCGTCCAACTTCTTGACGGCATACTTCATATCCTCGTGTCGCAGGAACTCGACGACGCCGGAGCCATCTTTGAAGGTGTCGGCGAAGCAGACGTCGCCGGCCTCCCGCATGTGGTCCTTGAGGTCCTGCCAGGAGCCGGAGGGCGGCAGGCCCGTCACCAGCACGCGGTACTCGGAGCGGCGCGCCGGCGGGCCGCGCGTGGCCGTGCGCGCGCCGAACCTGTCCCCTCCGCCGCGCCCCCCCCGGCCCCCCCCGCCCCCACCGCCGCCCCCGCCGCCGCCGCCGCCGCCGCCGCCGCGCGGGAACTCCACGCGGAGCCGGTACCCGTCGTAGTCGTACCCGTCTCGGGCGCGGACCGCGTCGTCTGCGTCTCTGATTGGGGAGATACGAGAGGTTATCGAAGTCGAACCCATTTATTCGGTTTAGGCCCTAGGCGAGCACTTATGAAGGTCGAATTTACTGAAGTTACCCCCGATTCGGAAGTCGGCCTTCGACCGAGAAGAACCGGCATTTTATTTATAGGTTATTTCGATGTGGTCCGATTCTGTGTTGTCTAGGGAGGATAAAACACACCCATCTGAATTACCCTTGCTAGATCTTATTGCCATTTCATTATGGTTAGGAAATGAATAGGGGGCTGGATGCTCTTTATATTTGTCGAGTGTGAGACAATCCCACTGTATACATACATACTAGTGCCCAAATATGTTCCTATATTACTGCATAATAATACTAAGTTTCCTCTTTTATATAAAACTACAAAGTAAAGTACCCCTGAATGAAAATGAAATTATTTTATTAACCGACTTTTATTCAAATAAGCTTTCACAAGCACTTATGAATAGTTGGCTCTAACACACGGTTCGGAAGGTTGCTTTTTGAATGATCATGAAGAGTATAAAAATTACCATATTCTAGCACTTTCCAATGGCATTATAGTGTTATGGTAAATAGACAATTAACATACTGAACAAACAACTGATATTGTATGCTAATAATTGTAAAGGTGTCCGTTTAAATACTCATTAATACACTTTCAATTATATATTAGTTGGAATAACCTTGAATTCAATGAGGTTGGTAAATAATTGCTATTTGAGGTAGCATTGTTTTTAAATATTTCTTGGTATTTTTTTTCTCTATGTATCATACAAACCTTTCATGCAAATCTATACTATCTATCTAATATATAAAATTCTCGTGTCACAGGGTGCGTGGTTGAACTCCTCCGAAACGGCTCGACCGATTCTTATGAAATTTTTTATGCATATTCAGTAAGTCTGAGAATCGGCTACTATCTATTTTTTAAACCGTTGCGCGAGTGAAACCGCGGGAGACAGCTAGTAATAATATAAATGCGAAAGTAACTCTGTCTGTTACCTATTCACGCCTAAACTGCTGAACCGATTGCGATGTTTGGTATGCAGATAAGATAGCCTATGGTTTGGAGAGGGACATGGCTACTTTTTTCTCGGGAAACATAGGGGACATGTTACTTAAAAGACGAGATCATGTAACAAAAACATTGAATGAACAATACAACAATCTATTTCCAGTTAATTAAAAATATAATGAAACCTATTCAATTGTAACTTAATTAATCAATTGGAATAAGACATTCTTTGAAACAGGAAAAATACACTAGCTATATATTTCATTGCCTTGTGGCTTGATGATAAGTTAAAGATGTATTTTTAAAAACTCTACTTAAATTAAATAATTTTCAATTAAGTATACATATTTAAGAGGCTTGACATCATGACCGATGGAGATGAGGTTATGCTATATATGATGGATGCATGCTATAATAATGAGGGAACTAGCCCTCAAGTGCTTGGTAACATATTTATAGAAGAAGGCCAGGTAGATTGGTAGGACTAGAAAATAGTATAGTTACATCGGTTTGTAATTACCCAGAGACTACAACCTCACAATTTAAAAAGCTATGTACCTCTAAATCCACTGCAGTTTAAGAGAAAGGTTTAGGCTGTGCAATGACAAAACTATAAGTGGTATTATTAAATTGAAAATGCCACATATATACTATAGAATCTTATCAATGGGACATGAAAATTCAAATAGCATCCTTATCTACAGTACACCACATTATCAGCCGTAACAACATAAATTCGTAACTCATAATGATACTTTATTCATTACTATGAATTTTGTTGATTGTAAATTAGTTTAATGCCTACACTCTAAATGTGACATGTTAAAACCAAGCTAATTATAAAAAAAACTATTACTTTCACATCCATATTCATAGTACTTCAGCTTGGGCCCTCGCTAGGTCTACCATTTGGTTACATTACAGGTAAAATTTTACTTAGAAACTCTATTAATACTGTACTGTAGCTGTCAACTCCTACAACAAAAGTGCATCTCTTTCATAAATGATGAAGAAACCGGATAGTACAGGACAGTACCGGATAGTCATTCCAATAACTAAGACTGAATATTAATTAAAATGGATAATTATCATTGTATATTCTCCTGAAGACTTCCATTGACTATTGCTCGTAAAATAGTAAAGCCTTCTTCTTCCTTATATTGAATAAAATTTTCTTATTTCTATTTCTACATGCTGGTGACACTTTTCCATTTAAATTCATCCTACTAATATTATAAACATGAAAGTTAGGATGGATGGATGTTTGTTACAATCACATCAAAATGGATCTGAATGAAATTTGGCACACATCAAGAATATATTCTGGTATACATGTTATGTAGAATACTTTTTTTCTCGGGAAAACATAACTTCCCTTGTGAATGCAGGTGAAACCGTGGGTTAGAAGCTAGTCCTACATATATGCTACTAGCATGCTACTACTACAGGATCATCTCAATTTGAGGGCATTCAGTGCATTGGAATACTAAATCACTTACTAAGATTTAAAAAAATATCACTGGTGATCATAGATATAGGAAAGCCCGCTTCATTATCAGTGGATGTTATGGCAAATTCAGGACATCAGGAAATTGACAGCAAAATATTCGTTCAAGTAGACTAAATGTAACCTGAATGTCCATTCAGGTTTAACCAACAAAGATATGGTTCAGTTTTAGCATTCTGACAGGAAATACAAATTATTAAAAGCAATAATACAAACAAAGAAATGCGATGGTCGCCTGACCATCGAGTTTCATACTGGTCGAGAAGCCGATCACCGAATTTAATAGTATGGGCTTACCTTGGATCTTCGAATTCAACAAAAGCAAATGGTGGGCCTTTCCTATTTTTCAGATCGACGAATGTAACCTTGCCAAATTTGTAGAAGAGGTCTTGAATATCCTTTGTCCTGATGTCCGGTG
Source organism: Tetheella fluctuosa (assembly GCA_951216915.1). Classification (NCBI taxonomy): domain Eukaryota; kingdom Metazoa; phylum Arthropoda; class Insecta; order Lepidoptera; family Drepanidae; genus Tetheella; species Tetheella fluctuosa. Next base: position 10,171,475 of record OX578233.1, on the reverse strand, counting down.
GTAAGTTGCCAACGTATATTCTGCACTCGTTTCTATTGCTACTGCTTCCGCCAGACATTTTTATAGATTTTTATTTTAAAATAACAAATGTAACACGATTATTATAATACAGTTGGCTTGCTTGCTTGGACTTCGGCGTTTTACATGCTAATCAATCAAATATGGCGTCTGTCAGTTAAAGGAAGCGGAAATGAGATTTTAATATTTAGTTCACATCAACCTTTTTTTTACTGGCAGCTCACTCGAGTCTATGGTTGTACACAAAAAAAAAGACAAAATACTCAATGCTCCTTTAAACTAACTGTTTCCTGCGGTTCCCGGTATAAAAAAAAAATAATAAAAATAGTCTTCTCTTCATTGACACAACGATCGACGCCAATAGAGAAATGGAACGGAATTTGAAATAGAGTCCGCGCCACCCTTTGAGTTTAATTATTCTCATTATCATAAATTAGATAATTTTGAAGTTTTTTACTTTCATTTTATTTAGAGCCAACGCCACCACTGAAGTCCGATGGAATTAATGAAAATGGATCTTATTTCTACCACGATAGAGGTGAACCTATCGAAATTCAGTGGTGGCGCTGACTCTAAATAAAATGAAAGTAAAAAACTTCAAAATTATCTAATTTATGATAATGAGAATAATTATGGATCTTAACTTCAAGATATTGATAATTATATGGCTTAGAAACATCAACAGATAATCTTTGAGTATCTAGATACTCAAAGCAGACAATAAACGGGGAATCTCCAACAGAGGCTACCTTAGAACAAAGTTGCCAGGTCCATAAAACTATTTCCTACAGAATTGTAATAAATCCAAAAATTATAGAATTACAAAAATATTCCTAAATGTGCCAAATCCTGCCACTATTGTATTTCGGCAGAATAATACTTCGGCATATGCTGAAGTTGTTTTTTTTCTATGTCAGTTAGTTGACTAGCACGCAGACGGTTCACCTGATGGTAAGTGGTCACCGCCACCTATGTACATTTGCAATACCACGGGGATTGCCGATGTGTTGCCATCAAAAAATCTGCCAATATGGCAGAAATTTGCAACAAATGGTCACACTTGTCGACAATTGTCATTGGTCAACCAGATAACTCTATGACGTCATCACGGGCAAATCTTTTTTTTTCTTCCAGGGTTAAATCGTATAGAATAGACTATTATGGTGGAAAGTGCAAACAAGAAAAAAAAACTACTACTTGGAAAATAAAAATGATGAATTTAAAAAAGCTGATAAAAACATAACATACCGAATTTCAGCCAATCCGAGCGCAGCGTGCGTGTATGATAGAGTTCTGATAAAATCTGAAATCCAGATACGAAAATACCGGGCCGCCCCACGCTCGTCATGATATGTGATTATTATGTTTGATGATAATGATTTTCGTTATTATTTAAAAGTAATACCAATTTTTCTAAATTCATAACGTATTTAGGCCCGGTTTCCACTAAAGCGGAGAGGAGAGGTGACGAGAGGAGAAGTGCTGCGAAGCTGGCAGTTTATTTCCACCAAAGTAGAGAGGAGATGCGTAGCGGACAGGAGATGTGAGCTGTGCGTAGCGGACTTTATGGATAATAAGGCCCGGTTTCCACCAAAGCGGAGAGGAGATGTGTTTTGAATAACTAATCAGATTTCGTTATTTCCACATCTCCTCTCCACTTAGCGTCGGTGGAAACGGATCAAGCGGAGAGGAGAGGAATATCTCATTTTTCTATAGCATTTTGTGCCGCGAACGAGCAAGCGGCGCGGCAGAGCGGAGATGTGTGTAGTCAGGCGGCCAGGCGGCGCCCGCGGTCGCTCGCACGCACCGTTCCCCACTGCCTTCTCCCCGCGCCTCGTACACCCGAAAGCATCATTCAATTGACTCCCCTTGACAGCCCACAACTCCGCTACCAAAGAGTAAAGTAACTATCCATAAAGTCTGCTACGCACAGCTCACATCTCCTCTCCACTACGCAACTCCTCTCCGCTTTGGTGGAAATAACCTTCGCCAGCTTCGCAGCACATCTCCTCTCGTCTCCTTTCCTCTCCACTTTGGTGGAAGCCGGGCCTTACTTTACTGGTATAAGTTTTACCGGTAAAAAAAAATATATATTATTTTTTGTTTTGAATTTTCAATAAAATATTTGATTCATATCTTGGCTAAAATTAATTTGATTTAATTGACATTTTGTACATAATATTGTTTTATAATATTATTTTGTATATTATTAATTCATAAAAAAAATATTAGTTGTATGTATTTATAGTATCAAATGTTTGAATAACAGTTTTGTGTCTGATTAATTTTGTTATGTTAATTCCATACATGTATATCACAAAATCGTGATTTACTATGTTTGAGTCAAATATAATAATATCATGGTATAAAAATTATTTCTATTAGTGGTTCTGAATAAGCAATTTTCAGCTTTAAGACATGCTTTTGTTATAAAACCTTTAATGGTTGTGAATCAACAGGGTGAAAAATGGACATTAATGTTATTGCTTTGTGATAATGTCACCCCGTTTTTTTTTACAAAACTTATCTTGTAAGAGTTAAAGAAAAATAAAAATACTTGTTATGAAATGAAAAATTACTTGTTATGTTTTTTTTTGTTATTTTCCTAACTAGTTACGAAGAAATCAATTAGAAGATTTATTCATCATTCATTGATCAGCAGCAATTTCACAAACTGTTAAATATTTGTGTAAAACTAATTATGTACTTCGAAAAATGGGAAAAAGATTTGCAACCGTAACCTTGCACTAATTGCTAAAATAAGAGGTTTAGAATGCGCCGATTTGTACAAATCTTTATTATCCATATTATTTAAGGTATAAATTATTTATTGAGAATATTATTATTTATTAATTATTGAAATGTTGTCGGTTAAATTGCTGAACGAAAACTTTTTAACAATACTTTGAAATTATTCTATCATGAAACTAACGTACGAGGAAACAAAAAAAAAAATACCGTTATTCAATAACGTTATGACAGCGATAAAAGATAACGTAAAAGTTTTTACGTTCCTGCCCATGATGCTAACGCAAAATAGTTTTGTTTGTATTTATTACATACTCAAAGATTATTTGTGATTTATATTAATTTTATTGATGATGATCAGTTCTGAAGCGAACTGGTTGGTGTAAATAATTTGATGGCAGAAAAATTTTGAGTGCTACCACAGAGTTCATTTTTCAAATTAGTTTGAATTTCGAACGCCCTCTATCGCAAAAGGTGGAACACGTCGCTGAAAGAAGCCTGTGATAGAATCCTCAAGAAAGTAGGCACTGAATCCCCGGTTATCAAAATCTTTACGTGAGAATTTGTTCTTATCCCGAAGCAAAAGTGAGTATTTCCTTAATTTTGTGATCCTTACTATGTGAATAACTAAAGTTTATTATATTTGGTGAAAGTTTCGTAGGTTTTTTTCCATTATCTACAAAATGGTGTACGAAAGTCTGAAGGCAAAATTTTCTTTGGTTCAATGATGGCTAGAATGTGCAACTAATTCTATTTTATTGATTAAACTTTAGTTTCTATAGTAATAATGTTCCCTGAGTACGGTTAGCTTTATCATTTTGGGGTCATCAGTAATTATTAGATGTCCGCACCTCGTTTGCAAATAGGTGTATTTCGCGTTGATGACGGGCCTGACTGCTAGTGCTTCCGTTAGGATTTGTACGAAAAAGCCTCCTTTTATTGTGCCAGAAGTCAGGTAACTTATCCCATGAATATAATCGGAGAAATCCACGCGCCCACTTCTGGAGAAAAATATTTTTATATTTTTCATAGTTCGCAGTTCGCTCATATTTTTGGGGCGCGCATTGGAGTCCCGGGTTTCGCGCTTGACCTTTACTTGGAAGTTATTTATAGCATGTTGTGATTGAATATAAACAATCTATGACGCTCCCCTTACACGCGCGGAAAATCAATCTAATGAGATTTCTAAAGACATTTTAAAACGCAATGAATGATAACCTTTATCAATGCGCGACTATCAGTCATACGAATATGTCAATAAAATGATAATAAAATTGTTATGCAATAAATCTTCGTGCTCATGCCGTGTATGGTGCCTTTATTTTACATAAACCTTGAAATCAATGCACCATTTCCTAAATTATATATAAGCAAGCTATCATTTTCTGAACACTAGGAAATTGCTTACCAACCTAGTTATGCAAAGTTAAATAAATTGTATTACACCATATCCAACAGCCACACAGCAGTCAAGATGTGCGATCGCAAGGCGGTGATCAAGAATGCTGACATGAGCGAGGAGATGCAGCAAGATGCTGTTGACTGTGCAACGCAGGCGTTAGAGAAGTTCAACATTGAAAAAGTGAGCTAGGATCCTTTACTTATTTTGATTATTCACTGCTTAATTAAGAGCCTATAATATTTTGTGTTCAGTTTAGGTAAGTACCTATTATTAGGAATGGAGTGCAACATTCCCACGCATGATAAGTTGTGGTTTTCCTGTTGTGGTTACTGAATTTTCACATGTCATTCATTAGGTATTGACTGTTTGTTGACTACCTTTCTCTCATTTACTGATGATTATTTCAGGACATTGCTGCATTCATCAAGAAAGAGTTTGACAAGAAATACAACCCAACGTGGCATTGCATCGTGGGACGTAACTTTGGATCATACGTGACACACGAGACACGCCACTTCATCTACTTCTACCTGGGGCAGGTCGCCATACTCCTTTTCAAGAGCGGTTAGGCTGTGCCACTCTCGCTCGTTCTAAATTTTTTGTTGTTAGCGGACGCAGTATTATCGGGATTTAAATTAGCCTCGCCTCCCCCGGCCCCGCCCGTGCGTCGTCGGTCCTCGGACCACATTCTTGCAGCGGCGGTGCGGCGGTCCTCGGACCACATTCCTGCAGCGGCGGCGCGGCGGTCCGCGGACCACATTCCTGCAGCGGCGGTGCGACGGGGCCTGCGGAGGCGAGGATCTAAAGTTATATGTATGGTGTGAGAGCAACCCCTGTGTGATTGCATGAGAGAGTGGCGGCGCCGGCGGCCCGCGGAGTATGGACACGAGCCTTTCACCCACTGTTGTTTTATTTATGATGCTGGACATTCACTGCGTCGAATCTCTTCACATTTAGTAGCCGACGCACTCGATGTATGTATGTACTGTGTTAGCTATTACTTAAGGTTCAATATTGACTCTGTAAACATTCACTTCTAGTGTATTTATATTAAAGAAAATTTTAGTTAATTATATTCCTAGACTTATACCTAGTATAGCGTAAAGTCATATGTTAGTACCTAACTAAATTTATTGTTTGATTACTTTGTTAATACATTCACTGGATATATTTTCAATACTTCTATAATTATTAAACTTTCTTACAAACCGTATCTTTGTTTTTATTGCCACTTCCAACAACCCTGTTTGGCAATTTTGGTAGAGTGGAGGTTCTCAATTCGGTTGTATTTTTTTTATTGGATGTTCACGCATTACTCCGTCTATTTATGAACCGATATGGAAAATTATTTTTTTATTTGATAGGTTATACCTCCAGATTGGTTCCATTTTTATCAAAATTCAGTTCTGACGATGGAATCCTGAGGAATTGAGGGAACTCAAATATTATAGGCATATACATAGCGATTTTGGTATTTTCGGTAACAAATCAAGCATTTGCATTCAGATCACATCCGATGTACCAATGGATAAAATGGACTTCAAAATGATGTAGAAAGAAAATATTTATTTTATGCTTTTCAGTTTTTGAAGTCGGTTTTTTTTCTATAGCATTTTGTGTCGCGAGTGAGCTAGCGGTGTGCCAAATTTCATCCAAATCCGTTCAGTAGTTTTTGCATGAAAGAGTAACAAACATCCATCCATCCATACAAACTTTCGCATTTATAATATTACCTTTAGCATAATATTAAATATCGATAATTTGCAAGGTAAACGTTCTATCCTTGAACGTTCCTGAAATTAATGAGAACAAAATCTGCTGTTGCAGTTATTACCAACTAATGGATCATTAGCAAAACGACCTTGCATTTTCTACGGCTGTTTGTTAATTATTACGTAACCCAACTAATTTGCATGCATTATTGGGCTATTTACATTATGTTTGGTACCTACCATTACAATGAGAATAGGTAATATTACTTTCTACTAATCATTATCCTACTATCCTAAACCTAAATTTAATATTTTATAATTCGAAAGTGTGTTTGTTTGTTTGTTACCTTTTCACGCCTAAACCGCTCAACCGATCGCGATGAAATTTGGTACGCACATAGCCTATGGTATGGAGAAGGACATGGCTACTTTTTATCCCGGGAAAACATAAGATCCCTAGGGAATGCGGGTGAAACCGCGGGCCGGAAGCTAGTATATCCTAACTAATATTATAAATGCGAAAGTGAGTTTGATTGTTTATTTGTTTGTTTGTTACCTTTTCACGCTTAAACCGCTGAACCGATCGCGATGAAATTTGGTATGCACATAGTCTATGGTATGAAGAAAAACATAGGCTACTTTTTATCCCGAGAAAACATAAGGTCCCTCGGGAACGCGGGTGAATCCGTGGGGCGGTATCTAGTATATTATTATAAATGCGAAAGTTTGTATGGATGGATGGATGTTTGTTACTCTTTCACGCAAAAACTACTGAACGGATTTGGATGAAATTTGGCACATAGATAGATTATAGTCTGGAATAGCACATAGGCTACTTTTTATCCCGGGAATACATAAGATCCCCCGGGAACGCGGGTGAAACCGCGGGACAGAAGCTAGAACCTTATTTATTATTATATTATGTAGTTATTATACTATGTTAGGTTATTATATTATGTTAAATTAAAAGTAAAGCATTGTCCTTGTCCACTGTATCTATATTTTTGTAATTTCGCGATAATTTAACCACAGAATATCCGTCTATTTTTTATCGATCATATGTTGGTGTTGCACACGCTTTTACATTTCAGAACGTGTGCACAAAGTGTTATTATAAAATGAGGGTGTCGGATCCACAGTCCAAGAGTCAAGCCGTGGAACCCACGGCTTACTACACTACCAATATTATATATATCGACACTTCTGTCTCAGTTAGTTGTATAGATAGGTACCGATCTATCTAAGGTATCTAGATACATTTTGGAGTACTGAAAATCTTGTGGTAAGTAAACTCCCTACTACTTATAACTTATTAAACATCATAAAATGCCTTTATTCCCACCACCATGGTGATGCAGAAGTCAAATCAAAAGCATATGTGCATTTTTTTATCTGTTGTCAATGGTAAGTGATGATGTGGATGAAGGTGGTAAGCCAAGGCCCAGTTCAGGCCGTAGTAGGACACATAGGTAGTATCTACACTTATGTTTGTTGAAGCTACTGAAGTTACCACCGGCTTGGAAGTCGGCCTTCAATTGAGAAGAGCCGGCAAGAAACTCAGCATTTTTTTTTCTTTCAAATCTTTAACTTTAACCCATTTGAAACTATGGTCTCAATCCCCCATGTTAGGGGAGGGGAGCACAGGAGACAAAATTGTCTTAGTTACTTGGAAAACATGGTGCGTTCCGGGAGCTGTTCCAAGTATTCTGTACATATCAATCATCACTCGCCATGAAATTGTGGTCAATCACAACCCTGTTCATCCATAGTAAAAAAAGTAAAAAAAATGCATTTCTAGGGATTCTTAAAATATTTTTCTTCACAAATTCATAAGTTGTCTTGTTTGTTCCCACAGCTTCCAAGATGGCAGACGTTAAGAACAACTTGCTGTTGTTTTTCGACCGGCCTTCGGAGCCATGTTTCATGCAGAAGGGAGATGACAAGGCTATCTTCCAAGTACCTGACAGTTACTACGTGAGTACCTGCTTTTATTTTTACCAGTGTTTTTTTAGTTGTTAATTAGGTAGGTAGGTAAGTAACTAAATAAAGTTCAATACCTGTAACAATGGAAAATCTTTATTGTGATACTGAAAAGTGACTAAGTACTGTATTTAAAAAAAAAGCAATAATATAGAACATAAGTACCTACAGACAGATAGACTTACTTCCTACTTCTTACTGAGAATAAGTTTTGTTAATATTTGTACCATACATAAAGTAGTATACTACTGGTATCTAATAATAAAATCGCTTGACTGCACTAATGCATGTAAGTCAAGACTGTACGTTGAGCCTATAAGGGTTGTCTACATTCAACGGTAGTGATCCCTAGCCTTATTTGAAGATAAATTGTCATTTGAGCGTTTTGCTTCTTCGTTTATAAACTAAACTCCAGGCTGCGATTCCCAACTACAATTCCCAACGACATCCTCATGAATAGGTATCTTCTGAGTAATGGTGTAACATCCTCGTTGCTCATCCCAGAGTGAGTCTGAAGCCAAACGTATGCTCATAATATTCTATTTTTTTTTATATAAGATATTTTGTATAACTTTTTTGTTTTCTTTCAGCCTGATAAATATCAGGCGGTTAAAACTGACCTGACGGACCGTTTCGGGACTGACGCTGGCCGCGTCGTGTCCGTGCGCAACATTGCCCTGCCGAATCTATCCCTTCCTCTGGAGCTGCCCTTTAATGAGCAGTTCTCACTCTTCGTGCCGAAGCACAGGCAGATGGCGGGGAAACTCATTGATATTTTGATGAGTGAGTTACAATCGTTAGGACAGAATTGTTGTGGCAAAGTTGAACTTTTTACTACAAGTCAAAGCGTAGGCCACGGCGAGCGACTGCTTTTTAAAACAAACAAACAAACAATAATTAAACTCTGCCACAGTGGCGCCACCCACCATGTCACTCTCACGGTAGTCCTATCTTTTTTCTCTTTCCCTTTTCTAGATCGATGAGGGAAATATAAGTCGTTATCCGAGTTTACAGGAAAGTAGACTCATTTCCTACTCAATATACATACCCCCTTATTCAGATTCTATTCGGTTGCCATTCCGATTAGGCTGATGCTGTGTTAGTCGCAGAATTTATTTGCCACGATCGTGTACCGATCGACTGCCTCATTCCAAATGGAAGTCTTAAAAGAGAATATAGGATGGCTCCTATTCAGTAGACTACTCAATCGGTTTGTCTATCCGATCGGGACCTCAACCGAGCAGGTCTGAATAAGGGGGATTAATTTGATTTCGTATCTCGGGCCTCCTGACTACATAGTGATCCTTTTTTATAGGATGCTTAATTTTAGAATATTGCCTTTTTCTAAATATTTCTATCCTCAGGTATGCGTGACGTGGAGGACCTACAGTCGGTGTGCTCGTTCTGCCAATTGCGCATCAACCCATATATGTTCAACTACTGTTTGTCCGTCGCCATTTTACACAGGTAACTTAAATTAAAGATTTAATTTTACAAGAATTTCAAGTTTCTACTTGAAATTCTTGGAGTTTCTTTCTTATCAAATATATGTAGATAAGTAAATAAGCATAATTTTAAAAACAGAAGAAACAATAAATCTATTATACCTACATACAAATAAATAAAATTGAAGGGTCTGTTTGTTATGTAAAAAAAACAGCTTTGTACTAAATGCATATGAAAGTATATACAAAAGAACAATTGAAAACGAATTGTCTGTCTGTCTGTTCCGGCTATTATTCGTAACAGTTGGACCGATTTTGAAGGGACTTTCTCTGGCAGATAGCTGATGTTAAAAGGAGTAACTTAGGCTACTTTTATTGGTTATATAAAATAGTATCCGGAATAAGTTCTAGATTAATAGAAAGGCTAACAAATAGCATTACAACTAAGTATAATAAACTGTAACGTAGGCATATTATATATCGAACCAATTTCAGACCAGACACAAAAGGTGTGAACTTCCCGACCTTTGCCGAGTCGTTCCCGGACAAGTTCATGGACCCGAAGGTGTTCCGCCGCGCTCGCGAGGTTGCCACCACCGTGCGTGCTGGAGCCAGGGTATGAGCATTTGGTATTTTGAATATTCATCCCTCCTTGAAGACATTGGGATTTTTTTTTTATCTAGAACGAACGAAAAATAAAGTCTTTATTTAGTTCGTCTACCGAATCTCCTAATTTCTGATTCGATCGCGTAGAAAAACCCCGAGCATAGCCATATCTGAAGCAAGTATGTTAATATACAATACTGGGTGACTTTTTAGTCACTGGCAATATTTGCAGGGGTGGAAGTACTCATCAATATGAACAACTTTTATTATTAAGACTAAGTGTGAAATCACGAAAAAATTATCAGCTGTTCCATACAAAAGTTCAATACCTACTCGACCAAAATGTATGATTGCTTCATTCCATTTTATTTTACGCGATCTCAAGAGTCGGTCCCATAATAAAAGTTGTTCATATTGATGAGTATTCCACCCCTGCAAGTATTTCCAGTAACTAAAAAGTCACCTGTATAATGTATCTACCCATTAGATGCCGATAGTGATTCCATTCAACTACACGGCGAACGAGTCGGAGCCGGAGCAGCGCGTGGCGTATTTCCGCGAGGACATCGGCATCAACCTGCACCACTGGCACTGGCACCTCGTGTACCCGTTCGACGCCGCCGACCGCGCCATCGTCAACAAGGACCGCCGGGGCGAGCTCTTCTACTACATGCACCAGCAGATCATTTGCAGGTCGGTTACCTTCATTCCGTGCGTCGGAAAGCACGTAAAGCCGTTGGTCCCGGTAACACTTAATTGTGATAATCGTTAAGCTAGTTGGAGACCTCCTAGGTGGCCTGACAACTCCAACAGTAGGTTCACCACTAGCCTACCTCCACCGATCCGCAGTGGGCACGCGTGGTGGAGTATTTGCCCATTCCCCTTTCACACTTATTCGTGAAAGGAGGCCTGTGCTCAGCAGTGGGCAGATATAGGCTGTAATTATTATACCTAATCCTACCTGATCCTTTTAGAAAGGTCAATGCTCCGATATCTTTACTTCTTCCAGCATTTTCTGACACTTTAAAGTATTACTTCGACAGATACAATGTAGAGCGCATGTGCAACGGCCTCCAACGTGTCGCGCGCTACAACGACTTCAGGGCCCCTATCGCAGAGGGGTACTTCCCTAAGATGGATTCCCAGATTGCAAGCCGATCTTGGCCGCCCAGGTAACTCTATATTACTACTCATTTTTTTTAAATTTTAAAGCCTTTAAGGCTAGCTGAGTGGCAGTGACGTATAAATTAAACCACGACGAAGTTTGATCCTGAGATTTTGACGAAGGAAGACATTGTGAGGAAATAATAGCACAGTGGTAGAGCCCAATCTATTGCTAAGCACAGTAAGAGCCTATTGGCGTGTCCTGTCCAGGCAGTTGATTTGAGAGCCAATTACTCTTTCAGGCATTTTGGCTTACGACTTATGGCTACATCATAATTTATATGGTGAGATTATGATCAAACATATGACTATCCCAGTAAATTAAGTCCAAAAGCATCAGAAGATGTTTTGTAAAGGCATCTTGTATGGGTAATACCCAAAAACGATGAGCTTGTTTACTCTCGCTCATGTATTACATCTAGAACCTGAAGACCTCTAAGACTTCTTCTGAACAAGGTGTGCTCTATCCTTGGCTTCATTATAGCTGCTTAAGATGTCTGTGGCTAAACGTAAGCCCATGTAAAGGAAAATTGACTTCTTTACCATTATACAGGTTCGCCGGCACGACCATCTCTGATATCAACCGTCCCGTGGACCAGATCAACATCGACGTGTCTCAACTGGAGACATGGCGCGATCGCTTCGTTCAAGCTGTCGAGAGCATGTCTATACTGCTGGTAAGCATTACTTTTTGATCATCGTTCCTATCTGATATTCTGATGAATTCTTGTCAGTTGCTACATAATGTCTTCTTCATTATCAAGGTTAGTATGTATTGTTCAAGTTCTTTTACAGTACAGTGAACATTGAGATTTTGAAAGAAAATAAACAAAGCTTCATTCATAAAGGAAGCAAAAAGACAATAGAAATAAAAGCTAAAAAACATATCATATTGAAGAAATTTGCTGTTTTGCCGGTTCTTCCCAATTGAAGGTAGACTACTAGATCGGTCGAAACTTCAGTAACCTTCATAATTGTCCTAACTCAATGGCCTCAATTTAGACATTCAAGAAATGCTCTTATTCCAGCCCAACGGTCGCCAAATGGCTCTGGACGAGGTGACGGGCATCGACACTCTGGGTAACTTGATGGAATCGTCCATCATCAGCCGGAACAGACCCTACTACGGAGACATGCACAATATGGGGCACGTCTTCATATCCTACTGCCACGACCCTGACCATCGACACTTGGTAAGGACCAGGGACTTATCGATAAAATTCACCTTTATACAAAATGCCTATCGATTTTTTAAAGGAGACAACACCAATACGTTCATATCCTCATCATCATAAATGGCTTATTTTTGAAGGCCAATCTTTACATGTTATGTGCCACGAGTATGTCATTATACAATTAGTGCAACTCTCACTGGCCAGTGTATAGGTATCTGGTAATACACCTGGAGTAGTCAACTTCAGAGGCCGGTGAATCGGAGAAAATACACTGATTCACCGGCCGAACATTTTGGACCATTTAGGACCAGGAGATGTCATTTATGCAAAAAAAATAGCGATTCCCACAAAATTCTGCAGGCTTGTCATTATGAATTTTAAAAACTAATACATGAACGCGTCATATGCCAGACGTCACATGTCAGAAAGAGATTTCCATAACATCTTCGCTTGTTAACCATTGTTTCCCTTCCTTCAGGAACAATTCGGTGTGATGGGCGACTCAGCGACTGCGATGCGCGACCCCGTGTTCTACCGCTGGCACGCGTACGTCGACGACCTGTTCCAGATGTACAAGAGCAAGCTCACGCCATACGGAAATGACAGGGTATTCATGCACACTAGAGTATTTTTAGCATTATCATATCCAGCTTAGGAATGTCCACTGCTGAATATAGGTATCCCTTATTTTTCACTATTATCGGTCCATTTGTATCCGCTGGCGTACCCATTGCTGCCGTCTATTCCTAATTTAAACAGAGCTTGTTGTATTACCTGTAAATATATATACTTATATAGGTATTTAAAGTCGGGCAAGCACATAAATGTAGCCTGTGGCAGCCAGGGTAGGGTCAATAGATAAAGTGATAGGTATTGTGCAGTTGGACTTCCCCGGGGTGCGCGTGATGTCGGTGGGCGTGGAGGGCGGCGCGGGCGCCAACACGCTGGGCACGCTGTGGGAGCAGAGCACGGTGGACCTGTCGCGCGGCCTCGACTTCGCGCCGCGCGGGGCCATCCTCGCCCGCTTCACCCATCTGCAGCACGACCCCTACACCTACGTGTCAGTATCACCTTCTTGTCTACTTGTCACGATGACTCTCGAGGTCCGACAACGTGCAACTCATGAAATAATATGTTCCTGCGTACCCGAGCTTCTAACCGCAGGAATTGAGGCCATAAATTACGTGGTCGTGCCCAGTTTTCTATATAATATAAGAAAATGCACCGTCCTGTCTGTTTCTCCTAAATCATGTTTAGGAGAAATCTGATTAAAAATTGTTTTTTTTGAGTCAACAGGTTTAACGCAACAGGAGGTGGTCTAATCTTTTCAATATTTGAGATTTCAATCATTCTGTAAGTCGTATTTGAGAAATTCACTTAAAATGCTCTATATTTATCCAGGTTCGAGGTGAATAACACGAGTGGCCAGGGCCTGATGGGTATGTTCCGCGTGTTCATGGCGCCGACTGTCGATGAGAACGGACAGAAGTTCTCGTTCGAAGAGCAAAGGAAGCTCATGATCGAACTCGACAAATTCTCTCAAGGATGTGAGTATTTTTTCTAATCTTCATAATTTACGTAAAGAATTAACTGCATTCGTTCCCGTGGTTCGTTCTAAGCTAATATTGCAATCCTTGCCAATTTACTTTACAAACTGACAGATAGAAATACTTTCATATTTTAGTATTCTTAGTGCTTTACTATTAAACAGTGAACAGTGCAATGGAAGCAAATTGGATTAATGCAAATCTCTTTGTTACATCAACAAATTTTTGGTCATTAACATCTTCCTTTGTCTATTATTTGATCTCCATTTCCTTCTTGCACCACATCTGCTCAAAAAGACTGATTGCATGATGAACCAAAAAAATAACTCCATTGTAAGTTGTCTCTTCTGATCTTACTTAGGTACTTAAGTTTTGAGATCTTTCCGTTTTATAACTGCCTTTTTTGCTTGAAAATGATGCCACATCCGTTAAAGCTCATGTATTTCTTCCGCAGTACGTCCTGGCAACAACACAGTGCGCCGGAGCAGCGTGGACTCGTCGGTGACGATCCCGTACGAGCGCACGTTCCGCAACCAGCTCTCCCGCCCCGGGGACCCGGGCTCCAACCAAGCTGCAGAGTTCGACTTCTGCGGCTGCGGGTGGCCCCACCACATGCTGGTCCCCAAGGGATCCCCGCAGGGATACCCCGTTGTGATCTTCGTTATGGTGTCCAATTTGATGGAGGATCGGGTAAGATTCATTAGAACTAGTGGTAACTCCAGTAGCTTTGACTTAGATAAGTTCTCTCTCAGGGTCTTTATTTAATAAATTTGAGATAAGTAATGCTTTTTGAATAAATATCTTCATTCCCGAACTGAGGAGTAGATACAGTATGTACCTACATAATGGCTAATATAGTGAATTCGAATCCTGGAATGATATTGAGTTAAAAGTCAAGGAAAACATCACCGCGAACATTTTGGAGGCTGTTGGACATGCTCAGCCTTATTCAGTTTCCAAAACAAATAAGGTTTGTGTCATCATCATCTGTGGCATCATATCTAACCTGAAAATGGTTCTCCCACCAGATCGAGCAGGACTTAGTGGGTTCATGCAACGACGCGGCCTCGTACTGCGGCATCCGCGACCGGCTATACCCGGACCGACGCGCGATGGGCTTCCCCTTCGACCGGCCCGCGCCCACCGCCAACACGCTCACCGATTTCCTGCATCCCAACATGGCCGTCAGAGAGTGCACCATCAAGTTCAGTGGAGTCACACGCGAGAGGGGGCAGCAGGGGTAGGTTAATCGATACATTGGTTTATTAATGTAATGGGACTTGGGTGTTTGAATTTAGAATGCTGTAAAATTCTTATTTTTTTTTATTCATTCGATGTCTATGGATTTTTGTCATTTTTTATTACACAGCAGATATGTAGGTAAATAATATGTGAATGAATGCAGACGATATTTTTTTTTATATTATATAAAATTTATAATTTGTTTTTTAAATTTATTGTATCTACTAAAAGTAAATAGGTAAAATTTTCGTAAAAAACATTAATCGACCAAAAACTCCCATTCAACGAAAAAGTTTTCAACCTAAACGACATTCAAGCCAATAACAACGACATTAAAAAATACAAAATTAATTGCCGTAGGACTGAAGTTAGACCCAAGCGCGATGAGCGGTCCTGTGACTGTCGTGACATGACACCAGAAGAAATAGACGCAAAAATTAGAATACCTTATTATTACACTAAATGTACGCATAAAAAACATCATATATTTTAATTATGATAGGTATTTTCAACAACACTTACTGCACGACACTAAAAAATAAACTGCTCGAAACGTAGGCCACGAAACAAGCAATGTGTGTGTGAGTGCCATATCTTTCGTTTACCTTCTAAGCTCACTGACACTTGCACTAAAATACATTTTACACAATTCAGAATTTATGTTGTAGGTAGGTATATTGTAAATCTTTTTTTATACAATTCCGCGAGAGTTGTTTGTTTCTAAGTGCAGCAGACATCATGTTTTATGTAGATAATTATAGTTAATTACTATTTCGACATCTTTATTTATATGTTTTTAAAGTTGAATTTCTTGGACAACTTAATTCTTCAATGTATTTAGAAATTCTGAATTTCGCATAAAGTATATTCAATCTCTTCAATAAGATCGTTGTTACTAGGTTACTGGCTACGTCTAACTGACACCGATATTATTATTATATTATATTATATTATCAATATTTTTCTAGTTAGTTAAATAACAAATAAATTCTTAAGTCTTAGTTGGTAAGCGGGTCATTTTATAGTTTAAGGTAATTCTGTAAATATTATGTACATAGAGTAAATAATGTCATTCATGAGACTGAATAAATCTAGACTTTCAACCGATTTGTTTTCATTGATCAACCATCCTTACATTGTTCTTATACAACAAAGAAAGAATTAAATAATAATTTGAGACGGATTTGTCTTGGAATGGAGAGCCATGTCATGATCTGCCTGCTGCCAAATCCTCATTGCCGCCACATTTTACAAGTTGCTTTTCGGTCGGTAAGTATATTTTTTTTAATGAAGATATGCATTTTGATTTTGTATGAATTTTTTTTTTCACATCAGCGTTGCGATGTTCCTTGTTCCTTGCAACATAGGCTGAAGCAGTTTTATAAAAAAAAATGCTATAAATAAATAGTACTGACATTTTGAGCCCGCGTAACATGGATGGTATCAAATCTACATAGAGTGAGCGCCACCAAAGTAGTCCCGTGGAATTAATTTAAATCGATCTTTAATAGAGGTGGGCCTTCGGGACTTCATTGGTGGCGCGAGCTCTAGTTCCTAATCTAGTTAATAAATTCTAAGCAATGTTGCCAGTATGAAATTCCTAAAAGTTATGACATTTTACCGAAAAGGTACAAAAAGGTCCGGTTTTCATCAATTATGATACCTTAGATCGGACGTGCAACCATTTGCCTCACCTGTTACTAGGCCCTAGTATCTAACTAGGGTTATGTGTTAAGACAAGCGAATAGCTTTTTAGGTGAAAAAATTAGTCTAAGACCAATAAGAATTAGCATGCAGCGCGTAGCAATATCATCAATATAGGATATATAAAGACACTTTAACATTATACAATTAAAATAACTTGACTTTGACTGGCCGGTTGGCGTGGTTGGTAAGATACCCTATCTATCACGCCGCTGGTCGTGGGTTCGATTCCCACTCAGGACAAACATTTGTGTGCGTGAACATGTCTGTTTGTCCTGTGTCTGGGTGTAATTATCTATATATGTATGTATTTACAAAAGAAAAGTAGTATATGTAGTATATCAGTTATCTAGCTTCCATAGCACAAGCTCTGCTTAGTTTGGGGTCAGATGGCCGTGTGTGAGGAATAATGTCCCAGAATATTTATTTATTATACTTATTTTTCTCTCTCATCACATGAAATGAAAATATTTTTTATTCAAATAGGCCTTCACAAGCATTTATGAATAGTCTGACTCTAAAACAAAACCACAGACAAAATCCAGGTATGGCAGTGCAGAAAATGAAACGTATTTTTAACACATTATTTGCCACATGAGTTGTGGTAACTCTGAGTGTGTTTGGTCAATAAATGTTGCAAATATGTGTAACAGGCGAGAGAGAGAGAAGGAACAAAGGCTATTTCCTACTAAAAAAGACGTTTTAATTTTATTTAAAAAAACGAGATTGATTTTTTGGAAAAGTAGCAAAATAGTTCCCTTTGTATTAGATCTTAGAATGTCTGTTAATATTTTCAAGTTATTTCCTTGGATGGATAAAATAGGAGAAAAATCCATTTTCAATTTTATAAAGACATATTCTCGATGTTTTTCTGACGTTTATCATAGAAAATTTTAAATTGTAAAAAATATAGTTCCCTGGCATAAATCATCTAGTTTAACATATATTTTTTTACAAATCTCTTGCATTCAAAAAATATAGAGAATAACTTAATTTAGAATCATGATTTTGCGTATATCGTCGCCTTAACCATAACATATTTTAAAAAGACTTTCATTGACTAATCACCAATAAATGTAAGTCATTTTAAATCTGGGAATTTTGATGACTGTTACCTATTATCTAATAAATGTTATAACAATTAAATATGAATTAATAAATTTGTATTTTTGTTATCTAATATAATTGTCATTCGCTCATTACTCGAGCAGCCATGGGTCTGGTGGTACAGGTATGTAGATTTTATATTCGTTTTTTGTTACTAAAGAAAGCTTTTTAATTAATTTTGAATGTTATGTTGCCGATCGTTAAATAATGCCGGATTCACATTATTCACTTAGAAAATGTATAGTTAGGTGTTTTTGATGTACTGTTATTACACCATTGTAATCAAAAAGGGGTAGCTATTCCAAACACCTGAGGGATGAAAAAAAATCCAGTGGATATAAGCGAGTATCATTAGATAGGTCTTCAAAAATGATATAGTGGTTCAAATTTATTTTTATTTAAGTCAATAGTTGTTGGGGAATGCGCGTCTTAGTTGTAAAAAGAGTGTCTCCCCTTCTAACATTTTTGCTATGGGGTAAAATATCTGAATTTCTGAATTCATGCTAATTTGAGTTCAGTGACCGCAGAAATAACTTTTTTTACAATGTCTTTGTGAAATACAAACTTATTGTTGCTGCCGATAAAATTAGCTTTTTTGTCTGTGGCTTGCTATTTTATACGTGCTATAGAACCCTACACACTTGGTTTTTTAAATAAAATTTGTAAATTTTAACAAAGATTTCTTGCCATGTCATATTTTAATTAATGTATTTTTTAATAGTTACTTATATAAACAACTAGCTGTTCCTCGCGGTATCACCCGCGTTCTCAGTGCAAAAAATATCAGATGGTTTAATATTTATCGGGGCGAAGACAAAACAAACAAATCAAAGATCATAAAAATCGGTCCAGACGTTCTTGACTAATAAATGGTATAACTAACCCGACTTTGTTGTATAAAAATAGAATAACTTATAAAAAGCACTACGATAGCTTGTTATTTGTAACAAAGTAAGTTCTCCCGTTAGCTAAAATAGCCGCCAATTTGTAATCCTAGCTAAATAGTGCAATACTACTTCCAATGCAGCCTCGCTGTAAATATAGCTGGGCTATAACTAGCCAGCAGATTTTCAGCTAGGTGTAATTTAAATAGCCCATTTTCAAGACTTTTTAGAGACGCAGAAAATTCTATCTATATCTATCTATATATATATAAAAATGTATCGCCAAAATGTTTGTACACGCATAACTTCCGAACTACTGAACCAAATTGGATAAATCTTTCTTTTATGTGTCCGTTATTGTCAAGAGGTTTTTATGAAAAACAAATACACCGGGAACGAGGTTGAAACCGCGGGGAACAGCTTGTATAACATAAATAATCTAAATATAATAATTTTAGAATAAAAATTTAAACAAAAACTAAATCGCAATTTACAAAATTAACAGGTATCTTTTCAAATTTTCAGATAATCCTTGCATCCGTCTATATAATTGTAGTGGAATGCCAATTAAGCTTACTAAGACACTTGGGTGTTCCCTCTATCCACAGCATCTTACATGGCCACGAGAAGCACCATGGATGGCATCACAACATTTTAAATCCTGATTTTCCAAACCGAAAATTAAATAATGGGTACGATTCAGTTGAATTAGGTAATGGATATGGATTTAACGATGGCTCAATGATGAATCGTGGCTACGTCCCTAATGGCAAAATCGTCACATATAATAATAATCGACCAGACAGTGATATTCCCGAATATCCAAGTTATCATGAGTTCAATGACCGTAATGTTAATGGTGATCAGTATATTCACGGTTCTGGACAACCTGATGATGTTTCTCATTTTTCAAATGATAACACACCTATTCATGGAACTACAGACGAGGAAAATAAATCAAAAAATCCAAATTTTGATGAACGTAGTGAAGCAAATGAGAAAATTAATGGTGATAGTAAAAATGAGCATGATAGTGAAGAGGATATAGAAAATGAAAGTGGAGTTACCAATGACGTTTCTTTTCAGCCTGATAAGAAAAAACTACTAGAAGATGTTCTCAATCTTGATCTTGATTCATCACTATCAGGTGGCAATAATTATAAAATAAATAAGCCGAATGCAAATTATGCCGTTCCTAGTGGTAATCTAATACCTATATCTTCAAGCAGTGTAAATCAGAACGTTCCTGTAGTAAGTAATTCTATGATTGTACCCCTACCGAGTACTGGAGGTGTACATACAAATCCTGTAGCACAAATAATTGGAACTGATTCAGCTACTGGACTACCAATCGTAAATGTAAACGGTGCATTATACTATTATGCTAATCCTGCAAACAATCAAGTAACGGCAGTGGCGCAAAAACCTGCACAAATTATTTTATTACCAACAAATGGGCCGAAACCATTCGTGAATATTGGTACTCATCCAATTAATACGGTACCGACAAATCCTAATTATATAATTTTAAATGGGAATGGACAAACGTTACAGCCGCTGAATAATGGAATAAATACAAATGGAGGAGTCAATATTCCAGATATTGTATCTTATATACAGCAACATCCTGAATTATTTCGACTAAATACAAATACAGCAAGTAATGTACCTATTTCACAAGCTACACTTCAAGCAGTTGGTAATTCCAATCCAATAAATAGTGCTATTGATACATCCAGTCATACTTCTCCGGTAGGATACCAACCAACTCAGAATGCTGGATCCCAAACAAATAATGGAATTTCTTCAGATCAAGCAGCGAATACTATAATTTCTTTAATGCTTCAGCATCCTGAAATATTTGGATTGAACGCTGATTCAAATAATTCCCCTAATTCTGTACCAAATGGAAATATGGGCTTAGTTAATCCTCATATACAAGGAGGTGCAAATATTAATCCCGTGCCAAATGTTGTGCCAAACAATGCTATTGGTGCCTCTACCGCAACACTACATAGGCAATATATAGGTTCTGGTAATCAAGGGAATAATGGAGTTACTGCCAACGACGCACAGGGTATATCGCAGCGTCCAGAAATATTTGCAATAAATGCTATTGTTCCAAATAGTGCCCAAAATTCATTAAATGGAAATAATGACATAAGTACAACAACAACACGACTAAATCCCGATCAAGAAAATAGAAATTCTTTTATATCGAATAGTGAACCCAAAGGTGCTATTGGTGGTTCCAATAATGTAATAATACCAGTTGATGAACAAGGATCAGATTCGCACGTGAATAATGGAATTACAACAACCGATGCGACAACAGGTGACCTGATCGCCTACCTGATGGGACATCCTGAATTATATGGACCTACAGCAATAGATACTAATAATGTAACTGAATCGACAACTGTCAGTCCATTACAAAGTGGTAAAATGAATGCTAATGGTCCACCATTAAAAACAAATTCGTTTAACAACGATGGTAATTATGATAAAGTTGCCGATGATAATATACCTATGGCAGTATTAGGCCTAACCAATACTAAGGATCGAGAAGACGTTAAAGTCAATAAAAAAGCCACAGATACTGAAGAGCTATCAAAAAATTACGACGCTATAGAACATACTACCTAATATGGTAGGTATATCTGTTGCAGATACCTTCACAAGAAACTTGAACAGAAAATGCAGCAAAAAAGTGATAATTAAATGAACCAATAATAAACTATAATTATTATGATATCTATAGATAAAAATATGTTTTATTTTATTTATTTGTTGGCGTTATTTTTTTATATATAATCTGTGAGACCTATAGAAATTAGGTATACTAAAAAGAATATTATCGGGCTGAAAACCACTAAAACCAGTGTTGCACACCGTACACTGAACCAGCATCCTGTCATACAAATTTATTATTATTAAATGTATTTATTTGATTATCTCTTTCTTTGCTCGAGTACTCTGTAATGTATTTTTCTATTGTAAATTTATGATGGACAATAATTGGTTGAAAAAAAAAAAAAAATTACTGATGAGAGCAATAAACACAGACTAAAATAACAAGAGACTGCTTTTATTATCTTACGAGATACCTATTCTACTACGATTATGGCGAAGGTTTGTGTGTGTCTGAACGGCTGAACGGATGTTTATAAAATTGTAATTCGTTCCTTTGACGAGCCGGTAGGCGTGGTTGGTAAGATACCACATCTAACACGCCGCAGGTCGTGGGTTCGATTCCCACTCAGGACAAACATTTGAGTGCATGAACATGTCTGTTTGTCCTGTGTCTGGGTGTAATTATCTATACATGTATGCATTTACGAAAGAAAAGTAGTATATATGTAGTATATCAGTTATCTGACTTCCATAGTACAAGCTCTGCTTAGTTTGGGGTCAGATAGCCGTGTGTGAGGAATAATGTCCCAGAATATTATTTTATTTTTATTTAATCTGTAAATATAAAAGGAAAAGGTTACTGACTGACTGATCTATCAACGCACAGCTCGAACCACTGGAGGGATCGGACTGAAATTTGGCGTACAGATAGCTATTATGATGTAGGCTAAGAAAGGATTTTTGTAAATTCCACCCCTAAGCGGGCAAAATAGGGGTTCGCGGGTAAAACCGCGGGGCGGTAAGCTAGTAGAATATAAGAGGTAGAGCATAGCGATATGTCGCTCAAAGATCAGCTCGACTGGGGAAGTACCTCCACCTTACAGAATACCGCAGCCAAATAACTTATAGTTGTGTTCCTGCGCGTGAGTAAGGTCGCTAGAGCTCATCGGGGAAGGGTCGGCAAAGTGCGAGTGATACGTCTGGTGTTGCAAGCGTTCATAGGCTACGGTAACCGCTTACCATCAGGCAGGCCGTATGCTTGTTTGCCGACTATGTGGTATGAAAAAAAGGTACTCTTCATCACAGGAACGAGGACGAAAACACGGGGGACAACTAGTTTATATATTATTATTATTATATTCACAGTTTTATTCGTTTTAAATCTAAAGATGCTAAAAAAATATAAACAAACGCGTTAATCTTGGTACTAATCTTGTTGTCTTTTTAGTGGCAAATATTTGAAAATCTGAAATTTTGAATTTCAATGTTCAATTAGTAACTAAAAAAAAAAAGTGCCTTTAGTCCCTCCGCACGGAAGAAGTGAAACTTCTGAGATTGAGCTCTTGTATCATCATCATTATCATTAAAATTATTACAATCTAAATTAGAAATTATAGGTGCGGCTTTCATACCCCCTCCATAATCTTGTTAGAAGTCGCATAAGAAGTTCCACTTCAAAAAATATTTCAGATAAATTAACTATCTAATAAAAACACGATACGTTATACTGCCAACGTGGTGTTAGATGTAGACAAATGTTAAGTCTCATAGTAGAATGATATAACGCTAAAAAAAGCGGTTAAAAGCAAGTAAGTATACAGTATAAAATATCAAGTTCGACCATCCTCGATATCTCGAGGCACTTGGGCTGTAATGCAGCGGAAGTCATCGGATACTGCCATTAGCACCCGTTTCCTATAGGAAATTTATTTTGTATAGTTTTTGGCCCTCGGTTTTGCTCGGGGAGACTTTATAAAATATCCATATGTTTTCTTATAATATAGGTGCGTTATTATTCTATGAATATAGGTATGGCGCTTGCCAAGCCAAGCCTGTGGAAACTCCATGAAAATCTGTTGAGTCGTTTCGGAGATTAGCGTGTTCAAATAAACAGACTGATCGGTCAACTTGTATCTCCATAGGACATAATACTTTAATTAGCGGGAAATATATCGATATATAAAACCAAGAAGAAGCTGCACAACCACTCACCTCCAATTTGGAACCGACCTGGCGCTTTCTTCCTTCGTACGAGGGTTCGATCTTCTGCGGTCCTTCAATATAAGTGAACGAAGCCGTACAGGCGATGCACTGGCTCCAGAAAAGCGGTGGATGGCGTGGAATACTCCTTGAGAGAACAGAAGCACACGCGAGTGGACGCAATCGACGGTGGTCCATTACCAAATGTATTCTATGTCCATTACTAAGGACTCGCAGAGCGAATGAATTTAATAAACTAATATAAAAGTACCTACATTATAAAAAAATAACAGAAAGAAAAAAGCACCGAATACCGGCGCGAACACAGACAGACAAGAATATTTTTGATAATTATTGTTCGGTGACGAATTACATAGTAAGTATTAAAATGTATTTTAATATTATTAGTAATACCGTAGGTATCTACTCTTTATGAAAGTAAGCCTATAATATATTTTCATTAAAATGTTAATAGAATATTGACAGCTTAAAAAATAAAGTAAATTACATTCATGGCAACTCGTTAGTCAGCGAACATTTACATCGGGTTACTTGACGGTCGTTCCCGGATATATCCCCGGGGAAATCATTCCGTTACTCGACCCCTCCGGTCAGTATAACCTCTGACTATTATATGTAACATGTTCCAATTAACAAGTATTTCCTATTTTTTTTTTTTTGGTTTGGGGCAGGCAATGGTAAGTCCTTAAATAGGCATCAATAAAACATGTTTATTATGATTGTTTTATTAAATTTTTAAAATTTCATAAAATCAACAAGAAATGCGATTATAGTGAGTTTTTTTTTTGTGTGTGAAATAAACATGGATTGTGCGATTCATAGCTATTAATCAATAGTTTATTGTAGTGAATTACACCAACAATATGTCACAGATCGCACGTAACAAGTAGTTTACACTTTTATTTTTTTTATTTGGTGTAACTCACTTTACAGTATGTACTTAGATAAAATCACCTTTTTTTAATTAAGTATAGTATTAAAAATTATTCATTTAAAAAATGCAATATTTAATAGTATTTTAAAATTTGAAAGACAATTGATTAAAATCTAAAAAATCTTTTTATTTACATTATAGTTCATTAAAAGCATATTATGACCTAGTCTTCTATCACAACAATCAAAGGCGATATAATAATTTGGACCATTTGCTTGCAAACAATAAAAATTACTTACTTAAATTTTGTTTCTTGGCGCTAAAACCCCTCGTAAACTCAATGACTTTTTTATGTATTTATTAGTATCCCTTAGTTTGTCTTTATTTATGGCAGACTTAAGTGAGTCATGCTTGCTTAAAAGCCTTGCCTCAGAGTCGTGTGACGAGTTACCAACTTCACTCCAATATAACAAGGAGGGTGGTGGCTGCCACATACGTCATACTTGTTTGTGTACAGGAGCTGCATAAGGGGACTGTTCTGTGCAAGTCTGCTATTTACTTATTATAAGACTACTTGTTGTTTTGCCGCCGGGGAAAACTGTACTAGAATCTAAGCATGAACATTCTTTAGGTATACCTATTGATGAAAATATTAAAATTTTATACATACGGATAAAATTTTAATACATTTTATTTTTATAATTTTCATATAGGATAAAATGCAAAATCGGTGATCAAAAACCCTGTACACTATAATTGCATTTTAACGTTTTTTTTCCATGGGAGAAAATTTGAATGTGTTATTTTTTTACTGATTTAAAAAAGGATATTCTCAATTACTCAGTTCTTTTTTGTAGTTCGGGCATAATTCCGGCAAATATGAACACGGATTTTGATGTTTTTTTAAATGCATAAAAGCGGCAATTTCGGCTATGACATTTTTTTTAAACACAATATTTGGAAATGGGTATATATATACGTACCTATTTTTTTTTATTAAGTACAAAATGAATCATTAATCTAAAATGAACAGGTAGTACTAATGCAAACGCTTATAAAATGTAAGTAAAGCTAATTTGACAGTGAAAATTGGTCATTCCCTTATTATAACAGTTGCTTTATCCCTGTTCCTAGCTGTCCATTACTAAAATTAAATGCTAAAATTATATTAAAAGCAGGACATCAAACCCTGACAAATAAGATACGCTATAAAATTACAAAATATGAAAAATTCTATTTAATTTTTATTATTTAAAAGTTTTAATGTTTTAATTATAAAATCGTATCCAAGATACTTTTTATATTTTTACAACAAAGTCAAAATAAATCTGTATAGGTACACATGAAACATATAGACAAGCATTGAGCAATTTTATGAATTAAATACTAAAATATTTACATGGGGATCAACTTTAACAAAATAAAACAAGGCACTCAAATGTAAATGTGACAAGCATTAAGAGCTATTGCACTTTATAAAGGCCCGTTTATTTAACTCAATACAAATTTTTCATTGAGTGTAAAAATGCCATTAAGTCACAATTGAAGGTTGTTTTACAAAAACAGCATATTATGTATTTTTTTTTTCATATTTTGTTACCAAGTGGTAGATTTGGTTAAAATTTACCACTTGGCATCAAAATTATAAGAAAAATCTTGATTCATATTTTTATGATGTTTTTGTAAAACATCCTGTTTAATATAGGTTATCTAATATTATAAATGAATAATAATAATAAGTTTTATGACAAGAAACGTAAATATATTTATTGATCATATTTTTTTTCTATATAAAAATAAAGAGCGTTCAAAAAATATTTAAGTGCATTTCCTTATATCAAGTTTAAAGTCTATGGGACAAAAATGGTTTTTATTTAAAAATATTTACATTAAGTATTGACGACTAGCCGACGAAGTAGTTTTGTAAATCTACTTTACTACAAGTACACGCTAAAATATATAAAAAATATCAATTTAGTGCTTAATCGCTCGCTTCAATATAATAATTGCCTTGTTACTTACCTTATTTCAAAAGGTTATGAAAAACCTAATATTCCAAAATTTTAAGCATCAAATATTAAAAAAAAATATTAGGTTAAAATAACCTGATTAGATTTGACAGATAGATTCAAGCAACAATATTTAGAAAAACAAAAAAAAAGATTCCATTTTTAAAATGATAATCATCAGTGTGCATAGCAGATAATAAACAAATTATAAAATAAAGATAAAAAACAACTTTCGTAAAATAATACGAAATAACAATCATTTAATTACAAATGCATATGAAGACGTTGTGTGTTGAAAAAAACAATACCTAAGTCAAACTTAGTTGTCGCTTTCTAAGAAAAAACATATTTTTTCTTAAAAAATATTAAGTATTCATATTTTTTAAATAATTACCTTATTTAAAAAATATTATTAATTATATTTAACGTCGATTGGACGCACAACGTTGCAGTTTTTTTATTTTCAAGAAATATTGAATATTTTTTATAGTACCTATTTGATCAAAACTTGAGTAGCCTAAAAGCTGTCTGTGAGATGTTAAGTTGCAAATTTTTCTGAAGAAGTTTATATTTAAGAATTTTAAAAGTCACTTCAAATAATTAAAATGTTTGGAAATATCACTATAGGTTTCGAGAAACATTTCGATGTTATTAAGTTCCAACTATGTTTAAAATCTCACACTATTTGGTCACAATCACACTAGTTCCTAATCGAATTCGAAGACGACAGAAATGCGAATGAACAAACATTCGGCATCGCATTCGGCCGCGGCGCAGGCGGCGGACGTGGCGTATCACCGTGACGTCACGCGATCCTTGTCCTCCGATTGGTCGCCATTTTTGTCTGCCTCACTGTTCTCTTTTGGAATGTCTTGGCTCTGGTCGCGGGCCACTCCCGACTCCTGGACCGATTCTAGTGCAATGTCGAATGAAACTTGCCTGGGGAGAAATATGAAGATTAGTCGTCATGAACCGGTAACAAAACTAATAAGACGTTTTAGAAAACGAGTGCCATTTCGCCCGCTCGAATCATGAACATAATGTAAATGAGCGAGAAGCACGGCGTCGCTCATAGAAACCAGCCGATATCAATCGTACCATAGTCGGCTTACAACACTAAAATAGAACATGATGCGAATAGGACAGACGTTCCAAAAAGGCATCTCAGGATCTATATCGATTAGTGGACCTTCAGAACCGTCGTAGCCTTTATTAAATCAGAAAATATTTAGTCCCAACCCGAGTCTTCCCAGCTACATAAGGATATTCTAGAAGGTTTAGATACCAGTTATAGCTTCTAGGAGCAGACAAAATTACCCATAATCACTCGGTGTTTGAAACATGATAGATAGTTGAACAACCTGTCAGTGAGATAGTTCCCGGGGGCGGAGAGCGACCGGCCGGCGCGCGCGAGGCCGGCTCGCCGGGCGGCGGCGGCGGCGCGGGCGGCGGGCGCGGCGGCCGCGGCGGCGTCGGCGGCGGCGGCGGCGTCACCGTCGGCGGCGGCGGCGTCACCGTCGGCGCTCTTGTCCGCCGCCGACCCGCGGGAGCTGGCGGACTCTCTGCGAGCTGTGCTGCCTTCGCGACTTCGAAGGAACGGGTTCTGGAATCGAATATTATACGTGACTCTAATGTTGGTATTATTGCTTTTCATTTGAATTACTCGTATCTCCAGGTTAGTGGCTTAGTTGAGGATTCCCACGTAGTTTTCCACGTGTATTACCTAAATCTCAACATGGTAAGTGAAGATGTGACCGAATGTGTTGATCACCCGACGCCGTAGAAGGTGTTACAAAGACGACGTTAAATAATCGTCAAAAGAGAGTGATCATACATTCGACAATAATAGTCTTAGAGAAGCCCGTGACCCTCACCTGAAAGCTGTGTTTCTTGAGCATAGTCTTGATTAGTATCAGCGTGGACAGGTTGGGGATGGAGGTGACGACCTGCGCCATGTCCTCGTCCGTCACCTCGACCAGCCGGCAGTTCTCCTGCTCCGAGGGCAGCGGCTCCTTGCCGCCTGCCGTTATCCACTCGTTATCCTGAACAAAGGTTTGTAGCACATAACCAAAGCAACGCAGAATCTTAGGGCAAACGACTGAGGATTAGAAGTCCTCAACGATTGAAAGCTTGTCATCTGCGATTAATTTTCGTGATCTCTTTGAATTTAAAGTTTTTATTACTCAGGCTCTTCACCCATTAACTTATATCTCAAATGTCACTCGAATCACAAAATATTACGATAAATCTTGAAGTATCAAAATTATAGGTATGAATCTTTGATTTCTGATTTGCGTAGCCGAGAACACAGTTGCTGAAAAATGTTTCATAATTATTTAATTGGAAAATATAAGTGATTTGAAGATACTTTCAACAGTTTCTTCAAGTTTTCCCAAGTACTAAGATACTTATAACAGCTAACCTGAACTCCAAAGACCTGGAGGATGCAAATGAGTTAGACCCATTAATATGGGTTGAACACCTAAATATATAATGTAGCTTAAATCCAAAATACATCTTCAGTTCATAATACCTTAATCTCCAGCATAGTGGCTCTGGTGATGGGATCCTTATCCAGCATCCTGCTGAGTAGATGCCTCAGCTGTCTCGACGTCTGATGACGGGCGGGGAAGGTCAGAGGCTCGCTGAGGACCCGCTTCTGCAGCTCCACTGAGGAACTACCCACCCAGGGGACTCGACCTGTCACCATCGCGTATAGAGTCACGCCGAGGGACCAGATGTCAGCTGCCTGGGGAGCAAGGTAATGCTAAAATGGCCTTTGGTGGTTTGAATGGCTTAGAAGGCCGCAGAAAGCTGGTAAATAATTACAGACGTTGAAATCATTCTACCAATGTCAATAAGGCGATTATAGCTTAAGGTTGTGGGTTCGAATCCTACAATGAGCTTGAGCTTTCTATGAAAGAAAATATCGTGAGGAACCCATTGCACTGTAGTATGGTACTTTGTAGTCCCCGCCGGGTCTTTATACTAACCTGCAAGTGGTTCCGGCAGTTGCACATTAGATTCAGTTGTTTTCTAGGCTTTATAAAGGTCAGAAACACATTGGCAATCCCACTATTGCTCATGTCCATAGGCGACGGTAGCCACTTCACGTCAGATGGACCACCAGTCTTCTAACATAAGGAAAAACTCCGATTCGTCTTTCTTTCTAGAGGTGAGTAGAGTAGAGTAGAGTAGAGTAGAGTACCTCTCCAACATAGTTGTCAGCGGGTGCGGCGGCCTCGGGCGCCCTGAAGGCGGGCGTGCCGACGGCGCCGGAGAGCCGGCCCGCCAGCTCCAGGTCCCCGCACGCGCCCAGGTCCGCCACCTGCACGCGCCCCTCGCCCAGCAGCAGGTTGGCCGGCTTTATGTCGCGGTGGGCTATGCGCTGGTAGTGCACTGAGGATCACCTTCGTATCTCAATTAAACATTATTTATATAGGTATATAGGTACCTAGGTATATATTTTTTTTATGATTAAAATCTATCACCTTTCATAGCTTTCGTCCCGCGGTTTCACCCGCGCACCCGAGGGATTTTACGTTTTACCGGGATAAAAAGTAGCCTATGTTTTAATCCAAAATATATTCTATCTGTGTGCCTTTCATCCAAATCAATCCCGTAGTTTTTGTGTGAAAGAGTAACAAACACACATCCTTACAAACTTTCACATTTATAATATTACTAGCTGTTACCCGCGGTTTCGCCCGTGTTCCCGAGAAAAAAAGTAGCCTATGTCTATGTCAGTCTTCTCCGTACCTTGCCCATGATATCTGGGTACCAAATTTCATCGCAATCGGTTCAGCGGTTTATGCGTGGAAAGGTAACAAACAAACCAACAAACTAACTCATTTTCGCATTTATAATATTAAGTTAGGATTAGGATTTGTTGGTATTATTGTATTAGTTAATAATACTCGTATATTTTTGTTGTATGTACCTATGTATTGTTTGCACATTCCTATTTTTATAATAAGTATCTGAATTTTTAATATTTGTTGAAGCTGTGTGCGTCGGATGGCGTCCTTAGATGAAAACTTTTTCTTTCATTCTTATATAGTGAACTAGCTGACCTGCCCTCGCTTCGTACGAACCTAAAGATGCCCGAGGGGTTGTTTTTACGAGTTCCTTGATATAAACCATGCCAGCTCACCCAACACTTGTGTATTATTTATATAAGGTTTAAGTTTTGTACAAGTCCTCTCCATGCAAAGGTTGCGAAGAGGAGCGAAGTGGTAGGGCCGTAAATTGTGGTGTATCAATAAATAATGATCTATCTAAAATTAATCAGAGTTATATTCTACTTATTGTCAAAAACTTGAATAAAATTCGATCAGCACTTATTAATATTTCTAAGCAAGTAATCCAATTCGGAACCTTTCGCTTAAAACCGAGCAATGTAATAGGTACCAAGCAAGAAAGCAATTAGGTTGAAAATTATCTTCAAATTGTTAATGTACGCATAACCCGAGTCCATTGTTCCACCAAGTCTAGTATATTTATAGCTCGAGATCGTGCCATCGATTTTATGCAAATTTCTGAAATCATAATATCTCTATGTATACAACTACTTATTGTAATTATTACGAAGGTATCTAATGTATTTGTTATCAGGAGGCTTATAAAGGTATTTACTGAACTTATCAACGGATCGGAAGTCAGCTTTCAACTGAAAAAAATCGACAAGGAATTCTACTGGGAACTCTCTCCCGCAGTTGCACATGAGAGCTATTGCCTTCCAAGCTTTATAAAGACAATACTTTGGTAATTTTAAATAAAAAAAGAACAAAGATCTATAAAAAAATGTCCCTTGCTGAGTTTCTTGCCGGAGTCTTCTCAGTCCAAGTGTATTCCGAACCGGTGGTAGAATCATTTGTAACGTTCATAAGTGCCTTATTAGGGCCTAAACTGAATAAATGATTTTTGAATTTGAATTCCATTGGTATTGTCAATGTTCATAGGCATACTTACAACATGTTTGTCAGCCTTCTGACATAAAAATAAAACTCTTTATAATATATACACTAGCTGTTCCCCGCGATTTGATCCGCATTCCCGAAACATTTTAATCTTCCTCAAGAATTGGGCTATCAAATGCATGCTCAAATACAAAATATTTTTTCTGTTGGTCCACAAATTATCGCTTTCAAAAAAACAAAACATCTCATCAGCTTATTATATTTGTACTATAGGAAAAGTCGGAAAAATTCCATAATAAAAAAAAAAACGTTCCAATAACAACCTCATGAATGAATAACTCATTGTATTGTATACAGTGTGTCTGTATACACATTTAGGTGTGGGATCAAAGGAAAGTGGGCCATCGGGACATTCGTCGCAACTCAATCGACTGCGTCGGCACAATCACGACGCGCGACGTCGCGTCCACGTCGGCACGCAGCGCTGTGAGGGATTAATTCACATTCAACCCTTCCTATTTTGAATACGTTTTATAATATTGAATTGGCACGCAGGATAATCATTACTTGAAATTGTGGTCAGTGGTCAGTACGTAAATCTTATAAATGAATTGGCTCTTGAGGGCAGCTGCTGGAAGACACGTAGTGCTATGTGAAAGGTATTAAATAAGGGTACCCTATCACCATGCCTTGATTTCCTCAGGATATGTTTTTTCATGGAATGCTCAAACCAATTAATTGTTACACACACAAGAATAATTTCAAAATAACAAAAATTAAATTTGACGTATACAGTTTAAAATAATAATCAGTTCTAATAATATTTTGCCTATAATTGTCCGTGTGTTTGTAAGGTAACAAATTCAAAAGGTAGGTACTATTCATAAATACATTTTTCGTGCAGCAACACCGTATCTCCCGGTACATGCGGATGAATAAATAAAACCGTATTCCGGGACAATCCCCTCGCGGCTAAATACATCACGTATCTGTAGATACAGTGTATGTATGTATGTGTGTTTGATGAGCATATCGTGTTTTATTGACTATCCACGAGGAATATTTGAACACTATCAATTTGTTATAGGTTCATATTTAATGCGCGCTATTTAAGTCAGCTCATAAATGAATCAATAATCCGTTTTTGTGGCGAGTATTCGGCATTTCTCTACGTTAAAAGGGCCCGTTATTAAGGATAAAAGTTATGGATATAGTCCACAAAGTACTATAAGCTTAAGTACGAGTAGCAATAGGGTTGCCACGTCGAAGAACCGATAAAGGAAGGGAGTGTTTCGAGTGGCGACATACTTAGTGGTGGATAACAAAAATTAACTACTACCTGAATCTCCAATAATAATGAATTTGATACTTTTAGAGGGATGTTTTCGTATGGGTTTGACTTAATTCGATGTCAAACTAGTCTAGTGTAGTGTAGCGACATCTATCAGCACATAAAAATTACAGGTTCCACGGCCAATGGATAGATGGCACCACATGCATCAACATTACTAGTACGTTCCATAATATAATACAAATAAACTATACAGTGCAACACTGTTTGGGTGTAAATAGGGATGCTAAGGGATTTTTACGTTAGATTGGATATTGCCATTAAAAATATCGAACGATTGGATATAATGGCCGGACATTATGGTGAACTTTTCCAGACATAAGTAAGTGAAGTCTTCGTTCGCTAGGCGTTGATAAATACCGACCGGGTACCATAGGTTCGTTATCCGTGAATATGGGATATTTCATTCTTATTTTAGCTGGCTACGCTCGCAAAAAGGATTCTTGATATTTTGGCCGGACAAACAGATGAAAAGTCTAACTTGTCCGGTTAAAACCGGACGCCTGGCTACCCTAGGTGCAGCCGAAGTTCGAGTGAACACGAATGTATATATATTTTTTATATCTTCCCTCTTCTTTTCTGGAACGCGGTCTCCAATCATCTCCTAGCCTGGTGGAAGATCTTTCCTTTCTACAACTTCCTTCCACAATGTAAAATAATAGTTAGTAAAATGAAATGCTTACAATATTCAACGCCCAACAGCACGTCCCTAAAGTATTTCCTAGCGAGGTCTTCCTTCAGCGGAGCGTCGGTGGGTATGTCTATGACTGGACCACCTTCCAGCAGCTGGAACACCAGGTAGAGCTGGTCTTCCGCCGGGTCATCCAGCACCTGGGATAAATACGACATCAGAATTTGTTGATAAGTTTTGTTTTACTGTTATATGGCAGTTAAGAAGCACGTAAAGCTTAGATTTCAAGTACAGTTGCAGATACACATCGGAAAGTGCGATAAGTTTTAACTTGAGGGTGGTAGTGAGTAAGTACTTAACTCCGTGCTACTTACGATTGTTCTGAAGGTGTTTGATTTGGGGCAATTTCTTGTAATGTATAGATTTAAACAACGACTGCTCGTAGAATGGGTATCTAGAAGTGGTCACCTCTAGACGGTAGTTTTTTGACAGATTTTCATTTTTTTTTTAATTTAAACCCTTTGCCGCAAGATCTAACGTCATTACAACCTACACTCGCAACCTGTAAAACAATTAGGTAAGTACTCATTTTATAAATACCTCTACAAGTTTCACCACATTGGGATGGTCCAGTTTCTTGAGCACAGCTATCTCCCGGTAGACCCGCTGCAAGGGGTCCGGCGGGGGCCCGGGCGCGGGGCCGGGCCTCCGCGGAGGGGCCCGTCCGAAGAGACCCGCTCTCCGCATTAGTTTGCGTTTGGATAGGATTTTCATTGCCTATACAAAAAAAAAACTAATTATTGGACTTCGAATTTTAAAACTAATTTGTAATGGACACTTTGTCTGATCATTTGCCATGGATTGATGATTGATTTCCATAATAGTCAGATAATAAAAATATAAATATATATATATAAATGTAACCTAGCTGAGTTTCTTGCCGGTTCTTTTCAGTTGTAGGCTGACTTCTGAACCGGTGGTAACTGCAGTAAATTCAACCTTCATAAGTGCTTCCTTAGGGTTTTTTTAAACTGAATAAATGGCTTTGAATTTGAGCCTTGGGCCGCTTGCATCTAGTGCCAAGCGGCGACTCTGACCACAGATATAGGATTTTGATAAAAAAAAAAAAAAAAACTTAAGTATAACTTACATAGTGTGTATCGTCCTCTTCATTATAAGCTAACTTAACGATACCGTATGAACCCTGGAACAAATATTACTTGTATTAACATTAGATCACTCCCACATGAACCGGAGATAACGTCACGTTATTAAAACTGACATCTGAAATGTTTTTTAACAACTTTAATCGATCTAACTTAGTTTTGAAATTTCATTTAAAACAAACATCAAAAATAATAAGTAGACGCAGTCTTCATTTAGTGCGATCGCGTACCGATTGACTGCTTCATTCCGAATGGAAGTCTCAAATTGGCTAATTGATACGTCATCCCAATTGGGGCTATAACCGAATTATCCCGACAACCTCCGAATAACTCCGATAATAACATCAAAGTGTTAAGTTACCTGTCCAATTGGCTCCAGCAGTCTGTATTGGTTAAGCTGTACGTATCCAGAAGCCTGTGCGAGTGACACGCGGCGCGACTCGCGCGGGACACGACGCGGCCGCGGCGACCCGTGCCCGCACTCCGCGGACTTGGCCGCGTGCGACCGCAGCAGCGCCGACCGGTCGCCCGTCGCCGAGTATGTTGACAACCTTAGGAAATACATGGTGTTCGATTTTCTATTGTTTTCATTGTGAAATATCTATATCTACTATTATTAATATTATAAAGCTGAAGAGTTTGTTTGTTTGGTTGAACACGCTAATTTCAGGAACTGGTTCGAATTGAAAAATTAAATTAGCGTTGGATAGCCCATTTATCGAGGAAGGCTATAGGCTTTTTATTCTGGGAAAACATAAGGTCGGGGACGCGGGTGAAACCGCGGGGCGGAAGCTAGTGCAATAATAAAGTTTTCTACCGAAAATAGCATTTGATACCACGACTTGCCACAGTATTCGTCACTAAAACTATGTTAGGTACATAAGTCTTATAAATATGGATAAATGGATATTCACCATTAAGCTATTAATTAATTATTTATCTTATTTTATTTTAATTTGTAAAAGTTAAAAGTCAAAATAATTTATTGTGATATAGGTATGTATGATATGATATATGTATGACATATGTATTACTTTTACTTTTTTTATATTTTTATGTCTTTGCTGCGATTGACCGTGGCTTCATTTTAGGCCCTATCAGAAAACCAGCGCTGCAGCATCACGCGCTGCGGCATATGCTGAGATAGGTGCCTTTTTGGCCTCACACAGCTTTAATTGTGTAATGTTTGTTTCTCTTTTTTTTACCTATAAGCTGTTGCTAATGTGTGAGTCTAAATAAATGTTTTTCTTTCTTTCATTCTTTTCTTTCTATCACAAAATTGTATATTTTGGACCAAATCTCAGCCAACCACCCAAACCCTACTTATAACGATTACATGTAGGCCAATAATCCACCCAAAAGAAAACTACACAAATATTATTTTTCCATGAAAAACCTGCTAATCCCCCACACGACACCCTGATAACACTACAGCCCGGGATCAATAGGGATCAACTCGATCCCGTGTGCTATATTTGCGGATACTTTCATCCCTGGCGACAGTTTAACTAGGTTGTGACGGAAAATATCTAGGAATAGAAATGATAAAAAATAAGCTACCTACTGAATTATTGAACCTACTGTTTTATTTATAAGAATT
The DNA here is from genome assembly GCA_951216915.1 of Tetheella fluctuosa. Taxonomy (NCBI): domain Eukaryota; kingdom Metazoa; phylum Arthropoda; class Insecta; order Lepidoptera; family Drepanidae; genus Tetheella; species Tetheella fluctuosa. The sequence goes on along the minus strand of OX578233.1, from coordinate 10,135,337 downwards.
CAAGATCCAGCTACAAACTTCTTTGGAGCTTTCAGAGCTTTTTTGTTTCAGTGGAAGCTCCGTTAGGGATTATTAACTGACTAGTTAACTCAGTAGTTAAGAGGTCTTCAGCTTGTTCCGGGCAGACCGAGGTGGAAAATAATTTTACATTTCTGTTTTGAAATTAAACATTATCCTTCCTTCCTTCCTTTACAGCCTTTGTATGTCCCACTACTGAGCACAGGCCTCCTTTCATGAATGAGGGTGAAAGGGAATGGGCAATACTCTACCTCGCATGCCCACTGCGGATCGGTGGAGGTAGGCTAGTGGTCAACCTACTGTTGGAGTTGTCGAGCCACCTAGGAGGTCTCCAACTAGCTTAACGACTATCAACAATTAAGTGATAACCGCGACTAACGGCTTTACGTGCCTTCCGAAGCACGGAAATTAAATAAATTAATTAAACATCGTATAAGTCTAAAAATATATGATTCTACTAGCTGCCGCCCCACGGTTTCACCAGCATTCCCAAGGGATCTTATGTTTTTCCGGGATAAAAAGTAGCCTATAGCCTTCCTCGATAAATGGGTTATCCAACACTAAAAGAATTTTTCAATTCGAACCAGTAGTTCCTGAGATTAGCGCGTTCAAAGAAACAAACAAACAAACTCTTCAGCTTTATAATATTAAGTATAGATAGTAAAGATTTTCTGAACAAAAGCGTAACCCAATAATGTAAAATAGTGATGAAAAACTGATTCATTCACCAAACGTAATTATATCAGGAAGCTCGTTTAAGCTTGGAAATTGAAACGGTAGTTAGAAGGCTTTATTTTTACCTTTATACAAACATAAAACTATTATTATTTATGAGAATTCAATATTGAATAATTTATTGAACAATCTGGGAGAATTTCAATTATTTTTGAGGTAAAAGGGATAAAGAATTTATCTACAAGGATCCGCCCGCGTTCTAGAGGAACCTTATGATTTCCCAGGAAAAAAAGTTTATTATTCCAGGGCATGATCTATCTATGTGCTAAGTTTGATACAAATCTTGATTTGTGAATGATTACGGAGCTGTTTGGTAACAAACACACAAACATTTGCATTCAGTTAATCAATTGCAGTCAGGACTTGATCTTCTACAAGTATACAGGATTATTTGTGTATAATATATAATAATTATAAATAAATATTCTGGCACATTATAATGTATAATATTATATGAATACTAGCTGTTCCATGCGGTTTCACCCGCGTAGCGGTATAAAAAATAGTTTACGACCGGTTCTCAGACCTACCAAATATGTACAAAAATTTTCATAAGAATCGGTCAAGCCGTTTCGGAGGAGTCACCCCTGACAGGGAAAATATAATATTGTATTTTCTTTGCCGGTGGTGTTATGAGCGTCTATAGGCTACGGTAACCGCTTACCATCAGGTGGGCCGTAAGCTTGTTTGCCACCTCGTAGTTTTTAAAAATAAAAAAAAACATTATAATCATGTAATTCTAGACACTTGACTTAAGTTTTCGATCTAAGGAATGTTTTCGGTACCTAAGTAAGAAAATACATTTACCCTGCGAAGACTAATTAAGTTATGATAATGAAGTATACCATCTCTTTCTTTCCAATAAGTTTATCCTTTTCATTCAATCAGCTAAAGAAAAGGTGTTGTAATTAGTATCTATTCTCTTTCTTATAACATTTTGGTAGGAACAAGCTCACGGGTAAGTCATAATTTATCAACATAATGTTTAGAAGGATAATGACTCTTATATACAGTGCGGTAAGGTTCTTGACTGATATAAAGGTTTATGACAGCCAGAAATGATGTAAGAATGATATGGTTACATCAAAACTCAAGCTACTTTAGTATTTTTTTCTTTTTTTTTATGTATAAGGCTGACAAGCAGGCAGGCCGTCCACCTGATGGTAAGTGGCTACCGTCGCTTGTGGACATCAGCAATACCAGTGGGACTGCCAATGTGTTGCCGATTTTTTTTTACAAAACCTAGAAGGCAACTGGCTCTCAAGTGCAACTGCCAGATCACTTTTTTCAGATTATCAACTTGAGGGTGGTAGCCAGCCAGGGTAGCACCCCCCTGGCTGGCCCTACCACCGTGCTATGGTTACCTCACGATGTTTTCCTACATCAAAAGCTCATTATAAGATTCGAACCCACGACCTTCGAAAGATTGGATGTTTGTTACTCTTTCACGCAAAAACTACAGACCGTATTTGGATGAAATTTGACACACAGATAGAATATACAGGATGATTTTTTAGTCACTGGCCATACTTGCAGGGGTAGAAGTACTCGTCAATATGAAAAACTTTTACTATGGGACCAACTCTGATATCGCACCCCTGCAAATATGCCTAGTGACTAAAAAATCATCCAGTATAAAATACTTTTTATCACGGAAAAACAGATCCTCCGGGAACGCGGGTGAAACGCGGGCGGAAGCTAGTACCTTTATAAGTATGTTTATCAGGGTTATCTTTAATTGACACACGTCATTACTGACGCGTTAACATGGTCTTCATGACAGTAGGTGAAACTGAGGATAGAGCCTATTTGCTCTAACCTCTAGTAGATGATGAAGGTGATAGAAATAGCTACCTGTCTCCGTCTGGAGACTGCCACCGGCCGTGATCGTGTTCCCTGTTCGCTCCATTGGTGACGTCAACGGCCGAGTGCCTGTGTGCAAAAGAAAAATAATCATGAATTTCTTATACAATGTTTATATTATTAGAAGTATATTGAAAACATGAAAATTCTAACATATTTTTCGTGATTATTTTGTTAGGTATTTTTAAAAATATGAACACACTGGTAAAATTGTTTATTTTACTTCGTTTGTATTTTATTTAAAAAAGCTCCGAGTTATATTTACGTCGTAAAGGCTTTAGAAGAAATTCTGTGGGCCACGGAACACGCTGTTAAAGATTGTGTATCGAGGAATTTTTAAACATAACCTTTAGCATCTACGTAACAAAGTCCGTTAGGACCAAAAACCTGGGTTTTACCAGAATAAGGTAGATATATGCCCCACTTTTAATATAGTCATACTTAACGGTGTATTTTATATTTTATTTGTTGGCAACACTTTATTTATGGTGCCCCACATTGTTACAATTAAAATTACTGTTGGTTTGCCAAGTGATCTTCTACTAATGTCTTGAGCAAACGTGTCATCGTATATTGAGTTGCAATATCTTACGTTAATTTTATGAAATGAATGCCAAATTCGTAAATTTTGTTTTTCTTGAAAAATTACCATGTCTACCTGTTAAAGACATAATTTAAATCCGTATTTATTTTTCATTTGAACGCTAATCTAATGACCCCAGCACAATATACGCAAATACATATGTAGAAACCGCCTTCGTCCCACGGGCGGCACAATAAACACTGAACCGTGTACCTACTCGGAATGTACAAATATTTTCAACAATCCATTTTGGAACAACATCAAATGTTTCACGTCTCCACGTGTAAAAGCGCAGCATGGGAACTGACAAGTGGCAAAGGGACTTTATAAAGGTGTTTATATGGTTTGAAATTATTAATTATTAATTAGTTTTTAGGTATCCGTAACCAAATGGCAAAAAACGGAACCCTTATGGATTCGTCATGTCTGTCTGTCCGTCCGTATGTCACAGCCACTTTTTTCCGAAACTATAAGAGCCATACTGTTGAAACTTGGTAAGTAGATGTATTCTGTGAACCGCATTAAGATTTTCACACAAAAATAGAAAAAAAAACAATAAATTTTGGGGGTTCTCCATACCTAGAACTGAAACTTAATTTTTTTTTTCATCACACCCATACGTGTGGGGTATCTATGGATAGGTCTTTAAAAATGATATTGAGGTTTCTAGTATAATTTTTTTCTAAACTGAATAGTTTGCGCGAGAGACACTTCCAAAGTGGTAAAATGTGTCCCCCCCCCCCCTGTAACTTCTAAAATAAGAGAATGATGAAACTAAAAAAATATATGATGTACATTACCATGCAAACTTCCACCGAAAATTGGTTTGAACGAGATCTAGCAAGTAGTTTTTTTTTAATACGTCATAAATCATAAACCGCAATTTACCTTTCATTCAATCAACTCAAATATAAAAAAAAAATGGATTTTTGGAAAATAAAAATTAGAGGTCTCTTAATTGGCAGAAACCTCAAATAAGGTAAATAAATAAAATTGTGCATTTCCCGTGATGGATGAACGATGGACGAAGTTTGTACGGAACCCTCGGTGCGCAAGTCCGACTCGCACTTGGCCGGTTTTTTATATTTTTAATACTTTTTTGAAGAGAAAGATTCCTCTTTGGCGGGAACATGCAAATGACGATGCGTTTTCATATTATTTTAATGAATTCGTATACTATCGTTACTTTTCAGGTTGTCTCAAAAAGTCCGTGATGTGTTTTAGTTGGACGGCTACCATGTTATTAAAACCTAGCTAACTTTTACGGACATTTATATTATAACTTGACACTGGCAAAACATACAAACCATGTGATGTTATTATAAAACAAAAAAGCTTTGCATTCTCTGAAAAAAAATGTACGAGACGAGCAAGTAACAAGTATAGACCAGCGCAACGTATCCGCGTACAGCTTTTGTCATGATTGTTATTTATTAACATAGAGAGGTGGAGATAATTTGTGTAAAAGCAACTGTACCAAACTGCTAAGCAATTTGCGACTAATAAACTTAGTAAGTAAATATAGAAACGCTTAAAGCGATTGCTTGTTTCTCTGCAGCGCTGTAAAGCGTGGGGTAAGTAACTAATGATAATTGGATGTTAATACTTAATTACACTACAATAGGTAGATTAGGGCTTTTACACACGGTGTGATAGGCTCTCAATAATTGTGTCGTACGTAATAGTAAAAAGTGACATATTATTTTAGTTTTACTCAACTACGTTAGATGTAATGTTGGTAGCATTGTATAACAATGACAGTGAAATAACGTTGGCACTTGACAGATAGTGGTGCCAACATTTCAACGAAATGGTACGCAAAACGTGTAAAGCATGAATAAAAAAAAAAAAATTCAAAAATCATTTATTCAGTTTAGGCCCTAATAAGGCACTTATGAACGTTACAAATGATTCTACCACCGGTTCGGAATACACTTGGACTGAGAAGACTCCGGCAAGAAACTCAGCAAGGGACATTTTTATAAATCTTTGTTCTTTTTATTTATGTAAAAATTTAATTACTAATAACAAAGTTTATAAAATTTTAATGAAATAGTTTGTGTAGCGAACATTTCATTTAAATGCATTCTTGTCTTCTATAAAATCAGAAACTTTATAGTACCCTTTCTTACATAACTTTTGTTTAACTAATTTTTTAAATCTATACACAGATAGTTCTTGAATTTCTTTGGGTACTTTGTTATAGAAACGTATACATTGCCCCTTAAATGAGTCCCTCACTTTGCTGAGCCGAGTTACAGGTACAGCGAGTTTGTGCTTATTTCTAGTGTTCAAGCTATGAGTATCGCTGTTCTTAGGAAAATTTTGTATATTTTTCCGAACATAAATTAAATTTTCATAAATGTACTGTGACGACACAGTCATAATATTTATGGATTTGAATTTATCTTTAAGAGAATCTCTAGGACATAATTTATAGATTGCGCGAATAGCCCTCTTCTGCAGAATAAAAATTCTATTGATGTCGGCACCACTGCCCCAAAGGAGGATGCCGTAAGACATCAAGCTGTGAAAATAATTGAAATAAACTAATCTTGCCGTAGATTCGTCAGTGAGAGAACGAATTTTCCTCACTGCATAAGCTGCAGAACTAAGTCTATTCACTAAATTACAAATATGTGGGCTCCATTGTAGCTTATCATCTAAAGTGATACCTAAAAATACGGTTGTTTCAACAATACACCTTCGTAAGAAAATTTTCCATAAGTTATTTAATTGTAACTTTTTATTAATATAAATTACTATGCACCATCATATCAATATGCCATTCATGTAGACAGAATAGAACATGTACAAAAAAAAATCATCAAACACCTAAACTGCAGAATTAAGAAAAGACTCCCCTACGAAGATGCGTGTATACATCATGGCCTTCTTAGTCTTTCAAACAGGCGGGTCCTGCTGGACATGACTTTTTTACATGACATAGCAACTTCTCGCCTTGACTGTGAGGCACTACATTCAAAGCTGGGCTTGATCGTTCCCCAGCGCCGTCCACGCTACGCGCTGCACAATATTTTTCTGGTCCCATCCAGTCGCACAAATTTTGGTCAAAATGAATATCTGGCACGTGTTACCTCTATGTATAATAAAAAAAAATGCGACGTTTATATCTTTGCTCAATCTAGACCCACCTTAAACGCAACATATTAAAAAAAATCAAACTTAACATGTAGACTTCAATAACAATAACAATTAACAAAATCCCAAACATCCCTATAGTAACTTACACACATAGTAGGTAATTTACACACATACGTCATACACATCTCACACTTAAATTCGATAATTGATCACACTGTTTTATTATTTTTAAGATAAATAGCTCGTAGTTCTGTTTTTTATTTGAAAATATTTAAAAATACTATGTTAAACTGTATTAAAGTGCTGTTGGATGACCTAATAAATAAATAAATCATCATTCTACCCTTGCTTCTCTTGCCATTCTAAAATACGCAAGTTTTTCTTTTTGATGTTGAATTGACGCTCAACTACACCTTCAACACATGAGTCCTTGTTGTGCGGTAGGTACTGTTCCTTCAGTGACCTGCACACTACACCAAGAACTCCAAACCAAACCTCATTCCAAAACACCAGCGATCGCTTAAGTATTTTTTTTGCAAACCATTACATTGCACTGTTCTTAATATCTAAAATGAAAATGAAAATATTTTTTATTCAAATAGGCCTTCACAAGCACTTATGAATAGTCTGACTCTAACGCTCGGTACGGAAGGTTGCTTTTACTTAGAAGAGCCGGCAAGAAACTCAGCAATTACTCTTTTCAAAACCAACTCAGATTTATTACATTAAATTATTTATCTAGTCTCACTGACAATATATATGTATGTGTGTTATAACAAAAAAAAAAGAAAAGAAACAAAATGATGAGTGACTTTGGTTGATGGTTAACAAATAGATAGCAAATTTAAGCAGACCAGCCCCCACAAGCAGCACCTGTTCACAAGTATGACGCATGTGGCAGCCATCGCCCTCCTCGCACATATTGTAGGGAAGTGAGCGACCCGCCACACGACGCCGCCGCAAGCAAAGGCCTCAAAGTGAGCATGACTACCTTAAGCTTGCTATTTTATATCTATTTTATATTAGCTTTCATTTATCTATACTATCTATACTATATTACTATTATAAAAATTATTAATATTATAAAGCTGAAGAGTTTGTTTGTTTGGTTGAACGCGCTAATCTCAGGACTGTTGGATAGCCCATTTGTCAAGGAAGGCTATAGGCAATTTTTATCCCGGGAAAACATAAGATCCCTCGGGAACGCGGGTGAAACCGCGGGGCGGAAGCGAGTAATTAAGATATTTCATTATCTCTACACTACAATAGAACGGACACACTGATGCCAATAACATTAATTTACTTAAAAAATAACAAATAATGACGACTTCAACACAATCGCAACGTGTACATCAGCCCTTACTGAACGTTCAGGTGAAAGAGGCTATATTTGCTCGGCCCGGGTCACGGGAGCGGAAAGTGGACGTCACTGGCTTGAACTGTATCTAATATTAATATAGTTGGAGATATAAACGAAGCCAGTGATTTATAGTTAACCAACTTTCCCCCCCGGGGTTTTACCCACGATCCCCTATTTTACCCCCTGAATTTCGGAAAATCCTTTCTTAGGCCTACTTATAAAGGTCGAAGAAGTTACCATCGTTTCGGATGTTTTCTGTATTATTTTTTGTTTAAAGTTAATTTTATTTTTCAATTTTAAGTTTCTTGGCGAATTGACCGAGGATTAGTATAATATAATTCATAAGTTGTTGACAATATTGAATAAGATATATCAATCGCGATATTCATGCTCTTTTCTATTTAGGAATTCCGTTATATCTTCCAGTCTCATCATCATAAAAGTGTATACTTATGGAGCAACCTCAGTATAAAAAATAATCCTTCGAATATACGAGCTCCTTTTTTGTAGTCGGTTAAAATATGAAATACTTACTGTGTAAATATTATACCTTGAAAAGTTGAAATTAGGTCAAATATAGATATTTTTATAAGTTTTTTTTATTAACTTGCAATGTTTGTTTGTTTATTATTTTTCATATATGTTAACATGTTACTGGTAGAGTAATTTCTTTTTAAGATTTTATGTTATCCCGGGACAAAAGTTGCCTAAACCTTCCTCGATAAATGGGCTATCCAACACAAAATTATTTTTCAATTCGAATCAGTAGTTACTGAGATTAGTGCGTTCAACCAAACAAACTCTTCAGCTTTTTAATATTAGTAAATAGAAGTGTTTCGTGATCACATAGATAGAATGTACAATAGAATAGAATAGAATAGTGTGTCTTGCCCCTAATTGGGGCAAGTAAATAATGTCTTTCATTAAGATTGTTCTAAGGGAAATGACTTTTGAACGACGACTTTTATGCGCGTCGCAAATGACCGACCGATCGTTTAATTAGTTCAGCTATTTCATTCAATAGTTGGATACATAGGTATACTGCAAAATTGTGTTAAGTTGGATTTAAAAAATAAAGGCACCCAAGTAACATTTACTTAAGTAAAAGACAAAATATACTTAATTACATATTTAAATTACTAAATCTATACTAATATTATAAAGTCAAAGTCAAAGTCAAAGTCAGTCAAAGCCATTTATTCAGTTTAGGCCCTAGGAGGGCACTTATGAAGGTCGAATTTACTGAAGCTACCACCGATTCGGAAATCAGCCTTCAACTGAGAAGAACCGGCAAGAAACTCAGCAAGGTTACATTTTTTATATATATTTTTCTTTTTTTTTATAATCTGACTATTGGCTATATTTTTTCAATAACAGCAAAATGTACAATACAATATACAACTAAATCAAAAAGAAAAATACCAATACCAAGTAAATAATAAAATGTAACGCAAACAAGTTCTTATTAAATAATAGCGAATACGCTACATAATGGCTAAAACTAAAAAAATAAAATAAAAAAAAACAATATGCGAAGTGCACCTGTGCAGAGTGAAACTATTTCCAAACATCCCTATCTTCAATATATTGAGCTACCTTGTAATAAGCCTTTTCCTTCAAAACTTTCTTTACGTAAAATTTGAATTTAAAATCGGTCATCAAAGCTGAAGAGTTTGTTTGTACTCAGGAACTACTGGTTCGATTTGAAAAATTCTTTCAGTGTTGGATAGCCCTTTTATCGAGGAAGGCTATAGGGTACTTTTTATCCCGGGAAAATGCAAGATCCCTCGGGAATGCGGGTGAAACCGCGCGGAAAAGCTAGCACATAATACCATAAATGGAAATGCAAATACATAACATATTAAAACAATCTCAAACACAAACTCAATCTTGAGATTGAACTATTAAAACAGAAATAAGACATACGCAATAGAAGCTTGATTTATCTCGACATTTACTAACTGCAGTTTACGACACATAGTTAAAATTTAACCGCAATTGCCGTGATCCCGCTCGCTAGGTTTAATATCTATTTTATTGTTTAACAGGTTCCGAACATATTTTGATTACGCCGCCATTGTTAAATACTCGTAAAGCGAGCTTTATTCCAACGTTTCCGGAGACTAGCCGACGTTTTCTCAAGAGCTTTCCTCGTTCGAGTTGGTCTGTTAAATTTTAAAATTCATTACCAATGTAGGTGGGAAATGTTGGGGATATAGCAGGCTCGGTTGGAATAACTTAAAGGTAGTTTCTGGGGCGCGGTAGGTGTTGTAAGAAAATGTATGAGCTTCTTAATAAATTAACATAATTTTTGTTAAATCTTGTCTAAAGTTGGATGAAGAAAAAAATATTTTATAAATTATTTAACTTCTAGCTTCCGCTCCGCGTTCCTGAGGGATCTTATATTTTCCCTAAATAATATTTAGGAATATTTTGTATTATTTTTATGAAAATTTTTAACCACACGCATTTTCACAGATACGGATATCGTCGAGGTAAACTATACACCATTGCTCTGTGAGTCAAGGAAACTGAAAAAAAAATGTTGCCACGAGCAAAGGCTAATAGCTCCGTTCTATTTTCATAATTGTACTTCAACCATAAATAATAGACGTCCATAATTATATGAACAATAAATTTAACCTTGCTGCAAAGTTCACACTTCACACCCGTTATTAAATTGATTACATGTATGATACATTGTTGAACAGCACTTGGGCCTTGGAGGCTCTCTGCTTAATAGACCTTTGCCTACATTATGTACCTATCTATGGCAATGTGAGAAAGGTTTCAAATTTCAGCTTCGTAAGGGAGTGTAATATGATATTATTTCGGATACAGCGAGAGTACTTTTTCGGATATCTTTTTATTAAATTAATTATTTTGTTAGAATGGTTTATATGGTAATAAATATACTGAACCATGAATATAAATGATATTATACCCTTTTTAGATATTATAATTGTACGACATAAACCAGACTCTTAGGCAGCGTTCCCACCTAATGCGTAGCGAACAGCGAAGCATGTGTTTTTATCCGCCAATAGGATCGCTACATTATATCTATGAATTGAATTCTCAAACACTAGCATCAAAATTCATTTTAAAATCAATAACAACTTTGCACTTAAGTATTGTGACTCAAATACTGGCTCGGAAAAAAATTGCTGAGAAGAGTCGATAGTACAGTCAGCAATTTTGTTTTCAAAACTAGCTTTAACTCAATACATAGCATTTACATACAATGTAAATTCCCGCTGACAAGAATTGCGTGCTCCGGCAGCAAAACGACAAGGTAGACTCTAGCAAAATTTCGCTTTACTAGGATAATGCGCGTGGCTGCACTCGCCTCTCGAATTTCCGAGGACTTCTCTTTAATAATTCTACTACAAATATCCGAATCTTTCGGATACGACTAATGAGTTGTGTGACATCCCTATCGAATGTGGCACGGTTATTATTTCCCATATTAAAAGCTCGTTATAAGCTCTGTTATTGACAACCCTAAGTTCAAGTAAGAAATATCGCTGTAAAATAACATAGTGGTAAGTAAGTATAATGTTTCGGCTATTTTCGTTAAAACAAAACCTTTTCAAAATAGCATGAAAATCTAAATAGAAAAAAATAATGTCGCTATCTGCCTCTGTCTGTTACTCCGCTTACTTCTTCTAAACCACGCAACAGATTTTGATACGGTTTATACTAATAGAAAGAACGATAAATGACGAAGATTTGCGTATATAAATTGCACCCGTGCAAAGTCGGGGTAGATCGCTAGTGATACATATATAAAAGAAATTTAAAAATGATCGAAAAGACAAAACGGTAGATATAGTGCGCAACCTTGGCTGTATATGGGATAGAGGACATGTAAATTATATTTATTATTTGATGAACTAGTTGGTGTGGTTGGTAAGATACCCTAGTTATCACACCACAGGTCGTGGGTACGATTAGATTCCCATCTAGGACAGATATTTGTGTGCATGTTTGTTTGTCCTGAGTCTGGATGTATCTATAAAAATATATATTTAGAAAATAAATAGTACTATAAGTTGTTTAGTTTCTTTAGTTCAAGTTCTGCTTAGTTTCGAATTGGATGACCGCGTGTGAGGAATGTCCCAGGATATCTATACTAATATTATAAAGCTAAAGAGTTTGTTTGTTTGAACGCGCTAATCTCAGGAACTACTGGTTCGATTTGAAAAATTATTTCAGTGTTGGATAGCCCATTTATCGAGGAAGGCTATAAGCTACTTTTTATCCCGGGAAAATACAAGATCCCTCGGGAACGCGGATGAAACCGCATGGAAACGCTAGTTTATTTAATAAAAGTTAAGCCTAGATTATTCCCCGACACAGATCTATCAACTAAAAATTAAATTATAATTTACATATAATGTTTGTTATAAATGATATTTCCTTGAACTTACGAAGGGAGAATTAAGGCCAATGGAGGCCTACCAGTGAACATAAAAATTTGCATAATTCAAAATTGATAATATCACGGCCTATCTAAGAAGTAAATTTACTGAATAGGTATTTAAGAAAACACTAATATTATAAGGTAAAGTTTGTATGTTTGGGACTGATCCGATTTGTGAAACCTTTCGAAAGCCGGTTTATTGAGGAAGATTATAAGCTAAGTATTTTGTGTCTCGGGAACGCGAGTGAAACCGCAGGGAATAGGTAGTGTCTAAAATTTTACTTAGTCTGCTCTCACCAGTAGAATCAAATCTATCGATATGAAAAGGCCTAACTTTACGTAAAATCGAATTTATTACATATTTTTAGGCCAAATTCACAGCGAAAGTCAATGTCATATTCAGTTTAGGCCTTAGAAGGGCATTTATGAACGTCTTTACTGAAGTTAACATCGATCCGGAAATCATTGAAGGCCCAAGTGAGAAGAGTCGGCAAGGAACTCGGCAAGGTTACGGTTAATATTTTTTTTTCCTTTTTTATGTTTAACGATTTTTAAAACAATAAATCAATATTTTGGAATATCCCTCACACACGGGCATCTAACCCCAAACTAAACAGAGATGTACTACTTTTCTTTTGTAAATACATACTTATATAGATCAAGACAATCAGACATGCTCATGCACACAAATGTCTGTCTTGAGTGGAAATCGAACCCACGACCTGTGGGGTTATTGATAGTGTGTCTTAACAACCACGCCAACCGGCCCGTCATAATATAAGCAGGTTGCTTAATGGACAATCCATCAAAACAGTCAGCATATAAAATGAAGTAAGTAGCTATTGAATCTTTTAAACACAAAACTGAAGTAAAACATATCGAGTAAAGTTATGATTAATTTGAAAGCCTACTCGATCATTCTATCTTTCCATGGCGAAGTTTTTTCGTGGTATTATTGTCATGTCAAAAAGCTTGAGGGTGTTTGGTTTCCGAATCATTTACATCCATTTTTTTTACTTTGTATAGGCTTGTGTTTGACCACAATCTCACTGTGGTAGGTCATGATGTGGCCGAAGGTGGTAAGCACACAAAGCCTAGAAGGAAAATATAGGTAGACATAGTTTTGTGAAGGAAGGATTAGTTTATAATTTGATTTTGATTATTTATTGGCAACATAAAAATGTTCCCCAAAATCTTTAATAAATATAATAAACCTGATATAATATTAGAAATATTTATATTAAACTGAAAATGTAAATTCTAATACAGTCATCAGACAAATGAAGGCACGGACAAAAATAGTGTAACTATTACTCATAAAACGCGATTTAAGCACGACGCAGTTGTGGAAATCAATGGGTGAGACCTATGCTCAGCAGTGGACATCCTAGGGCTGGATATGATGATGATTGGAAAAGGTGTTTTATAAATGCCTGACAGTTTAAACTTGAGCGTAAAAGTCTGGTTTATTATTCAAGCAGAATTTCACTAGTAAAACAAAAGACGATAAAGTAAAGCCTTGACGTACATAAATACATTTGTAGCAGCCCCAGCGTCGGTTGTCCAAGTAATACGTGGTGAATTCAATTCATTTAGCTCCAGACAAAAACTGTCGTGCAAATGCGAGCGTTGATCAGACGGGCAAAAACTATTATATCATTTGTAACTCATTTGCGGGCCGTGTCAATGGACTTTGAGAGTTTTTTGTTTAATATAATTAAGAGAGTGTGTTTCTGATGAAGTGGCCGATGGTGGTACATAAGATATAATATAATGAATTACTCTCAATTACAGCCGGAAGGAAGAACGATATATATTTGGTGACATAACTTGCGAGTAGTGGTCAGTCAGGCGGGTACTATAAAGTACCCTAACTATTTATGATTTTTATTTGCGCTTGCAACACCGGGGTTAACACTCGCGCGTTGCCCGATGAGTTCTGGCGACCTTACTCACGCGCAGGAACACAACTATAAGTTATTTGGCTGCGGTATTCTGTAAGGTGGAGGTACTTCTCCAGTCGAGCTGCTCTCTGAGCGATATATCACTATGCTCTACCTCTCAAAGATCACAGATCCTTATAAAACATTATTATTATAATATAGTTGGTATTATTACATACTAGCTGTTCCCCACGGTTTCCGTGGTGGGACAAAAAGTATCGTATGTTTATCTATTTTTATCAAAAACGATTTGTTGTTCCGTGGCAACGTAACAAACAACAAATTCACTTTCACTTTTATAATATTAGTGAGAAAGTAGAAAGTATTTTAGGTAGGTAAAATATTTTGTCTTTTTGTATAGGAAAACTTATCCAATAATAAAAAATAAAGTTTAATTAAACTATTCTTGCCAGTTAAAGGGCAGTAGATGATGCCCCTCCCGTAAAAGTCAACTGCACAGGAATCAACTAACTTTATAAACTCATTCCTCTCTCCTGGTTTAGAATTAAAGTTTTTACCATGCAAGAAGTTATACAAACTCCGAAAAAGTGTGATAAATTTGCTGCAGACTTTTTCACACCCACCATGCTCCCCAGACGTTTACTTTTTCCAGTTTTCATAACTTTTCATAAGGTTAAAGCAATAAACTTTTAATTCACCAATTCCCGTGCAGTCAACTTTTATAGAAGAAAGATCCTAGTTAATTTTAATTAAATAACTATATAAATGGAGGGGCATCAACAAACTGCTTTTAATGGCAAATATTTAGAACAGAAAAATCGGTTAAATTTTCATTAAAACGGTAATTTCATAGGTACCTAGTTCGCCAGCAGTAGTATTTACAACTAGCTGTCCCCCGCGGTTTCACCCGCGTTGCCGAGAACAAAAGTAGCCCATGTCCATACCATAGGCTATCTGCGTACCTAATTTCATGGCGATCGGTTCAAGGGTTTAGGCGTGAAAAGGTAACAAACAAACTCACATTTATAATTTTAGTTAGGAGTATTTCGTGATTAAAAACAACTGAAAGATGACATAAACGATAAGTTTTACTTAAGGGAGACCCTTTGAGACGGCTGTACATCCCACCTACACTGTTCAGAAGTGAATTCAGATGTACAGTCGATAATGAACTTACAGTCATCTTAAACTTAGGAATTCAAATAAAGGGACCAAAGATATTGTCTAAGTTTAAAATCTCTAAGGATTACACCATCTCTGTGTTTGACGAAGGACAAAGTCAAAGTCAAAGTCAACCGTATACCGTTGTACCGAGTAGATGGGAAACTCCTTTAATGTCTTCATAGGCTTTAGACATGTGGTATGAATTCCGGTTTCAGGAAAAAAAAAATGCCATTTTATAAATTGGAATTGGCAACACACGTAATCGGAAATTGAAAAAACAAAAACATTATAATTTAATATTGTATTTTTTTTACATACGATTCTGTTTTACTTTTGTTGCGTTGTAATAAACTCAAAGCCTTTGGTGATAAAAATTACTTTCCTGTATCACATTTATTTCGCGTAAAATACTTGAATGGAAACACTGACACGAGGTCACTGATTTTCTTAGATATATGTTCTGGAGTCAGCTTGAATCAAAGTTCTTTTTGAAAAGAGTAATCGCTGTTTATTAGCTCTTCATAGCAAATGCAACTTTTTGAACCTTGCCTTAGAGTCAGACTTCATAAATGCCTCGAAGGTGTATGTCAATAAAATATTTTTGAATTGATTTTAATTTTAGCATGTGGTGGCTTAAACAAAGTAAAGTAAATGAGTGTCAATTCTATTAGACATCTTAATCTTGCGCCGATATTTTGGGGTCCGGAACCTTCAGTTCAGTGTTCCGCTTACAAATTAGAAGGGATAATCGCTTTTGCATAAAATAATCTACGGGCCGGGATCGCGTTAAGGGTTAAATTACATATTTCTGGTAGGAGCCAGATAATGTTGAATTTGTTTGTGAATTTTGCGTAATGACAAATTGGTTACTAGTTAGTAATATTAATCAAGGCATTCCTGGATTGGAGACCTCCTAGGTGGCTTGACAACTCCAACAGTAGGTTGACCACGAGCCTACCTCCACCAATCTGCAGTGGGCATGCGTGGTAGAGTAATTCCATTTAACCTTCATTCGTGAAAGGAGTCATGTGCTCAGCAGTGGGACATAAGGCTATAAAGAAGAAGAAGAAAAAGTTGAGGTACACCAAGGAGTACATTATAATAACAAAAAATAGTATCACGTATATCAAACCTCCTTTGACCAATCTAGCATTGCGCATACCAAAGAGACGAGATAAAATAACCCAATGTCCTATATAATTTTTTTTATACAACATTGTCGGCACACAAGCATTGGAACGCTTGTAACCAGGGGTAGGATCACTCGCGCGTTGCCGACCCTTCCCCCCACCCCGATGAGCTCTGGCGACCTTACTCACGCGCAGGAACACAACTATAAGTTATTTGACTGCGGTATTCTGTAAGCCCACCTTACGTGGAGGTACTTCCCCAGTCGAGCTGCTCTTTGAGCGACATATCGCTATGCTCTAGCTCTCTTAAAAAAGCTTTTTATTAACCCCATTTGAACAGTTCTTCACCGAAAATACCTGTTTAAATCTCAACAGTGACATGTGAACTCATCTGAATTGTAGTATATACTTCACTGTCATTCACCAGTCCTATCCACCAACCTCGGATCGCACGCAAATCCCCAACAAAAAATATGCTTTAAAATTAAATTGTTAAATGTGTCTGGCTGGATGATAAGGGTGGTCACACTCGACTCGAATACAATTCCATATAAAAAGTTTGTTTGTTTTTTTTGTTGGTACCTTAGTTAAATACTGCGAAGGTTGTAGAGTACTTTCAGTTACAGTCTATGTAACTCTTACAGTCAGCCAACGGACACGTCTAGACAGGGCAATCGTGCGGGGTTTGCCATACACTCGCTTGGGACACAATGCAGCAATGACGAATGCCTATACAAAAGAGGCATTTCGCGTGATTTCAAACGCGATGGACCACTGTATGTTTTTTGCGCTGTGGTGGTAGTTGTACACATGTGTGTAGAATAAATGGTAAATGGTTTAAGTTGAAAATGCTGAGTTTCTTGCCGGTTCTTCTCAGTTGAAGGCTGCTTTCCGAACCGGTGGTAACTTCAGTAAATTCGACCTTCATAAGTGCCCTCCTAGGGCCTAAACTGAATAAATGGCTTTGACTTTGACTTTGACATTGAAAATCTGCGACCGAGCCTACTTATGAGTCTAGATTTTGTAGAGCTAATAATACAACTGTAACTTACACGCATCCTCACACACACACACTCACACGAATAGTACCTACTCATAAGTTTGTTAATTTGTTCCTTTATGTACAATTTTTCTAGACTTCTTCAAAGACTACAAACTAATTCATAAACAAAATAGCTATGGAAGAACGGAACCTCCTAATAAGAAAATCTCAAAAGTAGATATATGTACTGTGATAAGTTACTGAAATGAACATTATATTTTATATTATTTTTAATTTACTATATTCGGCAGTTCTTTAAGTCACTTTTGGCTTTAAGTGTTTACTACATTAGGTAACTATTTTTAACCGACTTTAAAAAAAAGGAGGAGGTTCTCAATTCGGTTGTATTTTTTTTTTTTGGATGGATTTTAATGGATGTTCAATCATTACTCCGTCATTTATGAACCGATTTGAAAATTTATTTTTTTATTAGAAAGGGTATACCTTCAGATTGGTCCCATTTTTTATCAAAATTTAGTTCTGACGATGGGATCCTGAGGAATTGAGGGCAGCTGTTCCGGCAGCTGCAATTGAGAGCTAGTTCCTTCTAGGCTTTGTGTGCTTACCACCATCGGCCACATCATCACTTACTATAGTGAGATTGTGGTCAAACACAAGCCTAATCAAAGTATAAAAAAAACTCCTCAAATATTATAGGTATATACATAGCGATTTTGGTATTTTCGGTAACAAATCAAGCATTTGCATTCAGAAAGTATCATTTAACGACGATTAACGATTAGCGACGACCACCGGACCTTCTCAATGATCCTACCTATTTCTGGGAATAACTTCTTTGTTTACGAACCGATTTTAATAAATTCTTTTGCATTGGATTTAGTATAGCGTCAAAATGGTTCCATTTAAATTTCATTGTTATTGGACAGTGGACTCCGAAGATATACCAGATAGGAATAGTGTAGTGAGTGATTGGGGTATAGTTAGGCTTATGACAATTCCATTACGAGGAGGTACCTAACTATGATCAAGGACGTGTTGGACTGGACTGGACTTGGACTAGGAATGCATACAACGGAACTCCTTAGTGACAAACAGCTTGAACGTGTAAATTCAGTACCAATGGATATTATCTCATGGCAAAATTTAAAGGCGAACATTATAAAGAGTATCATTTCTGGCAATGCTCTTTGACGAAAGAGTCTGTGTGGCCTACTCAATAATTTATTTGATTCTAAATTAGACAGTCCTTCAAAGGTTTTTACACGACTGCCAGCTAAATACATACACATTTAGGGTTTAGGCTTCTAGGGTTTTTTTTTATTTCCAAGATCTATAACAGCTACATCAAGTGTAGTGCCTTGTAACTTGTGCACCGTGACGGCCCAACTCTTACGGACTTTCATTCATATTTTTTCAACGTTTCTGTTTCTGTACGGTTCTGTTTTATTCCGTTTCATCTAGCCGTCGTTTCCGCATTCGAAAAGCTGCCTTTCTAGGTCTACCCATATTCGAAACATAAAAGTGTTAAATAAAAATAATATATAAATAAAAAAAAACCGACTTCAAAAACTGAAAAGCATAAAATAAATATTTTCTTCCTACATCATTTTGAAGTCGGTGCCAAGTAAAACATTAAAATTACTAAGGATAACACAAAACACAAAACAAAAACAACAAAAAATTGCTACGAAAACATTTTAAAACCAATCATCTAGACACGCGGGAGCGTGTCAAGCCAAGTTCAAGAAACAGAACTGGCGAGCCGCACCGTGTGTAATATTACACGAACCATTTGGAGCCACTTTTGACCCCCTCATAAATCAAAAACTATTTTACATAAACGTATCAAATTTGGCTCATATATTGAGACTTGCAAGATACATATGTGTTCTAAATTTCATAAGCTTATCTCAAACGGTTATTTAGATATTAATGTCCAAAATTCCTCATTTTTATCATTGACTGACCTATAGACCAAAACTCTAACCCAGTTCCAGATGACCTAGAGAGTTAAAATTTGGTATGCAGATAGGTAATTAGATGAATACAAAGGAATAAATAAAAAACTGGCAATTTTTAAATAATTAGATTCTATTATGAACGCTTAACATAAATACCTAATATTACTTAGGGTACCTACGTTATTAACTGGGATTAATTATTATTTTTATATTTAGCGCACATCAATAGTGTAATAAAAACATTACCTACTCATAAATAATGATAAAATAATATTATTATATTATCCCACCAAAAACATAAATGTAAAAAAGGAAAGCCATGTTCAATACAAAAATTATTCTCTGCTGTGGGCTTGGCAATGCAATTGTTTTATATTTATAAAGTCTACTTTTAGTTTTGAATTTGTCCTTTTAAAAGGACCCACGGCGTTACGAGGATATGTACTTACCTACAAAAAGTAATGATATCCCACCAAAAACATAAATGTAAAAAAGGAGAGCCAAGTTCAATACAAAAATTATTCTCATCTGTGGGCTTCGCCGCAAAAAGAATGGAGATCTGAGATTGAGTGCCAAGTTCTATGCAAAATCCAAATATGTAGTCTAATGGCTGACTTGGCTGGTTTTCCTATACGAATTATATAGCCTTCGCATGTTCTAAACCTGTTACCTTTCGGTTCTTATTTTATTATTCCGAAAATTTGGCTTGCTGGTAGAAACTACCCATCGAACATAAGGCTCTTCCATGACTGTGTAAAAGTAGGTACTTAATAATCATTCGATATGGGAAAACCAGCCAAGTCAGCCCTTAGACTACATATTTGGATTTTGCATAGAACTTGGCACTCAATCTCAGATCTCCATTCTTTTTGCGGCGAAGCCCACAGATGAGAATAATTTTTGTATTGAACTTGGCTCTCCTTTTTTACATTTATGTTTTTGGTGGGATTCACACTAACTCGAAATATTATAAAAAATAAATTAACCTAAAGACAACAATATTATGACAACTTAACCAAATTTAGTATGTGTTTATAGATACTACTTAACTATAAAGAAAACTCGCTGAAACAAAACAAATCAAGAAAGTAACCTGAAGACCAAGTCATTTTTATGTTTTACTTGGCACCGAATTCAAAATGATGTTGATAGAAAATATTTATTTTATGCTTTTCAGTTTTTGAAGTCAGTTTTTTTTATTTTAAAATTATTATTGTTAGCATTCCCACAGCGCACAATCTATGTACAAACCTACCTATACTTATCTATATAAAACAAAGTCGGATTATCTACACAATGTATATAACTCAAGAACGACTGGACCGATTTTTACAATCTTTGATTTGTTGGTTTTGTCTTTGCCCCGAATAGCAGAATAGGCAATTTTTTACCGAAACTCGGGTGAATCCGCGGTGAACAGTTAGTAGGTACAACATAAATGAATATTTTGTGATTGCAGCGTATTGTAGGGTCGAATGTTGGAATTATGGCTTTTTTGTAAAACGTGTGCGTTGCTAGTATGTAGGATTAGAAGACTTCGTTCATGAAGTTCTAGAACGGATTAACATACATAGTGAAACCCGACGGATGAATTTTGTATTAAACATAATATTTAGGAAAGCCTTCGCGACTATAAATGACACGGTTTTGCATACAAAAGCGGTTATGTAGCTATTTTCAGCTCGATATTACCCTTCACTAGGGCTGAGACGGTGTTTAAGATGTTTGTCCTAGAACCTAGGGTGAACTACTCATTAAGTTTTACAGTAGTTCGACTTTATTTCTTTTATTTTTATTTAAATAGCAGTAAGTTGAAATAAAAGTGAATAAAAATCACCCCTAAATGGCGGTATATTTTTATACAGAAATAAACGTTTTTTTTTATATTTACTGTAAATAGGTTTGTATTTTTCACGATGAAAGTGATGGTGTAGCCAAAAACTAGAAAGAAACTGGCTCTCAAGTGAATCTGATGGAACACAGCTTGAGGGTGGTAGCCAGTCAGGCGGGTACTACGATATACTCTACCACCGTGCGTCACTCATCCACACAAGCGTGGAACCGCGGGCAAATCATTATAAAAAAAGATATTTAAATACTTATTAATTTTTTGAATTGTAGGTACATTGAATCATTTGCAATTTTGTTAAAATATAACCAAAATATTCATATATAATTCTGATAAAAATGTAACCTTGCTGAGTTTCTTACCGGTTCTTCACAGTTGAAGGCTGACATCTGTAACTTCAGTAAATTCGACTTTTATAAGTGCCCTCTTAGGGCCTATACTGAATAAAAGTCTTTGACTTTGACATTGAAAACAAACACACATCCTTATCAGTAAAACTAGTATGAGAGGTTCCTTTTATAACGTTGGATAATCCACATCTACGCAAGTAGGTGAAACTGCGGGACAACGGATAGTTACACATATAAGGCGATATTTGAAACGTACTTTTAACTCGTGTCGTGCAGTAAAATGTTGAAATCTCACGATTACATAATATTTGAGTGTTTTCGGAGGAATTTCGATTATTATCATGTTTCGTAACTGCTGTTTTTATATCGTATTGAAATATTTGCATTTATATTAAAACCGAGGTAAGAGACGTGCTAAGCTTCAGAAGCTTTTTTATTGGCAATTTCCCACGGGAGCTTTTTTGAAAAATATCCTTCATGTAATCTAAGCTTTATAAGCTCTCTCTGAAACTGAAACCTGTAAAATCCAATGTTCTGCTTGGAATAAACGGAAATGTGTCATCTTGTCAAACACTAAAAAGGGGTTTGTTTATCTGACAGAAAGCTATATATTTTTAGCTACGTGTTATTGTGGTATATCTATACTAATTTATACTAATACTCTATCTGTTACCTTTTTCATAAACTGCTATGCTATGGAGAGGGACATAGGCTACTTTTATTGTCTCTGGAACGCGAGTGAAACCTCGGGGGGACAGCTAATAATTTATGAAATAACATTAATAGTAGGTATGTAATTCATAGTTTCATTAAATATAAATAGAAACAGAAATTATGGAGTTTAGGAGACTGGAAACTCATGATCAACTGTCATTTCGTTCGGCCTCTCCTGTGGCCTCTGAGGGCTGGCATATACTTAGCCCAAAGAATGTAATGTATATTATTTGTAATAGACAAAGTAAATCTATATTATTTTTACCAGTTACTCACTAAATTCTTAAGCAGATTTAGCTTTTAATTAATCTTTTGCGAAAGTGAAAATTAAATATTTAATTAACTTGACTAGACAACTAAAGATACGTTATCAACACATTTATTTAATTTATAATAAATAATAATAATTACAGCCTATATCTGCCCACTGCTGAGCACAGGCCTCCTTTCACGAATAAGGGTGAAAGGGGAATGGGCAAATACTCCACCACGCGTGCCCACTGCGGATCGGTGGAGGTAGGCTAGTGGCAACCTACTGTTGGAGTTGTCACCTAGGAGGTCTCCAACTAGCTTAACGACCATCATAATTAAGTGATAACCGAGACCAACAGCTTTACGTACCTTCCGAAGCACGGAAACGCTCAAGATGAAATACCACTAGGCGGTCACCCATCCAGGTACCGGCCAGACTGGACGTTGCTTAACTTTGCCGATCGGTTAAGAACGGCTAATCAAGCTACGCCACGAGCGCTTCAATGCGCGTTAAATAATCTACACTTATATATTTATATTTTAATATTATAAAGAGGAAAGATTTGTATTATTGTATGTTTGTTACGAATAAACTCAAAAACTACTGGACCGATTTCAAAAATTCTTTCACCATTAGAATGCTACATTATCCCTGAGTAACATGGGCTATATTTTATCCCGGGAACGCGGGTGAAACCGCGCGGAAAAGCTAATATTGTATGTGAGTTGAAGTGTTCCTCTACACCAAAACAAAATTACATTTAGAAAATCGCTTCTGAATTTTAATCCGAGAAACAATTTAGAAAAGTTAAATACTCTTTTTGTTACCTCAATCGGTCAAAAGTGCTACAAGCCCGCTGGAAGTAAACAAAAATGTGCAAAATGTTCATTATATCGTTCAACTGAGGCTGTTAGAACTTTGGAGTTGGGACTGATAAATATTTGATACGAAACGACAGACAGTACTTCTTATTATCATATATAATTTAACCTTTGAAACATTTAGTATTTATGGATTACTAGCTGTCCCCCGCGGTTTCACCCGCGTTGCCGAGAAAAAATGTGGCCCATGTCCTTCTCCATACCATAGGCTATCTGCGTACCAAATCTCATCGTGATCGGTTTAGCGGTGTAAGCGTGAAAATAATAAACAATCAAACAAACAAACTCACTTTCGCATTTATAATATTAGTTAGGATTAGGATAGTTAGGATAGTTAGAATTAGGATATCACAAACCCTTCTGATTATTTATTTGCTTGTTTTTAATTGATAATATATTTTATAATATTTGTAAAGTACTTTTTTAAAAAAATATTAAAACTAAAATGGTCAGATCATAAAATTGTAACCGTGCTGTGATTCTTGCCGGTTCTTCTCAGTTGAAGGCTGACTTCCGAACCGGTGGTAACTTCAGTAGAATCGGCCTTCATATGTAACCTGATATTTTATGTTTTAAATTGTCGAGTAGTGAATGCATGTACCTTCTTAAATTATTATAAATTTAATCGTTATTGTTAAAAAGGCACTGTATTAAAAACAATAGGTAACATCGAGTGGGTCCACGTTAAATAAATAACTGTCGGTCGAGGTTTCATTTCCCTTTCATGAATATTTTCGCTGTATTACGCTGTAGTCGTTGTTTGCCAAATAAAATAAAATTCACCCAGCCTCAGCTTACTGAGTTATCACGTACACACAGGTAGTGTCGTGTTACATACGTTTATGTATATAGCTTTTATTAAGTTGTAGGTATGCTGGGTTATTTTGCGATGTTAGTTACATGAGTATTCCGCGAGAGGCGCTGTTGGTACAGCGCTGAGTGTGTTTTTATGAAGAAATGTAAACGCTATGTGTTGCTAACGTAAAAAATCTCGGTAGAATCGATTTCTGTTGAAATGGTCACGTATTTATAGACCACTTTTCTGTTATTGTCAAACAATGTGTCGTTATTTAATGTGACAATTTTATAGTATTTTTTTAATAAGATAAGAGTAGATATGGTTGTAGGTTATAAAAATACCTACAACCTAAGAATAATTTTACGGAAAATGATACATTTTCGGCTGTAAATTAAATTCTGTTAGCGGTTAACTTATTAAATATTGATGTCTAAAATACTAGTTTTCACCCCGCGTTTTCACCCGCGTACCCCAGGGATCTTATGTTTTCCCGGGATAAAAAGTAGCCTATTTTCTTCTCCATACCATAGACCAAATTTCATCGCGATCGGTTCAGCGGTTTAAGCGTGTAAAGGTAACAAACAAACAAACTCACTTTCGCATTTATAATATTAGTTAGGATTAGGAGTTGTGCACAAACCTTCGAAACAGCTAAATGCTGTCCATGACCATTGCTGAGTTTGTTGCCGGAACCTTCTGGAAACTTACTGCCAATTTCTCCCGCTAGAGGCGCCACTCACACGATTGGTTACAATGACAAGACGTAACTAATGTTACATTAATTACGGCGCAAATATAGTAACATAGATACAAGCTATATATTTGAGCCGTTTGGGGTTGACACTCTGGGTCCGTGGGGGTCGAGAGCTCACCATCTTTATCGCGAAATATCCAAACGCCTGGTCGAAGCAACTTGTGACCAGTATGCTGGCTTATATTTTGGTCAGAGAATCAGCGTTGCCATCCAACGTGGCAATGCCGCCAGCATTCTGGGTACGCTGCCTTCTGATAGCGACTTTTTAAATTTAGACTATTTTATGTAACAAAGTGATTATTGTATTTATAGTTTTAGTATAGAGAAATATATCATGTAAATATTTGTTGTAAATAAATACATTAATTAAATTGTGACATTCCATTAGACATATTTCGGTGGCGCCATCTACGATTATCTTTGCTCCAGAGCCAAATCGAATGAATTAGTTTTGAGTTTATGTTTACTGTTGTTGTAATACTCCCTAAGTTGGTAGTATCATGCAGTAATCCGCACAATAAGAAACGGACTAAACCCGATTGAGTTATTCTTCAATTTTATTTTATTTTAATTGACCCCAATGACAACTGAGATGTCAGCATATCTGAATAAGGGAGGATTACACTTACCTGTCACTCAGTATTTATGGACGTAGGTACTTGTGTCAGTTTACGCAATATAGCGGCAATTTTTGTTTGTCTATAATTTGATATCTAAGATAGTGTAAAGCCGGCATTATGTTGTTAGTCGATGCGATGTGGACGGAGCGTTAAATATTGTGGTTGAATATTGCACGGTCTAACGCGTCCACCTCAATTTTCTGAACGAGTATAACAATATATTCAAAGGAATGAGTTTTATTATAAAAAGTAAATTAAGAATTTTCAAGCCCCTTCAAAAAGTATCTAAAAGATTTTCTTTTTATACTACCGTTATGTTCAAGGGTGACAAACAATTAGGTACCGCCGCGTTGTTGGCGAGCTGTCAAATCACGGGCTCTGTAATAGAATCACAGACCCCGCGATTCCGTTCCTTTTACATATCATTAGACGAACAATTTAGCAAATTTTTTTACAAAAGGAAATGATTTAAAAAATAAATTTAATTTTGGAGGTTTTATGAAAACACTGCAGTTCACTTTGTTTATAGATCTTTTGTTTTACACCTATTAAGTCAAGAAAGCATAGAAACTTTAAAAAATGTCCACAATCTCATCATAGTAAGTGAAGTTGTAGCGAGAGGTAAACACAATAAGAAGAAACTAGCTCTCAAGTGTAGACCGACTATTCATAAGTTTGTGAAATTATAAAAAAAAAACCTGTATTACGGAATCGAAGACGTACCTATCAGTAATTTCAATACGAATTTATAAGAGACACCTTGAAGTTTATTTCTGAGGCCTCAGGCCTATTTCCTTTGATTTAGTCCTCACGCCCGGGAGTCGAGATCAAAGATGATCTGTAATTTAATCAACTTGGGAATTCTTTTTGGTATTACAAATTGATTTTGCAAAGTAATTTTTTAACATAGTTAGTTTTCTTATGGGATATAGATAATTAGATAAATTTACCGAATCATCCTAATCCTAACTTTTAATATTATAAATGCGAAAGTGAGTTTGTTTGTTTGTTTATTACCTTTTCACGCCTAAACCGCTGAACCGATCGCGATGAAATTTGGTACGCAGATAGCCTATGGCATGAAGAAGGACATGAGCTACTTATGTTCTCGGGAACGCGGGTGAAACCGCGGGGGATAGCTAGTTGTAAATAATGATGGAACGCTGATAATTTGTAAATAAAAGGGTTATAAACTAAATATCTGTATGCTTGTTTGTAACTCATTAAAAAAGAACTCATAAAGACTCAACAGTTTTGGATAAACCTTGGCACATCATTAAATCAAACTTTGGATTAAAACATGATACTTTTTACCCCTGAAAATTATACTAACTTTTCAAGGCAGGCAACAAAACTGAATATATAAACGGCTGAAAAGTTTACCGTATTAAGTAAATAATTATTTTCAAAGAACTGGATACAACTGCGACATAATAATACTGAAAGATTAGTTTTTCCGCAGTTATTAATATTATATTATATTACTTTTTGCCACCAAACTTTATTTTAATATACAAACTTTTTTTATGAATAGGTCTATATTCGACTATAATCTCATCATGGTAAAGGATAAATTTCTTTCTATAAGTCATTTATTCAGTCTTACACTTATAAATGTCAAAGCTACTGAAGTTACCATCGATTTGGAACTCAAGTCTTCTTGTTCTATTTATTTATTCGGATAAAAACGTTTGGCTCTCTCTCGTAGCTTTAAATCAGCGCCGACCCTGGGCAGCACCTACCCTGGGCAGTGCCGACCCCGGGCAGTACCGACCCTGGGCAGTACCGACCCTGGGCTACACCTACCCCACACACCCTTGGGCAGAGCTAGCAAATAACGACTACCACCAACACAGCGACATCAGAGCCATGTTAATTTACTCCACCTATTTATCGAACCAGCGTTTTCCGACGACCTTTGCTACGTCTTACGCAGGCCGCCCAAGACCGGTCCTGTTGGAGATCCATAGGGGAGGCCTATGTCCAGCAGTGGACGTCTTGCGGCTGAGATGACGATTATTTACAAACCTGCCCAACCTCAATTAGGCAACGCTGACTCCCCACATTCCTACGTATGTAAAGTCCAAGATAATAGCATTATCAAGGGGGTTGGCTACAAAACCTACTAGAAAGCAACTGGCTCTCAAGAGCAACAGTTGGAACACCCGTATGTGTTTGGCGAAAAATTTTCAACTTCAACTACTACCAGTGTGTACCAACAGGCTTTGTCCTTCAAGGCTTTGTTGTGTGCTTACCACCTTGGGCCACAATCTTACCACCTATACATAAAGAAAAAAGGGGAAACCATTCTAAAAGGTTATAAACTGTACAAAATATCAGTGACATTTCTCCTATATTCATAAAAAAAACATTGTTTATTTTTTCTGCTGTTACGATTACATGAATTTTACGAAACCAATGTCATAAAAGGAAGCCCAAAATAAACTTGCCAACTCTTTATTTCTGGCTAAGATTTCGGTTGAGGCATTCTACTTGTTTTCATAGAACAGTGGCTTGCTACATTGCGACATGACTTACCCTGATTTCAAACTTCAAAAAGAAAAAAAAACTTTCTCAGAGAAGCCAACATAATGAACAACGCTTGCGTAAACGCAAAATTAAATATTTCATGTTATAAATTCGTTGTTTTTGTATACTCTGGCAAACTAGCTAAAGTTATAAGGATCTTGGTGCCAGAGTTCAGTTCGATTCCCATGGATTTTGTGTGCGTGAATTTGTATGTTTGTTCTAAAGAAATAAGAAAGAAAGGAAAACTATTTATTGACCCACAAAGTACATGTCTAAAAACTAATCTATACTAATATTATAAAGCTGAAGAGTTTGTTATTTTGGTTGAACGCGCTAATCTGAGGAACTACTGGTTCGATTTGAAAAAATATTTTAGTGTTGGAAAGCCCATTTATCGAGGAAAGCTATAGGCTACTTTTTATCCCGGGAAAACATAAGATCCCTCGGGAACGCGGGTGAAACCGCGGGGCGGAAGCTGGTAGGTGTATAAAGGTTAAAGGGCTCTACGTGATATATATGCGAAAGTAACTCTGTCTGTCTGTTACCTTTTCACGCCTGAACAATTGAACTGATCGCGATGAAATTTGGTACGCAGATAGCCTATGATATGGAGAGGGACATTGGCTACTTTTTTTTTCGGGAACGCGGGTAAATCCGCGAGGACAGCTAGTATCATATAAATAAATAATACTACATAACAAAAAGACGAGGCTTCTAGCGGTTGTTAAGAAATTAATTCTCTAGTACTTTCATCTGGAGATCAAGGGCGGTGAATTTGGCAATGTTGAAAATTTCTATAAATTTACATAGCGAGATTTGAACTTCGCACCTATGTGTAACGTTCATCATTATTATTACACGCAACACATGTCTGTCTGTCTTAACTAATGATTTTGATGCTGTTTACCGTCACAGTTACAAAGGAGCTCCTTGAGAAACGTTGGTGGTTCTTCAAAAAGAGCGTAAAAAGAGCTCTTCAAGGTCGGCAACACATCGCCAATATCCATAGGTGGCGGTGACCACTTACCATCAGGTGGGCCGTCTGCCTGCATGTCAACCTACTGACATAAAAAAACTTCAAAGAGATTGCAGACGTAATTGTTTTCGCAGGTATATAATAAGAATAGTATTTTAAGAGAGGTAGAGCATAGCGATATGTCGCTTAAAGAGCCACGGAATAGGTAAATAAGGCTACCTATTCCATGCAAAGAGCCCCTCGACTGGGGAAGTACCTCCACCTTACAGAATACCGCAGCCAAATAACTTCTAGTTGTGTTCCTGCGCGGGAGTAAGGTCGCCAGAGCTCTGATACGTCTGGTGTTGCAAGCGTTCATAGGCTACAGTAACCATCAGGCGGGTCGTATGCTTGTTTGCCGACAATGTGGTATAAAAAAAATATAAAAAATCATAGAGACCTACTATTAATATCATTAAAGTGAATTTTGGATGTTTGTGACTTAATCACGCATGAACGTCAAAATGGTTTTGAATAAAACTTAGCGCATCGATAGATCATACCCTGGAATAACACATAGGATACTTTTTATCCCGGAAAAACATAAGATCCCTTGGGATCACGGGTGAAACCGCGGGGCAGAAGCTTGTACATTATATTTACAATCTTTTAGCTACCCCTATTAGAATTAAACTGCTGTATTAAAACCACAAAACCTCTTCAAATATAGCAGTAATATTATAATCCAACGAAATACATCAACTATTTCCTTACCCATTCATCTTTCACATGTGAAACTACGGCTGCCTCATGAATATGTAAGTAGGTGCAGGTACCCGGGTACTAGGGGTTGTAAAGGGTACTTGAAGGGAAATTGGGTCGTTCATAGTGGCGGTACATTATGATAAAAGCCGTGTAAATCAGACTCACAGGTGCCGGCCATGTTTGCTGCGCTGATAAAAAATTTAACGATGTAGGTTTAGGTTATGGGATTTGGGCGGTTTTATTAACTGTGTATAGGCTTCAGGGAAGGCTGCTCAGGCCTATGAACTTTAAATGGCCCGCATAAGCATGTTAGAAAATTCCCGCCAAGTTTAGATTTTGATTTAAAATATATACAATTTTGTTTCTTTATTTAACATAAGATGCTCTTTGTTTTAATATACATCAATAACATTTCATAATATTGGATTTTTAATTGCACAAGTTTTAGTTAAAAGTAAGTGATGCTGTTTACCGTCACAGTTACAAAGGAGCTCCTTGAGAAACGTTGGTGGTTCTTCAAAAAGAGCGTAAAAAGAGCTCTTCAAGGTCGGCAACACATCGCCAATATCCATAGGTGGCGGTGACCACTTACCATCAGGTGGGCCGTCTGCCTGCATGTCAACCTACTGACATAAAAAAACTTCAAAGAGATTGCAGACGTAATTGTTTTCGCAGGTATATAATAAGAATAGTATTTTAAGAGAGGTAGAGCATAGCGATATGTCGCTTAAAGAGCCACGGAATAGGTAAATAAGGCTACCTATTCCATGCAAAGAGCCCCTCGACTGGGGAAGTACCTCCACCTTACAGAATACCGCAGCCAAATAACTTCTAGTTGTGTTCCTGCGCGGGAGTAAGGTCGCCAGAGCTCATCGGGGAAGGGGGAAGTGTCGGCAACGCGCGAGTCATAGGTACCCCTAACCTGGTGTTGCAAGCGTTCATAGGCTTACCATCAGGCGGGCCGTAAGCTTGTTAGCCGGCAAAGTGGTATAAAATAAACGATTTTTGATTAAGTTTTATTTTTTTTATTAAAAATTAAATTAAAAAAATTGCACTCCGGGAGTGCCGACAGAAGTGAAAACTTTTTTTTTTGAGAGATTGAGATTGAGCTCTTGTATAAAAATTATTACAATCTAAAATAGTTTTTTTTCTGGATGAGTTTGTTTTGTTTTGGCGCCAAAACTACTGACAGCGTCTAGCGACATTAATAGAGAAAAAAAATAAAAATAAAGAAACTAAACGTCAAACTGCGTCTAGCTCGTAACGGTGTCGCGAGTCCAGAGATTTTACCTCATCTAAAAATATGCGTACCTACCGCGCTAAAAGTTTACACTTCAAAATGTCAGAACTCTAATAGGTACTTGTTTGGAAAAATACTTTAGCAGAGAGGAGCCGGCAGTAAACTCTACAATTACCCTTTTATTTATTTATTTATTTAGTTTACATACACCAACAGTACACATATGAAAATGACATTGTCTAAGCTAAAAATTATTATGACAGTATCATAATGTAGTACAGATATTATGTGCACCCATTATAGGTGTACACAGCATTTACAAAAGAGAAGCGCAACTAGTTTCAGGTACAACAAGATAAAGTAAATTAACACTATTAAA
Organism: Tetheella fluctuosa; assembly: GCA_951216915.1. Lineage (NCBI taxonomy): Eukaryota > Metazoa > Arthropoda > Insecta > Lepidoptera > Drepanidae > Tetheella > Tetheella fluctuosa. The sequence goes on along the minus strand of OX578233.1, from coordinate 10,103,997 downwards.
TTGTGAGTTTCAGAACATTAGATCATAAATAAGTGTTAATAATTATATTATATAAAATAAGAATAAAAACTCATTCATTTTTCAGGGTTCGAGGCTCGCCGATTTGCTCGGATTTTATCATCCAAGCTCATCGAGGCTTCCTGAGACCGACGGGCTGGGAGCCGCCAACGCATAAGCTTGGCCATTCAAAAAGGGAACGCTGCCAGCCTGTTGGGAACCTTGCCTATCGACAGCAGCGAGGGCTTTGAGGATGTTTTCTATGTATCATAGTTTGTATTTTATACAATGATTGTAAATACTTGTTGTTGTTACGTCATGTCTGTACTAACCAAACCAATGTATGATCATCTGCGTATTATGACACATGTTTTTGCAAATACAATAATTCTATTCTATTCTAAATTAATTGATTAACATAGAACTTACACTCATTACATAATATTTACATTCTAATCTCGCTGACAACAATTTGTGTGCCACAGAGGCAAAAGAGCATCGTAGACTCTATAAAAAAATTCAACAATCTGCTCGCAAGAATGACGCGAGTCTGAAATGACAAACGGGGAGACTGTCCACCTGATGGTAAGTGGCTACCGTCACCTATGGACATTAGCAATACCAGTGGGATTGTCAATGAGTTGCTGACCTTTATAAAGCCTAGAAGGCAACTGGCTCTCAAATGCAACCGCCAGAACACACCAGTACCAGGTACTTGGCGACAAATTTCAAGCTTGTATGATTCGAATCTACGTCTTTCGACACGGCGTTCGACGTCACAAACACTGAGCCATCATGGCTTTACATATTTAAATATGGTGTGTACATTTATGTACCTCTCAGAGTATTTATAGAGTATTTTGTAATTGTAACAAATGTTGGGCATAATGTTTTCTTTTCATCACGTATGTGTGTGTGGGCGGCGAGTGGGGTTATGAAGAAAATTAGAGCTGCAACATTTTTTTATGAAGATACTAGCTGTCCTCCGCGGTGTCACCCGCGTTCCCGAAACAAAAAGAAGCCCATGTCCTTCTCCATACCATAGGTCATCTGCGTACCAAATTTCATCGCGATCGGTACAGTGGTTTAGGCGTGAAAAAGTAACAGACAGACAAACTCACATTCGCATTTATAATATTAAGTTGGGAAGTTAGGATTGAATGGTTTGTAAAAATAATTAGGATGTGAGCAAGTATAGAGGTAAAAAAGAAATGTAGACCTTTGAAGGGAATGAATAGTCTGACTCTGACCAGTTCGAATGCTTTATCTGTTGAGAAGAGAGGAATTAACTCAGCAATATTACATATTATTATAAATAATTTAAATTCGAATCTCTCTGTCATTTACTGCGTTCCCCGTACTATTAAAATTCAATTAATAAATTAGAATAAAATACAGTAGAATTGTTTATACTTTTATTTGTTTTAGTAACGCGCAAAAATAGAGAAGTATATTAAGATTATAATGAGTCAAATTGCTAATAAAGATTCTGATTAAATTATTAATAAGTTACAAAATAATGTATTTAATTTTTCGCCAACCCTACATGAAACACTCACCGCCTCCCATCTGTATTCGAGTGTTTGATCAAACGTTTGTATTGGCAACGTATCACAAACATAATGACCACTTTTTAGGTGTGACCAGTACAATAAAGTATTGCTACATTTTTATACAACATATAGCTTCCGCCCCGCGGATATGTTAATCCAGAATAAATTCTATCTGTGTGCCAAATTTCATCCAAATACGTACAGAAGTTTTTGCGTGAAAGAGTAACAAACATTCATTCATTAGTAAGATATCCTAATCCTATCCTAACTAACATTACAAATGCGAATGTGAGTTTGTTTGTTTTTTACCATTTCACAACTAAATCGCTGAACCGATCGCGATGCAATTTGGTACGCAGATAGTTGGTATAGAGTATAGAGAAAGACATGGGCTACTTTTTTCTCGGGAACGCGGGCGAAACCGCGGGGGACAGCTAGTCTGCAATAATTCAAACCGATAGATAGATAAGATTTCACATGTAACAGATTTTGTTGAATTCACAAAACTTTAAATTATTATAAGTAAAAAATATTATTGTACGGAACCCTCCTAGCACGAGGCCAACGCGCACTAATCCGGTTTTTAAAAATGGAGGCAGATAGAATATAAAGATATTTTAGCGTTTAAAACAATGCTAGTAACAAAAGCAGTTAAAACTTTAAAAAAATGAATAAGTTAGATATTTACATTTAAACTCCCGTCTTTATTACGTTTAAATAAAATGTACAGTCTTACTTTTCTGTTTGACGTTTAGATAATTTGCATTAAACCGTGTTTATTTCTGTTAATTTATTGTCATGTTTCTATAGATTAGGGATGATGAGTGACACATCAATTCAGATAACTTGTCCCCTCGTTTAAAAGTTGGTAGCCCTGTTATTCCATTATATTGTCAATCAATAGTGCCAACATAAAGGCTAGGGGACAAGGTATGATGAACGAACTGTACTTTTGATGAAATGTCAAAACGATTGGTTTAAATGGAGTTTGTATTAAATACATAGTTATGACGTCAAAATTATAAAGCATCAAAAGTTTTACTTTTTATGGTTAGATTGGTCATCTAAAATCATAAAAAAGTTTTTTTTTTGATGTTTTAAACAATGGTTGGTGTTAGATAATTTATTTTGAATACAGGCATCTTCCCTATTCTGTGAGTGTTGTGTCTGACCTAAATATAATTTGGGTACATACAAAATTATTATTTTTTCTTTTCAGATATCCTATAAATATTATAAATGTGAAAGTTTGTCTGTTTTGATAAACATATTCACACATAAACGCCTGAATTGGGATAAAACTTGGCCCATATAACACATAGGGTATTTTCTCTCGGGAAAACATAAGATCCCTTGGGAACGCGGGTGAAACCGCGGGGCGGTTTTTAGTTTAGTATAAAGCGTATGTTAAGAGAGATTTTATATAAAACGAGTTTAGTATTTAGGTACAGACTTGTCCGAGCAGGTTAGCTAACCTAGCTACACTTGCAGACGTTATTTTTATTTTTATGATGACCACTTCACATCAAGTGTTGTTTTACATTAAAAAACTGGCTAAGTGCGTGTTGGAACACGCGTTGGATAGGGTTCCATAGTCGATACGATGTGGTCCAATCTAAAACCTAAGACTGAACATAAATGAATTAAAAACGATAAGCAGTCATTGTATATTATACTGAAGTCTTCCATCGACTATTGCTCGTAAACTAGTAAAGCCTACTACATACCGGTGATGCTTTTTCTTAAATTAAATTCATATATGCTACTACTGTGTATATTTTCTGATCTTTAGAAGTAGCTATTTTACCCGTACGTAAAGTGGGAGGGGGGGGGGGATGGGCGCCGAAAAAATATTAATTGAAGCTTGATCTTTCGTAAACAAATCATTATATCTAAGAAATATTTGAGACACACCTTTATATTCTTAAAACCACTGTATTTGCGTCAAATATACCTGTGCAAAACATCGGCTTGATATCACTGGTAGACTACGACCTAGATCTAAGAAGGGCTAGACGACACTAGGTACAGACAGACAGACATGACAAAACTATAAAGGTTCCTTTGAATTCGGAACCCTAAAAAAGTAATTCGTTTTTATTCTAGCAGACAAAGATTCCAACAGCAACGCGGTTTTAATTAAAAATCTTTCTCCGTACTTAAATTCTAGATGGTACCCCCTAATCTGAATTCATAGGACATAGATGTAGACTGGGGCTATTTGTCACAAACTCGTAACTAATTCATCACTTTTGTAATTAGCGGATACCTAGTAGTTCGTGTGGAAACATTGGGTACCCGGATTGGTCCAAGGATGCCCAAAATGTTTTTTTTTTGAGGAATATTATTCTAAAGTTGTTTTTGGATAATAGAAAATTTTTGCACATTTATTGGGTAAGTAAATAATCTATTTGGATTTTATTATATAATAGCTGTTTGCCCGCGTCTTCGCTCGCGCAGACTTTATAAAATTTCTATAACTTTTTTCCCGTTAGCCAATTTCGATGAAACGAACAGTGGTACCTACTTGTAAAAGTAAATTCCAAAAATCTTTAAATAACAATAACTTTTTTTGCAATATCCGATTTTAATGAAACAATGACTACCTATATTCTACCCCAAATTAATTTGGTTCTGTCTACCTGTGAAATCTACATGAAAATCTTTAAATTGTATGAGCGCCCATACAAGTCAGAGGTCTTTATTAATTGGCGTAACTATGTATGTATGGGGACACGCTTTAATTTTCAACGTTTTTTATTTTTTGGAATTTTTCCTTTATTTGTGCTGTAAGACCTCGCTTTTTCCCAAATTTCGTGATTATAGGTCAACGGGAACTACCATATAGAAATGAAAGGGCAAAAAAAATAACCACTTCTAACCTAAAGTATCCGAGTCGTTTCTGAACAGGAAGAGATTTAAGAAATGTTTTCACCATTTTCTTATTATCTGTATTTTCCCAATATTCCTAGGATTTTCGCGAAAATTCGAATTACCAAAATCATCCTGCGACATCTAATACCTATATAAAATTCTCATGTCATAGTGTTTGTCTGCAAACTCCTTCAAAACGGCTCGACCGATTCTTATGATTTTTTTTGTGTATATTCGGTAGGTCTGAGAATCGGCCGTAGGCAATTCTTTTTTTTTTACCGCTACGCGGGTGAAACCGCGGGGGACAGCTAGTAGGTATATAAACTTTGGACTGCACTTAACTCCATTTCGTAAAATTTGTGACTTAGCTCTATTGATTGGCCTCCAAAGCGACGATTTTTAAAGTAAATCCAGATCAAATGAACAAAACCACAATGGAAAACTAGCATGTCTTTCCTTAGCATGTAAAATCACAGTTATGTCGTAATCGTAATGTAGGTATATCGTATTAATTACTAATACTTACTACTGTCTCACATATATTTATACATAAGAAAAATATCCTTACATGAACACTCGTTGAAAACATTACAACGCCATCTAGTGTCAAAAATACATGACAATATTATATATCAAAGTCAAATAAACCAAATCACAAAGCAAAATCGAAATAGAAGGTAGTTATATAGTTTATTATATGTAAGTATTCCGTAAAGTTATTCGCAATATTTTTTTTTATAATTTTTAAAAGACCGATCGCGTCGTTAGCACTTCCTGACTTTCTATAAAAATCTTAAAATGACGATAACTTCTTTTTACAACATCTGATTTTAATGAAACAAAGCCTGCCCCAAATAAATCTCTGTCTACCTGTGAAAACTACATGCAAATCTGTTCAGTATTTCCGGAGATGTGCGTGAACAAACAGACAGTCAGACATAAAAGAATTCTAAAAATCGATAAAAAATATTTATTACTGCAAAATATATCAATCACACAAAGTTTACATGTTACAAACTAATAATGACTCTGAGAGCTGTGTTGGCTGTAGACCTCGCGCGTTTTTTACGTTTTCAGCACCCATATCTCCGCCATTTTGAAAAAAACCCAAAAACTGAATAGACAAAAAGTCCCATAGAATTCTCGAACCTGCTTACAAAATTTCACTAGAATGATTTGAGAAATGCGACCTGTAGAGGAGAACAGCCGGGCATCAGGACACGCTCGCGCGTCGCGCTCGCTCGGTCAATAGGGAATATGCATGATTTTTTTTTTTATTTCTTAAATTTATCATTTACATTTTTATAACATGGAAAAAAATATAAATAGGCTTGAAAAGAGCCAAATTATTTTTCAGTGAAATTTAAAACATTGAATAAATTTGAGCCGTTCAAACGCCACCATTTAGCGCGCGCTTTTGATGACGTCATTTGTTATGTCCCGCGTTTGTTTACTATAGTGTTTCAGTTACTTCATACGTATTTTCAGTTTTAATTACTATACAAATCATGGAAGTAGTTAAAAAACCATCTTACAAGTATTGTATGGTACCGAAGTGCAAAAACACTATTATTAGTTCACCCGATAAAGTGTTTTTCCGTATTCCATGCGATGCGAAATTACGAAAAAAAATGGTGTAAGATGATGAGAAGGGATATTGTATCTCCATTATCGGTTCTATTTTGTTGTGAAGATCATTTTAACGTAAGTATAGCATATATTTATGTACAGCTTAGTGTGAAAATAGGAGGTTTGGTCTAAAACTAACCTAACCTTGTTTACAAAAGTTCATTAAAAATGTTTCTAAAGAGCTTGCTTATTTATTCGTATATCGGTTTAACGAAATTTTAATGATTGATAATTTATTTCAGGTTAAGGAAGATACAGTTAATTATATTGAATATAACATAACGAAACAGAAAGGAGAAAAATGTAATAATAATAATGTTCACTTGGACATAGCCAACTGCTGAATCACCGTAAGATTCTCGTTCAGATCTGAAACAAACAAGCACTTAAATACTGAAAGAAAATTGTTCATGTAAATCGGAATATCGTATTTATCTAATATTTACAAAGAGTATATAAACATATCATACTTTTGTGAGCTTCAATAATATAATATTATACGAGTAACTTATAATGATATAGACGTAAATTAGGAGTATAAGAACAATTTTTAAATGACAAATGGTTATGTATAGGTTAAGTTTTGATGTAAGTATTATTTAAACATTTATGAATAAAGCCTATGTTATGGACTAAAATATACCATGTAACATAATAATTACCTTGCAGCTTTCACTCAATATATATCCACAAGTAATCACACAGGAATACAGTTTTAAACACTTTTTCTCACAAACACTACTTTAACACAGTATGAATATCGACGCCGATAAATTCAATGACGTGACAATTAACGTCACATTTCGTTTCGACCAATGGTGACCCGGTTTGGAAGTTTGAATTTCCCTCCCTTATTTTTCACTTTTTATGTAATATTTTCTGGGTTTAAATAATAACTGAATAAAAAAAATACCTTTTAAGTATAATGTAATGACAATAAAGAATCTAGAAAAAAATATTTGAGACAAATTTAAATTTTATGCATATTCCCTATTAGACATTACCTTAGTTTCTAATAAATCATATAAAAACAGTAAAAAGTATCAAAATGTAAAGTCCGTATTATAGAACAAGAATCAAACTTGAGAATAGTATCAAGAATATTGTAGTGTTAATAAAAAATATTCCATATTATAGATTTAAATTCCATTATCCAAAACTCAAAACTTACGTTTCGTTATCTCCTAGTTATATAATATCCGCAAGAGATGATATAATGTGATGGTTTACTTACGAGGTTGATGATGACAGGTTATTAAATACGTACCTGGAACATACAAGAAATATCACATATCGTATAATCATTCACAATACTATATAAGGCTACGTCGATATACAAAGCGGATGACGCTTCTTTTTTGGATTTTACGTTTTCATATTAGGTCCCCGGTATGAAAATTAATACAAGTGTGATGTGACCAGTTATTCTCCCTCCATGCAACTTTCTATTATACACGAGTGTGTTTGAATTGGAGACGGGCGTAACGACACCAGTAATCCCCTAACAAAAAAAAAACCGTGTATCTCTGAAATGGCTCTAACGATTTATTTATAGCATTTCTTTCTTTTCCTTCTAAAATACACCGGTAGTATTTGGCGACAGATTTCCAACTTGAGGGTGGTAGCCAGCCAGGCGAGTACTACAAAGTAAAGTACCCTACCACCGTGCTATGGTTTCCTCACGATGTTTTCCTTCACTGAAAGCTCAAGGTCATTAGGATTCAAACCCGCGACCTAGTCACGGTATTCGACATCACTACCACTGAGCTATCATTGTCTTATGTAACCAAACTCGCCCGCATTGTGACGGCAGCCTCACTTGACCGCCCAACTATGACATTGTCAAGTTTCCACCGACCGGTCAAACCCGTTGTAAGCAAACGTTTTACAAGGTCATGGTCCTGTTTAAAATCTTTGTGTCACAGTTGTCATGAACTTGGGGATTACAGCTATGGACCATTATGCGGACCAAGTGGAGTTGGAATTCGTGTAGTCCTTTTACTTCTCAGACTCACTTTTGAATGCCAAATAAATAATATAAATTCAAAATAATAAAATTGTAAGTAAGTACCTACCTAGTTATTTTTGTTTTACTCTCACTAAGGTGACAAACAATCGTCCCGCCTGATTGTAAGCGGTTACCGTAGCCTATTAATGCTTGCAACACTAGGGTATCACTCGCGCGTTGCCGACCCTACAAAAGTCTCTACACACCCAAGGTAAAAAGGTATAAAGTAGGTAAATGCTCCGTGGTAGTGACATCGAATGCCGTGTCAAAGGTCGTGGGTTCGAGTCCTACAATGAGCTAAAGCTTTCGGTGAAGGAAAACATCGTGAAGAAACCATAGCACGCTGCTCATGTTGATAATCTGTCGCCATACATCTACTGTGTGTTCCGGCAGCTGCACTAGAGATTTCTTTCTAGTTTTGTGCTTACCACCTTTAACCACATTATCACTTATCATGGTGAGATTGTGGTCAAATACAAGCTTAACAAATCTGACTCTAAACACAGTTTCAGAAGGTTGATTTTACTACTTTTACTGAAAAAAGCCTTAATTCTAACTGCAATAAAATGAGTAGGTACTCTTTTCAATATAAACTTAGATTTGTCTTACAAGAGCTCGACTGAGAATTAATTCCCTATCGTCAAAAGCTCGTAATTTTAATTAGTTTACAGGCGAGTGTGGCCACAAGGGTCGTTGCGGTCGATACTCGGCAAGTGGCGTGCGGTTTATGATTAGATACACGAAAATTATACGGTGTGGCCACACAATTACTTCATAATTGATAACTGAGAAATTTAAAATGATAAGTCACAAAATGTGGTTTTATATTTTTGCGTATTACTTTTGTATCGTGTTATAGGGGGCTATCGCGTGTGAATTCGTCACTAGAGGCGCTAGTATAGCGCGCGAAAAGATATAGAATATATATTGTGGTATGAATAAGATAAGTAGGTATAACAAATTCAAACAATTATTGTAAAAAAAAAAAACAAGATTGTATTTGCGCGACAATATAGATGTTGTAAGATAACAAATAACAATAATATTATAATATAACATAATCTAAAAAGAGTACGGACCACGAGTCTGTAGAATGTAGATTACTTTAAATAAAAAAAAAATAAAAAAATACGAGTTACGGGTCAATTAATGGCAGTGCTTTGAGACAGTTTTATTTTTCGGAAAATGATGTCCTCTTTTTTTTTCGAACAAAACGGAACTGCGCAAAACTGAGGCATGCTCGATATTTTTACGGTACGGTTTAAGGTATTAAATATGATTTAAATGTAAACATTGTTTTCATGCCCACAATAACAAACTTCGATACTAGGGACCTTAATCAACAGTGGCGCCAACTAGTGAGCACAAATACGGTAGCCCCCAATACACTTTTGTAGCACATAAATGATGACGTAACTGAAAGAAGCCTACAACGGCCTGGCTCTTGAATACCATATTTCACAACTTGGAGAAACCTGTCTAAGCATAGACATCAAAACATTTTTTTTTTCAAAAATTAAATTTCTTCGCAGTCATGAATTTTTACCTCTTAATCCGCAAGTTATTCCACGTACATGAGTGGGGAGATATTCTGTCAGACACTGAAGATATTTGAGTAAGACTCTGGGTACCTGGCTGCCCGGGCGCGGGCGTTGAGTTTCATCTTATGAATAAAACACGAGGCGAACAACGCCCGTCAAAATTTTAAAGAACACCCAATATCTTTCTATCTGTCACAGATGTAGGACACACTAGAAGTCATGTACACAATAATCACTTAGAACTTGTAACTTGCTAGTAAAGGTGAACGAAAGTTTTGTGCCAACTGAAATCTTTTTTATACGCTCGCTTATTTTTTTTAAATGGTTTTATGACGCGCGTTCCATTTGCGAGTCAAGGGGCCCATTAATTTATTCTTACATGTTCATATAAAAAAAAAATGTTATGTCAATTGAAAGGATAATATTGAAATCTTTCAATGAGCAGGAGTTGGTGGAAGCCATTGCACGGTGGTAGGGTTTATAGTACTTAGTAGTATGGTGAAATTGAGGCCAAATACAGGTCAAAAAACAAAATAAAAAATAAAGCCTGGCTGTCTGACTACCAACTACAAATACAAAATCTGTCGCTAGCTGCCGGTGTATGTGCACCTAGGAGGCAGTTCTCTTTTTGTTTATTGCTACAACATCACTTATAATGTTGGAATATGATCAAACGTAAAGTTGAATGGTTTCTAGTTTCTTTTTATATCTGTGCCTAAAGGTGCGCGTGCCCTTGCCCTATAGGATCAATGGGAAATCAAATTATTTTAGGACAGCGGTGCAAGGGACACGGATGATTGGGGACCGCAAACACTTGTATAGTGCCACTTGGCTTTGGTCAACATATTTGAGAAAGGATGATTGTAAATATATGTAGTAAGAGGAGTCAGCTGCGATACGAGTTAACATTTTACAGTACAAAGAGATATAATATTTGGCTTTGTTTTCTTGCGATCTTAGGTCTAAAATAATCTTATAAAAAAAAACAGATTGCTTGTTTGGAAAAGTAACAAAATAGTTCCCTTTGTATTAGATCTTAGAATGTCTGTAAATAATTTCAAGTTATTTGGATGGGTAAAATAGGAGAAAAAATATTTTTCAATTTTAAAAAGGCACATATTCTCGATTTTTTTCTGATGTTTTTTAATTATTAGAAATATAGTTCCCTGGCATAAATCCTCTAGTTTAACATAATATATTTTTTACAAATCTCTCGCATTAAAGAATACAGAGAAAAACTTAATTTAGAATCATCATTTTGCGTATATCGTCGCTTTAAATCTTTTAATTACCGTATCCAAACACCATAACTGCTGATTCAACCCATAAACGAGTGTAAGTACAATAATGCTCGTAAAACAAAAACGGAAGAGTGACATCAGCGCCATACAAACCGCTTCATCAATATCTCGACCGAATTGTAGGTGTATTGAGAGAACAGTCGCTCTTCGATCAGATCACGGGGCATTGATCTCTGTTATGGAGAGTATACACTGAATGATTCTGGATGGTTTAATGGTTTTCTCGTCCATATTATTATAAATTTAGTAATAGTTGGTTTCCCAAGCTTTTAGACCAAGAACTACTTATGTATGGTTGTCTATATTTTATCGTATATACCGCAATTTATTCGCTATTTCAGAGCTACCGAATTAAGTTGCAAAAAGATGACATTCCATGGTATGTTATTTTTTTGTAATTCAAACCAAAAATTAATATTTTTGTATTCTGTTTTATCCTCTTCCTATCCACACTCTAGTTTTGGTAAAAAACAATGAATGTTTTTTGTGCCAGCGTGTCTGAACCTTAAATTAATTAATTTAAAAAAAAGTACCTACAGTCACGTTGGTTCTACAGATGTACTAAATTGAGCTCTACGACAAGCCTGTACTTCAAAGTATGTAAGTTTAAGACACGAATTATTCGGATAATTCTTTATTTTGCAAGACCTATTTACTTTTATAAATACTAGTGGTCGCCCGTGGTGGACCATAATTAAACAAAAGAGTATATATTATATTAAGAATCTAAAGAAAAACACTTCACTCATATACGAACTCTGACAAAGACAAACCATATGGATGTCACGACTGACAGTTGTGATATGTGTCTGTGTGTCAAACGCATGGTAGTGTAATGTTTTTTTTTAAATTTAATTTATATCTGATGCATATTATATAAAAATATTAGCTTTCTGCACTCCTTCATATACAACGTACCAGATTTGCTCACCCATTGAGTACGCTCCGTAAGTAATCCTCAAGTTTTATTTTACATGACGGGGTCAAAAGCTCTGAATAAATACCGCTGCCAGCGCCATGATCTCTATTTGGATTACCACTTTGTTCACCATTGATTTCTTGTAATAGATTTACATTTGCAAATAGGTTACTGGGTCGTATGTCTAGAACCACATGACAATGTATTTTAAACTATCAAAGACGATTTGTATCTGCGAAAGTGTTTGTTTGTCTTTATTTCATGCAGCGGAATAACGTGATGTTTTTTTTGCATAGATTTAGTTGATGGACCGGAGAGTGACATAAGACTATTTTTTATTCATGGAACGCGGGTGAAATCGCGAGGCGAATGCTAGTCGCTAATTGTGTCGATCTTATGATCGAGTTATTGTTTTTATTAATTAAAAGAGGAATTGATTTTGTGATAAATTAAATCATTTAAATTAAACTTTGCTTTGTGTTTAAGTGCGTACCTGCTTGGCTGGCTACCACCCTAAGCCACCCTTATATTGAAAATCTATCACGAAGGCCCTATACCAGCGAGTTCCCTAATGTTGCCAGATCTCATAGGCTTAATGGGCTTATAATCTTTGGCCGTATTATTCCTTATCATTGTGGGCAAACAAGCCTATAAAAACGTAAATAAAATACCTAAAATGTAACTTTTTTTTATATCACGTGACAATCTGAACAAAGGTGGTAACTTCTAGAACCTAAACTGAATAAATGGCTTCGACTTTGAATTTGAAATATGGAGACAAACTAATATCAGAATTATAGCCGAAAAAAATAAATAAAATCTAGTAGTAAGAACAAAAAATTGCGAATCAAAAATAATAACCTGTTATTTGAGTTTTTTTCAACATTACTTTGTAAAACTGGTTATCATAGAATTTAACCTTGGTTTGCATACCAAAGTTAAATAATACGAGTATTTTATTTTTATTGGAAACATTTCATATTATTTTATTTTCATTGATTGAATATAAAAATATTTTTAAGAGAATTTCCACGAAACGCTTTCTCTATCTTCGTCTAAGATAAGTGTAATATTTTCTAGTTATCCTAACTAGTCCTAATCCTAACTTAATATTATAAATGCGAAAGTGAGTTTGTTACTTTTTCACACCTAAACCGCTGAATCGATCGCGATGAAATTTGGTACGCAGATAGCCTATGGTATGGAGAAGAACATGGGCTACTTTTTTTCTCGGGAATGCGGGTGAAACCTCGGGGCGGACGCTAGTTCTAAATACTATTCTGTTATTCCAGTTATTAAACATCTACAATAACAAAATCCTGTATTAGAACTTCCTTTTACACATAAAAAATACCTGTACTAGAAGGACCTGCTCTTAATTAAAAAAGACTTTCAGTTACCTGGCCGTAAGGTGCATTTTCAGTTGTTCTCACTCTTCTACCATCCACATCGAGGAACTGAAATATTTCAGTTGCATAACCGATACGGGAAGCGAAGCTACAAAATGCCCTGAAACCAATCGGCCCTGTGGCGCAATGGATAACGCGTCTGACTACGGATCAGAAGATTCCAGGTTCGAATCCTGGCAGGGTCGCATGTGAAATACTTTTTTATTCATACAATAGAATAGTTATAGGTTTTCCCTCAGCGCTACGATATGGGGTTCTTCAAAAAGGGCGTAAAAGGAGCTATTCAAGGTCGGCAACACAGGCAATCCCCCTGATATTACTAATGTACATAGGCGACGGAGAATACATTAAAAAAAAACAGGAAATATTTTTCAAAGCGAAAATCTCTTATGTAGGTACAATTTTTTCACGAAAAACTTTGGTAAGTATACCTTTTTACAAAAATTACTCGGATGAAGGAGTATGAAATTTGGCACAGTTAAAGATTATATAGAGGAGGAGTGCGGATACCTAATATTTTTATATAATATTATGCATTAGAAATAAATTAGATTAATAAAAAAACATTACACACACTACCACGCGTTTGACACACACACACACGTGTCATCATTATTGTCAGTCGTAGGCACATAATTAGTAGTAGTGCTCGAGTCTTGGGTTTTTAAATATCAATGTTTTATATGCTTAAATATAAAGGCCAAAGCTGGTGTACATAATTGTTATAGTCAGGTCAAGTCAAGTCAGTCAGGTTTTAGTAAAACATTTCGTGGAATATTTGAGACAACATGAAAAGTAACGATACACTCATTCATTTAATTTCACTTCACTTGTGCACTTGTATTTATAATTTATAATCAAAATTACAAAATTATAATCAAGGTCATCAAAGTATTTACAAATTCCTTCAAAAAACGTAACAAAATTGAACTAAACACTTCTCGATATGCATGATAATCTTCACGGCGTTCAACACCGTCACGGTGAGGTGGGCAGAACTCGTAAACTATTATCGAAATCTCTCGACCGAGCCCATAAAATGTATGTATCCTATTCTTTGAACGTATTTATAGAATTTACTTTCAGATAATGGTGTTGTTTCAGATTGTGCTGTTCTAAACTTTTTGATTGATTTTATTTTTGTAGAACAAAATATGAGACAAAGGTTACTAGTTCCCCTCGCTGTATCACCAGCTTTCCCGAGATAGGAAGTTGGTGCGGTGGGGGGACCTCCATCTGGAATGTTCCTTTGTTTTTGTATTACATATACATATAATAGAAAGAGACAGTGAGAGAAAAAGAGATAGAGAGAGGAAGAGTGAGGGAGAGAGGGAGAGAGGGAGAGAGAGTCGCATGAATGGGGCATAACTGGTAGAAATCGTCACGGATCTAACGTTTTTTCTGTATGTGACAATTCTACCAGTCGACTCCTACCGTAAACCGCGTTAAAGATCTTCGTTCCAAAAAGTAGACTCTGTCCATATCATAGGCTATCTGCGTACCAAAATTAATCGCGATCTGTTCAGCGGTGTAGGCGTGAAAAGTCATTTATAATATTAAATTAAGAAGTTAGGGTTTAAACAAAGGAGGAAGTTTTCGTTTATATTTGTTTTTCTCACGAAATGGTCCGATGTAGACTTTGTTTCGATCTGACCATGGACTGTGTAACCTTTGTACGGAAACTAGTTGTTAATTATATGCATAATTATGCTAAGTCGGTAACAAATCTTGAAAGGTATGAAAAAAAAAACTCGCTCCAATATAAGTCTTTAGGTGCTGGATGCCGATATTTTTAACTTGAGGGTGGTACCCAGCCAGGGGGTACTAGAAAATACCAACGTGCTATGCTTTCCTCACGATTTCTTCCTTCACAGAAACCCTAAGCTCATTGTAGCCTACCCAAAGACAATTAAAGTAGATTTAATCTCCTTGTAACCACTACAGATCATATTTATTAGGTTTGCACTAAAAACAATACTATTGTGATGTACAAACTATAATTTAAGAAGTAACTACCTGCCGCCTTGCGGTCTCACCCGCGTTCCCGAAGGATCTTATATTTTCCCTTTATAAAAAGTATCCTATGTGTTATTCCAAGGTTTGATCTATACAGGATGATTTTTAGTCACTGGCAATACTTGCAGGGGTACTTCGACGTCGATCTAATGAGCTTGAGCTTTCGGTGAAGGAAAATATCGTGAGAAAACCACAATACGGTGGTAGGATACTTTGTTGTACTCGCCTGGCTGCCTACCGCCTGTCGCCAACATCCAGTTCTAGCATATATGTGTTTGTTATCTTCGGAACCATGATCATCGTAAAAACATGTCAACCTAATTATATAAAAAGTAAAAAATAATGTACTCAGCGAAAAACATTAATGATTTTTTTACGGATTAGATTTCATAAAACTTATTTAGAACTCAATTAATATTTAAATTAAGCTCCAAGTGATTATCCAGTCTCAAGTTACCACACATTTCTTTTTTTGCTTAAGTAATTAAAAGAAAATTTTATAACTACAAGAAAGTTACTATTCATTTATATTTGAATTTTTTGATGTCACGGTTTTCCACCGTCTTTTATTTCTTTTTATAAATGATATGTTTTGTTCAATAAATATTTTAAAAAACATGTCCTGACTGAACGAGTAATTGTCTCATTCGAAACATAATATTCGTCCCCTAAAGGGGTATAATTGGAGGTGTAATTTTGTATGAAAATCGGTAAAATCTTATATAAGCCGGAATGATTTTATCAAGAGAAACCTTAATTTTTCTGAGAAATCCATGATAATTAACATATAGCCCTTGTGTTGGGAAGTCTACCATATACCTATAGATATATATTGAAAATAACTTTTAAGGGTTTGAACTTCCCATAATTAAGACATCAGATAATTATGTATATACTAAAAGTGTAAATATTTACATCCTATTTTAGTTATTTTAGGTCCTGAACTAGACTTAGGTTACGACTATACATTCCAGGAATGTGAGTGAAACCGCGGGGGCTAGCTAGTAAACGCTTCGCTGTGGCTTTTCCGTTCTTTTTACAAGCTTTTTATTAACTTGCAATGTATGTATGTTTGTCCAGGTGGAATCTTGCAAGTCGAATTTAACCCACTTCCAGTGGTCGGATTGACTTGATATTTGGTATACATTAGTGTATTGGAAGACAATGCAAGTACAGTCAACAAAAAGTATAGTCACCAAAAAAGCTTGTATTAAAAATGAAAATTTTACCTCTTTTTAGGGTTCCGTAGCCAAATGGCAAAAAACGGAACCCTTATTCGTCATGTCTGTCTGTCTGTCTGTCTGTCCGTCTGTCTGTCCGTCCGTATGTCACAGCCACTTTTTTCCGAAACTATAAGAGCTATACTGTTGAAACTTGGTAAGTAGATGTATTCTGTGAACCGCATTAAGTAAGATTTTTACACAAAAATAGAAAAAAAACAATAAATTTAGGGGGTTCCCCATACTTAGAACTTAGATATTTTTTTTTCGTCAAACCCATAAGTGTGGGGTATCTATGGATAGGTCTTCAAAACTGATATTGAGGTTTCTAATATCATTTTTTTCTTAACTGAATAGTTTGCGCGAGAGACACATCGAAAGTGGTAAAATGTGTGTCCCCCCCCTGTAACTTCTAAAACAAGAGAATGATAAAACTAAAAAAATATATGATGTACATTACCATGCAAACTTCCACCGAAAATTGGTTTGTACGAGATCTAATTAGTAGTTTTTTTTTAATACGTCATAAATCGTGAACCGCAATTTCCCTTTCATTCAACTCAAATATAAAAAAAATGGCAAAAAGTAAGGTCTTACAGCACAAATAAAGGAAAAATTCTAAAAAATAAAAAAAATTTTCAACAAAAAAAGTTGAAAATTAAAGGGTGTCCCCATACATACAGAGTTATTCCAATTAATAAAGACCTCTGAGTTGTATGGGCGCTCATACAATTTAGAGGTCTAGCTTAATTGGCACCTACCTCAAATAAGGTAAATAAATAAAATTGTGCATTTCCCTTGATGGACGAACGATGGACGAAGTTTGTACGGAACCCTCGGTGCGCGAGTCCGACTCGCACTTGAACGGTTTTTTTTTAATTTGATTGATATCACAAAAGCTCGTCAGTAGCTACTTAAAAAAAAACAGTTCACAAACAAAAGAGAAAATGGTACCAAACTATTTTGTCTTTGCCTGTTTATATAGTATAGATAACTAGCTTTCGCCCCGCAGATTCACCCGCGTTCCCAAGGGATCTTTATGTTTTCCCGGGATAAAAAATATCATATAATATGTTAATCGAGAAATATTCTATCTGTGTGTCAAATTTCGTAGTTTTTATGTGAAAGAAAATGTATTTGTAGGATGATCCCAGGTGAAACATAGCTAGTCGTAATATAAAACTGTCATAGTATTATTCTTCCATTTGTGATCATTATTGTAACCATTTACTGTTTATGAGCATATTTAATAAACAATATACTGAGTAACGTGGCAGGATGTGACACGACACTACCCACATAAGTAAATCGTGTGTTTGCAACACAGTAGCAAACACTAGAGTATGTCTCACTGATGGAGAGTTGGACACTATTATTCCACTTTTATTTTTACTATGTGTGTGTGGCAGAAGGCAGTAATCACATACAGCTTAGAAGGAACTGGCTCAAGTGCTGCTCCGGCACACCTGTACTTATCGCTGTTCGATTTTCAAGTACCCTTCCTCTGTGCTAAGGCCATATATTCAGTTTACGCCCTAAAAGAGCACTTATGAAGGTTGAAGCTACCGAAGTTATAACCAAGGAATGATGGGAAGCTAACTTCCGCCCTGCGGATTCACCCGCATTCATGTGTTAATCCAAAACATATTCTATGTGTGAGCAAAATTTCAATTAAATCTGTCTAGTCGTTATGGATCTGAGAGGTAACAAATACATAGAAACTCTCACATTTATAATATTAGTAGGTAAATTGAAACAAGGCTGGCACATGACCATGTTGAGTATGTAATACTCCGCTACGTGTCGTAGGAGATATATATTTTCTAGCATTGCAGTCTGACATATCCCTTATGACATTATGGTAATACAACTAAATATTCATGTCATCTGAGTAGAATCATTTAATTTACGACAGGACGCTTTGTTCTCTTGTCCGGGTTACAATATATGAGACGTGTTTACAATTCATCTTGTATTTTATTTGCTATCCATTAATTCGGCTATTTCAGTGTTGTAGGTAAATGTAATGTCAATAAACGTTTCACAAATATCGACTATTGTTTGTATCTTATCTCTTAATACGTTGGGTAGGGAGACACAATCAGTTTAAGTAAAATGTACAGAGCTATTTAATTATGAGGAGATTCGTAGGTGAACTAGGGAGCGGACATAGCCCAGCGGATTGGCAGGTTGAAGTGGCAATGGGCAGGCCACATAGTGCGCAGAACGGATGGCCGATGGGGCCGAAGAGTTCTAGAGTGGAGACCGCAGACCGGCAAGCGCAGCGTAGGACGTCCACTCACACGGTGGATGGACCTTGTAAAGTTCGCCGGAAAACGCTGGATGTAGACCGCCCAAGACCGGTCTTGGGAGATTTTGGGAGATCTTGGGAGGTTATTGGAGATCCTTAGGGGAGGCCTCCAACAGTGGAGTTAAAAGTACCTACTCACGTGCAAATTTGCAAAAAAAAGTAAATTCAGCCGTGAAAGTTTAGCTACTCAATTAAAAATCTAAACATGTATAAGTACCTATGGCGTGTATTGAGTGTATCAGAAATAGGTTTTATCGAAGAGGTTTTTTTCTTTAAATAGGCATTAGTTTGATCATAATCTTACCAAAGAAAATGACGTGATACTACCTCTCTCTCTTATGCGAGGTAGAGCATAGCGATATGTCGCTCAAAGAGGAGCTCGACTGGGGAAGTACATCCACCTTACAGAATACCGCAGCCAAATAACTTATAGTTGTGTTCCTGCGCGTGAGTAAGGTCGTCAGAGCTTATCGGGGAGGGGGGAAGGGTCGGCAACGCGCGAGTGATACCCCTGGAGTTGCAAGCGTTCATAGGCTACGGTAACCGCTTACCGTCAGGCGGGCTGTATGCTTGTTTGCCGACAATTTGGTATAAAAACTGCTACATACTTGGCAACAGATTTTAACTTGAAATTGCTAGTTTCCTCACGATGTTTTCCTTCACTAAGAGCTCATGCTGACTCCTACCTTCCATAGGAGTGTAACGGTGTAAGCTCGTACCTACGAACTATTTGTACAGTATAATTGTCAGTGTTGCCATGCAAAGGCGTTACGCCATCTAATTAGCACTATGCGGATATTGTTTATGTAGTTAAGTGAATTCTCGTCTTATCCTGCAGCTATGTATTGTTTATTTTTTATCTATACAAATAAATAAAATTGAAGTGTCTGTTTGTAATGTCAAAATAACAGATTTTTAGGGTTCCGTAGCCAAATGGCAAAAAACGGAACCCTTATAGATTCGTCATGTCTGTCTGTCTGTCTGTCGGTCCGTCCGTATGTCACAGCTACTTTTTTCCGAAACTATAAGAACTATAGGTACTGTTGAAACTTGGTAAGTAGATGTATTCTGTGAACCGCATTAAGATTTTCACACAAAAATAGAAAAAAAACAATAAATTTTGGGGGTTCCCCATACTTAGAACTGAAACTCAAAATTTTTTTTTCATCAAACCCATACATACATGTGGGGTATCTATGGATAGGTCTTGAAAAATGATATTGAAGTTTCTAATTAAAACATTTCCCGTGATGGACGACCGATGGACGAAGTTTGTACGGAACCCTCGGTGCGCGAGTCCGACTCGCACTTGGCCGGTTTATTTATTACTAAATGCATATTATGAAAATATTTATTTATATACGGAAAATCCATTTTTAAAAATTTTGTGTCTGTCTTTTTGTTCCGCTTAATCTCCCAAAGGGCTGACCCGATTTTGACAGGATTTTCACTGGCAGATGTTATAAAGAGTAAATTAGCCTACTTTTATTGGTTACAGGCAAAATTTTATACCGGGAACGCGGGTGAAGCCGCGGGGAACGGCTAGTCCATAGTTAAAAGGAAAAACTGACCTACTGAGATATTGACGCAGAGCTCAAACTTTAGGGAGGGTTAACATGATTTTTTGGTTTCTTTCTTCTTCTTTCAAAAACCTACTGGTTTGTTCCGGACACTATCTTTGGCACCAACATCACTTTTCACGGTGAGATTGTGGTAGAAAACAAGCCGATTCATGTTTAAAAAATAATGTCGTTACTCTTACAATCGGAAGCCATAATATAAAATATCCTATTCGCATATCCTATTTTGGATGTTTTTTTAAAGAGTTTTTCTGTTTTTTCCCAATTTTTGTGTGATCTGAGGCAATTTTTGTGTAGGCACTGCAGGAGAATCTTTGAAGTAATATGAGCGTAAAATTCCAGGACAAATATTTATAGTAAGTGCCACTATTTGAGTTGGCAATACTGAGTACAATAGATCATTTATACTTGTCTCAGCTGTCCATTTGCATCCAAGAGTCAATTCTCAAACTCATTGATTTGGTTTGCTTCATCAATTTTATTTGAGACAGAATTCCTTGAATTGCGTCGATGTTTACTATTTGATTTGATGTTCCTCTATAATTTGTGGTATTCTAAATTTAACTGGACATAGTATTTTGATATTTAATCGTTTTTATTTATTAATTTTATTGGGGAAATTAGTACGTTCATGAAATAAATGATCTAAAGTAAGTAAGTACGCACATTAAAAAATAATGTTAAGTATATGGTTGCTACCCTACCGCGGTAAATCTGATAAAAAGGGATTATTTTATAATACTTTTATTAAAAATGAATAATTGTGTGTTTTAGTAATTATTTTAAACTGTTATCAGAGTGCTTGCCAAAAAACTTCAAAGCAGTTAGGCAGTCACCAGTGTACCTTTTTAACCGTCTTCAAAAAAGGAGGAGGTCCTCAATTCTTCTGTATATGTTTTTTATATAATAAATTATAAAATAAATATCCTGTAACATTTCTTCACAGCACATTTTTTTATACCACTAAGGTGGCAAACAAGCATACGGCCCACCTGATGGTTAGCGTGGGGCGGACGCTAGTATATTATAATTTTGTACTGGATGAATCTGGGAAAACCTTTTCGCGTACTATTCGAAAACAGACAACTATCTGACACTTTATCTAAAACGCAAAACTGACAAATGTAAGCAATGACTCAAAACGTATAAACCTCTGGAATCATTTCCCAAAATGTGACGAGGTCCCAGACACAATCATTGAGAAGGATCCCATGCCCCGTCCCGTATTTCCGGACAAATGTCCAAATAGACAAAGGGACGTTATTTCTCGTCCGTAAAGCTACCAAAATTACGTTTGTCTAACAAGCTATTGTTCGTGATCACAATGATAAATAATAAATACTGAATAAACACGAAATGGAGGCAAAATGTCTGAAAGTGCTTAGTTAAAATTGCATGCAGATATGAGCTGACCTTTCGTAAGGGTTAATTGATCGACCTCGATGCAGGCGAGACGGGTCAGCGAATTTAAAGCATTGGAATCCCTTCACTTTTATTGTTATCCCTTATCCCTACTATTATTTATCTATATAAGTATATATTTTAAAAAGAGGAGTAGTATATGTAGTATATCAGTTATCTGGCTTCCATAGTACAAGCTCTGCTTAGTTTGGGGTCAGTTGGTAGTGTGTGAGGAATGTCCCAGAGTATTATCCCTTTATTCCTGGATCAACGGTTCGACGTGCTTTTTTGCATATACATAAGATATTTTATGGATCGAAGAGTTGCATAGGCAACTTTTTATCCTGGGAACGCAGGTGAAACCGCGGGGTGAAAGCTATATATTACTAGGGACCCGCCCCGGCTTCGCACGGGTACAATTTATATAACACAAACGTCGTTTGTCTCGTTCGTGAAAACCGTATCAAAATCTGTTGTGTAATTTAGAAGAAGTACAAACAGACAGTAGCAGATAGAGACATTGTTTTATATAGCGACCCACCCCGGCTTCGCACGGGTTTTATGCCAATTGAGAATCCTTTCAGCTAATACAGTGTATTTTGAGTAACAAACACACATACACACATTCACATTTATAGCACGGTGGTAGGGTACTTTGTAGTACCCCGCTGGCTGACTAATAACCTCAAGTTGAAATGCGTCTACCAGTGTGTTTTCCCCTTTTCCCTAATATCGATTATCATTATTTCTATACATGAATGAATATGAAATTATTAGTAAGATGCTTTAACTTTTCTATAGTAGATAAAATTTAATGTTCATGACAAAAGAGCGCAAATTCAACAAAAAATCTGAGTATTTCAAAGCTCCGTTTTATTTGCCAACTCTTTTATTATATTTGCGACCACAGAGTGCTTCCTCTGCTCAAAGGAGCCCGTGCCGCACAACACAGACCCGAGTAGTCGTAATGTTTGAGAAACGCATTGATAACATTCCATAATTAATTTTTTGCAAGCAAAAGTTTTATTATTTTTTTGCGTTCTAAATTTAAATTGTGCCATTAAAATTATTTCTTTAAAACATTAAATATTTCTAAGCTAAAGATTACAAAGTCTCCGTTATTATGATAAAAACCCAGCGGGAGTTATTTTTAATTAAAAATCTATTTTCTTACGTCTATTTTTTTGAATTTGAATTTGATAGCTTTTCTCATAACAATTTTCTTTGTTGCTAAGCCAGTGATTAGTCTACCCTAAGTTTGGACTTACACATACCTTCAAAATGAGATCAAAATGGGATATGATATATTGAATATATTGCAATTTTTTCCCCGATTTACAGTTGCTCTTTTAAAAGTTGTTCGGTGTAACCCGCTTACCTTGACTTTCAGATAGGGCATCTAGTTTCCACCTGTATTATGCAATCCCATTAAAAACAATTCTGTTAAAAATTATGCCAAGTCAGTCATTCTATTAACATTGACTATGAAGTTAGCTTGTAGATTACGTACCTTTTGGACTTGGCAATCTTGCTTGAGTATATTCATGTAATTATTACAGTGCATCTTGATGCTACATTAACTTCAAAGACAAAGGCAATAGAATGGCTGACTTGTTTTTTATTTTTATTTGTATAGGCTTGTGTTTGATCACAATCTTACTGTGGTAAGTGATGATGTAGCACACAAAGCCTAGAAGGAACTTGTTTTAGTACTACAAAGTACCTTACTACCGTGCTATGGTTTCCTCACGATGTTTTCCTTCACCGAAAGCTCAAGCTCATTGTAGGATACGAACCTTTACTACTAAATTTCTTGAGACTTGGCATAATTTTTTACAGGATCATTTTTGATATGATTTTATTATTTTCGAATGCAAGATTAAAAATATATTGAATTCTCATCACAATCGACAACGCCAAGTAAAACATCACCCGATGTTATACCCAAGCCCCGAAACCTTGCAAGGGCTGGCGGACGCACGTTTCTGACAAACAGATTTGTGTTCAGGTCAGGGTCATCACCGATCAAGCGGAAAATAAAAATTGAAACACACGTGTGATACGTTATAGGTGAATTAAAGCACTTAAGTTTTTACTCATCTGCAAACTAACTGAATTTCTAATAATATTATAAATGCGAAAGTTTGTGTGTGTGAATAGAATAGAATGAAAGAGACTCAGATATAATATTTTGTGGATTATAAATAATAATAACACATAGAATATATTTCAAAATTATATCCCTCGAGAATGCGGCTGCAGCCGCGGGGCGGAAGTTGGTAAAAAATAAAAATTAAATAATATTGCAAAAGTTTAAAATTATTCTATGGTTGTGCCTATGCGTTATTCAATCGTAAAACAGTTTTATTTATTTATAAAAATACTTTTTTATTTTGACATAATATGAATAGGGATGGGCCAAACATGGGTTTTACTGAATACGAACATTCGGCCGAATGTTCGGCATAATTGATTCCCTTAGGTATACAATACAGGTCTGAACTTGTTCACGTGCTGGAAAGTTAGTAAGACTTTATTTATTGTGCATTACATTTTGAACTCAATCGCCATAAGGTAACGTATAAATTACCTACGTGTAAAAGTACCAAGTTCGGTACTCATTATTGTTCTCATGTCTAATAAATTGAGCCTTACTAAGTTCTATGTTATTCAATCCAATAAAGAATATTTAAAATTGGAACACAAAGATTCTAATGGCTCCTGTAAAAAAAAAAACTATTAAATACAACGAAGTGCTTATCGTGAGAGTTTATGTTAAACTTCTATATTATTGTTATTTTTGTATCTGGTGTGAACAAATGTCATGTTATATGCGACTCCGATCCGAAGGTCGAGCACTTGAATAATATTTTACTTGTTTTTCTCAAGTTTCAAGTATTTCTTAATAATATGGAAAATTTAAAATATTTTGTGCTTTTAGAGCTAATTATTTAATAATACTTTAAAGTTTTAAGTTATGCACAGTTTACTTTAAACATGGAGATTACATACTGACTGCCATGCCATAAGTCGTAGGTTCGATTCCCACCCAGGACAAACATTTGTGTGTATGAAAATATCTCTTCCGAGTTTGGGAAAAGAGTAAGTCATTATGGCCGTGTGTGAAGAATATCCTAGGAGGACAGGGCTTCCCAAACTTATTTGTGCTGTGACACCCTTGAAAATTTGCTTACCAATGTAATCTATACCCTAATATTATAAAGCTGACGAGTTTGTTTGTTCGTTTAAATACGCTAATCTCAGGAACTACTGGTTCGATTTGAAAAATTATTTCATTGTTGGATAGCCCATTTATTGAGGAAGGCTATAGGCTACTTTTTATCCCAGGAAAACACAAGATCCTTCACAAACGCGGATGAAACGCAGAAAAGCTAGTAAAAAATATAAATCTCGATGTAGCCGTGGCCGCCGTGGGTGTACACTCCACCACGTAAGTTAGGTACGTGTCTAATGTACGAGGATCGTGTTGTGTTAGTCTTGGGGGGGGGTGGGTAAATGAATTAGCCGATGTGTAGTATAAATAATTTGTTTGACCTGGGTTAAAGACAAGTTATTTAGTCTACTATCTTTGTATTCCAGGTTTAGTGGTACGTCCCCAGCATCAGTCGGTCCTATGGAATTGGAGCAGCATTTAAGAATGGACAACAGGGAATATTTTTATTTGTTGAGTTCCTGAGACATTCCTCACACACGGCCATTTGATCCCAAACTAAGCAGAGCTTGTACTATGGAAGCCAGGTAACTGATATACCTACTACTTTCTATATTCTAAATACATACTTACATAAATTATTTTGTCAAAAAGCAGGCAAAGGATCAGCGCCATACAGCCTAGTTGTAATTACTTTTTTATGTTTAAAATCTGTTTAAAAATCTATTACATAGTTAATTAATAATATATATTTGTTTTTTTCTTTTTTGTTATATGTATTGTTTGCACATTATTATATTCGTATTATATATAGTATTCGCTCGTGGCGTAGCTTGATTAGCCGTTCTTAACCGATCGGCAAAGTTAAGCAACGCCCAGGTTGGCCGGTACCTGGATGGGTGACCGCCTAGTGGTATTTCATCTTGAGCGTGTCCGTGCTTCGGAAGGCACGTTAAGCCGTTGGTCCCGGTTAACCCTTAATTGTGATAGTCGTTAAGCTAGTTGGAGACCTCCTAGGTGGCTTGACAACTCCAACAGTAGGTTGACCACTAGCCTACCTCCATCGATCCGCAGTGGGCACGCGTGGTGGAGTATTTGCCCATTCCCCTTTCAACATTATTCGTGAAAGGAGGCCTGTGCTCAGCAGTGGGCAGATATAGGCTGTAATTATTATTATAGTATTATTACATAGTGTATGTTCTATTTAATATTTGTTGAGGCTGTGTGCGTCGGATGGCGTGCTCAAAATAAAATCTTTTTCTTTCTTTTCTTTTATTTTATTTTCTTTCTTTCTATATGAGGATGAGCTCCAAATTCCCAGCGAGTGGTGCGATGGTAGAACGGAGCATACATCCTAAGTTCATCCTTATATAAATGTTCATAAGACTTAGAGTAGCTAAAATTACATCCTGTTTTGTAAGATACGTTCCTTCATTTATATCTAAAATAATACATACAAAACATACGTCACGGCCATCTGTTACAGAAGTTTATCAAAGGTTATCTGCACTTCATACACGCCCATATTCAATACGTGTACTATTGTAACATCTTTATAGATTTTAAAGTGTTTTACATTTGGTTGGGTTGCTTGTTAAGTTTGTAGGGCAAAATCAAAATAGCTTTTATGTAGTAAGTTTATGTTGAGGATAATGTATTTGTCAGTTGCATTTAATGAGTAGGTAGTATGAATCAACTAGGTATGTATGGTGAAATCCCCGTTCAAAGAATTTTGTAGTT
This sequence comes from Tetheella fluctuosa, assembly GCA_951216915.1. Classification (NCBI taxonomy): domain Eukaryota; kingdom Metazoa; phylum Arthropoda; class Insecta; order Lepidoptera; family Drepanidae; genus Tetheella; species Tetheella fluctuosa. The sequence goes on along the minus strand of OX578233.1, from coordinate 10,077,326 downwards.
GAAGCGACCACAGTCAATGTTTTTTTTAATTATGTGTTAAATTCATAACAATCTAGCGAAGGTTAGGTATTTACTATAAGATTTAGAATAACAAGCGTTTTAGGCGCGCGTTTAAATGATTAATGAGCGCAGCGCGTAACAACTCTTGATATTGCAGCCGTTGCATAGAAATTCATATAAAATTATAAGAGGCGCGCCCCGGGCGCTGGTGGGTACAGCGCTTGGTTTACTACACTTACGTAAGTGTAAAGTTTTTACCATTTTTATTATTAAACTTTATGGAATTTCAATTAATTTTTATGTACCTTAGGTACCTAAGTAATATATTGTTGTATATTTTTTATGTCATAATACTTTCTGCCAATAATATAACAACGATCACGTGTCATGGTGTCATACTGTATACATATATTCTTGTGTGAAATCATTTATTATCTATTATGAAGAAATATATACTTATTGCATAAACCGCATTCCTTGGTGCCTATGTTACTGTGAATGTCCGAAGCGCTGTGTATCAAACCGGCCAAGTGCGAGTCGGGACTCGCGCACGAAGGGTTCCGTACCATTATCTATAAAAACTGCAAAAAAATCATGTCTATTGCATGGGAGCCCACTTAAACATTTATTTTATTCTGTTTTAGTATTTGTTGTTATAGCGGCAACAGAAATACATCATCTGTGAAAATCTCAACTGTCTAACTATCACGGTTCATGAGATACAGCGTGGTGATAAGACGGACGGACAGAGTCTATGATCCCATTTTACCCTTTGGGTACGGAACCCTAAAAAGTAACAAGTAAGTATCAAATATAACTCTAATGTTAGTTTCTGACTCGCTAATTCGTTCAAAAACAATTTCCTTGCCAATATAAAAAAAACTTTACATCCGAATTGTACAACGTTGTAACTCTGGTACACCTATTTTTAGGGTTCCGTACCCAAAGGGTAAAATGGAATCCTATTACTAAGACTCCGCTGTCCGTCCGTCTGTCCATCCGTCTGTCTGTCACCAGGCTGTATCTCAAGAACCGCGATAGCTAGACAGTTGAAATTTTCATAAATTATGTATTTCTATTGCCGCTTTAACAACAAATACTAAAAACAAAATAAAATAAATATTTTAGGGGGCTCCCATACAACGGTATGGTATGGAACCATTCGTGCGCGAGTCCGACTCGCACTTGGCCTGTTTTTTATTTACTCAGCTTGCTTCACGATCAAACATATTAGCTTTATAGATTGTATAAACTTAATTTACGTGCCTTTGAAGCCACGGCTCGAAGCCACGACGATGGGAAGTGCGCTAAACCCTGCGAAGCGATGCGCTGAGATATTGTTTAGAAATTGGATATGTTATTAAAACTGGTTACATTGATTATGAACCCTATTGCGAGAGTAAACAAGTCAGATAATATATTGCCATTAGCCAGTAATGGAATTTATAGTCGAGACGTCTTCTAATTTTTGTACAAGGTGTAAGAGAGAATTTAAGTATATCATAACCATTTATATTTACACACAAACAAACGTTACCTCCTCATAATATTATAGATTAACTGTTAAAATTCCTTGGTAAAATGGACCTTCGTTTTTCTTGACAAATATAATTGGCAGTAAAACTGTCTGATATAAAGCAATACATACATTGTCAGTTAATAGTTATTGGAAAGCTTACGCCGTAAAGTTGGCACACCTGTGTTTGTTCACTCATGGAGTCGCGGCGAGGCTATTCGATGAAAGAATGAAAAATATTGCCTGTTACAGGATATTCAACATTTCATTTATATCCCGTTTGATATCAATAAAAATATATATTTTCTGTATATATAAAATGGTAAACTGATAGACTGGGTGATATATCGACGTATACACAGCGCAAACCGCTGGACCTAGAGACAGGGCGGAGGCTAGTCTTATATAAAATAACTAGCCTTCTTCCCCGTGGATTCACCCGCGTACTCCTATTTTACCCTATCCTTCTTTAGTAAATGACTACACTGTATAAGGTATCTATGTGCAAAATTTCAAGTCTCTAGGTCCAGCTGTTTGGGCTGTGCGTTGATATATCAACAGTCAGTCAGTTTACCATTTTATATATACAGGAGTACCTAAATATGTATTTATAAAATAAATACTTATGGAAGTTTTGTATGTTTAATGATTGTTGATATGTGGATGATTGTTACTCAATCAAGCCGTAACGGCTGAACGAATTTGGATTAAACTTGAGACATAGATAGAAATATCATGCCAAATATAAAAAAAAATCATCATCATCATCATCATGGTGCCCTTTTGGTTATCCAATCTTGGATGTAGGCCTCTTCCCTCTTCTTCCACTCCTGTCGATCTTGTGCCCGACTCATCCAGTCTCGGCCTCCGTGTCGTCGGATGTCGTCCACCCAACGCTGTGGCGGTCTTCCACGCCCACGGGTGTCCGCTCTGGGTCTCCATTCTAGGACTCGTCTTGTCCAGCGGCTCTTGTCCATTCTCGCAATGTGCCCCGCCCATGTCCACTTTCTTTGCGCTATTACGGCCATAATGCCTCTGACTTTGGTCTTATTTCGAATCCAATCGATCCGTTTCCGATCTCGTAGGGTGATCCCGAGCATAGCTCTCTCCATACCCCTCTGCGCGACTCGGAACGGAGTTATGGTTTCCGTACCATAAAAAAAAATATCTCGAGAAAATTTTCGATCCCTCGGAACGCGAGAAAAGCTACGGGTGGAAGATGTAGTTTTTACATGATACCTACAACACTTATAGATATATAATATTTTTCCATTATTATAAAGTTTATCTATATATAATAAAGGAGTAGAGTTTTTTGTTTAGGCGCTCATATCTGGAACTACTGGTCGGATTTGATTTTTTTTTTGCATTTGATAGCCCAATTCTTGAGGAAGGTTATAGGCTATATTTTATCCCGAGAATGCGGGTGAAACTGCGGGGAACAGTTTTACAATAAAGAAAAATAGGAAAATATTAATCTATAATATAAAAATGAATCGCAAAATGTGTTGGTAAGCGCATAACTCAACAACGCGTGGACCAATTTGGCCAATTTTTTTTTTTAAATGTTCGTTATTGTCAGGAGGTTTGTATGAAAAAAAAATTACACCGGGAACGTGGGTGAAACCGCGGGGAACAGCTAGTGTTAAATAAAACGTAGTAGAAAGAATTAAGTAAATGTTATCATTAAAGAATAATTTGAATTTTAATCTATTTCTTACTAAGTATTCTTTTTCCAAAAATATTTTGTTTTTCATAATTTGGTATGTTTATGGTTTTGGACAAAAAAAATCCTTTATCAACCTAAATTAATATAATTTATACAATAACCCTATAAATGTCATTATTTGAAAATGAGGACATCATCATGCCTCCAGTTTAATGATGATGATATAAACTGACTAATTGTTTTATACATCAAAAACCCCATGACGTAATTAATCTTTTTCATAAAAATGCAATTACGAATAACTTGTCGCTAATGGAAATCTAATGTTTTTTTTTTATCGAGTTTAATGGCTTTACTATTATCTATTAAATTAATATAAACAATAGTGATTATGTAGAAGTATAATTAGTTTAATTTATTCGTAGATAGGTACCTAATTTTTGTTGTTTTACAAAAATATCATAGTTATTTTTTCACACGAACTGTTTTGACTACTTAGCATGAGAAATATCAAAATTGTACCAATTTTGTCGGTTAGGTAGGTACCTGTGATAACCTGTGTCGTAAACTGTTATTTTGTTTTATTTTTTTTAATTTAGCTTATCTACCATTTAAGTTGCCATTAAGTGTATAATTCAGTTCTTAGAAAAGTATTACAAAACAGATGAAATATAACGTTCTAAGAATCGTTAAATAAATCCGGTATATTAAAAGCCAATTTTGGGCCGGTAAACACAGTAATTAAAACCCCTAAAATAGCTTCAAATTAATAAACAACCAGGCTATATTTAATCTGTATTATGTAAACTTACCTGTCAATTATTCCCGCCTTTTCCGGAGCGCGTTCTGAATCAACAACAACACCATTCATTTTCAGAAATGAAAAAAACTACACTTTATAAACACTGCACATTCGAAAACTACGCGAAAAGTTTTGTAAACTTTAAAAAAACCTAAATTAGTTTAAGGTCGAAAAGTATACAGCCTATTTAAAATTAAGTAGAAATATCACTGCTCGTTTGTAAAGTTTGAGTTTGAATACGTAAAATTAAATGGAAATAAAATTAAAGGTTTGACGTCCGTATAGGTCAAGACGCCATGCGTTTATGTTGGTACGGAGGCGATTACCGGCATCTGAGCGTCATAGAGTAAGTATAACGTTATAATTTAGAATAGTCACATCATAAACACTTTTTTTCTTTACTAGGTTCGTATTTATATAAAGTATCTTATTCATTAATTAACATAATTTGAATAAGAAATTGTAATAATACTTATGCATATACCGTTGACCTTGATCCGCTTGTGTCTAATTATCCGGTTAAAATGTAGGTATCAGGGTCACGACAATAAATTATGCTTATAATTAAAAATCATACTTGATATTATTATAAGATTTGACTAAGCAAATGCTATAGTTTTGTGCCGATTTATTAAATTTTAGCAGTTCCCCGTGGTTTCACCCGCATTCCCGGTATAAAAAGTAGCTTATAAAAAATTGGACTATCAAATGCAAAAATATTTTTTTCAAATCCAACTGGTAGTCCAATTATACTTATACTAAATAAATAGATAAACGATTACTAAAAAAGCCATGCCAAATTTTTATTTTTTTTTTATTTGAAAAAATTATCTGCCCATGATTCCATCTGCTTGGATTACTCTTTATAGTAAGGATTTTGGGCATGCATTTAAAAAAAAAAAATAGTATAGTCGACCCTTATAGGTAAATTACCTTCAGCGTGATCGAATAACAAACATAAATATCCATTCATGTTTTATTTATGAGATTTTAAAAACCGATATAATACCTACCATTGTACAAATCGGTTCAAAAATATTCATCTTTGATAAAAACAACTTCCAGCTGCTCTTTTTCCACGGTAGTGTTATTCTACGCTTCACAGAGATTTAATTCAATGCGTAAATATTAGCGAATCTGCGTAGCCAATTCGAGCGGCAGTTCTACGCTTCATATAAATAAATAACCATTGTTTATTACAATAACATTTCATTGTTTTTCATGTAAATTGATTCTTTTGATTATTGTGGTAATTTCTGAAAACAAAAAAAAATTAATAAGGCACAGCCACAGAACATATCTCAAGTACATTATGTATATTGCATATAGACTTTTATTAAAACCTCATCAGATCCAACTTCTTCATGATTTGTTATTTTTATATAGAATAAGAGAATATGTATTTCTACCTACAAGTACCTCTACGTAATAAATGTTATTCTTTGTTAGAAACCAGTTGCTCCACACGCTGTAGAAGATTGCGCGCGCAAGGCACAACACTGCTCGTACCTACCGTACGCTAACCGGCCGCGGCGGCTGATGTTGTGTTGTAACAGTCACTCATTCATACACTCTATGGGTGGTGGTCGGGTTAAAAATCAGCCAGATTTTCAAAATAGGAAGATTCAACAATCAGTTCGGATTTGCGAACAAAATGAACTTTGCTATCTCCTTCGGGTAACAGATTGTAGTGATCGAGTGGGTCTTGCTATCTTTGTCATGCCAGTTGCATAATAATAAATTAGGTACAGCTTTCAGTTAGGTACGCATTGCGAACTTATCTACGTATATTATGCTACACTTTCTCGTCGGTTTTTATCAGGTAGGGTAGGAAACTAGGATATGGGTTTGATTTAAATCGAAATGTTTAAAAAAAAAAATTATCGACTTGATGAGTCATTTTCATGTTGGTAGAATTAGATAATTTATTTCACATTCTAGAACAACACAAAAACTATCTTAAAATCAAAATTGAAAATAAAGTAAAAAAAATATGTTTTGAAATTATCAACATATTCCAGGTAGAATACAATAGAAGTACAAAGAAAATGAAAATATTTAAAATTCAAATAGTACTTCACAAGCACATATGAATAGTCTGACTCTAACGCTCGGTTCGGAAGGTTGCTTTTATTGAGAAAAGCCGGCAAGAAACTCCGCAATTACTCTTTTCAAAACCAATTCATATTTATTACATACAATTATTTACCTAGTCTCACTGATAATAAATAAATTAATAGAAATTAGGGTATAGTGTTATACCCAGTTAAGATAAATTAAAATGATAATGAAATACGGAGACTGTGAGTCTTACAATACAATATACAATAAACATACCCACTCAAGCAATACTCCGCTCTTATTTGCACAAACCTGACGTAAATATGAACATCTGTGTACATAACAAATCAATCGAAACATGCTTTATTTGTACACCAAAATAAATAGTCCTATATTAATATCATAATAAAATTGCCATTCGCAGTTGAAACCATGGGTCCATGGGGGTTCGAGGCTCGCCGATTTGCTCGGTTTTTATCATCCAAGCTCATCGAGGCTTCGGGAGACCGACGGGCTGGGAGCTTTTTCCGCCACCGCATAAGCTTGGCCATCCAAAAAGGGAACGCTGCCAGCCTGTTGGGAACCTTGCCTATCGACAGCAGCGAGGGCTTTGAGGATGTTTTCTATATATCATAGTTTGTATTTTTTACTTTAATTGTAAATATGTAAATAAAATACATATAATATAAAATTGTAAATGTGAATATTATCGAAATGTTTAATATGAAACATAGAGGGGTAACTTGGACTCCAGACATTTTCCTGACAAGCAGGCAGGTGCTCCACCTGAAGGTAAGTGGCTACCGTCACCTATAGACACAATACATAGCTAATAATTTTAAAAGCTAATTAAAGTGTATTTTTCATCCTTTATCAAGTTTCAGGTACTGGGAATAACAAGCGCACGGGGCGCGCGTATCGGACGCTCTATATATGAAACCTAGAATTATGATTTTTGAAGTGAAACTTCTTTATCGACGTATGGGAGAAATTTTTGTAGCAAATTGTCACGTTTTTCGGTTACGCGCCATGTTGCTTTTATTATGTTTTCCCGTATTTTGGAAGGCAAAGGGTTCTAGCTCATACAGCCTAGCCATTTATCTTATTTATCTTCTTAGTTTTGAATTAATGTCTGACATCTTAAAATATAAAGGTATGAAGTTAGCTAGCGAAAAATATTGGTTGCCATGGCAACCAATGTTTTTTAGTAAGCGTTACTTCCGTCAGAATTTTAATCAGGGACTTTTCAGAAGTTTCACTTCTACCATGTGTGACTTGCACACACACACACTTTTTTATTTATTCAACGTATTTGTTTTGTTTCGGATTGCCGTGGAGAAATATTTATGTGCATAAAAATATGGATCTATATGGATATATATAAAGTAAGTAATGTTTCCTATATTTTGAAACTTATTTTCTTCTGCTATTGATGCATAAAAGCGGCCATCAGATTCAAATAGAGGAAGCCACATAAATGATTAGATTATAATTTCCTGCGACTCCGTTCGATTCAATATCCATTTTGCCTGATTTTCATTCGCTTCGATTTACTTTTTCTGATTGACCTTTCAATTTCACAAAAATATTTTGTTCAGATATTTTTATTAAAAAAAACTTACTTTTCTGTTTGTTATGAAGAAATACACATATCCATCCATACTAATAATAATACATATCTACTATATTAAAATAAAAGCCAATGTAACTCTGTCTGTAACCGATTGTGATGAAATTTGCTACGCTGATAGCCTATGTGATGGAGTGGGATATAGGCTTTTTGAAGTGTAAATTTCTTTAAGCGCGGTACGCATATTTTTAGATGAGGTAAAACCTCTGGACTCGCGACACCGTTGAGACGCGACACCGTTATGATGAGACGCAGTTTGACGTTTAGTTTCTTTTTTTTTATTGAAGTGAAAACTTCTTTTAGCGCGGTACAGCAACATATAGATTGAGATTTTTGATTTTTTTTTTCGTCTCTAGTACGCAGTTGAAACCGCGGGGGACAGTTACCTATATAAACGATGTTCTATATTTAATGATGACGATTGATGAACGAAACAAAACAATACTTTAATCAATTTTAATTTTATTTAGTCAAATGTTGGGGTCGTAGCTTACACATTGCAAAAAAATCAAATCTCACTTTATCCTAATACAAATACAACACAATTTTCATTAAACATGAATTTCTACACACAAAAAGTGCGTTTTCTCTTTTCCATGTAGCTTAATCAATTTTTCACGAATGACGTCACAAAGTTCCTTTAACGCGTGCCTGTAATTATCCGTCTGTACTTACGTGATCCAGATCAAAGGTGTAATTTTGGCGTACGTCAGAGGCTTTTAAACTTTTTTTTAATTAAGCCCCCTTTATAAAAATAACAGAACGCGTGATAACTGTTTTTAACCTCATTAAAATAGTATTATGCGGTTGAGAAAGCGTATCAGTAATAAAAATTGATAATAAATAATAATTAATCAAAATAATGATAAGGGAAATACCTAATGGTGCAATGCACATCGCCAGAGCTCATCGGGGAGGGGGGAAGGGTCGGCAACGCGCGAGTGATACGTCTGGTGATGCAAGCGTTCATAGGTTACGGTAACCGCTTGCCAGGGCGTATGCTTGTTTGTCGACAATGTTGTATAAAAAAAAACATAGATTACACAGCTTTTTTTAACTAGTTTAGAGCTTATTTTTTTCACACGGATTGAATAGGTAATATCTCTATCAAAAAAAATATTTATTTTTCATAAAACACTATATAACTTATCTAACTGTGCAAGCTAAAAAACAGTCAGATAGACAGTCAGTCAAAGGGACAACGAAGTGATCCTATAAGGGTTCCTTTTTTGAGGTACGGAACCCTAAAAAGAAAACAAACTCAAAGTCACAACAAATATCAACGTACACAAATAAAAATATACGTATAAATAGACAAGTGTGTTTGTGTAAAAATAATCATCAATTATAATAAAGCAGAGCAAATGTCACGGTCCCAAAGGCGATTTAATTAACGATCGAGACGTGGTGATATCATCTCTACATCGTGACGAATATTACTCATATTAATAATGCGAAAGCTTGTATGTATGTTCGTTACTCTTGTCTTATTGGCTGAATAGTTTTGGATGCAAAATGATATCCTATAATGAGTTATAGTTACCTACGATGTTTTTAGGGTTCCGTAGCTTAAAAGGAAAAAGGATCCCTTGTCCTATAAGGAAATATAACGAAAGTCCTGTCTGTCTGTCTGTCAAGACCTTTTTCTCAAGAACGCGTGGAGGTATCAAATTGAAGTTCATATACTTAAATCTGCAATCCCTTGGAGCTGTAAAAAAATCTTTTCATTACGATTCCCATGATGGATGAACTATTTATATACTTACAAGTTTGTACGGAACCCTCGGAGCGCGAGTTCGACTCGCACTTGGCCGGTTTTTTTTTTATCTTGGGAAACCGTAACCTGTGAAACTAAATAATCCTCCTATTACTGAAGAACCTTCTTTATGTAGAGGTTAAGCGACGATAGGCCTTTTCAATATAGTTTTTGCTGTCTCAGTGAGAGGTTGCTTTGTTTTTAAAGGACTATTCGAGATAAGGTTGAGTTGTGTTCTTTGACCCTTTATCCTTTCTGTGGAGCTTAAGTTGGCAAATGATGTATAACATGGTTTATATGAATACTAATACTGACAAACACTAAAGGGACAGTACAAGGAAGGTGCTTAGCTACGGATAGGTAACTAGAGTTGGGTACTTTGTAGTACCCGACTGGCTAGCTACCACCCTTATGTTGAAAATATGTCGCCATAGTCAAAAGACAAGAAAAAATAACAAACAATTATGAGTAGAGATACTAATGTACTTACTGGCGTTCGTAAAGTATGAACAAGATGCACTTGTGCACAGTGCGGCTACTTCCAAACATCTTTATCTTTAATGTAATGATCTACCTTGTAATAGGTTTTTTCTTTCAAAAACTGTTGTACCTACGTATGAGTTGAATTTAAAATTAGTCATCTTGGTAACTGAGACAGGTATCTATGCTAATATTAGAAAGCTGAAGAGTTTGTTTGTTTGTTTGAACGCGCTAATCTCAGGAACTACTGATTCGATTTGAAAAATTATTTCAATGTTGGATCTTTTTTTATACAACGTAAACAAGCATACGGGCCGCCTGATGGTAAGCGGTTACCGTAGCCTATGAACGCTTGCAATGCAACACTCGCGCGTTGCCGACCCTTCCCCCCACCCGATGAGCTCTGGGGACCTTACTCACGCGCAGGAACACAACTATAAGTTATTTGGCTGCGGTATTCTGTAAGGTGCTCTACCTCTCTTAATAGTCCCTATTTTTATTTAAACATTTCTGTATTACACATACCAATGTGTTCTGGCTTCTGACAGCTGTGTTTTAGAGCCAGTCCCTTCTAAGCTTTGTGTGCTTACCACCTTCGGCTACATCATCACTTATCATGATGAGATAGTGGTCAAACACTGGTGGGTTGTTCATCAGTCTACCCAACCACTTGACCGGAGGGTAAGGTCATATTTTGTTTCTCTAGAAACCTGTTATGGTCACGACACCTTCCCAGAAGCTCGTGCAATCATTAATCAGTGACAATTAAGAGATTTCCAGCGTAGCTTGTGATTTATTGGACATACGGGACGCGTCGGGGACATCTGACCTTTGATTTAGTGATCTGGTTTTTGTCACAATTGCCATGTGACCAAAATTATGTAGAGATTAACAAATAAATATTCTAGGACATTATTCCTCACACACGGCCATCTGACCCCAAACTAAGCAGAGCTTGTACTATGGAAGCCAGATAACTGATATACTACATATACACTACTTTTCGTTTCTAAATAAATACTTATTTAGATAATTACACCCAGACTCAGGATAAACAGACATAATAGCAATATGATTATATATACAAGACTGTTTCCCGCGATTTCAATCACATTCCCGGGATTAAAAAGTAGTCTATAACCTTCCTCGAGAAATAGACTATCAAATGCAAAAATATTTTTTCAAATCCGACTGGTAGTTCCAGAGATTAGTATGTTCAAACATAAAGCAAACAAACTCTTCAGCTTTGTTATATTCGCATATAGATGTCCACCAGCGCCTGTCGGCAATCAATTACGATGATGTATACTACGAAATCGTTTACAATCGAACATACGCTGGTGAATATCAACATTAACCAAGACTATTTCGTGTATCTTAGGATTCAGCGATTTACAAAGTACGTGAATACGAGTGCATACAATAGTTTGAAAATAGAGAAAATCATACAGTTTTGTCATAAATATGAGTAGCTAAATCCTAAGGTATCCGTGTCGTTTCTGAATAGGTGTTTCATTTCACTCTGTTTTACATAACGTCTAAACGTGACCCGACTAATTAAAAACATAACCGAAATTTTAGCTCACATGTTTAGTTCGATTTCACACTGGGAATAAAGATTCACGAAGTCGTTGTAGTGTATGTTAGCATTAACCGGTGTATGATCGAAATCGTCATAAAAATAATAAATTACGGATATTCACCAGCTAGCTAGGTGTATGTTAATATACACCAGTGATTTTAGGGTTCCGTACCCAAAAGCTATTACTAAGACTCCGCTGTCCATTCGTCTTTCTGTCACCACGCTGTATCTCATGGACCGTGATAGTTAGACAGTTGAAATTTTCACAGATGATGTATTTCTGTTGCCGCTATAACAACAAATACTAAAATACAGAATAAAATAAATATTTAAGTGGGCTCCCATACAACAAACGTGATTTTTTTGCTCGATTGATAACGGGAACAGGTAGACGCTTGAAATATTCACAGAATATCTAGTTATATATTCACTTTAAAAATAAATAATTAAATTAAAATAAAACAAATATTTAAGGGGGGCGGGCACCCATACAATAGACATGATTTATTTTGCCGATTTTATAGGTAATGGTACGGAACCCTTCGTGCGCGAGTCCGACTCGCACTTGGCCGGTTTGATACACAGCGCTTCGGACATTCACAGTAACATAGGCACCAAGGAATGCGGTTTATGCAATAAGTATATATTTCTTCATAATAGATAATAAATGATTTCACACAAGAATATATGTATACAGTATGACACCATGACACGTGATCGTTGTTATATTATTGGCAGAAAGTATTAGCGGTGATAGTATAATTGTGCTGGCATGAGGACGTTTAATAATCACAATATATTTGTTGTTTAAACACAGTTGTTATATGTAAATATTTAATGTTAATAAACGTGTTCAATACCTGTATCTACATGTAACAATAGTTGTCGAAGCGATGGTTTGACGTCATGGCGGATAATTTATAATCCTTACAAATATTATAAACGCGAAAGTATGTATGGATGTTTGTTACTCTTTCACGCAAAAACTACTGAACGGATTTTGATGAAATTTGGCATGGAGTTAGCTGATACCCTGGATTAACACATAGGCTTCTTTTTATCCCGGGAAAACATAAGATCCCTCGGGAACGCGGGTGAAACCGCTCGGCGGAAGCTAGTCCATACTAATATAATAAAGCTGAACAATTGTTTTTTTGTTTGTTTGTTTGAAAGCGCTAATCTCTGGACCTGCCAGTTGCCATATAGGCTTTGCAAAGATCGGCAACACATTGGCGATTCCCCTGATATTACTGATGTATATATATAGATGACGGTGACTTTACCTGACTTACCATCAGGTGGACCGTCTAACTACTGAAAACCAGAAAAAAATACTGGACATAGTACTTATTTTCAATGACTCACTCTTTCTAGATCCTTATTATTTACCCGGTTACCTTTTCAATGAGATACGCCCTTGGAATCTAAGGTAAATTCATATACAACGTAATCCTTAACAGCATAAGGCTACGCACAAACTATACACATTTTGATCTATTCAACATGTAAATACGTTGTGGATTAGATTTAACCTTGAACTGACCAAATATAAACTCTATGGACTAACAATACGGATCATTTGGGGTTTTCAGCGATTAATCCTATTGAATATTTCCACTACATTAAGCTATTATTATTTCACAATAGCGGCAACCCTGCAGCGGTGTGTTAGATTGAATTTGGGGCAGGGTTGGCATTATTTTACAGAAAGAATATTTTATTAAAAAATACTAGCTTCCGCCCCGCGGTTTCACCCTCGTTCCTCAAGTATCTTATGTTTTCCCGGGATAAAAAGTAGCCTATGTTCTTTTCCGTACCATAGGCTATCTGCATACCAAATTTCGTCGCGATCGGTTCAGTGGTTTAAGCGTGAAAAGGTAACAAACAAACTCACTTTCGCATTTATTTATAAGTTAGAAGTTAGAAAGTTAAATTAGATAGCTAGATAGTTAGGATTAGAATTTCATTTCGATGACGAAATACTTAAGTGTGAAAAACTTTACAGCTTCTACAAATATAAAGAAATGCCTTTGCTCAGCTAGCAGCACAGTAGTAGTGACGAAAATACCATGCCGAAGGTCGTGGGTTCGAATTCTACAATGAGCTTCAGCTTTCGGTGATGAAAAACATCGTGAGGAAACTATAGCACGGTGGTAGGTTACTTGCCACCACCCTCAAATCTGTCGTCATAAATTGCATTTGAGAGCCAGTTCCTTCAAGGTTCTTACTTACTACATACGGCCACATCGTCTCTTATCATGGTGAGATTGTGGTCAAATATAAGCCTGTACATAGTTAAAAAAAACATTTATTCTGACACACCTATAATGACGGACTGTATCAGAAAATTGAAAATTTACATTATAAATAGTGGGTACCAACAATTTATCTAAAAAGTAAAGGTTTATTGGAAATTGTCACTTCACTCAATAAATATAAGGTCCTAATACATGAATTACGGTCCTGTTGAGGGATGATAGTATAGGTCATAAGTATTCCAATAAAAATAAAAGTAATGTATTTTTAAATGTTTTTTTTTATTTTTTAAGAATATTTTTTACACCTGATTATGCTGTTAATGGTTTTAATTAATGCTTAGTAGTGATGAAGTACAATTTCAGGTTTTTTTTTTCATTCAAATTACGACCGAATATTTTTATTTTATAATTTTCGGAATACTTATGACCTATACTATCATCCCTCAAAAGGACCGTACTTCATTTATTAGGACCTTATATAATATTTGGAAGTCTTTCTATGACATCATATTTCAATATAAAAGTCACGACTTGCTAAAAGACTTTTCATAAACGTGATTTTTCTTTTTGAACCTTTTTTTCTGTCAATCTATTGTCTAATTCGAGTTCAAAGTAAATTACAGAATCCAATCGACTGTGTAATTTCTTATCATTTTCACAACCATTTTCTTCAAGTTTTTCTTTGTGCAAAAAGAAATACTAAATGTAATCTGTTGGAATATTAAAAAGACATGGCTAGGGCCGAATACAATTGAAAATTAGATACAGATACTTAGATAGGACACTCGTGTACTTAGGGTTCCGTAGCTAAATGCCAAAAGACGGAATACTTTTAATTTCGTCCTGTCTATCTGTTCGTCTGTCCGTATGTCACAGCCATTTTAGTCCGAGACTAATGTGTATTTAAAGGATATCTTTAGTTCAATGTTAATGACTTGTGTCCAAATTTAAATCAAAAGTTTGTGAGATATGCACTTGGAATGTCGTAAAAAGTGTGCCCCCTCTCTAACTTTGCCTTTGCTTCGCTTTGGGGTGGACAATTCTGAAAAATTTAGATAGCAGAATATTTTCAACGAGATTTGAATTTAAATAGTATGTTGTGTAGTTTTTGAGAAATATATACAAACTTTTTTTTGCTGCCGATAAAATTTTGAAAACCATAACCTGTTACATAATACACGTTATGCATGATCCAACTTGCACTTGGCCAATTTTATCGTACGAGACGATTCCGCCTCTTAAACGCTGCTATATCCCATGCTCGCCCGTACTAAAGGTTCTCTTCAGATTTCAGTTTAAAAAATAATAATTTGAAACGCGTGTTGTAGGATTGAAGAATCAAATCAGACTGACAAGTGACATCTATCATTGCAACTCCCTTCCTAAATTTAGCTTATTGATCAACGTCCATTATACACCATTCAACGCCGATGTTTATGTGCTATCAAACCAATCTGCTATATCACTGTATTGATCGCAGTCCGATTACTGCCGATTGATTGATGAAAACGTTCGGCGTAGGGTGATTGATCAATAGACTTACAGCTATTGCAATTACGCGGTCAAAGTTGATCAAGGCATCGTGTGAGTGAAACACCCTTATGATATTCTAGGCAACTGACAATGTATAGGTATTTAAATATTTAAAACTGGAGTTTTTTTTTTATTTGGCAGAGTTTTTAGCTTTTTTATGTCCATAACTAACGACGTAATCCTCTCAGATTTTGTCGCTCGTTTATTTCAAAAGAACACAATTTGTCTCCACTTATCTCCTGTCCCTTTTTTGTTTGAGACAAAAGCCTCTTTATGTTTATTTAGTACGTGACGAGCTACTAAACTCATTACTAAAATGAAATATTAGTTATATTATATTTATTAATATAAAGCCTAGATCACTCTTGTATGTGTTTGCGATAGATTTTTCCCACTTCCAGTCCCCCGGGGCCATGCAAATAAAGCAGAGGAAAATCGTATTTTATCTTACAATTTTGAAGAAACGTAGATGGGAAGCGCAGTACATTTTCCTGAGCAAACTAGTTTGATTTATTAACTTAATAATAAACTTCAGTGGAAACGTCTAATTTCAAATACGAGCTGGTTCTAAGTTCTAACGAGGGAGCCACTCGAGCGGCGTCTTATTGCCGCCGGCAATTGATGACATCTAGAAGCAAAGCTACTACCGTTTGGTACAAGATTCGAAAATTGCTATTTAGATTTAAAAAAAATAGTTTTTTGAAGTTTCAGTGACATCGTAAAGATATTGATTCAATACCCTGTTCGTGTCGAAAACCTGATTTCACATAAATTTGTGGATATATATTTTTTACTTTTCTCCCGTAGAAAATATTTATTTTGATTATTAAATGCATAGTACGTACAAAGTACGATATACTTTATCAGAAAATTGTTCATGTTATATTTTAGAACCAGTTATGAGTTTTGTTATTGGTACTTCTTTCTTCTTAGACCTACCATATAACGTCTTTTATCCTACAGATCGTGCAAAAAACGGGCCGAAACGCCTTATAAAACCCAAATAATTAATCTAAGATTAAACCGCACTGCAGAAAACAAATTTTAAATCGAAAAATAAAAAGAATAAAGAGAGGTAGAGCATAGCGATATGTCGCTCAAAGAGCAGCTCGACTGGGGAAGTACCTCCACCTTACAGAATACCGCAGCCAAACAACTTATAGTCGTGTTCCTGCGCGTGAGTAAGGTCGCCAGAGCTCTGATACGTCTGGTGTTGCAAGCGTTCATAGGCTACAGTAACCATCAGGCGGGTCGTATGCTTGTTTGCCGACAATGTGGTATAAAAAAAATATAAAAAATCATAGAGACCTACTATTAATATCATTAAAGTGAATTTTGGATGTTTGTGACTTAATCACGCATGAACGTCAAAATGGTTTTGAATAAAACTTAGCGCATCGATAGATCATACCCTGGAATAACACATAGGATACTTTTTATCCCGGAAAAACATAAGATCCCTTGGGATCACGGGTGAAACCGCGGGGCAGAAGCTTGTACATTATATTTACAATCTTTTAGCTACCCCTATTAGAATTAAACTGCTGTATTAAAACCACAAAACCTCTTCAAATATAGCAGTAATATTACAATCCAACGAAATACATCAACTATTTCCTTACCCATTCATCTTTCACATGTGAAACTACGGCTGCCTCATGAATATATAAGTAGGTGCAGGTACCCGGGTACTTGGGGTTGTAAAGGGTACTTGAAGGGAAATTGGGTCGTTCGCAGTGGCGGTACATTATGATAAAAGCCGTGTAAATCAGGCTCACAGGTGCCGGCCATGTTTGCCGCGCTGATAAAAAATTTAACGTTGTAGGTTTAGGTTATGGGATTTGGGCGGTTTTATTAACTGTATATAGGCTTCAGGGAAGGCTGCTCAGGCCTATGAACTTTAATAGGCCCGCATAAGCATGCTAGAAAATTCCCGCCAAGTTTAGATTTTGATTTAAAATATATACAATTTTGTTTCTTTATTTAACATAATATGCTCTTTGTTTTAATATACATCAATAAATTTCATAATATTGGATTTTTAATTGCACAAGTTTTAGTTAAAAGTATCGAAAATAGAAACCGTCAGTAGCCAGCCAAAAATGTCTGAAAGGTTTGCTTTTGACCACAATCTCAGTGTGGTAAGTGATGATGTGGCTGAAGGTGGTGAAAGTAAGTTACTTAGCTCTGAATTACACACCACTAGGTTTTGGTTGTAGCCAGCTAGGTACTAAGTACCTAAACAGTTCCAAAAAAATACTACAGGAAATTACGGGGCGAAAACTAGTAGGTAATAATAATTACGGTCAAAAAAAACGGTCGCCGAGGTACTTTTTTTTATTTAAATGGCGTTTTATGAGGAATGTAATACATCGCTTATCGCTCGTACCTTGGCCCCGCTGCTGGCAGTCAATTGAGCCCAAAAGTAAGAAGTCCCGTCTCTGTCTTGACATTTATGCACATCACTACCTACCTCATATCACTGCCTATAATATGTACTACTGCATAGGGGGACCATAGGCCTTGACAAAAATTCGGTTGTCTCATTTCTGACCATAAATTAAAACGTCATGTAACAAAACAAAGATGGCGTCATTAATTTACAGTTCATATTAGGAAAAACTAAACTTACCTACTTAGGTTTAAAATAAAAAGTTGTTAGACTTCTTAAAATTACTATTTATTGTAATTTATTCTATGTTTACGATTGATTAAACTACTGAGATTAAAAAAGTAAAGAAAAACGAGTATTAAAAATTCTGACATATCAAGACAAACCCGTGTCGTGTGGCGGCCCTACACACAACGTCACAACACAACCTACCTTTATGCCTGAAGGCAACACCTCTTTAGGTAAATATATTTCGGTACAAGTTTAATTCGCAAACTTGTACCGAAATATATATATTCACAGCTTTTATTTTTAGCTATGAGCCAAGGAAACTGGGTCGACACTACGTAGGTTGCGTTATCAAGATCTTGCTGCTTTTGTTAATATTTTTATGTGCCTTTTCCTGGTTCTAGTTATGTACTTATTTTTCTACAACATGCTTCACCAAAAACGATCACTGCTTAGCTCCATTTAGGGGATTTCTGATACTTATTCTCCGATGCGTCATACTGCATAATGAGGTCCCTCTCGGGGCCACTTCTGTCCCGATTCCCCACGACCGCAAGGTCCCCTTTAACGACAAGCCACTAAGCTGACTTTATTGCGTGGCGTGGAAAAGTTCGTGGGCTTCCCGTGACAAAACCATAGCGGGGTGGTAGGATTCTTTGTAGTACCCACCTGGCCGGCTTCCACCATCAAGTTGCAGCGCTTGCAGAACTTCCCTTGTAAGATTTTACGAAAGAAACAAATTTCTAGGAATTTCCTCCTCCTTTCCATTAAAATATTAACTATCCTGGAAAAGATGCCCTCATCACGACCCCTCAAAGTAAATCAAAACGAACAGAAAAACAAAGTTACTAAATAAAAGCGTTGCACTTTAAATAATACGTTCAAGAAGTTTACAACAAAAGAAAATGGAGGGTATAATAATTCTTTTGTCTTTCGCGCGACCTCTTAGTGGGTCTGGTGTTACGGTGCACTGTGCACTTTATTTTGTTTTCTCTTGAAGTTCAAAGACTCCTAATTAAGTTAACAATAAGCTTCGTCCATTAACTTACTTGAAAACTATAAAAGGCTTAGTGGAAGAGCTAGAATTTGCAAGATCAATCAACCTCTATATTTTAAATATTTTTAAAATTAGTTTAACTTAAATATCACTATATGTAATTTTATATTATAAAGTCCCCCCGCCACGGCCGCGTCTGTCTGTCTGTCTGAACGCGATAAACTCAACAACTAGTTACTGAACGAGTTTTAATTACGGTTTTTAACAATGGACGGAGAGATTAATGAGAAAGTGTAATAATTCATTAAGGTTTTGTGTAAATTGTGAGCATTACTGGCGTGCGCCACGTAAGTATACTAAATACGTACTAGTACGTTAAATATACTTATTAAAAAAAATACGCGTATATACTCTGCTACCCGTACGAAGCTGGGGCGGGTCACCCGCGGTTTCACCCGCGGACCCCCGGGATCTTATATTTTCTCGGGATAAAAAGTAGCCTATGTCCTTCTCCATACCATAGGCTATCTGCATACCAAATATCATTGCGATCGGTTCAGTGGTTTAAGCGTGAAAAGGTAACAAACAAACAAACAAACTCACTTCGCATTTATAATATTAAAATTAATAATAAAGTTAAGGATTTGTTGAGCAATGGAGGAAACGTGGGTGTACCTGGGTATGTCCGCAAGCCTAGGTGCTCTGGTCCTCCGCACGGTGCCACTAATGGGAAGCACACCCACCTGGAAATAATTAGAATCATTACGTTAGTTTCCTATCATTAGCATAAGTACCTGCGACCATTTTATTTTTGTAAAATCTTGTCCTATTCGCATATAGCGCCATCTCACAAATTTTAGAGGTATTCGTATCAGCAGAATATTTGTACGACAAACTCAGTGTACCTACGGTTGTAAAGCATACACTCTGATACATGTTGGGCTGGTCCCACGCTGATGGTGTAAGACTATGACGTCATGATGACGAGGTATTCAAACGGCCCAGATTTTAAAACAAATAAAACTTCCCGCGTTAAGTGCAATGGTTCAGTTTAAACTAATTCTATAGTTTTTAATATAAAATTGTTTGGGTTCAGAGTCGTATGCGTTCCCCTAACCCACTTTTTGACATAGCTCTTCCCTGTACAGTTTTATTTTTTAGTTTTTTTAGTTATTCAGTGCGCGATCTTAAATCAAACTAAGTAAGTATATTCTTCGATCTCAGATCAAATAAGAAGTCAAGACGGAGCGCTGTCAACAATGACGTGAGGTCGGTTTAAAACTACGCCTTGCCCGCCGTGTACATAAACAGTTACACGCACACACATATAACGAAACTACGCCTTATCTTGCTATAATAATTCGCAATTTTTAAAGAAAAAGTGCCGAACAGCGTTGTGAAAGGGTGTAAAAATCAATCTTCGAGAAATAAAAAGCAGGATGGAATCACATTTCATTCGTTATTAAACATAAAAATCCATATTTTTAATAAATCAATTTAACACTCACTAAGTGCACACATGTTTACGAAACCGACCTCACGTCATTGCTCCATCTAGCCTTCTTATTTGATCTGAGACTTCGATGTAAAGTTTTGCTGAATTCGTATAAAAAGACTTTCTCACAGAAAAAAATAAAAGGCTCCGTAGGCTTTATTTGTCTAACACATTGTTAGACCTCAGCTTTTTCTAGGCTCACACAAAATGCTGAAGAAATCCCGAAGTCGTAACATCATGCTAATATGTTTCAGTAAGTGGATTCCGTAACCTTATTGCAATCAGTTATTAGATACCTTCTATTTTATCAATACAATTTGTTATGTAATTTTTCGCCATATTAGGTTCTTCTCAGTTGAAGGCTGATTTCCGAACCGGTGGTAACTTCAGTATATTCGACCTTCATAAGTGCCCTCCTAGGGCCTAAACTGAATAAATGGCCTTGACTTTGACTTTGACTGATAAATTCTGAAAAAGCGAATTTGTAAAAAAAAATACATGGAATACAAAAGTTTCATTCTATTTTTAAAGATACTTAAGACAATTACAAGAAAAAGGAACCAACTTTTATTAAAAACCACATTAAAAAATAATAATTTAATTTTAAGTTTTTAAATTGATTCAAGCTCTATTTAAGTAGAATATCAACCTCCATCAATACGTTGCAGTTGGGAACAAAACCACACCTATATTTACAATATCAAAAACGGTTCCAGTTGCAATCAAGATCTTGTTAGAACATTATGTAATCAACGTAAACAACTAGTGAAATACAATTTTGTTACATAATATACCTACAAAATGTAACGCTGGGCTTCCAGACGTTGTTATTAACGTATACATTCCAACATCGTCTATTTATTTGTATATATATATTTTTTTGTTTGTAAGTAGCGTAAGTGATAGGTTGCTCGCATACTTGGTGATTTGATCGATTTTTTTGCTTGTGTGTGAAATATATATAATTTGAGATGAGTTCTAATTATAGCTTTTATTTATTTTTTGAAGTAACTGTATATCTGACTCTTATTTTATTCTGATTTACCCTGTCATAATTTCATATTATGTGAAAAACGAAGGTTATGAAATGGAAATTTACTTTAAATAATAAAACCGACTTCAAAATAGATTTGCACTTAAAAACATAATCTTGAAATCGGCAAAAATGAAATTAAAATTCTACCAAGTTTTTTTTTCCTGATTATAATGTGTAATGAAGTAATGTTAAATGGCAAACTAAAAGAAAGGTCTATACAGAACATATAAAATACAAGCTGCCCCCCGCGGTTTCACCCGCTTTCCCGAGATAAAAAGTAGCCTATGTCCCTCTCCATACCATAGGCTATCAGCGTACCAAATTTCATCGCGATCAGTTCAGCGTCTTAGATGTGAAAGGTAACAAACAAACAAACTCACTTTCGCATTTATAATATTAGTTAGGATTAGGATAGTTAGGATTATATATGGATATATTAATATTAGTATGGATTATAAGTAAATTTATCACTCAAAAATTTGCAGCGCAACCATCGCCTTGAGTGTCCTCGTTTACGACCAGCCTAAACTTATATCACAGTCTATGTAACTCTTACAGTTGGCTAGCGGACACGTCTAGACAGAGCAATCGTGCGGGGCTTGCGGGGTGAGAGAGAGCCCAAGCTGCCATACACACGCTTGGGACACAATGCAGCAATTACGAATGCCTATACAAAGCGGCATTTCGCGTGACTTCAAACGCGATAGACCACTGTATGTTTTTTACGCTGTGCTTTTATGATGTGAGAGCTCCCATCTGTTCGTTTAAATATAATTCCGGGCGCATTCCCTTAACTTTTATTACATAAAGTGAGACGTGGGAGATTATTTGGTTACGAATTGGTGGCGTTGTTTGAAAGCCAACTTATTTTGCAATTCGATATTGACTTTGTTATATATAATGGCATTTTAGTTGGTTTTGTCTATTGCGTAGTAGGTCCTGCCGACTTTTTAATATTATTGTTTTGTGTAGAGAGGTGATGTGACGTCTGAATGATTAAAGAACGGTGTATTTCAAGAGCTGTTGGGCGGGTGGGATTAAAATAATTGTCATATATTTTCATGTCGGGTTACCGCCGAATTTTATGGGTTGCAAACTATTTAAAAATGTACAAAATGATTGTAAACTAGCTGCGGTTTTATCCGCGCTCCCGGGGATCTAATGTTTTAATGAAGTAGGTGTTTTATATAAAATAAATATTCTATGTATGTGCTAAATTTCATCCGAATACGTGTGATTGACTAACATACACATAATATTAAAAATTATAGTTTATTATTCACGTCGTAATGGGGAATAGAATTGACTGATTGTTTTGTTATTTTGATAGCTGGCAGAATGAAGAAGGTTATACCTACAAAAAAAATACGTGTGGCACTCGGGGACTGCCGCGGTAAAGCTATTGCATAGCATTTTTTATCAACTTATGCAATTATATTTATTTTTTATTTATGCAGTATTTTTTTTTCTTTAAATTAATATATACCTAATACACCTATATACTTTCTCACAAACAGCTACTGACGTATTCGTCCGATTTTGGAGCAGCTCGTCTTAAGTTTTATTTTCGTTACGGAATTTCTTGATTCGGTCGCCGCGCTCAAAGCCCCCGATAAAAGCTATACAATAGCTTAAAAAATACGGAATCTTAATCGAAATTATTCAAAAAGCATGTCTTTTCTAAACTCCCGGTAAAATAATATGCTCACCCTATTTATTTTACAGACACAACTTGTTTTTTGAATAAATTGATATAACTTATTCCACCGAATATAACATAGTTTTGGAAAATTATAAGGCCGTATCGCCAAGTTCATGTAAACTTGACAAAATGTTCTCAAAGGGCTGTCTCTTGGTTGGAAAATGATTAAATACCGTAGTCACCTTGTAAAAAGGTACTCGTCGACTGGGCAACGCCCGCAGCGGGCTCAACGCGCACGCCCGTTACGGTATGAAGTAGGTACATAGAGGAGAGTCGTACAAAATGATCTTCATTAGGGAAAACAGATATAAAATATACCTACGAATTTTGTGAAATTGTTATTTTTTTCTGGTATCCTAATCTATCAGTTTATAATTTAGTATGCGTAATTGTATTATATTGTATCCTTGTGTCTAGAATTATCCTTGGAATGATGTGACACCGCTGTGAAAGTTTGAAAAATATTTGTAAATATTTTTTTTTATAAAACTACCTATATAGTAGTTTTATAAAAAAAAATGGAAATTTCTTGTTATCACTGTCGTAAAATTTAGTGAAACAAAAGGTGATCGTTTTACCATGAGGAACGGTTTTATACCACTCTCCTACCTAGTACATTTTATTAATGTGAAGTTTAGTCATGCACGTATTTTAATAATATTCTTCAACATTATTGTGGTGCGTATTTATATGCCGACGTATTGTTTTACTACAAATTGTATGCAATGTCAATTACGGAAGATTTCAGACAATAATAGATTTTACTCTTTTTGAAAATATATTTTTTACTAGTTTCCGCCTCGGGGAACCCGCGTTCCCGAAGGATCTTATGCTTTCCCGGGATAAAAAGTACCCCATATATTATTCAATATCTATGTGCTAAGTTTCATTCAAATCCATTAAACCGATTACGCGTGATTGAGTCACAAACATCCATACATCCAAACTTTAAAATTTATATTATTAATAGGATAATAATTGTTTGTCGTGGTTTAAAAAAAAATGACTTTTTGTTGTTAAATGTTAGGTACATTGTGTGCTATGTAAATATGATAAATTAATAAACAAAACATACACGTACAGTTTATGAATATAAATATTTTCTTTTTTTGCTATAGGTATAGCAAAACAAAATTGTGCTCGCGGGTCAGTCTACGCGTACCTTTAAGGCCTGTTGGGAGTTTCCAATTAGATATCAAGTTTCGTAGACTACCTAAATATTATGAATTTGTCATAGTTAATGTGTGATGTAAATGGAAAATCAACTGGTTTTCATAAGGGAACTGCGATTTTTCACACAGAATTAGATAGTACCTACTTATTTATGCCATCTATGGGAATATATTTTCTAATAATGATAATGATAATTTATGAGTACAATGTCATATTATCGTGAAAAAGCGATAGCCTGAAAACACAAGCACAGATATAATTTTCTTGTTTATACCATGGACCTAGAAAAAAAGGCGGACAGATGGCCGCTATGAAACTATTGAAGCACCAAAATGGCGGCGACGTAACTGTGTCTGTGGTTCGGAGCGTAATGGCGGGCTTAGTGTGGTGTGAATGTGTGCGTGCCGGACGTGTATGTATGCATTTAAGCGAGCTGTATTTATTTAATAAATATATTAGATTCTAGCTTTTCCGCGCGGTTTCACCCGCGTTCCCGAGGGATCTTGTGTTTTACCGGGATAAAAAGTAGCCTATAGCCTTCCTCGATAAATGGGCTATCCAACACTGAAATAATTTTTAAATCAAACCAGCAGTTCCTGAGATTAGCGCGTTCAAACAAACAAACTCATCAGCTTTATAATATTAGTATAGATTATTTAAGATTTTTTATTTATTTGTATAGATAGACTTGTGTTCGACTACAAATCTCACTATAGGTATGGTAAGTGATGATGGAGCCTAGTTACCTTTTGGTGAACATGCCTTCAGGACCTTGAACTTTTTGTTTTTTTTTTTGTTAAATTGGCTTATGACATCGTGATGTTCGTGTCCCGAGCGATGTGCCGTGCCAACCCGCACTATATCACGTGCTATGGCTAAATTACTGAATGCTTCCTGTATTTGAATCAGCTACAGTAATATCTTCTTTAGCTTTATTCAAGTAATTTTATTGGTTTACTTTTATTTTTATATACAACATTGTCAGCAAACAAGCATACGGCCCGCCTGATGGTAAGCGGTTAACCGTAGCCTATGAACGCTGGGTATCACTCGCGCGTTGACGACCTTCCCCCCTCCCCGATGAGCTCTGGCGACTTTACTCCCGCGCAGGAACACAACTATAAGTTATTTGGCTGCGGTATTCTGTAAGGTGGAGGTACTTCCCCAGTCGATCTGCTCTTTGAGCGAAATATCGCTATGCTCTACCTCTCTTGCTTGTAGATGAAATACTATATTTATAATATCCGGCTATTATTTGTTTATCGATATATGTAAATTATCTTGGGATATATTATTTAAATACTTTTTTTTTATGTCAGCAGGCTGACAAGCAGGCAGGCCGTCCACCTGATGGTAAGTGGCAACCGTCGCCTATGGACATTAGCAATACCAGAGGGATTGTCAATGTGCCGACCTTTATGACACACCAGTACCCAGGTGCTTGGCGACAGAGATTTAAATCGCTAAAATATCAAATAAGGTTGATCTATTTATTATATGGTTAATTGTATAACTATATAGAGAATTCTTTGATATTCTTAAACGTCAAAAATCTAATAACTTGATGGACAAGGTATATAGGGTGTAGCCAGCTAGGCTGGTACTATGAAGTACCCTACCACCGTGCTAAGGTCACCTTACGATGTTTTTCTTCAACGAAAGCTCAAGTTCATTGGACTATTCGAACCCACGACCTTCGCCATGGCATTCGACGTCACTACCACTGAGTTATCGCGTCATAATCAATTTACTCACTCAACCACCGAGGTAAATCTATTTCAATAAGATACGTTATCTTAGAATATTTCTTTAATATATGAAAAATCATTAATAAAATGTATAGAATAAATAGTAAGAAATCTGTATACATATATTAAATGATAAACTGTCTGACTGAGTGATATATCACTTGAATGCACATAGATACCTTATACAGTTTAGGCATCCACTGAGGATAAATTTTTGGAAATTTTATCCCTAAGGGGGAAAAATAAGGGTGCGCGTGTGAAACCGCGGGGCGGAAGGCTAGTCATAAATATTCTGCGACATTATTCCTCACACACGGCCATCTGACCCCAAACTAAGCAGAGCTTGTACTATGGAAGCCAGATAACTGATATACTACTTTTTTAACCGACTTAATTTACACCCAGACTCAGAACAAACAGACATGTTCATGGACACAAGTGTCTGACCTGAGTTTCAAACCCACGACCTGTGGCGTGATAGATATAGGTTATGTTACCAATCACGCCGACCGGGCCGTCAAGAAAGCTCGTCACATGATATTATCAGATCGGACGGTGTAAAGCTCAAAGCTTCGCTTCCGGTAACGCGATGTAGTCTAGTCTTGAATATAAACGTTTAGTATATAGTGAGGTAGTGGGCTAAGTGACAGGAGGAAGCGAGTGCGATAAATACATGTAACAAAATATGTAAAAAAAATATATTTTTTTTTACTTTTGTATAGGCTTGTGTTTGACCACAATCTCACTATGGTAGGTGATGATGTGGCCGAAGGTGGTAAGCACACAAAGCCTAGAAGGATCTGGCTCTCAAGTGCAGCTGCCGGAACACACCAATAGGTGTTTGGCGACAGATTTTCAACTTGCGAGTGGTAGCCAGCCAGGCGGGTACTACAAAGTACCCTACCACCGTGCTGTTTCCTCACGATGTTTTCCTTCACCGAAAGCTCAAGCTCATTGTGGGATTCGAACCCACGATCTTCGCCGCGGCGTCCGAAGACACTACCACTGAGCTATCATCACCTTTCGTTTGGGTGTAAATATCAGTTGGCGAGGTTGGTAAGACATCCCTATCCATTTGATTGGTTGAGGGTTGGATTTCTACTCAGAACAGACATTAGTACATGTAATATGGCAACATTTGGTGCTAATCATTATGCAACTTACCATATATATAATACTAGCGACCCGCCCCGGCTTCGCACGGGTAGAAGAGAATAATATGCGTGGTAACAAGCGGGCAGTGGAGCGCGGGCGGAGGTGGCTGCATCAAGCGAGAACCGTCGTCGTGTCGCGTTAGTGCGAGACCGCTTGAATTTATTTTCTCGCGCCTAATTTTTAATTTACGATAGCTCCTAAGATGTTCATTTAAATTATATGGTGTAAAAGAGTAAAATAATGTGCATGAAATGCTTAAAGCTTCTAATTTATTTAAAATGATGAGGATTAACACCGTATTTGTGTAAATAGCTTTCCAATTACCGCTTTATAATTGCCCATTTTTTTAAGTATCAAAATGGATATAGTAAGTTATCCTTAAGAGATAGACATGTGCCATCGCGGATATTTCTGTAGACCTATATAAGATACACAATTTCTCGATACATCATTTTGTTATATCTCAAAGGGTTTAGGCAGCGTTTTTGTTGAAAACTCCCAGACGGCTTATTTTTTCCGACACCTCCAACAAACATAATTATATTTTAGCCAATGTATACAAAAACTCGACAAATTATATATTAAAACCTTTCTCTTGAATCTCTCTATCTTTAAAAAACCGCTTCAAAATCCGTTGCGCAGTTTTAAGGATTTAAGCATACATAGGGACGGACAGACAGCGACAGCAACTTTGTTTTATACTATGTAGTGACTAGCTTCCGCTCCGCGGTTTCACCCGCGGTCCCGAGGGCTTCGATCGCCACCAACCTTACAGGATTACCCGATATGAAGATTGTCTGAAAATTTCATCGCGATCGGTTCAGCGGTTTCGGAGTCTATAAGGAACATACATACATACTTTCTCTTTTATATATATAAGGTCCTAATAAATGAAGTACGGTCCTTTTGAGGTATGATAGTATAGGTCATAAGTTTTTCAAAAATGATATACTATCGGCCCTCAAAAGGACCGTATTTCATTTATTAAGACCTTATATAATATATAAAAACGCATGCTGCATCTCTCTTTTTACAGGCCAAAAGTTAGGCCACGAACAAACGCGGCACAGGATAAAAAAATAATACACTATAATATTCATATGTTATAAGAATCATGTTCTTCATTCCTACATTGCCACTTCACTAATAATATAGCCACATACCGCTACAGCCTATAACTTGTAAACCAACCATAAAAACGATCAAAGTACGGTACCTCGCACTGACCTTGTAGAACCTACTTCCTTCGATAAAAACTCCACCCGCCCTTGGTCACTGCCGCCCTATATTTAGCCCTATCACTTACAGGTACTTGATCCTTAGTAGGTACTACACAAAAGATTAAGTTGAACCTTTTCCTTTTACTTAATTTTCATTTGTTTGGAGTACCTATAGAAAAGAAACAAGGTAATAACATTTTATGATGTGAATCGTAAAGTATCACAAGATGTACATAGTAAATTAATTAGATATTCTGGGACATTATTCCTCACACTCGGCCATCTGACCCCAAACTAAGCAGAGCTTGTAGGTACTATGGAAGCCAGATAACTGATATATTACATATACTTCTTTTATTTTGTAAATATATACAAACTTACATAATAATTAAACCCAGACTCAGGACAAACAGACATGTTCATACATACAAATGTCTGTCCTAAGTGGGATTCGAATCCACGACCTATAGCGTGATAGATAATAGGTTGAATACATCTAAAAATATTAAAGAATAAAAGTCGAGATTACCTCTACTACTTTCAAGTTAAAAATCTGTTGCCAAACACTTACTGGTGTGTTCCGGCAGCTGCACTTGAAAGCCAGTTCCTTCTAGGCTTTGTGTGGTTACCACCTTCGGCCACATCATCACTCACCATGGTGAGACTGTGGCAAACACAAGCCAAAAAAAAAAACAACGACTTTAATGACCGAGCCACCATTAAACCTTTTATTGCCCCAGTATAAAAACTTCTCAGTAAAATGATACAAGTGAGTGAAGTTGTTCATTACGCACGAGGCTGTGAGTTGCAGCCCGAGCCGTAGGCGAGGGCGTAAATCAGCCGAGTGTGTAATGAGCAGAGCTCACGAGTTTCATACGACGTTTTTCAATACATTTACGAGGAAAAAACAAACAGAAGTTTTGCCACACAGAGACAAATACGATAAAAACAAAATATCTAAATTATGGGAAATGGCGCGCAAGCTTTTTTTTTCAAGCGCCAAATGGATGGTCAATGAACATACAGCCTACTTCAAAATTATAATATTAAAATTATAATTATTATTGTAAATTATGAATAATTTGATTTAAATACATTTTTGTTTGACTTAACTGAAGACGTACACATTTATTTATTCCAAAAATGTATATGGATTTTCAGCGGCATAAAATCTCTTTGTTACTAAAAAAAAACTGTAAGTATTATCCGGTTCAATTGAAAATACTCGCATATAGTGCACATAACTTGTAGTAAGGTACTAATTTAACTTTGTAGGGATAATTCTATTTCGCACGAGTGCGGTAATAGAATTATGCACGCGTGTGTTATAGCTCGGTTTACGGCCCTAAGAGCGATGTAATAAGGGTCACTTTACGAGCAAGTGTATTGAAAAGATCATTATAGTTATCCCACCTTTGCCGTATTTCCCTAAGAGTTTATGTAGTTTTAAAAGTAAATTCTCAAGCGATGTGTTGAAACTTTGTGAAACTGCAGAAGGAACTTAAAGCCCCATCGGGAAGTCGGCAGGTGAGTTAGAGATAAAATGTACTATCAGAAGCGACAAGTTTGTCGTAGTCAAACTACGTGAGTCGACTTTGTAATTACTTGGGTGGATGGTATGGATAGGAGGATGTTCGAGAGAATTTTAATAATTCGTACATAAAACAAATAATTTTAATATAAATATTAAAAACAAACAATATCATTTTCCTGTTTAAATACCTTAAAATACACAATCTTTCTATTTAGATAATTCTAAACTGATGTGGAAAAAAATATTTTATATATTTTAACTATAATACTACTTTGGGTTCCATTACACGATTGTAATTATTTTTAATATGTTGATAATGGTTTAATGCAAGTATTCACATAAGCGATGATAGCTCAGTGGTAGTGACGTCGGATACCGGTGAAGGTCGTGAGCTCGAATCTAACAATGAGCTTGAGTTTTCGGTGAAGGAAAACATCGTGAGGAAACTATAGCACGGTGATAGGGTACTTTGTAGTACCCGCCTGGCTGGCTACCACCATCAAGTTGCAATTCTGTCGGACAGCTGCACTTGGAAGCCAGACCATAGACAACAATTTTATGAGAGCTGGAGCTGGAGAAATAAAAAATAAAGTTAACGGTAACAAATTCTGTAAAATATTCGAACATAAAACCGTACTAGAACGTTTTCTAGAATGAATAGAGACTGGTTCTAAAAGCGAACACCCGTCTCGTAAATTTCTAGATTTATTACAACGATAGACCTTTCTGAATCTCCACCACTATTTTCTTATTACGGAATAAACACAGTTTTAATTCACGCCTGGAAACTCCATTACATATCTTTATAAGTATACGTATATTTAGAAAAAGAAAATAGTGAATGTAGTATATCATTTATCTGGTTTCCATAGTACGGCCAGCAACATAAGTCGCTGAACAGATACAAATTTACAAACCATCTGTACACTAAAACTATCCATTTATAGTATGTAGGTTTTTTAAAACACCACTTTTTTATTTTTCCATATTATGGATACTTATAGTGTACAAGTTCTTTGTAAATTTGTATCTGTTCAGCAACTTATGTTGCTGACTGTACAAGCGCTGTTTAGTTTTTTGGGGTCAGGCGTCCGTGTGTGAGAAATGTCGCAGGATATTTATTTATTTATATCGACTTAATAGCATGGTATGGTTCCAGTCGTTGCCTTAATCAATATTTTCAATCTTTTTTTTTTCTCTTGAACTGTTTAATCGATTTAAATCTAATTTTACAATTTTATTCTTGATTGGCATCGAAACAAGTGGGCGATGAATTGGGCTAGTCAGACGGATACAATAAAAAAAAAACTAAATTTACGACTTCGCCGTAAAGTTGTGGCGGTGGGGAAAAGTGCTTGTTCGGGGAAATATATTTACGGGACAGTTGGCGTTGGTAAATACCCTACCTATCACGCTGCTGGTCGTGAATTCAATTCTCACTCAGGACAGGCATTTATATATATGAACATGTCTGTTTAATCTGGGATATATAGAAAAAAATATGTAAAAAATGTAACCTTGCTGAGTTTCTTGCCGGTTCTTCTTAGTTGAAGGCTGACTTCCGAACCGGTGGTAACTTCAGTAAATTCGAAATGGCTTTGACTTTGTATATAATTTATCTGGTTTCCATAGTACAAGCTCTGCTTAGTTTGGGATCAGATGGCTGCGTGTGAGGAATATCCCCGAATATTATTTTTATTATATTTACACATGGGCAATTGCGTATTGCGAGCTTTTTTTGAACTTCGACCGACACATGGGTTCTACATAGTATCCTAGGACCGACCTATGGTTTCTTCACGTTATTTTCTTTCACTGAAAGCTGAAACTCATTGTTGAATTGATCGACGTCACTATTATCCTTAAGTTTTAATGAGTTTCCTCACGAAGACACTATTACCTCCCTAACATCTTGTGATAAAAAGTCATTGTTCTCCATCCCTAGCGCAGCATAGAATTAAAACAAATGCTTTTAATCTGCGAAGCGCCTGCAGCGCTGCACCAATGCGATAGATTAATCCTATAAAGTGCCATCGCAGCGCTGAAGCAGCTGACGTTATTTGTTAAGGTGTATAATAGGGAACGTATTCGTGTGATGATTTAATTATTTTTTTTTTTTTTTTTTCTCTTTCTTTATATTACGATCTAGCCTTTCTAGGCTAATGAGTAATTTCTATTTATCCTAATCTTATACATAAAACTATAAATTGTCTAAGAATATATCCACTGAATATGCTTAGTTTTGTTTCACTTAATGGGAAGACACTTTGTTTTTGTGTTCTTTTTTATAGCACTAACACTATTTTTGTTTATCAGCCGTCACAACACTAACACTACACTAACTCAAAAGGCTTGGTTCTTTTGAGTCTTCTTAGTATGTTTGTGTTATCGAGGAGCTGGATTGCCTCTACATTCACATGATGATGAAGTCTATGATCATGAGCTTCGGAGTATTTTTTAATTATTTTATCAACAAAATCCACATTTAGGTCCCGGTGGAGGTCGTTATTTCTTATGTACCAAGGGGCATTTACAATATCCCTCAGTACTTTATTCTGGAATCGTTGAATGATTTGAACATTACTTTGTTTGGTACAGCCCCAGAGCTGGATACCATAAGTCCATACTGGCATTAGGACTTGTTTATAAATAAGTAATTTATTATGTATGGCCATTGGAGAGCTACGTCCAAGTAGCCAGTATAATTTTTTATAACGCATGTCTAATTCCTCTCTTTTTTTCTTGACGTGTGCTTTCCAGCGTAGCTTCGCGTCAAGAGTCATACCAAGGTATTTGGCTGTATTCCCGTATGGTATTTTTTGACTGTTTAAATATACTGGTTTATGTTCCAATTTTTTGTTGGTG
Organism: Tetheella fluctuosa; assembly: GCA_951216915.1. Taxonomy (NCBI): domain Eukaryota; kingdom Metazoa; phylum Arthropoda; class Insecta; order Lepidoptera; family Drepanidae; genus Tetheella; species Tetheella fluctuosa. The sequence continues at coordinate 10,044,494 of OX578233.1, read as the reverse complement.
AAGTCTATATGAGTCGACTTGGATTCATTAAGTTTAATTCGCCACGTTTTTGTCCAATCAAGAATTTGGTTAGTGGCTATTTGAACATTATTTATTGCTTCTTCATGGCTGCTTCCAATTGCCATTGCCATGATTTAATTATGAAGCACTAGTTATAACTCTGACTTTGTCGCGCCAAAGAAGAAAGGTATCTGTTTTCTCCCTCTATTTTCGTTTTAAATACAGTTTATTTTCAAATATCAGGTTACACAAATAATTGAGCTATTTCCTAAAATGTATCGAAAAGTTTTCTGTGGATTTTATTTATACAGAAATAAATACCTACGCGTCCTCAAGGATCTAATTACTGTACAGGATAAAACGTATCTTATATTTTATTCCATATGTGGTCTATCCTTGTTACAGAATGTTATTAAAATCCGTTCAGCCAATAATATGAACCACTCAATTTTTCGCATTTATAATATTCCTATTAATCAAAATAATTATCCTATTACTATAGTAAGGCTTATTTAATGAGAAAATATTTAATAAAAGTAACGTAACATTATACTTAGAAATAATTTAGTTTTTAGGGTTCCGTACCCAAAGAGTAAAACGGGACCCTATTACTAAAACTCCGCTGTCCGTCCGTCTGTCTGTATGTCCGTCTGACACCAGGCTGTATCGCATGAACCGTGATAGAAAGACAGTTTTTTTTCACCGGTATAACAACAAATACTAATAACAGAATAAAATAAATATTTAAGTGGACCCCATACGACAGACATGATTTTTTTTGTCGTTTTTATAGATAATGGTACGGAACCCTTCGTGCGCGAGTCCGACTCGCACTTGGCCGGTTTTTTATATCTTGACTTGATCTAAGCACACGGAACCTGAAGCACTTGAGAGCCAGTTCCTTCTAAGCTTTGTGTGCTTACCACCTTCGACCACATCACTTAACATGGTGAGATTGTAGTCAAACCCAAATCTACTTCGTAAACAATATTCTAACAAACAAGGATACAATCGAAATCTATTCTTCACGTCAAACGATTAAAATTCAATTTAGTTTGTTGATACACAATTAAAAGCCAACAAACCGTAACACCACATATATATACCACCATAGTCATCTGTGGTGTTACGGTTTGTGAAACGGCAAAGTTGTGGGTAATGTGGGCTCTTTTATGTGGACCCTTTAAGTAGGCATCACAACTTAGACCTTTTCTGCACAAGCATTGCATCGGCGAGGCGAATACTAAGCAATAACTTTTGTTCTCTAATAAATAAACTGCGTGTTTAAACTTACTGTAATATCTATATTTAATTTATTATTATGATGTCATTGTCTATTTATAATGTGTGTTTTTAAACTGATCACAGAAATAACTCTTAGGCTAGCATTTATCCGTGGAGACCTGTTATTGGCTTCATGATGTATATTATAATATTTTTAGTCTATTTTGTACAGCTCAACAGCTGTACAAAAAAGAATAATAAAATAACCGAAAAAGAAAAGAAAAATAACCTTTGTCCATTAACCATTATCAATGCTCAGTATTTTCCTGGAGTTTGAAATTAGAATGATATGAGAGGTAGAGCATAGCGATATGTCGCTCAAAGAGCAGCTCGACTGGGGAAGTACCTCCACCTTACAGAATACCGCAGCCAAATAACTTATAGTTGTGTTCCAACGCATGAGTAGGTCGCCAGAGCTCATCGAGGAGGGGGGAAGGGTCGGCAACGCGCGAGTGATACGATTTTTTATTTGTATAGGCTTGTGTTTTGACCACAATCTCACTATGGTAAGTGATGATGTGGCCGAAGGTGGTAAGCACACAAAGCCTAGAAGGAACTGGCTCTCAAGTGCAGCTGCCGGATCACACCAATAGGTGTTTTGGCGACAGATTTTCAGCTTGAGGGTGGTAGCCAGCCAGGCGGGTACTAAGTACCCCACCACCATGTTATGGTTTCCTCACGATGTTTTCCTTCACCGAAAGCTCAAGCTCATTGTAGAATTCGAATCCACGACCTTCGCCGCGGCGCCTGACGTCACTACCACTGAGCTATCCTTTGTCATATCTTTCGACTACTAATCTTTTTTTATACCACATTGTCGGCAAACAAGCATACGGCCCGCCTGATGGTAAGCGGTTACCGTAACCTTTTGACGCTTGCAACACCAGAAGCATCACTCGTGCGTTGCCGACCCTGCAAAAATCTCTTCACACCTTTCTTGAAGAACCCCATGCTATACTCCCTTGGGAAAACCACGGCGGGGAGTTTGTTCCACAACTTGAGTTTCCTTCTAAATTGGGACGTATTGATCTAGACCAGTATGCGCACACAATGTCCGGATTGCCATGCAAATCCGGAATTATCTATGTTCGAAACGTTTGTACAATTAACCGGACTAGTTGTTTAACAATTATTGAATGTGCTTCAATCTGATATAGAAGGAGAGCTACTGAACCATTTGACTAACCCGTTTCGCACAAAGCAAATTTATTTTTAAATTATATTTTACTATCGGTGAATTAATTCAAAACCTTCTCCCACAAGTCTACAATTTTAATATGTTTTAATTTACATGTTTAAGCGTAAAAAAAAGTTGCCAGTCTATTTTCATGGTTGCAAATATGCGCCAGAATAAAGCAAAGTTGTCATAAAAATAGTATTTCATAACCTGCTTCCCACAAGGCTGAAATTAAACAGCCAGAATATTCAGGCAGTTGCAAGTATCTACGGGACGAGTATATAGGTTGACTTTTTCAAAAGGGTGTGGATGGCCATATCCTAAACTATAAGGAATAGCGAAAAATAATCAAAGGAGTCTTGAGCTCGATTTTGATGAAAACTAAAACTGCATCATTGGATTTTTGAAAAATCAATATTCCTAGCCAGGTATCGAACCCGTTGATATTGAAATAAAAAAAAACACCCTGTATTATTACACCATCCGATAGTGTTGCTAATAAGGAGCAATTTCTGGGAAGTAATAATATACGTCAATCTAAAGGAAAGTGTTCATTTTTAACTAAATAATATTTTATTACATTCTTACGTTATACACAACCTACAACCTACCTACTAAATAGCTCCGTCAAGCTAGCATGGCAAAATCAGCAAAATTGAAAAAAAAAATACCTGAATTTGTAGCTAATTAGTTGCTAATTAGTTGCCAAAAAACCGATTTTGTTGCTCTTGCCGATTTCGAAAAATCGGTATCAATGCTAGCTTGACAATAAAGTGACATGAATAATTGCCTGGAATGAGAAGCAGAATAAACCGAATCAATACAAATTTGTTGCTAATTAGTTGCTGTAAGACCGCACTAAATTTAATTAAAAAAATTTTTTTTTTTAATTCAAATTTTAATAAAAAAAAAAATTTTTTTTTTAAATTCAAATTTGTTAATTCAAAATGTCAAACATTCAAGCAAGCATGGCCGATTTGTCAGCAACCGGTCAACAAGACACCCGATCGTCAGGTGTCTATTTAGTTGCTGACTCTCCAGGTGACAATAAACCATGCTACGTTGAGCAACAAATTTATTTTCCATTTAATGGGTGAAAAAATTGACATTCAAGCAAGCATGGCCGATTTGTCAGCAACCGGTCAACAAGACACCCGATCGTCAGGTGTCTATTTAGTTGCTGACTCTCCAGGTGACAATAAACCATGCTACGTTGAGCAACAAATTTATTTTCCATTTAATGGGTGAAAAAATTGACATTCAAGCAAGCATGGCCGATTTGTCAGCAACCGGTCAACAAGACACCCGATTGTCAGGTGTCTATTTAGTTGCTGACTCTCCAGGTGACAATAAACCATGCTACGTTGAGCAACAAATTTATTTTCCATTTAATGGGTGAAAAAATTGACATTCAAGCAAGCATGGCCGATTTGTCAGCAACCGGTCAACAAAACACCCTATCGTCAGGTGTCTATTTAGTTGCTGACTCTCCAGGTGACAATAAACCATGCTACGTTGAGCAACAAATTTACTATCCATTTAATGGGTGAAAAAATTGACATTCAAGCAAGCATGGCCGGTTTGTCAGCAACCGGTCAACAAGACACCCTATCGTCAGGTGTCTATTTAGTTGCTGACTCTCCAGGTGACAATAAACCATGCTACGTTGAGCAACAAATTTACTATCCATTTAATGGGTGAAAAAATTGACATTCAAGCAAGCATGGCCGGTTTGTCAGCAACCGGTCAACAAGACACCCGATCGTCAGGTGTCTATTTAGTTGCTGACTCTCCAGGTGACAATAAACCAAGCTACGTTGAGCAACAAATTTATTATCCATTTAATGGGTGAAAAAATTGACATTCAAGCAAGCATGGCTGGTTTGTCAGCAACCGGTCAACAAAACACCCTATCGTCAGGTGTCTATTTAGTTGCTGACTCTCCAGGTGACAATAAACCATGCTACGTTGAGCAACAAATTTACTATCCATTTAATGGGTGAAAAAATTGACATTCAAGCAAGCATGGCCGGTTTGTCAGCAACCGGTCAACAAGACACCCTATCGTCAGGTGTCTATTTAGTTGCTGACTCTCCAGGTGACAATAAACCATGCTACGTTGAGCAACAAATTTACTATCCATTTAATGGGTGAAAAAATTGACATTCAAGCAAGCATGGCCGGTTTGTCAGCAACCGGTCAACAAGACACCCGATCGTCAGGTGTCTATTTAGTTGCTGACTCTCCAGGTGACAATAAACCAAGCTACGTTGAGCAACAAATTTATTATCCATTTAATGGGTGAAAAAATTGACATTCAAGCAAGCATGGCTGGTTTGTCAGCAACCGGTCAACAAGACACCCGATCGTCAGGTGTCTATTTAGTTGCTGACTCTCCTGGTGACAATTAACCATGCTACGTTGAGCAACAAATTTATTTTCCATTTAATGGGTGAAAAAATTGACATTCAAGCAAGCATGGCCGATTTGTCAGCAACCGGTCAACAAGACACCCGATTTTCGATGAGTTGATTTAGTTGCTGACTCTTGTTGAGTCGCTGATTTAATCTTTGAAAAAATTGACATTCAAGCAAGCAATACAGAAGAAAATTTGAATTTAAAAAAAATATTTTTTTTTTATTAAAATTTGAATTTAAAAAAAAAAAAAATTTTTTTTAATTAAATTTAGTGCGGTCTTACAGCAACTAATTAGCAACAAATTTGTATTGATTCGGTTTATTCTGCTTCTCATTCCAGGCAATTATTCATGTCACCTTATTGTCAAGCTAGCATTGATACCGATTTTTCGAAATCGGCAAGAGCAACAAAATCGGTTTTTTGGCAACTAATTAGCAACTAATTAGCTACAAATTCAGGTATTTTTTTTTTTCAATTTTGCTGAATTTGCCATGCTAGCTTGACGGAGCTCTACTAAACCTTTACCTCAAAATTAAATAGGAAATATGTACTGATTGAGGTATTGTTAGGTTTATGACAATCCCATTACGAGGAGGTTTTATTTATAAATTGACTAGCTTCCGCTGGGTTTTACCCGCGTTCCCGAAAAAAAAGTAGCCCATGTCCTTTTCCATACCATAGGCTATCTGCATACCAAATTTCATCGCGATTCAGCGGTTGAGGCGTGAAAAGGTAACAAACTAACAAACTCACATTCGCATGTCCTGAGTGGGAATCGAACCCACGACCTGCAGCGTGATAGATAGGGTATCTTACCAACCACGCCAACTGTCTCGTCGGTTTATGTAAAACAATCGATCCATTGGAATACCGAGTAAAACCGCGTGACGGAAGCAAGTATAACAAGTAACAAATTCGTCACAACCAGAAGAGATATAACTTTTAAATTCAAACCATTTCCAGCGACGAATCCGAAAGAAGTATATACATATACCCATATAAATATTTACCACCAATAGACTTTGGACCCTAAATAAACTGGAATAACGATCTGTTTGCCCCAAATACACAGTCGTATTATACAGGATGATGTAGCGCATGTAAACAAGGGTGCGCGAACCGTAACTTGTCTGTTACGGACATAACCTTGTACATTTACTGATAATATCACAGAACATCTCATTTACGTAACTTGATGTCATTCATTAGTTTTTTTTATGGTAAGTGAAAATGTGGGCGTAGGTGGTAAGCACAAAAAGCCTAGAAGGAACAGGCTCTCAAGTGCAGCTGCCGGAACACCATTTGGTGTTTGGAGAATTTAAACATGAGTTAGTAGCTCGTCAGACGGGTACTAAAAAGTACCCTACCACCGTGCTATGGTTTCCTCACGATGTTTTCCTTCAGCTCAAACTCATTGTAGGATTCGAGCCCACAACCTTTGTCACTACCACTGACTTATCTTAATATTGCTTAATAATAAGGCCTGAACATAGGTGTTTATCCGAAAATCTCCCGGTAGAGAACCCTCAGCGGTCACCCAACTTGTCCATAATGGAGTTAAAACCTTCTAAGGCAACCTTTAGCTTCACCTTCAAATCCAGCGGTGAAACCAAGTACCGTGAGAATCCTTGATCGTCCAAAAAAAATGATTAAAAAATGTAACTTTTTTAGTATTGAGTTTCTTGCCGGTTCTTCTCAGTTGTAGGCTGACTGCCTCACCGGTGGTAACTTCAGTAGCTTCGACGTTCATAAGTCCTCTCCTAGGGCCTGAATAAATGACTTTGACTTCGATACAAGCTCGCCTTTTCAAAATTCATAATCTGTGTTCAAATTAAAACAAAGCAAATACCTCGGGATGGAAAATTTAAGGCATCAATTTGTCTTATCATGCCTTCGTTGGAATATCTCCTGAAATTGAATGACGGGTTTCTCGTTTAGGGTTCAATGGCCTGTCGATGTTTATAGAGGCGTAAATCGCTTGTCAATTTCCATATTGATGAACTATTGACGTACAATCTTTGTGTAGGTAATAGTAGGTATATTTAATTTTACTTTTTATGATTATAGAAATTGTAAAAAATTGTGGAAAATTGTCTTGGATCAGATTGTTTCTCTAACTAATCTAAAGTTTAGGGTAAATAGTTAATGGTAAGTATTTCAAAACTATGGGGTACTTCCTGGGTATACCCCAATCTAAACTGTGACCTGTATTACAGTTTGGACATTTCAATTAATGTCTTGGGAGGGTTATCTTTAAATACAGCTTAAGTTTAAGTTTCGCTTGAATCAATTTTTTTTTATCGTTTTATAGTTTTCAAGAAGAATTTGGACCTAGAACAATATTTATTTTTCGCGTTGTTTAATATCCAATATAGTCAGTCCAAAACTTATTTAAAGATGTAACCTTGTTGAGTTTCTTGCGGGTTCTTCTCAGTTAAATTCTGAACCGGTGGTAACTTCAGTAGCATCGACTTTCTATTCCACCTGAATCGTTTTCCATAACAACGATTCTCAGTGCGTTAGGACGTTAGGTAGGTACGAAAACGTGCGTTTTTTGTACTAGAAAAAGTAAGGTTAGTGGAAAAAAAAATATTATGCTCTCAACCCTATCCGACAATATATCACTAGGTCAAAATTACCGAACTGTATTTTTTATAATTAAGATCGAAATCGGAGTGGTCAAGGTTGCACGCGCCCTTTATACGAAAGGTCAGAGTTTGACCTACAGATGTCAGATAAGGGCTGAGCCGGGCTTTTTTATATTCCGTGATAAAAACACGTTGAAGAGGTGAAGACTGGAGAACCAAAATAAACACCTGCTGAATAAATAAAGGATTACTCCTTTACATTGTGCGAAAAACAGTGCGTTATGAACCACTGAAGTTATTATAATATTTGGTTTTTAGTTTAAATAAATGATGGCCGATTTATTTTCGGTGTTATTTGAATAAAAATTTGACAGGTGATTGAATGAAGTCGAGTAACACGATGGCCGAATTTAAATAAATTCATCTATAGATCATGAATCCTTCTATCCTATCCTACTTTCTAACTTTAATATTATAAATGCGAAAGTGAATTTGTTTGTTACCTTTTCACGCTTAAACCGCTGAACCGATCGCGATAAATTTGTTATACAGATAGCCTATGGTATGGTAAAGAACATAGGCTACTTTTTATCCCGGAAAAACATAAGATCCCTGGGGAACGCGGGTGAAACCGCGGGGCGAAAGCTAGTAGGTAATATAATAAACGCAAAAGTTTGTGGATGTCTGGAGTTTGTTACTCTTTCACACAAAAACTACTGGAAGGATTTCGATGAGATTTGGCACACAGATAGAATATATTCTGGATTGACATAACTACTTTCGGAAAAACATAAGATCCCTCGGAAACGCGGGTGAAACCACGGAGCAGAAACTAGTATAACTATAAAGAGAGAAACTGACTGACTGACTGACATATCACAAACCACATGGTCCAGAAACTTAATATTTTGCACACTGGTTCCTTATACGTAGGCATTCACTAAGAAAGGGTATTTCAAAGTATAACTCCTAAGAGGGTAAAATACCGCTTTGGTAACTCCGAGCGGAATGATATCTTGGGTCTTTACCCGGCCATCTGACCCCAAACTTAGAGCCTGTACTATGGAAACCTGATAACTGATAAGTATATCATATAGATGTAGTAACATATTAAACTATTAAATACATATGTATATTTAACTATATATATTTACAAATATACACGTGTGTAACAGTACAAGTTTCTCAGTTTTTTATTATTATTTACTACTAAAAAATTTAGCTAAACTTACTTAAATTATTAAATTATAGATCCGTTATTTGCTGTATAATGTACCTACTTAGCTGTGGATATAGTTAAATTAAAAAAAAAAATTACACCTTAACTTAGAACCAACAATACGAAGATCTAAAACAGGAGGTTTTAATTAAAACCTGTAACATAACAAACGCGATCATGCAGATAACAAAAAAGTCGATAGTGAAAATTACAAAAAAAAATAATAAGTAAAAAAAATCAAAGAAATATCAAATATAACACAATTAAAGTTATAAGCTCCAAATTTGAATGAAACAATTGAATTTCGAATAGGTACATATCTGATTCAATTAAATTATATTGGAAGAGTAGAAACTCTTTCGATTGGTTTCGAATCTTCAATGCAAACTAATTTCAATTTTAGATTTGAACACAAAAGGTTCAATTTGAACAATGCTCCAGGGAGTGTTTGCAATCTTTGGGATATTCAATTTTACTTTTTTATATTATTAGATACTAACATAACATCACTTTCATACACCTTTTTACGAAAATTACGCGGACGGAGGAGTATGAAATTTGGCACAGTTAAAGTTTATATGGTTAAGGTTTATAACACAGATCGTGGGTTCGATTCCAGAGGATCAGTGATGTGTTATAGTGTCAGGAAGGTTATGACAGGCAACATAATAAAAACAAAAAGTTCGAGTTAAATGAAAATTTCTTCCTCCCACCACAGCACATCTCAAGGCCGAAACTAGTTGAATGGACTATACCTATCGGTATTGGAAAGATGTTTGGAAACCCGCCAAGTGCTTAGCTCAGCTCTCAAGTAAGCTGTTCAGATGTAGTCCATATATCTGAATAGCATAAAACAATGTCGCTATTTACCTCTGCCTGTTTCTCCGCTTATTTCTTCTATTTTATGTCGCTCATTAACATCAAAGGTCATTATTCAGTCAATTCCGTCTATGAGTTACTAGATGGCGTTACTAGTACATTAGATGGCGCTATTAAGTTTCTCTTGCATTTATACACAGCCAAAATGTTGTTGTTGAAGAATTCTGACATATATCTATATTAGATTTTGAAATCCTAAGGGTACGGCATACTTTGGGTTACCACGTTGCCAGTCATATAAAAAGTTCGAATGAAATTATGGTTCGTTTTCTTACTTTCACTGATATTTAAGTTTATTTACAACAAGTAATAATATAATAGTATAAAATACTATCTATAAATAAAATATTCCTAGTAGTAATGGGTAACTCGCCAATTTTAAATGAGAAAGAGGGCGTACTTCATTTTACTTCGCGAGGTACTCATGAGGGACCCCTCGTTTGAGGTGAAGAATTGCTTGAAACGCCGCCTCATTCGCAAGGTCAGGCGCGGCTCACTGCGAAATTATTGACATCTCTCTCACACACCTCATTTTCTTTCGCTCGTGATGTTTGATCGCCAAAACTATGACAGTTGATTACATACCTTAAATGTAAACTCACTAAAGCTCATAATTTAACCGAATAATGATCACGGAAATAATAATATTAGCTTATTCATTTATTTCAATCGGTACGTTCGCACTTGCAACCTCGCCACCGCGATCGACTCGCGATCGAGTGAGAACGAGGAGCGAAAAACGAGTGAGGCGGTTCATATTTAAAATTTGAGGGACTCTTTCAATTTGCTATCACGAGGGCCTCAAACGAGGCAACTCATGAGTGAGGGACACATCGCTAATACCTAGACAATTTCCACAAAACTACCGCTGCTGCCGATGGGCATTCCCAATAGGGCTGGCAACGTTCCCTTTTTGTATGGCGAAAAAAAAGAAAAAGTCATTGAAACAGAAAAAGACGCTAAAACACGTAAGTATACGCGTGAAACTACCATTGACAAAGGCGATTATCTTAACGATTCACATGATTATCTAAAAAACCGTGCAGCCCTTCCATACGTGTTCAATCCCTTCAAAATCCCGCAATCTGGGTTAACCGAGATAAATTACAGCCATATTGGACCCTTCTGTCCAGCAATAATCGGTTTATTTGAGCATAGAATCGATTCGTTTCGGACCGAGATCACGACTCGATAAATCCATCAGTTATACGAATGATTGAGTATTATTCGTTTTTATTTATATGAATTTTTGTGACTAAGATAAATAAATAAATATCCCCTGACATTCCTCACACACGGCCATCTGATCCCAAAATAGACAGAGCTTGTACTATGGAAACCAGATTACACTACATATACTATTTTTTTTCCTAAATACATATTACTTATATAATTACACCCAGACTCAGGACAAACAGACATGTTCATGCACAAAAATGACCGTCCTAGACGAGTATCGAACCCACGACCTGTGGCGTGATAGACGATGATGAAGCTTTAGTTGTTATGTAAGGCTAAGACACGGAGCGATTTTAAACCGCCCGCCCGCCGCTGATACTAACAAAGTTTTTTTCTTTACATCAAAGCTCACGAGATCGCAATTTTATATTATTTCTCCACACGCGACAGCCACAAATGCCGCCACGAGAAGCTAGAAGTGGCCACAAAGGTAGCTGAAGCGCGCGACAGCCACTTGTGGCCGGTGGTCGACACGTGCGGTCAGTGACTGCTACTTTTTTAACCCATGCGCGCAGTATCATAATGGACTCTGACGAAGAAGGTTTAAGTGTTTTTGTTTAGTTTTAGGTTTTTGTGTCGGCGTTTAGTGGCCGGTGCGTACCACAAGAAGTGAGCAGCGACGATTTGTAGCGTGTGGCGGCCACCGGCGTCAACCGTGTGCGGCGATTACATATAAAATGTATGAAAACTACAGGAAATATGCCGGTGGCGGCGTGTTGTGGTTGTGGCCGATCGATTGTCAGTTACGTCCCATGATCCGAAATTATCCTAACTTTTGAACTAAATTATTTTTTTAATATGGCGGATAGTGGGTGACATGCAATCAAAACTAATATACTTGGGGAAATAAAGTAGAGCAAGGTACCTACATGAAAAAGTTGTTCTAAAAATTTACTTCGGCAACAAAACCAAGTTACTACAATATGTAATTAAATATAGTTCATCGGAGCAGAAATCAATTTTGTAGTAAAATTAACTGTGAGGTTAGCTAAAAATAATTTATTCTGTCGATACCGAAGCTGGCTGTATTGTTAAATTCTAACTTAATTTAATTTGCTTTCATCTCTCTTCTATTTTATTTATACCCTCTATTTCACGAAAACCTCTTCAAAATCATTGCAGTAGTTATTGAGTCATATATGCCATTATCCAGGTTATGATCTACCTATTTAAATTTGCCTTCACAAAGATTTAAGGACCGTATTAAAGCTGCTTTAATTGAAAAATCTTACTATACTGTGAATGATTATTTAAAAGACGATAATGCTTGGTAGATTATTGCTTTTTGTGCATATATATTACATTCTGTGTATATATATTATTATATATTTATTTTTTATAATGTTATTATGAGACACTTTTTTGCCCTATAAACTTGTGAATGGTAACAGTGATAACATATTGTGTGTTCTTATTCATATTCCGTGAAATTGTTTTTCTTTATAGCAAGCTTAAGGTAGTCATGCTCACTTTGAGGCCTTTGCTTGCGGCGGCGTCGTGTGGCGGGTCGCTCACTTCCCTACAATATGTGCGAGGAGGCCGATGGCTGCCACATGCGTCTTACTTGTGAACAGGTGCTGCTTGTGGGGGCTGGTCTGCTTAAATTTGCTATCTATTTATTAACTAAGTCACTCATCATTTTGTTTCTTTTCTTTTTTGTTATAACACACGTATATTGTCAGTGAGACTAGATAAATAATTTAATGTAATACATCTGAGTTGGTTTTGAAAAGAGTTATTGCTGAGTTTCTTGCCGGCTCTTCTCAGTAAAAGCAACCTTCCGAACCGAGCGTTAGAGTCAGACTATTCATAAGTGCTTGTGAAGGCCTATTTGAATAAAAAATATTTTCATTTTCATTATTGAGGCAAGTATCATTCAAATGCTTTCCACCATTTACACGTAACAAACATTCTATTTAAAAATATATATGACACAGAAAACCAAAGAAATCTACAATAACAGATGCAAAGTAGCCAATACATTGTCTAGTCTACTGCTCACAATATAGACTAAAGCTGGTGTACAGATACGTCACATGATAACAAACTAACGGACGCTTGCTTTATGAGTAGAGACGTGAGATAGAGCACGTCGCGTTTGTTCGTATATATATAGACACTGATATGGGAAAAAGCTTGTGAAAACTTGGTATAAATTAGTAGTTACTGAAAATATTATTAGGTTTATATTGTTTTTAGTTTGGTATATCCTAATCCTACCTTTTTTTTTTTTTTTTTTTTTTTAACCCAGGAAAATCCTCATGGATACCCCGCGTCTCCGGGGGAAAACGGCGGGGTTATGTCAGACTCCTACTGACTAAAAACCTGGGGTGTTCCTACATGTCACTGCCGGCTGGGTATACGGGGGCGCCGAAGCATTCGTCCGCGTACCCAGCAGCGACGGCCTGGTGGGAGGCCTCCTCTTCTTCAACGACATCATCGCCGACGTCGTCGTTGTTGACGGTGGGGACCGGAGCTCTTGTCTCCACCGTCTCGTCTTGGGTAGCGTGCGGGAACACACGCGCATCTACCCGAGCCCGATTGTGACGGGCGGCAGACTCCCCCGAGTCCACCGCCATCCTAATCCTACCTATCTTAACTATCCCAACTTAATATTATAAATGCGAAAATGAGTTTGTTTGTTTGTTACCTTTTCACGCTTAAGCCGCTGAACCGATCGCGATGAAATTTGGTATGCAGATAGCCTATGGTACGAAAAAAAACAAAGGCTACTTTTTATCCCGGGAAAACACAAGATACCTGGGGAACGCGGGTGAAACCGCGGGGCGGAATCTAGTATTATTATAATAGTTCTACATTATTTTGCTATATCATATATTTTTTTTAAAGTTAAGGTGTATAGTAAGCGCATAGAGCCTAGAATGATACTGGCTCTCAAGTGCAGCTCCTGGAACATACAGATTGTACTTGCCGATCGATTTTCAACAGTGTAACCAGCCCTTCAATAAATAATATTGATGAAAGCAAAACTGTACAGTTAATTATGATCATTAAAATTTTAATTGGGTTCCGCGTTATACGTCAAAGGTAAAAAGGTCAGCAGAACATTGCATCGTTAAACCCTCATGCATCACAGATCACGTTGGAATGCATTTCTCGGAACAGCATTCAGAGGTCGCGGGTGTCATAATGTGCAAGGAAATTCTTCGAAAAGAGCTCTTCTAGGTTGAAAACACTGCTATTTCACCTGCATTGCAATTGGTGGCGGACCACTTACTATCAGGTGGACCGTCTGCCTAAGAATTGGGTTCCATAGTCAATAAAATGTATGGTCTAAAACCTTAAGCTGAATATAAATTAAAGAAAAGTTTCAAAATTTTATAATAATGTTTTATTTTTGTTATAAAATATATATAGAGAGAGAGAGAAATATAAGAAAAGTTAAATTCTCATCTCTGTTATTTATAATGTAAATACTGATCGTAAACTAGTAAAGCCTAAATCTAGACGGACAGACAGTCATGATGAATACGGGATGATTTTTTAGTTTCTGGCAATACTTGCAGGGGTGGAAGTACTCATCAATATGAATAACTTATACTATAGGACTAACTGTGAAATCACGAAAAAAATATCATCTGTTCCGTACGAAAGTTCAATACCTACTCAACCAAAATGTATAAAGCAACCGTTTTATTTTACGCGATATCATAGTTGATCCCATAATAAAAGTTGTTCATATTGATGAGTACCTACTTCCACCCCTGCAAGTATTGCCAGTGACTAAAAAATCACCCTGTATTGTGGTAAAACAAACCTGACCACAATGAATTGTGGAGCTAATACTATTCCTACATGATAATGTCGCTCAAAGAGCAGCTCGACTGGGGAAGTACCTCCACCTTACAGAATACCGCAGCCAAGTAACTTATAGTTGTGTTCTTGCGCGTGAGTAAGGTCGCCAGAGACAAAAAAATATCCTGTACAAGGGTTCTTTCGTTTATTTTGGTACCTTAAAACGGTAGTTAAACTATTAGTGTAAGTATTCAACTATATATAATTGATAATCACATAATAACTCATCAAATCAAACGTTTTTAGGGTTCCGTACCCAAAGGGTAAAACGGGACCCTATTACTAATACTCCGCTGTCCGTCCGTCTGTCACCAGGCTGTATCTCATGAAACGTAATAGTTAGATAGTTGAAATTTTCACAGATGATGTATTCCTGTTGCTGCTTTAACAACAAATATACTAAAAACAGAATAATATAAATATTTAAGGGGATCCCATACAACGGACATGATTTTATTGCCGTTTTTATAGATAATGGTACGGAACCCTTCGTGAGCGAGTCCAACTCGCACTTGGCCGGTTTTTTCAAATATGGATAGACTTGTGTTTGACCACAATCTTACTAGTCCTAATACACTCTCGCTCATCTTTCTCATTTCCATAGAGGCTACTCAAACGCCTTAAACAATCAAAATGGTGTCACGAAAAATAAAAAAATACCTGCTAAATCTCTCAAACAGCAACAACTTAATAACGCTTGAAATTAAACGTAAACACGAGTCCGTTTTATTTTATTTCACGTAAAACGAGACAAATTATAACTTTAACAACAAATTGCTAGTAGTTCATGGGGCACGCGAACGTCTAAGTAGGCCGGGGACCAAATGTCTGAGGAGACAGGGGAAAGTCACAGGGTAATAAAACACTCATTAAAAATTCCAAAGATTACAAGGTTTTAGGGTTCCGTAATGCTGTTAGTTGACTATTGAATATAATATTTAAAACAATTATATATTTGAAGAGTTCTATCCAACATAATATGGCCTTAGTGTTTTAATCATTTTAATTTACCTACATAAGTATGTATTGAAAATAAATAAACATCAGGATATTTATTGAAATATTCTTTATAAGTAGATATAGATTATGTTTTAATTTTGTACGGAACACTCCCGCGAATCCAGCAACACGCATTTCACTTTGTAGTTTAGATTTATAAAAGATTCTTAAAGATCTTTTCGGGGACTTTTAACATAATCCCCTCTGTGTAAATGATTTCACGACCCCTACTTCCGCTTCGTGCGGAGCTTTGGATAATTATTTACGAAAGCTCAGAGCTTAATTGCTGGACAGAAGCTTTTCATTTATATTAAAGCATGTTTTAATATTCTATTGTGGAAAAACGTTCTTGCTATTTTCGTTTAGAAAAATTCAGTACCTACTCATTACGATAATAAACAGTTACGATATAGGGTTCATCAAAAGTGGCTTAAAAAGCGAAATGAGGCTTTTCAAGATTGGCACCACACATTCCGCACACACGGCCAACTGACCCCAAACTAAGCAGAGCTTGTGCTAAGGAAGCCGGATAACTGATATACTACGTTTCTATTGTAAATATAATATAGATACTTATATAGAAGCCTATTATGTACCTATGTGCATTAGCGATTGTCCACACCTCACCATCAAGTGGACTATCTGTCAAAAAACACTTGTTAATAAAAACCATTTTTTTTTAAACAAAATGTTGACGTATGTCATGTTACTTAACAAAAAAGGTGTTATAAGTTTTGAGATATCTTTATAAAACTAGCTGCCCCCTTAGGTTTCACCTGCGTTCCCGAGAAAAAAAAGTAGCCCTTGTCCTTCTCCATACCATAGGCTATCTGCATACCAAATTTCATCGCGATCGGTTTAGTGGTTTAGGCGTGTAAAGCTAACAAAAACACTCACAGTCGCATTTATAATTAGTTAGGATTATAACCTCTCTATATTCAACTTATATTGGGCAATCCACTTACTTTTGACGTAAATCAATTATAATGAAGATAAACGGCACACAATCTCATAACTATTACGACCCATTTACCCAAATAGTCGGTAAGTTTCTTTGCTATTAGCTATTTCATAGCTATATATAGTTACCGTATAAGGCTATAGGCATTATATGAGTAAAGAAAACTAAAGCACATCCATAGTAATATAATAATTGCGAATGTAACTCTAGCTGTTACCTTTTTGCCTAAACTGCTAAACAGATCGCGATGAAAATTGGTACGCGGATAGCCTATGATATGGAGAAGGACATAGGTGAGACCGCGGGGGATAGCTAGTTAAGTAAGTGTAGATGCGATGCCCTTTCGTTATTAGTAATATTAAAAAAAAGGTAATTGCCTGGAATTCAATTAGTCACGCACCAACCAGCGGCTAAACGTCTCTAATAATATTTTGTGGAAAAAAGCCTTTGTGCGTTTATACGGGTAGCTTCCACCCCGTGGCTTTACCCGCGTTCCCGTGTGATTTAAAGTTTTATGGGGATAAAATGTATCCTACATGTTATTTTAGAATATGATCTATCTTTATGCTAAGTTTTATGCAAATCCGTTCAGCCCTTTACGCGTGATTGAGTCACAAACGTCCAAACATACAACTTTCACATTTATAATCAAACTCAAACTGTGAACTTTATAATAAAATTGATTCTACCACCGGTTCGGAATACACTTGGACTGAGAAGACTCCGGCAAAAAACTCAGCAAGGCATATTTTTTAATATGGATCTTTCTTTTTAATGTAGGTAATTTAATTACTAATTACAATGTTTATAAAATTATAATAAAACTAGCTTACCGCCCCGCGATTTCTCCCGCAAACCCCTATTTTACCACCTTAAGGGTGGAATTTTCAAAAATCCTTTCTTAGCGGGTCCGTCCAGTGGTTCGAGCTGTGCATTGATAGATCAGTCAGACAGTCACCTTTTCCTTTTATAAGTATATAAGAAGAAGACAGCTTGTTGAGCGAACATTTCATTCAAATGCATCCTTGTCTTCCACAATATTAGTAGGATGTGCGATTATGCTGCAAACATGAGAAAAAAAACATTTAATTTCATGCGTAAGTACATAAATTGTAATTTTCGCTATTTTGTTGTGTAATAATATTGGTCTATGACGACGTCAGGTCGGTATCTAGATGGGTAGCCGCCTAGTGGTATTTCAACTTGAGCGTTTCCGTGCTTCGGAAGGCACGTAAAGCCGTTGGTCCCGTGATAGTCATTAAACTAGTTAGAGACCTCCTAGGTGGCTTGAAAATTCCAACAGTAGGTTGACCACTAGCCTACCTCCAATCCGCAGTGGGCATGCGTGGTGGATAATTTGCCCATTCCCTTTCACCCTCATTCGTGAAATGAGGACTGTGCTCAGCAGTGGGATATAAAAAGGTTGTAAAGGGAAGGGAAACACTTGGCAGCTGCATTTGTAATGCTCCTGAACTTGCCAACGTCCAAAGGCAACTGCCCACTTGCAAACTAGACCGATTTATAGTTTTTTTTAACATAAAGTATAAATATGCTACGTAATTGTATAAAAGTAACCAAACCATTCAATAACGACTCTAAAATATGAAGCCAGCACAAAGTATAATAATATACAATTAAAGAAAGTGAGTGAACCGACAGCAAGGGAAGCACACCTGCTTCGTGCCTGTTTTTCTGCTTAATTTGTCTGGGATTATATAAGGGGAGAGAATTTCTGAGTTCTTAGCTTAAAGGATCATGGGACATTTTATATGGAACTTGGGTGTAGATAATAATAAATAAATATTTTTGGGACATTATTCCTCACACACGGCCATCTGACCCCAAACTAAGCAGAGCTTGTACTATGGAAGCCAGATAACTGGTATACTACATATACTACTTATCTTTTGTAAATACATACATATATAGATAATTACACCCAGACTCAGGACAAACAGACATTTTCATGCACACAAATGTCTGTCCTGAGTGAAATCGAACCCAAGACCAGTGGCGTGATGGATAGAATATGTTCTGGATTAACATATATGATAATTTTATGTCGGAAAAACGTTAGATTTCTCGGGGAAGCGGGTGAAACCACGGGGCGGAAGCTAGTGTAGCTTTATTTTAAAACTAGTTTCCGCCCCGCGGCTTCACCTGCTTTCTCGAGGGATCTTATGTTTTCCCAGTATAAAAAGTAGCCTATAGCCTTCCTCGATAAATGGGCTATCCAACACTTTAGTGGTTGAAATTAGCGCGATCAACCAAACAAACAAACTCTTCAGCTTTATAATATTAGTATAGACGTAGAATAGAAATACAATGCATAAATAATTAAAGATAACGATATTTTCATTAAAAAATGCAAATATAAGACCATTAAATTTCCATGTTAGTTACATATTAAATTTTAAACTAGTTGTGTATCGATTGTTAACTACATCACTTATTTATGAGATAGTTAGAGGTAAATAGGTATTGCTGTCTCGCTTTATTTAACAATTACTGATGAATTATTTAGTGAGCGTGCGATATGGGAGTTTTTGTTTTTAAATCTTCACTTATTACAATACACTATACCAATATTTATTGAAAAGGTTATAAATGTTACGTTGTACTTATTTAAAATTCAAGTTTACTAGAAAATCACTAATTGAACAGAAAGAGATGGCGTTACAAGTACGAGAAGCTCATCAATATTCATCCTTTGCTTTGAACACGTATACCCGTATAACCTATATCTCGTTTGACATTTATTATCGCCAACGTACCTAGTTATGTACTACGGTTGACTGTGAAATGAATTCAATAATATAAATCGATGACTAGCTACGTTCTGGGGGTATTTTTTGTACGGTTGAAGAATTTATTTTTATTATAAGAATTTACAAATATAATTGAATAAAATAAAGTGCCGTGAGTGTTGTGTAGAATAGTTTATTTAGTTAACATCTTAACATTTAGCGTAGTAGGTAGGTAGGTATATTTTTTACGTACATTTTATGGGAACTTGACGGACTGTCAAATCAGCAAAAAAATACAATATTAGGAGAATTATATACCTTTTTGGTGGGAACTTGCGTTTAAATTTTGCTCGGAGATATCATGTATTTGTACCTACAAAAAGAAATTAGACTCTACAAAGTGATAATACGGAATAAAACGAAAGAAGAACAGCACATAAAACTAAATAACTTTTGTTGGGAGACTTTTTTATTGTTGCGAAAGAAAAGTTTCATTTCCGTTTTAAGTAGTCACGTGACGGATTGTACCTTTCAAGCTATTGTATAGCTTTTATCGCGGGCTTCGGGCTTTGAGCGCGGCGACCGAAGCAAGAAATTTCGTAACGAAAAAACCTAACACCTCCCAAACACATTTGTGAGTGTATGCTGTTTGTGAGAAAGTATTTTGGTGTATAGGTATCTATTACATCAAAGAAAAAACTTGAATTAATATCAAAGAAAAAAAAACTGCCTAAATAAAAAATAAATAATTATAATTGCATAAGTTGATAAAAAATGCAATGCAATAGCTTTACCGCGGCAGTCCCCGAGTGCCACACGTATTTTTTTTTGGTACATTCATGCTTAAACTTGTTCGGTTTTTGAAATTTTGTGACCGTTTATACTGTTCTATTTACGAACCAACTTGTGAAAATATCTCTATAGTAAATTACCCTCCTTTTTTGCATTCGCCGCAGTCGGGTAATCTATTTCTCAACCGGCGGCTCCAATATTAGTTAATATTTGTTTGTGTTCAGTTGTTTCCAATAACAGCCGCAAAACCCACTTCCTATAGAGCGAGTTCAATTATAACTTGTTCGGACTATTGAGATACTAGAGTTGACAGCTACAATAAAAAACGGCCGTCACTGCCGTTTTACTTCAACTGATATATTAAATGTACGTGTCATATAGTTTAGTATTTATTTAACACTGTTTCTCACTTGTTTTTTATCCGGCTTGCACTCTTCTATCTAACTAAACGAAGCGCAGACACGCGTCAAAGTCAAAGCCATTTTAGGATACAGTTTAATTAAACAGTGCTACTTGTAATTGAAAATGGGTTATGTGTGTTGCTCTGTTATTATAATGTGTATTTCTTTCTGGATTTCAAATAGCAATTCTACCTTTAACACATGTGTCAATTATTCACATATCTTAAAATTACTGAGAGATAGATATTTGAAAATATCATAAAGTACCTATTTACTTTTGATGATAAAGCTAACTAAGCGACTCTCTCTAGTCTACTAACTTAACCTCAATGGTCTGGACGTGCTTTCAATTTCTCAACTAGGAGTTTCGATGTTTCATTAGTTTTTGGAAGTGGGATTTATTGAATTGGATTTATTGTGCGGTATGATTTACTTTCTAAACGAAATGTTGCAGAACTGTTGTTCATTGTTTCACTTATATAAAAAAAAGCCGTTTTCGGGATAAAAAATTTACTTTGTATTTTATCAGAATGTATAATATATATTTGCACACAAAATAAAGAAGAGAAGTGGCTCTCAAGTGCAGCTGTGTGAGTTTATAATGAAAGGGCGATACCAGCTAAGTGGGTACTACAAGTAGTAAATAATATGTCATCTAACAAGTAAATTTAACATTAACTCAATCATTTTAGAGACAATTTATTCGTGGCCAACAAATCCAATTTGCGCGTAAACCATACGCCTAATGTAACTTTTATACGAATAAATGTATTTCTAAAACTATAATAGGATTCACACTTTATTTTGAACTTCATGAATAAATTTCTGAATGGATTTTGTTTTAATAATAAGTTTTGGGGTTCGTAAATAATTTGAAATACAAAATAACCGCTTCACATTAGGGACTAGTGTCAGGTATTATAAATGTCAACAAATATCACAATGGGTTCTTTGACTTTATAACTTTTATATAAGGCTGACAAGTAGGAAGGCGGTCCACCTGATGGTAAGTGGCTACCGTCGCCTATGGACGTTAGCAATACAAGGGGGATTACCAATGTGTTTCCAACCTTTATAAAGGTTAGAATTATAACTGCCTTCTTATGGGTTAAATTGCTTTGAGTTTTGAATTCTCCTTAATCGTGCTCTTATTTAACCTGTCAGTGAGTAGTTTTTTAGGGTTCCGTACCCAAAGGGTAATACGGGACCCTATTACTAAGACTCCGCTGTCCGTCCGTCTGTCTGTCTGTCCGTCTGTCACCAGGCTGTATCTCATGAACCGTGATAGTTAGACAGTTGAAATTTTCACATATTATGATGTATTTCTGTTGTCGCTATAACAACAAATACTAAAAAATAGAATAAAATAAATATTTAAGGGGGCTCCCATGCAAGAGACATGTTTTTTTTTTTTTTTTTTGACTGGAACAGGAAGGTGGTGGGTCCAGGGGACCTTCTTCCACCGTTACGCGGACTTTTGCGGTGAGCGCTGAGGGCTCTCAACCGCTACTTAAAACTAAAACTAATAAATTTTGGGTAACGGTAGCCTGAGGGTGCCCCCTGTGGGGCTCGACCTCGGCTCAGGACGTTGCCTGGGGAATGAGGGAGGACTTAGCATGCAAATATATTATTTGGGGATCGGTCGGATTGCTAATATGCAGCTCGGGCCGCTTAATCGGGACGAGACTGGGAAGGACGTCGCGACGGTCCTCGCCGGCGAGGACGAAATCTAGGTTGACGATTTCGCATCTGTATTTGTTTGCGGGCTTCTTCGGCCTCGATCTGCGCTAGGGTAATGGCATCGTCTGGCTCGCTGAGGGCGTGCCTAGGCCTACGGATGCGGGAAATAAGGGACGGGGTGTATGTGATAGTGTTGACTATCAAGGGATTCGCGTGGTGCGCTGCGGTATCAAAATATCGGCGCGAGGCGCGTTTTATAAATTGTTTGATTGTAGGGAGACCTAAGTCAAGGTGGAGGTTTTCATTGCGCATGTACCACGGGGCGCCCGTGGCTTTGCGCATGAAACGGTTTTGAATCACCTGAAGGGTGTGGAGATGTGTGGGAGCAGCGTCAGCGAACACGGTGCTCGCATACGTCATGACTGGACGGATACACGCGGTATAGAGTCTAACCTTGCTTTTTAGGGCAAGTTTAGACCGGGCGTTGATCATGCAGTGGAGTCGTCCTGCCACAAAGGCGGCGCGCGCGCGAACCGCCCTTATGTGTGCAGCGAAGGATAGGCGATCATCGAGGGTCACACCGAGATATTTGGCTTGCCTCTCCCAAGGGATCGGCTCGCCGAATAGTGTGACTGGGTCGGGGATGGGGGGACGTCTTTTTCGGTCGGTTCTATAAAAGAGAACCGCCTGACTCTTGGAGGGGTTGATCTCTATTCTCCATTTCCGGAACCATGCGCCTAGGGCGTTGGCTGCGGTCTGGAGTTTCTTAGAGATCGCGGGCGGGCTTTTGCCTGAGCAATATACGGCAGTGTCGTCTGCAAAGAGAGCGAACTGCGTATTCCTGACTCTAGGGATGTCGCTCGTGTAGAGCGTGAAGAGCAAGGGAGATAGTACCGAGCCCTGCGGGACACCGGCACTAATGGGGTGTGGTGAGGACAGGACGCCTTCGACCCGATATCGAAAGAGACGATTCGACAGAAAGTCTCGTAAGATGGTCACGAGTCTCGGTGGCACACCTAGGGTGTAAAGCTTGTAGATCAAGCCTGTGTGCCACACCTTGTCGAATGCCTTTGCGACATCGAAGAAAAGGGCGCCTGTCATGTGACCTCTCTGGTAACTTGTGGAGATGTGTTCAACAATTCTATGGACTTGATGAACACACGAGTGTTTGGGTCGGAACCCAAATTGCTCGTCTGGGAGGAGTTTGTTAGCATCGGCAAATGCTTTAAGGCGGACATAAATGATTCTCTCATAAATCTTGCCCAGTACGTTGAGCAGACTTATGGGACGATAACTGGAGGGCTCGGACTTGGGTTTGCCGGGCTTGTGGATCCCAATCACGTGGGCTTCTTTCCACTGGTGTGGGAAAATATTGTTTGAGAGGGCGGCATTGAAGATGGCCGTCAATAACATGATAAGGGAGGCTGGGAAGAGTTTGATCACTCTGTTGGTGATCTTGTCCGAGCCCGGGGCCTTGCGAGGGTGTAACTTCCCGATGATCGCTTTCACCTCGTCATGGGTCGCGGGTGGAAGTGGGTCGTCATTTGTGTTGACGTCATTGGCGACGTCGTCAGTCGGGGGAGCGGGAGGAGGTAACGGAAGAGCGGTCCTCCGTTCTACTTCGGCTGTAACTTTCTCCAAATGACGCGGGTCAATAGGGAGAGAACTGGGCGTACATTGAGCCTCCAGACTTTCGGCGAGGCATTCGGTCTTTTCCACGTCTTCAAAGGCGGGTGGAAGGTTGGGTCGCTTTAAGGGAGGCATTGGAACTACTGTGTCCTTTGTGAGGGCACGAGACAGTTGCCAAAAGGCTAGGTGGGAGGGCTTGATTTCGCTGAGGGTCTGGCCCCAGCGATTCTCGCGAAACTCTGCGGCAAGAGACATGATTTTTTTGCCGTTTTTATAGAAAGTGGTACGAAACCATTCATGCTCGAGTCCGACTCGCACTTGGCCGGTTTTTAAGGCGCTGACAACAGCTAAAGTCTCTCTATTGCAACCCAACCTATATTAATCCTACTAAATGTACGGTATTGAAATTTAAATACACGATACTCAAGGATATAAATGACAAATTTATTAATCTCAAAACACGATTTCATTTCATTGCCTCGATAAAAAAAATTGCCAAACACAACTCTGAAAATCAAGGAATTCCCAAATTTATCCTATACATGAATGTATTTTTCGATGTGATATTTTACATTAATATTGTTCGAATAATTAGAAAATGATTTATTTCGTTAGTTTTTGGAATAAGGAATTTATTTGTACATAATTAATTATTTTTATAAATGTCGCTTACGTTATTAATTCGGAGCAGTTAGGGGGAGGAGTCAACATTATGCCACACTCTTCTGTCACGTTACTTGCGTATTTTGCTTTGCCCTCACTCGCATTCCGCGGCGATCCGCGTTGCTAGACGGACCTATACCAGTTTTTTTCCGAGCGCGCGGTTTCAACATTATCATCCATAAATGGGTAAAATATCTTTTAAAAAAAATGTGCAATGCCTGATGAATAAAGTAAGGTAGTAAGCAATTTATTTCACAGTGATTGACAATGATAAAAGTAAACAAATACTTGTGTTTGTCAAAGCGTCATATCACTGCCGCTAGATTGCAGTGTAATTTATGAATGTATTCAGCCTATTCACATTATAACTTTTTATCAAATTAAATGACAATATTTGGAGGGAAAATGAATTGCATTACATAACTTTTACAATATGATCTCGTCGTATTATTTCGCATAAAAAAGTATTCAAACTAAAGATTTACTTACCACAAAAAGGGCATAATAACTGATTAATTTTATAATCTTTCATGCATTGGGAATAAAATTTGTCGTGCCGCATCACTGACCGAGAAAGATTCTTATTTTCATCATGAAAGTCATGTCATTGTTAGCTCAGCGGTCCTGGTTATAGGTCAAGAACCTATAACTACTTGGATGTGTGTGATCAAATCCATGTGATGATAACATGTTTTTATAATGAATGTAAAGTACCTGGATGATTGAGTTGTGCTGGTATATAATACTTTTTATTTTGGTAAACAAAAGAAGGAACTTGAAAAAGAGGAAATTAATAAATGAAATTGGAGTCTTCATCTGGATTCGAACCGCGGACATCTGGTTTAAGAATCGCACGATCTCCCGCCTGAGCTATTAATTACTTATAGATGGTGGCGAAATTTACTTTCGTATTCTAATGAAAATGTAGCAGTTTCTCATTGATTGAAAACACGGTAAAACGACAAAATGAAACCTAGCTATATATTTTGAATTTTGTACAATTATGAGGCGAATTATTAAGTAAAATCTATATGGGTATCGTTTCCATGGTTTTCGGGGGTGCTTATTACGAATATATAACATATTTCGAGATCCAAGATGGTGGACGCGAATTAAAAAAAAAAATCAATATGGGTATCGTTTCCATGGTTTTCGGAGGTGCCGATTACGAATATATAACATATTTCGAGATTCAAGATGGCGGACGCGAATCATTAAATAAAATCTATATGGGAATCGTTTCTATGGTTTTCGGGGGTGCCGATTACGAATATATAAGATATTTCGTGATTCAAGATGGCGGACGCGAATTATTAAATAACATCTATGTATAAGGGTATCGTTTCCATGGTTTTCGGGGGTGCTGATTACGAATATATAACATATTTCGTGATTCAAGATGGTGGACGCGAATTATTAAATAACATCTATGTACATGGGTATCGTTTCCATGGTTTTCGGGGGTGTTGATTACGAATATATAACATATTTCGTGATTCAAGATGGCGGACGCGAATTATTAAATAACATCTATGTATATGGGTATCGTTTCCATGGTTTTCAGGGGTGCCAATTACGAATATATAACATATTTCGAGATTCAAGATGGCGGACGTGAATTTTTAAATAAAATCAATATGGATATCGTTTTCATGGTTTTCAGGGGTGCCGATTACGAATATGGAGTAGTGATATCTCTGCGCGACCTAATTTAACTACTAGCAAACTATTATGTATTAGTATTTTAACGTACTGCCAAAAATTAGAAGACACTTTACATACAACTTTTACAACGTTTGTTGGAAATAATATTAGAAGTCAATTATATCAACAGCTAAAGAACATTAATTTTAATACAAGACCATGGTCCTGCTTCCCGTCTGAATTTTTATTAAAATTATTTCTACGTATGAGAATTGACTACATCGTCAAATTCAACAATCGCAATCTGAAAATTAGTAAATCCAAATGTTGAAAATACCTTTCAGTTTCGCATTTGTAGTTTTTAAAAGAATAAGTATCTCAGTATTTCTCTGTCTCATTTTTTTTATTTTGGTATCCTATTATATTATTAAAAGGTCATAAACAATAAAAAATATGTTAGGTATTAGTTCTACATACACATACTACGAATAATGACGAATGTCTACACAAAAGCGGCATTTCGCGTGACTTCAAACGCGATAAACCACTGTATGACTTGTTACGCTGTGGTACTATTGTAAATAATGGTGTGAAAGATGAAAAAGTTACAAAAGTAGGATGAATCATATCGAAAAAAGAAATCAAACATAAGTCGCCAACAGGACTCGATCCGTGGACATCTGGTTCAAGGATCGCACGATCTCCCACCTGAGCTATTAATTACTTATTGATAGCGGCGAAATTTACTTTTGTATTCTAATGAAATTGTAGCAGTTTCTCATTGATTGAAAACACGGTAAAACGACGTTTTCTAAAAATGAAACCTAGCTATATATTTTGAATTTTGTACATTATTTTCTTCATTCATATTTCTTATTAAAAAACATTTATACATCCACACGGGCGACGCGAATATAAAATGATAAGAGAAGCGGTTTCATTAAAATTAGTAGGTACATACTATTGTAAATAATGGTGTGAAAGATGGAAATAAAATAGAAAAGTTACAAAACTAGGTTAAAATATATTGAGAACTCGGTTATTACTATTTCTTTATAGCTAGTTGTTATTACATATTTATACTATCAATAATAGCGCCATCTAGTTGTGTTAGTTTCATAGATATATTTGTACTTGTTTATTGTTTGGATGATGGCCGAAAAAGTGCACCGTTTTACCGCGTCTTCGTGTGTGGCGCTATGCTGTGCTATACGTGCTATATATATTGGGGATGTAGAGGGGCGTGGCTAACATTTCAATTTCTCAAGGCCATTTAGCTGTTGTCAGCGCCTTAAGCTATTGTATAGCTTTTATCCCGGGCTTCGGGGTTTGAGACCGAATCAAGAAATTAAAAAAAAAAGCCGTAACGAAAAAACCTAACACCTCCCACACACACATACATACACGTATGTGTGTGTATGCTGTTTGTGATTTTTTATTTAGGCAGATTTTTTTTTGCTCTTTTTTTTCTTTCTTGGATATTAATAGATACCTATACACCTAAATACCTTCTCACAAACAGCATACAGTTTTTTCGTTACGGTTTTTTTTTAATCAAAATTTCTTGATTCGGTCGCCGCGCTCAAACCCCGAAGCACGCGATAAAAGCTATACAATAGCTTAAAAATTTAATACTGTACTTCATAGCATTGACTAAAGAGAGCTGTAACCATTTTAGTGTCAAAAGTTAGAGACAAAAATAACCACGTGGGTAGAGCCGCGGGCATAGGCTAGTATACTAAGGGGTAGATTTATATTTGATATCCTTCAGTATAGGTCAAGTACCCACTGTAACAATGTAACAAATACTTGGAGTAGGTATTCAATCAGGCATGGTTATATATTTCCTCCGCTGATGTAAACTCAATTATATTTGTCTCTGTGTCGATCCTGTGATTCGGTGGCGTAAGTGATAGGCGAAGAGCAATCTGGTTATGTTTTTTTTTATTTAAACGAAATTATTTAATGTAGCTTGCCGTAGAAATGGTCACGTAAGGAAAAATCGTTACGGACGTGACGTCGCCAGCTATGCCTTCTCCATGCGACTTGCTCTCTCTCTGTCTGTCTTTTTTTAATTCATACGTGAGCTACATTGTCTGATTATAGCATTGTTTTTAGTAAAGATTCAAGAATTGAAAAAAAAGAAGTTTTTGTTGAACTTTCGTTCCTGGCGCGGGTCCTCCGACCGCATATTACTTTTTAAATGATTATATGGCCACTGATCTGCCGATAACGAGGAAGCGCTTTCCCAGAAGAAACCTATTACACTAATGTCTTGAAACCATTGTTTTTTTTTTATTGAGGATATACTGCCATATGCAATTTCCACTCTGCTGTCCACATTATAAATGTCGATGCAAAACGTTGTGTCCGTATGTTCGGTATTGTTGCACAGTGCTTAAACGCTGACTTACCTGAAAATAAAGGAATACTATCTATACTAATATTATAAAGATTAAATATTTGTATTTTTGTATATAACGAATAAACTCATAAACTACTGAACCGATTTCAAAAATTCTTTCACTATTAGAAAGCTAAATTATCCCTGAGTAACATGGGGTATGTTTTATCCCGGGAACGCGAGTGGAACCGCACGGAAAAGCTAGTTATTAATACAAGCAAGGTTAGAGTGAATAAGTATTTTCTAGAAAATTTGGCTTTATAACTCCTTTTAGAGTGAGTTAGCTTAACACATGCCTATTTAAAAAAATCATGTCCGTTAATTTATTACTTTTTGTGACTTAACTACCGAACTAATTTCGTGGCTAATGGTAGGGACAATAGCCGTAGCATAGTCGTAGCCTAACCGTAGCGTAGCCGTATTATAGTCGTAGCCTAGATTTAGCATAGCATACTGATATATTTCAGAATCAGTGATTGCATAGCATTGAATAAAATTTATTTCAGTAGAGAAACCTTAGATGTATTTAATGTTAGTTTCCATGCCGTGGTTTTTACCCACGATTCTGAAGGTTTTCTTTTCTGGGATAAAAATAATGATTTATCTATGTATGTGCCTAACTAAATCTGCTCATTCTTTTGGTCGTGATTGAGTAATAAACATAAAAACAAATTCACGTTTGTAATATTAAGTATAGATTCAACTGTCAGCTTGTGGCTCGCACCACACCTGCGTATATGTTTACATTTTGTCGGAACTCTCTGGTGAAACTCTCGTCGAGTATCATAAGCCCATTTGAACTTGAATTTCGGACAGAGTGGCATTGTACATGAAATTAGGCGAAGTTATTTCAATACTTGTTTACAAACATGTTATTGCATGGTGGTTGGGTACTTTCTAGTACCCGCCTGGCTGGCTACTCGCAAGTAGAAAATCTGTCGCCAAATACCTATTGGTGTGTTCCGGCAGCTGTTCTTGTCAGCCAGTTCCTTCTAGGCTCTGTTTGTTTACCACCTTAACCGATGTAAGTGATGATTCACTTACCACAGAGAGCCACACCACTTGAGATTGTGGTCAAAGCCTATACAAAGTAAAAAAAAAACAAACGGAAAATGTAGCAGGCTTCTAATTTTTCTGATGTTAAAATAAACCTTTATGCATAACGAATAAAAAATAATAACAGTTTTTATATAAAAGTATAAGACAAAATATGCCGAATCTTATCACGTAGCCACACTATATACGTGATGAAATGACAACCTCTTTTTTTCGATGTTAGGTAAGTAGTTATAAATTCTAGTGAGCGAGTCACGTAATATTTTAACTTATTTCAGGACCCGAGTACATTTCCAACACATAAAAAATAACAAATCAAATATGACATGTAAAAATGGTACAGTTTTCTATTATTTCAAATATTTTTTATTGAATAGAATTTATTATATGTATACAAACAAATATTACTCACACATTGGTGAAACCTTTTTATCCAACTAAAATGTAAAATGACACAATTGAAAATGAAAATGATCATATTTTGTTATTCAAATACCTTTTGTGAAGGGCTCACAAGCACTTATGAATAGTCTGTATTTTACTGAGAAAAGCCGGCTAGAAACTCAGCAATTACCTTTTGGTGTATTTCGTAGAAATTAACGTTTAAAAATTTTCTCTGAAATACGTGGGAAATTCGGTTCGGTAGTCAGCCTTCAACTGAGAAGAACCGGCAAGAAACTCAGCAAGGTTACATTTTTTTTTTTTAATTATCTAACTATTGGCTAAATTTTTTCAAAAACAGCAAAATGTACAATACAATATGCAATTAAAACAAAACGAAAAATACCAATATAAAGCAAATAATAAAATGTTACGCAAACAAGTTCTTATTAAATAACAGCGAATACGCCAATGGCTAAAACTAATATATATATATATATATATACTAGCTGTCCCAACAGACGTTGTCCTGTCCAACTCATACACAAAATTTCATCCAAATCGGTCCAGCCGTTTATCCTATCTCTCAAGTTGGACCAGACTGCTCACGGTGTGCCAATTTAATTTAAAATCGGTTAAGTAGTTTAGGAATCCATCGCGGACAAACATCGTGACAGGAGATTTATATATATTAAGATATATAATAAAGAAACATTATGCAAGGTGCACCTGTGCAGAGTGTAACTATTTCCAAACATCCCTATCTTCAACATAATGAGCTACCTTATAATAAGCCTTTTCCTTCAAAACTTTCTTTATGTAAAATTTAAATTTAAAATCGGTCATCTTGGTTACCGAGTTAGGTATTTTATTATAAAAACGAACGCAATTACCAAGGAATGACTTACTAACTTTGGCTAGCCTAAAATATGGAACAACTAATTTCTCTCTTTGCCTTGTATTTATATTATGGACATCTATTTTTGTTTTAAACATTCCTATATTTGTAAGTGAACGTTATGTCTTTTTAATTCCTATAAAAGACAATTTTCAGAAGACAATATTATAAAAATTATATAAAAAACCATTTAGCAAAACTTATACTATTCTTTATAAAACATAATCTATCTTCCTGCAAGAAATTGTATACAATTTGAATGAGTAAAATAACGTTTAATTTAAAGTTTCAATTTAGTATCGTAAATTTATTTTTTTTACTTTGTATAGGCTTGTGTTTGACCACAATCTCACTATGATAGGTGATGATGTGGCCGAAGGTGGTAAGCACACAAAGGCTAGAAGGATCTGGCTCTCAAGTGCAGCTGCCGGAACACACCAATAGGTGTTTGGCGACAGATTTTCAACTTGAGGTAGCCAGCCAGGCGGGTACTACAAAGCACCCTTCCACCGTGCTATGGTTTCCTCACGATGTTTTCCTTCACCGAAAGCTCAAGCTCATTGTAGGATTCGAACCCACGACCTTCGCCGCGGCGTCCGACGTCACTACCACTGAGCTATCATCGCCTTAAAATTATTCTCGGATACGGCTCTAACGAAGATCAAATTTTGTGTTTAGGTTAGATTTTGCTTTTTAAATTTATCTATACAGGGTGTAACAAAAAGGGGGTTACAAGCCGAAAGTGGGTTGTTAGGGACATCATTCTGAACAACATTCACTATGGGACCAACTTGATCAGAGCACCTTTATTTTTCTCATCTCAGTACATTTCGGGCTCAGCGCTCAGTTGATTTGTATGGTGGAGTGAAAAATAAAGTTCTTTCCTGATAGCGATAAAAAAAAAAACATCATTTTGAAGTCGGTGCCAAGTAAAACATAAAAATTACTTGTTCTTCAGGTTACTTTATTGATTTGTTTTGTTTCAGCGAGTTTTCTTTTTAGTCAAGTAGTCCCAGAATATTGATCTATAAACACATACTAAATTTAGTTAAGTTGTCATATTGTTGTCTTAAGGTTAACTTATTTTTGATAATATTTTGAGTTAGTGTGATTTTTTTGTTGTTGTTGTTTTGTGTTTTGTGTTATCCTTAGTAATTGTAATGTATAACTTGGCACCGACTTCAAAATGATGTAGAAAGGAAATATTTATTTTATGCTTTTCAGTTTTTGAAGTCGGTTTTTTTTATTTATAAATTATTTTTGTTTAATACTTTTAAGTTACGAATATGGGTAGACCTAGAAAGGCAGGTTTTCGAATGCGGAAACGGCGGCTAGATGAAACAGAATAAAACAGAACCGTAAAGAAACAGAAATATTGAAAAAATATGAATGAAAGTCCGTAAGAGTTGGGCCGTCACGGTGCACAAGTTACAGGGCACACATTTGATAAAGCTGTATATAGATCTTGGAAATAAAAAAAACCCTAAAGACCTAAATCCTAAATGTGTATGTATTTAGCTGGCAGTCGTGTAAAAACCTTTGAATGAATAGCACTGTCTAATTTAGAATCAAATAAATTATTAAATAGGCCACACAGACTCTTTCGTCAAAGAGCATTACCAGAAATCAAACTCAAAATCATGTATTCAGTTTAGGCCCTAGTAAGGCACTTATGAATGTTTACAATTGATTCTAAATGATACTCTTTATAATGTTCGCCTTTAAATTTTGCCATGAGATAATATCCATTGGTACTGAATTTACACGTTCGAGCTGTTTGTCACTAAGGAGTTCCGTTGTATGCATTCCTAGTCCAAGTCCAGTCCAATCTAACACGTCCTTGATCACAGTTAGGTACCTCCTCGTAATGGAATTGTCATAAGCCTAACTATACCTCAATCACTACACAATTCCTATCTGGTATATCTTCGGAGTCCACTGTCCAATACCAATGAAATTTAAATGGAACCATTTTGACGCTATACTAAATCCAATGCAAAAGAATTTATTAAAATCGGTTCGTAAACAAAGAAGTTATCCTCAGCAATAGGTAAGATCATTGAGAAGTTCCGGTGGTCGTCTACGGTCTTCTTCATCAGTTTCACATCACCAAATGATACTTTCTGAATGCAAATGCTTGATTTGTTAGCGAAAATACCAAAATCACTACGTATATGCCTATAATATTTTAGGAGTTCCCTCAATTCCTCAGGATTCCATCGTCAGAACTGAATTTTGATAAGAATGGGACCAATCTGAAGGTATACCCTTTCAAATAAAAAAAGAATTTTACAAATCGGTTCATAAATGACGGAGTAATGAGTGTACATCCATAAAAAAAAATACAACCGAATTGAGAACCTCCTCCTTTTTTTTAAAGTCGGTTAAAAAACAAAACGCCGGTCACCCAAGTACTTACTTATCCAATGGTAGTTTTAATAAACCGATAGCTCAGTGGTTGTGGCATCAAATATCGTAATGAAAGTCTTGTGTATTTTTAGTCATAGAAAAGATCGTGAAGGTACCAAATTACAGTGATAGGGTGCTTTGTAATAACCGCCGTGGGTTTCTCTAGGGAGTACAGTATAGGGTTCTTCAAGAAGGGTGTGAAGATATGTTTGCTGGGTCGACAACGCGCGAGTGATACCCTGGTGTTGCAAGCGTCAATAGGCTACGGTAACCGCTTACCATCAGAGGGGCCTAGCTACAGATGTGTCCCCGTTATACTTGAGAGCCAGTTGCCTTATAGGCTTTGTGAGGAAACTATGACCTTGCAAGCCTATAAAAAAAAAAAAAAACAAAACAGCAGAAAATAAACCAGATTTTATTACAGTGAATAGATATAATTTTCGTAAATAAGATGTTCCCTTCTCTGAGTCTGTTTATGAACTTGTTTTGCGACGCGAGACAGTAAAGTTACTAGAACGAGTGATACAAAGGCCGGTCAAGCGTGAGTAGCTCCAGAATGAATGAGGGTTCCGTTTAATAATTTTTTTTTTAGATAGATTTGTTTTCTGTGTCCATTAACCCCGTTTATAAACTACTAGCTTCCACCCCGCGGTTTCTCCCGCGTTCACGAGGGATCTTGTGTTTTTTCGGGATATAAAGTATCCTATATATTAATTCAGAAGATAACGACTGTGTGCTAAATTTCTTCTAAATCTATTCAGTAGTTTTTGCGTGAAAGAGTAACAAACATCCATCGATCCATTTATCCTCCAAAACTTTCGCGTTTATAATATTAGTTGGACTAGCTTCCGCCCCGCGGTTTCTCTCGCGTTCTCGAGGGATCTTATGTTTTCGCGGGATACAAAGTATTCTATATGTAAATCCAGAATACATATTATCTGGGAGACGAATTTCTTCTGATACGAGCCCGACTTACTTAGCCGTAATTTTTTTATAACATACTTTACCGTTTTTCCACATTCAAAACGGAACCTTGGAAACATAAATAAATGAGAACAAACATCCTCGGCAAGAACCGAGATGCCTCAAAGGGATCCGGTGGAATTTACTCAAAAGTCAAAGTTCAGCATTCCAGAGTTCTGTAGCTCAAAGGTTAATAATATTATCAACAGATTTATATTCCTTTATTATTTATGAATTTTAGAACATTCTGTTTGTCGGTTTGTTGAGAGCAGTGGAAAATTAGTTTTACCCACTTTTTTAGTTGTTTAGCTGTAAATGTACTAAGACAGGGGGATTTTTTAGTCGTTGGCATTACATGCAGGGGTGGTAGTAGGTACTCTGATATCGCGTAAAATAAAATACATACATAGTAGAGTAGGTGTTGAACTTTTGTATGGAACAGCTTTTCGTGATTTCATATTGATAAGTACTTCCACCCCTGCAAGTAATGCCAACGACTCAAAAATCATCCTGTACAGATCATTACAATAAAAAAATCTTTCTTGTAATTTTTATCAATGATAGTCATTTATTTAGTTTAGTTTAGACAATAACAGAGTGCTTGTGAAGAATATTTTGTATCATCATCATCATCTCAGCCGCAAGACGTCCACCGCTGGACATAGGCCTCCCCTAAGGATCTCCAATAGGACCGGTCTTGGGCGGCATGCATCCTTATTTTGTTTATATAATCTGTATACTCTATAATTATTATTTTACAGTATTGCTAAATTAATAATTTTATTGTGATAATCTTAACTATTATTCACAGGTAAGGTATAGGCTACTTTTTATCCCGGGACAACATAAGATCCCTCGGGAACGCGGGTGAAACCGCGAGGCGGAAGTTAGTCATTAATTAATATTAAATCTTTGCGTTATAAACCCTTAATATTATACTACATTTTATGTTGGAAAAAATCATGAACCAAACATTTTCATGGAGGTTATCTGGAAGCTTTAAAACAATACCCGTGTCAACGCACTCCTTATAGGAAATCCGTAGATACGGTATCACGCTTGCCTCGTATCTACCGCGTATCAGTTCAAACGGGTGTGTATCACGTATTATCACGTATTATATCGATACCGCTCGTCTGCCAAGTGCCATCAAGTACCGTGACATTGTGCATCAGGTTAGTTTACTAACAACTTTTATTTTTAATTTTAATTCCATTGGTGAAGGTTTATTTTGGCTTGTAGAATAGATTAGTACTTTATTGTCAATACATAGACGAATATAGCGTTTACAGTTCCGTCATAACCGCAAGGGCACACAGGGCATCAAAAAAAGAGAAGCATTTTTTTTTGTCTATACTTACAAATAATCGTCGTTAAAAGATCTAAATTATAAATTAGAAACCAATTCGGATTTCTAAATATCGATATCCACATTTTGTTATTCTCACTTTTAAGCTATTGTATAGCTTTTATCGCGGGCTTCGGGGTTTGAGCGGGGCGACCGAATCAAGAAATTTCGTAACGAAAAAAATCCGTAACAAAAAAATCTAACACCTCCTCATGCTGTTTGTGAGAAGGTATATAGGTGTATAGGTATCTATTAATATATATAATACAAAGAAAAGAAAAAAAAACTACCAAAATAAAAAATAAATAAATAATTATAATTGCATAAGTTTTTTTGTTTCCCGTTGTTTTTTCTAACCATGACACTGGCAGTCAACGTTGACACAATGGAGCCATAAACAATAAATTGGAATTTCGCTTAACGTGTATACGTATGTGTGTGTATGCTGTTTGTAAGAAAGTATATAGGTGTATAGGTAAAAAGTACCTAAATAATAAATATTTATAATTCCATAAGTTGATAAAAAATGCTATGCAATAGCTGCGCGGCAGTCCCCGAGTGCCACACGTATTTTTTTCAAAACTTTCGCTTTAACTTTCGCCCCGCGGTTCTCCTGCGATCCCGGGATAAAGAGTAACTTATTTTTTCACTCTCTGGCCCATAAACTATATGCAAAAAATACGACGATTCGCTGCTTTAATG
This sequence comes from Tetheella fluctuosa, assembly GCA_951216915.1. NCBI lineage: Eukaryota > Metazoa > Arthropoda > Insecta > Lepidoptera > Drepanidae > Tetheella > Tetheella fluctuosa. Next base: position 10,008,197 of record OX578233.1, on the reverse strand, counting down.
TGCATTAAAGAAAAACAAACCAACAAACACACTTGCTTTTGTATTAGTAAAAAATAAATAGAAATAATGATCATGAAGATTGCTTCTTCTCTTTTATATTTACCGCCATTTTCTGCGCGACGTCAAAATATGTATTTCAAACACAATTAATGAATATATAAATAAAATACCTCGTAAATAACTGTATCTATCTACATCCTCCCATATTTCCCAAAAGATCATTACGTATGATAAAGCCGCACACAAATCGTAGTTGGGATAGCTTGGGGAAAACTATACTCCGGGAGGTAAAACAAATCGCTGCCCCGGGGGACAATGGCCCCCGCTGTCCTTCTATTCATATTGTTTGACCCGGCTAGGAAATAAATAATTAGTCAGTGATAATAATTTATAGAATGATTAGATTTAGAAGTATTTCGTTTATTAATTATTTTTATTCGGAAATATGTGACTAGCAGCCCCCCGCGGTTTCACCCGCGTTCCTTAGGAAAAAAGTAGCCTATGTCCTTCTCCATACCATAGGCTATCTGCGCACCAATTTTTATTGCGAGCGGTTTAGGCGTGAAAAGGTAAAAAACAAACAAACTCACTTTCGCATTTATAATATTAAGTTAGGATTTTATTTGGTTTACTCTAATAGAAAGGGTTATATGTATGTATTCTATTATTTGTAAATATTTGGTTCAAAATGTTTGAACTATCATGCGAAGCCGGGGCGGGTCACTAGTATTAAATAACGTAATGAAATATCTAAATAATCGTCACTGTTTCTACTCCAGTGAATGAAGTTAAGAATTAAATTATTCTAGGCGTCATGTAAAATTATTGTCCGACCCTATTTCAAGCCTCTTAAATCTGTCAAGTGACAACCCTCAGCTTTGATCAAATCTTATCTGGCTGGGTATTTTATTTGCGTACGAAGCGATTTTAAATCTTTAGCCAAATTTATAATTGGAATGAAAGATTAAAATCACGATTTTATTTTAAGAACATCTATTTTTAAATTCAAACGTTTCTCTTACTAAACATTCGGTCAGATCTAAAAAAAAAAACATTTTAGGTTTGGATTTATATACAGGATGATTATTGAAGAAGATTATAAACCTAACAAAATATGTGACTTCATAAACTGAAGCTCACTTACAATTGAACTAGTTGTCACCCGCGGTTTCCTTAATAAAACTAGTATCGGGGGGCAAGGCAGTGCCCCCGCCAAGTCGAGCGCGAAGCAAACACTGCCGTACCATCCATTACTGGAACTATTTCGCCGCATTTTCAGGTCCCTATTTGAGAACCTCTGGATAAGACCAGAACGCAGAAATGTTCGTCATCCAGTAAGCTATAATCACATACTTAAATCCAAAATTTCAAATCTGTAGGTCATTTAGTTCCGAAGTTAAGCGAGAGCAAAGTTTCGCATTTATGACACTCACTCATGATCATCAGAATAGAACTAGTACTTCCCATTAACTCAGAGAGCTGAAATTTGGTACAGAGTTAGGGTTTAATGGCCACATAAAGGGAAAACTATAAAAACTAGGATAATCGAAGATCTGGAGTACCTGGTGACCCTGATTAGAAAACACAAGAGCCCAACCAAACTATTAGAGATCGACATACCGCCTTTACAAAAAATATTCAACTTGGTGGGCCGCTTCATTTGATGTCAAAAATCGAAGGTCTGAAGTATCTGATGAAGAACCCTCAGCTGGTCTCAGCTGTATTAGAGATATGGTAATGCCCCCTTTTACTATTGGTACATAAAAAAATCGACTGTCATTGCAAAAATCCAGTGTAGTGGGACACATCTTCTAATTTAATCTAGCCTATAGCGTCCCACTGCTGGGCGAATGCCTGCAGTGCTCCCCCTTCTGCTTTTAATACGCATATAAATAAAATTAAAGGAAAACTCTGGATAAGACTAGACTGGCTTTTATACTTATACTTACAAGTTTACAAAAAGAAATTGTCGAACGATTAACTTTATTCTACTCGAACATTACACAAATTACACTAAAATATTAATTAATTTCGCAAAAAATTTGGTCAAAATATAATGCATTGGACTAAGAGTGGCGGTGATACCCGCACACGTCGCTAGATGGCGCTGACTGTATTTTAAAACGCGCATACGTTTGTTTTTCCAATAACCTTATATGGCGAAGTGGCAACCGGCCGCGTTACAGTCGTTTACGACATTCTTCTACTGCGCTTGAAAGCGTTTGCTAGGGATTAGGAGGGATTATTTGCATTTCGTTGATTTCGCTTATTATTTCGTAAGGTTTGCTAAGGTTAATTAGCAGGTTGTTATTATAACAATTCGAAGATTTGAATAGGTTAGGAATTTTATGATTAGTGACGGATTACTGATTATTACTTAATTATTAGATTTAAAAGAAGTTTTAATTGAATACTTTATTTAATTGTTAGATATTTAGTACTGTTAGTTTTCTAGGTTTAATTTACAGTTAGGCAGTACTTCGAATCGCGTTCGTGTTTATAAGTAAGTACTTTTCTAGTATTCTAGGTTTAGTTTATTTAGTTATATATTACTTCGTTTCGTTTAAAAATATCATTAATTTAGCATTTCGTATTTCAGTACTTGGTATACAGTACTAACGTATAAAGAATGTTCAACGGCCAAGTCACACAACATTAACTATAATAATAAAGAAATCGCATTAAGGAACCTTAGACTTGGCACGACTTTGTCTAGATTTAATTACTTTTTAGAGATAAACAAGCAGCTCCATCGAGACTTGGCTAGTTTTTTACAGAATGTTTTTGGTGGGATTTCTCTGACAATTTTCATTCAAATCGGTTTGGTAGTTTAGTCGTAAAATGTAGCAAACTGAACGGATAGAAAGACTCGTTTTCGCTTTTATACTATATATAATAATATAAATATAATATATTTTGCATCAATAATAAACATTATCAATATAAAAAATAAACTTATCTATCAAATGATAGTAACTTATTGGCAACCTTGAAGATTTCCACCCTCTGTTTACATTAATAACAAAACCGGCAGTTAACCAAAATTTTTGCATCCCATTCCATTGCCCAAGGTTTAATTAAGAAAAAACTTTTAGCCAACTTACCGTGCCGCCTCCACACTTGATGTCCTCGCCCATCGACGATCCTCTACACCTGTCACTACCATAACACGATAAAAATATAGCTTATTTCAACTTAATACACTTTAACTTAACCTATGACCGCAATTATAGAGAAGGAACACAAACAAAAAGCATTTTAAAATAGAATCGTTCGAATTTCGAAAATGGAATGTTTATATTTTGACGTCGAGCGACGCGACTCGCCCCTACCAAAGTTTAGGGAGAACTGGTTGCGCGCGCTGCTTCGTTTCCATGGCAACCGTATAGAGGTTTACACGGAGCTTCGGAAATTGAAAACCGAAGTATATAATACCTAATGAGGTGGTAATAAATTTAATCTCATTTTGACATTACACTTGTGTGGTTTGTTGCACAAATAGTTTTTTTGGGGGGAAATTATCGTGTAACCAACTTGTAAATAAGATATATCGCTTTTCATAAGAGATTAGATTTTCAGAGGCTGTATAGCATATTTTTCTTTTATTTTGTATTGGCTTGTGTATGCAGTTATCCTCACTATAGTAAATGATGATGTGGCAGAAGGTGGTAAGAAGCCTAGAAGGAACTTCTATAAATTCTATTGCTCACTGTTATCTATCCTGACTATTCCTGACATGAGCAGTTCCATGTCTCTGGAGGCGTCGCCTTGAAGATTTTGGTTGCAAGGATACCGATTTTTCTCAACAATGACTAAAGCGAACGAAATGAAATTTATTGTAAGAATTCATCATATATTTGACTTTATTTTGTCCATGGCATAACACTATTGGTTTACTTTTATAACACAAAATAATTAATCAAAAAGACCTCTTTAAAATAAGAGATTCCAATCAAGAAGAAATTACCTATTAATCAAGATACGCGCGAAAAACATTACCCTTCCTTGGCAGTCGGGTAAAAAAAAACATATACGGTCACCAAACTACTTGGTAGCCTACTTTAACTTAGTTTACTTAAGTTATCGATCGACCTATATTTTTTCTACTTACTCTTTTTATATCAAAAGTAAAAAAACTTTTTGTCATTATATTTCCGAACGACAAGCAATAAAAAAGTACAGTCGAAGCAAGCGATTGTTAAAATACTTTTGTTTGCGAGTTGGTGCTGATTGTACAAAAGGAGGGGAAAATTGCTTCGCGTCGGGTTCCGGGCTCCGTTCCGGGATACTTTTCCTGCATGTGACAGGAACGGATTGGGTATGAACTTTGTGGGCAATCAAAAAATATCTATCTTTAAAAATATCGATGAGAAACCTAAATAATGTATAATTTAAAATTAAATTTAATAATTAATTACATTAGGTATTTAATAATTATTTATAATTTGGGTCTGTGGAAAACTAGTTGCCAATATTTAATGGTAAAAATAAGACAGACTTCAAAACATATTTACATTAAAGAACATTAATAAAACGGCCAAGTGCGAGTCAGAGCATTTGACGTACCTACTTGAAAATGTCTGAAAAAAACTGAATTGAAAATTAAAAACGTCTATTCTCATAAAAAAAAACATGAAGGTAATTAGTAAATAATACTATCTTAAAAAAACCTATGCCCAAAAATATAACCCAACTCCATTCCTGTATAGAAACGTAGTCCAGTGTTCCCAAGCAGTCCAGTGTACTCACGTAGCACGCGGGGGTGTTTATTATATAGCTCGTAAGTCCGCCATCTTGGCCCGGCGCGGGCGCCGCCGTTTATCTTCCTCTGTGCCTACAGATATTACAGTAGCAAAGATTTGTTACCGCGCCTTTGCTCGGGTTTTCTTTTCACTCGGTTATTTATGTTTTCCTTTGTAGTTTCTTGTCTTTAAGAAAAAGCGCCTTGTGATAAATATTTAAGAAGGTTTAGGAATATATTACGAATAGTATGAGATGCAAAGAATTCTATCCTAACTGTCCTAATCCTAACTAATTTATAAATGCGAATGTGAGTTTGTTTATTTGTTACCTTTTCACGCCTAAACCACTGACCCGATCGCGATGAAATTTGGTACGCAGATAGCCTGTGGTATGGAGAAGGACATGGGCTATTTTTTTTCTCAGGATCGCGGGTAAAACCGCGGGGGACAGCTAGTTTGCTTTAAGATAAGTAACTTAACGAAGACTTAATGAAATTTACTTACAATACGTTACGTACTTATTTAAAAAAAAAAAAAATAGAAAGCAATGTATACTTCAATCACAGTAATATTATTATTATCCTCAAAACCACCCTAGTTTTATCTGCATCGTCGGCGGTTCTAGGTGACCGATTTTTCGTCAATTCACACTGAAATGTCGGGTACATTTATTAATTTATAAGGCTTACCAACGATTTGTACATAAATTTCATCACTTAGGAAAATATATTATTCGAAACAATACATCTTTTTGAAGTATTATTAATTAATAACATAAGAGTAAACACTCATACGAAAGCAAATAATATAAAATAATTACAATATGATTAGGCAGCAAATGTATTTCTTTCTTTCTTTCAACTGTGCTAGCCCATTAATGAGCAACCCGAGGGAACTAATATTTTTCCGGAATAAAAAGTACAAAGTCAAAGTCAAAGCCATTTATTCAGTTTGGGCCCTAGGAAGGCACTTATGAAGGTCGAATTTACTGAAGCTACCACCGATTCGGAAATCAGCCTTCAACTGAGAAGAACCGGCAAGAAACTCAGCAAGGTTCCATTTTTTATATATATTTTTCTTTTTTTTTTATAATCTGACTATTGGCTATATTTTTTCAATAACAGCAAAATGTACAATACAATAAACAATTAAATCAAAAAGAAAAATACCAATACAAAGTAAATAATAAAATGTAACGCAAACAAGTTCTTATTAAATAATAGCGAATACGCTACATAATGGATAAAACTAAAAAAAAAAAAAAAAAACAATATGCGAAGTGCACCTGTGCAGAGTGAAACTATTTCCAAACATCCCTATCTTCAATATAATGAGCTACCTTGTAATAAGCCTTTTCCTTCAAAACTTTCTTTATGTAAAATTTGAATTTAAAATCGGTCATCTTGGTTACCGAGTTAGGTATTTTATTATAAAAACGAACGCAATTACCAAGGAATGACTTGCTAACTTTGGCTAGCCTAAAATATGGAACAACTAATTTCTCTTTTAATCTCTCTTTGCCTTGTATTTATATTATGGACATCTACTTTTGTTTTAAACATTCCTATATTTCTACGTATGAACATTATATTTTCATAAATGTAGAGTGAAGGCAAAGTCATTATATTTATTTCTTTAAATAAATGCTTTAATGAGTCCCGAGGACCCATACTATATATTGCACGAATTGCCCTTTTTTGTAGTATAAATAAATAAATAAAATAAATAAATATTCTGGGGACTTTATTCCTCACACACGGCCATCTGACCCCAAACTAAGCAGAGCTTGTGCTATGGAAGCCAGATAACTGATATACTACATATACTACTTTTCTTTTGTAAATACATACATATATAGATAATTACACCCAGACACAGGACAAACAGACATGTTCACGCACACAAATGTTTGTCCTGAGTGGGAATCGAACCCACGACCAGCGGCGTGATAGATAGGGTATCTTACCAACCACGCCAACCGGCCCGTAAATAGTTAATAAAATAATAATAGTTTCAATATCGGCTGCTGCTCCCCATATGTACCCTATATGTAGATCTATGAATGTGCTAAGTTTCACCCAAATCCATTCAGCCGTATCCTACGCGTGTTTGACTAACAAACATCCAATCATTTTGTATGTTACTCTTTCACATTTATAATAATACTAGTTTTCGCCCCGCGGTTTCACCCGCGCTTCCGAGGGATCTTATGTTTTACCAGGATAAAAAGTGGCCTATGTTGTAAGGCTATCTGCATACCAAATTTCATTGCGATCGGTTCAGCGGTTTAAGCGTGAAAAGGTAACAAACAAACAAACAAACTCACTTTCGCATTATACAAGTTACGATTTTCATAATGTAATAACAGCGAGTTAGATATTCCTTCCATTCGTAATCAAGTTATTTCTATAATAATATAATTCTTGGAAATAGAAGAAACTGGTAGATAGCTCGGAGGCCAACCTTGCACTAGTTTATCCTCTACATTTGTAATAGTTTTGTACATTTCTTGCCGGTACGTTCTTGCCGGCTCTTCTCAGTAAAAGCAACCTTCCGAACCGAAAGTAATTTCACAATAGATATCAATATTCAACGTACCTACAGATAAAATGATGTGAATTATTGAATTCAGGAACTGATATGGCTGTAGTAACTGTATTAATTGAGTTACCAAACAACCTGCTTGTTGCGTGGTGGTTAGATACCCTAACTGCCAAGCCTCTAGTCTTAGGTTCTATCTTTGTTCTGTATATTTACACGTATGATTTGTATTTAGTTATCTGGTTTCCATAGTATAGGAATCATATATTTCTGGTATGTTTAGGATAAGATAGCCATGAGTGATGAATGTCCCAGGATATATATTACTAGCTATTCCCCGCGGTTTCACCCACGTTCCCGGTATAAAAAGAGGAAATAGTCGGGATAAAAACTACCCTATCTTTTAAGTTGGAACAAATTGCACATTTAAAAAAAATACGCTAAATCGGATAAGTAGTTTCGTAGTTTATCGCAGACCAACATCGTAACATCGGAATTTTATATATTACTAGCTGTCCCCCGCGGTTTAAAAAATAGATGTTGGCCGATTCTCAGACCTAACCGATATGAACACAAAATTTCATAAAAATCGGTCGAGCCGTTTCGGAGGAGTATGGATAAGAAGATTATTTACAGGTCCGTTGGTTAGTAGATACATTCCAATGGCTGATTTTAAATAATGAAATAGAAAAAATGTTTTCTATTGCATCTAGTATTACAGTATAAAAGGCCCAATCTAGGGAACTAACTAACTAACTTTTAGACTCTTTAAATCAGAGAGAGAAGAAAGATATTGCTGACTAACTCACACACGGGAGTGGAAATGTTTACATTTATGTGATTCAGTAATGTCATACTTTTCCGTAAAACCACAAACTGTCGGTTCCCAAGCCTACCCGACAAAATTCAGAGTCATTCACAATAATATATGCCTATCATTTAAAAACCCTAAGAATTCAAACTCAATAACTAATCTCAAACAAAAACCGACTCTCTTCGTTACAGCTTGGATTCAAAATAGATTATTAGCTCCACTTGTGATCCCACATCCTAGAACGTATCACGATTTTGTTACTCATTCATAATTCCTGACTCATTGCTAACAAACGTATAAAAATGCCAAATAAATTGTGACAATTGACATTCATTCATTAACAGTTAAGTGAAAAAGTGAAACCGTTTAATTTATTTTCGTTTTAGATAAAAAAAAGGCACCCGCATTTTTTGTACCATTGTACTTTTTGGCTCAATAACAGAATTGGTAGTACGTATTTGATCTTTGTCGACGGTACTGCTTAATTCATTTTGTTATAAATTAAATAAACGGTCATGGATTTTAAATTCTCGTTTGGAATATTGGTAAGTGCCCTTTTACTTATTTAATCAGGCATGAATAGGAATTTTAATAAATGTTGGTTGTTTAATGTGAAGAGAAGTAAAGTTTTTATTAGCTTTGGATTAAAAAGGTTGGTAATATACCATACCTATCACGCTACAGGAACATGTCTGTTGGTCCTAAGTCTGGGTGTAATAGTATGTATATAAAAATGTAGTACCTATATCAGTTATCCGGCTTCCATAGTACAAGCTCTGCTTAGTTTGGGATCAGATGGCCGTGTGTGAGGAATGTCAGAAGATATTAATTATTTTATTTAATATAATAGATATTATCAATCGACACACGATAATTTATGATGTAGCATTCGGCTGTATCCGGGCATAAAATTCAATTATCTTAGAAATATTTTCACAACATTTCCTCTGATATTGTAAGCCTGATCAGAAAAATAAAAAAGTTATGTGCGGTCGGGGGACCCCCGCCAGGAACGATGTTCAATCTATACTAATATTCTAAAGCGAGTTTGTTTGGTTGAACGCGCTAATCTCAGGAAGTATAGGTTCGAATTGAAAAATTCGTTTAGTGTTGGATAGCCTATTTATCGAGGATGGCTTTTTATCTCGGGAAAAATAAGATCCCTGGAGAACGCGGGTGAATGCGGAAGCTAGTGTATAATAAACATTGCATTTTAAATAGCTATTCCCTGCGGTTTCACCCGCATTCCCGGTATAAAAAATAGCCTATAACCTTACTCAAGAATTGTGCTATTAAATGCAAAAATATTTTTTCAAATCCAACTGGTAGTTCCAGAGATTAGCGCCTTTAAACAAACAAAATAGCTCTATACCTTTATTATATTAGTAATAAATTAGAATTAATGAATTTGCCGGTTGGCATGGTTGGTAAGATACCCTATCTATCACGCCGCAGGTTGTGGGTTCGATTCCCTCTCAGGACAATCATTTGTGTGCATGAACATGTCTGTTTGTCCTGTGTCTGGGTGTAATTATCTATATATGTGTGTATTTACAAAAGAAAAGTATATGTAGTATATCAGTTATCTGGCTTCCATAGTACAAGCTCTGCTTAGTTTGGGGTCAGATGGCCGTGTGTGAAATGAATAATGTCCCAGAATATTTATTATTATTTTTTTATTTTAATATAAGTACGTGCTATTCATTTTCAGATGCTGTTCATCAACCAAATTACATCATCTCCTATAATTTCATACTACAACAACAACTACAATGGAGGTAAATTTATTGAAGATACTGAAATAGACAATAGTATAGGAAGATACCAAGTTACTGAAAATATTATTGATGTACCTGATAATAGGACATTAGCCCCTATTGTCCCTAACTTCAGTATCAACCCGGGTCTTAATTATGGCAACACAACTGTAAAACAAAATGAAACAAATATAGATAAAGAAGAGAATTGGAATAAAGAAGAAGGCAATCCTAATAATGAAGCAGTTAATATAGAAAATAAACCTAACAAAGAAGATTTGAATAATGATAAAGGTAATAATGTAAAGAAGAATCAATTTAGTATTCTACATATTAAAGGAGAATATGAAGATAATGAGAAAGTTGAAAATACAAATGATAAATGTAAATATGTATTTAGATGTTTAAAAGATTATTTGTATGGAGTTAAAAAAGGCTTTGTGGATGGTATACATAGTTTTTTAAGTGGTCGGAAAGAGAAACCACATTCGATTCTAGATAAATTCCATAGAAATGCTGATTCTGACGATTCTGACGATGATTATGATGATCTAGATGATACCGGTGATATACACAGTTTTATTGATGAATTTGATGATGAGAAGTAATGTTTATAAGTTAATAATTATAATAAGATTTGTTATAAATTAAAAATAATATTTAAGTACATACTAAAAAAGATTTTGTTTTTGTAGAAACCTATAATTATTAAATACCAGTTTCTGTCCCGCAGTTTCACATGCGTTTACGAGGGAGCTTATGTTTTCCCATGAAATACTCTATATCTTATTCCAATGTATGATCTATCTACGTACCAAGTATCATCCAAATATATTAAGCCGTTTCGCGTGATTGAGTCACAAACTTTCATAATTATATTATTAGTAGTATAAATCAACTATCAAAATTAATTGAAATAGTAGGATTTGATCAAAGCTACTTGTCAGTTATCTGGTTTTGTTATTTGCTTCAGTTATTTAGTTTCCATATAGTTTGAGAGCAGATGATAAGTCAAGAAGTTGTTCCATTTATTAATTTTCGACCATGCAAGTTTATACGTTTTTGATTTCCTAATTTGAATCTGCACCCTCATGATCTTAAATAACTGCATATATACTGAGCAACTGAGACTTCATTTCTGCTGTTCGCTAATATTATTTTTTTACTAAGTATAGGCCTGTGTTTGACAATCGCAACATTGTAAGTGACGATGCGGCCGAAGGTGGTAAGCCCGCATAGTCACACACAACACCAGTAACACCAATTTTCTAATAAATACCTATTCAAAAACTATTCCATCTCTATTCAATAACTATTCTATGAGAGGTAGAGCATAGCGATATGTCGCTCAAAGAGCAGTTCGACTGGGGACGTACAGTACCTCCACCTTACAGAATACCGCAGCCAAATAACTGGTAGTTGTGTTCCTGCGCATGAGTAAGGTCGCCAGAGTTCATTGGGGAGGGGGAAAGGTCGGCAACGCGCGAGTGATACGTCTAGAGTTGCAAGCGTTCATAGGCTACGGTAAGCCATTACCATCAGGTGGGTCGTATGCTTGTTTATCGACAATGTGGTATAAAAAAAACTGAAAGATGAAAACATTACTTAAATAAATTGAAATAAGGACGATTTTCAATTGAATTGCTATTCCGCAAAGGTGGTGATAGCGATAGGTAGTGACTTCGAATGCCGTGACGAACTTCGTTGGTTTGAATTCTACACTGAGCTTGAGCTTTCGGTGAAGGAAAACATCGTGAGGAAACCATAGCACGGTTGTAGGGTACTTTGTAGTACCCGCCTGGCTAGCTAACACCCTCAAGTTTTTCTATCACGAAGCACATACCTACCTGTGTTATACCAGAAACATTACATAGGTTCCCTTCTATACATTGTGTGCTTACCACCGTCGGGTACATCATCACTTATCATGGTGTATCAAACAAGCCGTTGTAAAAAAAATAAAAATATTAGAGATGGAAGTTCGGTCGCTTAGGTGATGTGAGGTCATTCACCTTTATGTTCTTTATCAATAGTTATGATCTTTATATAATGTTTAGATCAATTTTACTAAAGGGCTTAATAAAGCCTTATCCTTTAGTGAAATAAAATTGGCTTGTTACATAGCGACCCGCCACGGCATCGCACGGGTAGCAGAGCATACCTTTTTAATATATATTACAATAATATAGGTAACTCTATTGGTAGCGGCGCACGCGAGTAAAGCCAGTCCCAGTACTCATGATTTTTTCCGACATTTTCATATTTCAGCCAATTACCTTAGGTACCTTAACCTTCCTCATTAATCACTCTGCCTATTGGTGAAAATCGTATGGAAATCCGTTCAGTAGCTTTTGAGATATACAGACAGACAGACGCGGCGGGGGACTTTGTTTTGTAATATGTGGTGATAGTGCCTACATTTATTCCCATTGTAATGTATGTGTACACAAATATACTGTGATATAGTATTATTCTTGTTTTACATCTGTCATATGGGTTTGTTTTTCCTGTCACCCAAAGGTTGTCCGGAAGAAATTGCTTTAGCGATAAGACCGCCTGGTTTGATATTAGTTCTTCTACATACTGTTAACTACTTCTTTGTTTTCCTGTTTTGCCATGTAGTGTACAAATAAAGTAAATTTATCTTATATTATCTTTATATATAAAATGGTAAACTGACTGAGTAGGTGATATCAACGCACTGCCCAAACCGCTGGACCTAGAGGCTTGAAATTTTGTACATAGATACCTTATTTAGTGTAGGCATCCACTAAGGCAGGATTTTTGAAAATTCAATCCCAAAGGGGGTAAAATAGAGGTTCGCGGTTGAAACCGCGGGGCTGGAAGGCAAGTATAAATAAATGTAAAAATCTTATGTTACCAAAAAAATTTTTTTTCACTATTATTAGTAACTACTTAGTACTTTGTCTTCAGGGAACACAATTATAATTAAATATTTTTAGACTCTAACTTGGTTAGAATCCAGAAAAATTTTGAATAACAGACTGACGGACAGATTCGGACCCTTCTAGTACAAACCACTAAAAATCATCGACAATCTTCGTAAACTTTCTTACCTTTGCACACAAAGACGTGTGGCGACTATAAACAGTCAATAAGGAGGTATGCGGTACGGTATACCGCGCGGGACCCACCCACCCACCTACCTACCGCTAAATCGAAGACTAAATTTTACCTGTATGCTAATATTACTCTGCAATGGTCGATGAACTAACAAACATTGTTTGTCCTGATTGGGCACTGCTATGGAGCTGATAATACCGCTCTGGGGAAAAATCTAGCATTAACCTATTAAGTATAGTAAATAACAAATGTTCTCCCGCAGTGCTAGGAAATGGAGTTCTTTAAAAAGGGCGTAAAAACAGCTCTTCAAAGTCGGTTACACGTCGGCAGTCCCTCTGGTATTGCAAATGTACATAGGTAGCGGTGACCACTTATTATCAGTTAGACCATTTGTTTACTCGTCAACCTGTTGACAGAACAAGCTATATAAATAAAAATTTATGTTTTTCAGTCTGTCTGTTTATAAGATATGCATTGCTATAATATTCATTCAAATTGTTGTACCCCGCTCGCGATGGTTTCTGAGTAAAAAGAGATATTGCAACGCACACCGGGGATTAGCTAATAATAGCGAGTAATTGCTGAGTTTCTTGTCGACTCTTCGCAGTAAAACCAACCTTCCGAACCGTGCGTTAGAGTCTGACAATTCACAAGTGCCTGTTAAGGCCAATTTGAATGAATAAATTGTTACATTTTATAATATAAATAAATAACTTAACTTCCCCGAAGAAGTAGGTTGAGGTCTCACTACTAAAACCCATATTTCATCGAAAATATTTTAAGTAAAATTTCTGACGCATCACATTGTCGCTGTGTCAGGTAACAATGAAACGATAAGTGTGTCTTGCCCGACTCGGGAATTGAACCAAAGGCCCTTTCAAGCTGAGCGTTATGCCACTCGACCATCGAAGCGATTTTTATATGAAAGAAATACTGTTAATCTAATAATGCTGCATTAGCACAATACTGTGTATACCTAGGCCATTTGCTTTCACTGAACTAGATTATTGACTCTCCCTCATCTAGCCACATTCTACTGCATCCTGCACTCCTTCTGCGTTTATTAGCAAGTGGTTTGCCAGAACTTTTGCTTTCGTCTAATTACGGGATTTCTCGATAGTCAAATTTACTGAAGTTACCGCCGGCTCAGAGTTCAGCCTTCAACTAGATACTCTGCAATGTTTTTTTTTTGACTACTTGTATTATATTTTCAAACGCTTTTCAAAAATTGCAAAATATATCCTAACTATCCTAACTAATGTTATAAATGCGAAAGTGAGTTTGTTTGTTTGTTTGTTTATTTGTTACATTTTCACGCCTATACCACAGTACCGATTGCGATGAAATTTGGTATGCAGTTAGCCTATGGTACGGAGAAAAACATAAACTACTTTTTATCCCGGGAAAACATAAGATCCCTCTGGACCGCGGGTGAAACCGCGGGGCGGAATCTAGTTAACAAATAAAAATGAAACAATGTACAAGGAAATTACACTGCTTTTAAACCATATTCCGTGAACACCGGTTATGTATCTATTAGTTAGTTCATCACATCACGCATATTTTTTTAAAGATTTATTATAACCTCTTTTTATTCTAAAAACATAACAGATTTAAATGGGTGTGGTGTCTAGAACATTGACTCATGACAAAAACATAGCATTCGACTAACAACGGTACAACCTGTCGAGTATTGAAGTTCAAGGTTCTTTTTTATTCGCAAATAGCAAACGGTAAACATATTATAAGAAAGCCATATTATTAGAAACAAATTTCGAGTGATGTTAGTAAAAAACTAGGTTATTTAAAATGACGTCATTCTTTTTTTAAATCAATAGAAAAAATAACTTAAACACATTTGCATATATTAAAAATTAAAGTCTGTAACAACAGTTTATTTTCACTCGAGTAAAGCTATATTTTTTTGTAAATCCATATTATAATAGTAAACCACTTTTTTCATAGAACCGGTTTTTATAGTTATATCAGCTCTATACAGTTCTAAGTACAAGGAGGTGGGAGGTCACTATCCTCGAGGGATGCTGCGGAGGCAGTGTACCGCGCGAGCGCACCTAACGCACGCGCACTCGCGTCTGTGGTTTCGCAGTTCCATTTTTGAATTACGGTGCTTCTTTTGTTTGTCGAATAGGTATGTCTTTTGGAATCTCTATTATTTAACCGTTGAAGCTAATTTCTTCTTTATTTCTTATTATTTTAATGCTCAAAATGAATGGTTGAATGAAAAAATTATATTTGAATACGAGCTCTTGAGAAAATATGGAAAACTGGTTTTTTCCATTAAATAGGTGAGCATTTCCCGGGCTAGTAGTAACTTTCTTTTGATGATAACAGTATGTAAGTACCCTGCTCACTCTACCGCCCCGCGGTTTTACCCGCATTCCCGAAGGTTCAAATGTTTCTTTACGACATGATTGAGTAACAAACATCCATACAAACAAACATACACAAAAACTTTCGCATTAAGTAAAATAAGTAGAATTCAAAACTATTTGTGACCCGCGGTTTCACTAGCATTACCGAGATTAAAACTCCTTTATCTCCGTCTCGCTCCATCCAAACTACTCTTAAGACAATTACATCTAAATCGGTTCATTAGTAAGGCCGTTATACCTGTCAGACATACGCATTATTAAAATAAGGAAAATTAATACCCATAAAAAGAAAAGTCCTGACTCACTCACTGACTGACTCATCACCTTCCAGCCCAAACTCTTAGACCTGGAAAGCTGTAACTGAAATTTTGCACAGCGTCCCTTTATGATGTAGACAAGAAATAAGTTTGGGATTTTCATAATTCAACCCCCAAAAAAAGGGAATCGCGGGTTAAACCGCACGCTGCAATGCTAGTGAAAGTAGGTATCTTTTAACCAATTAATGATGGGACTAGAATCGTAATGAAATGAAATAATTTTATTCATTCAAATAGGCCTTCACAGGCACTTGTGAATAGTCAGACTCTAACGCACGGTTCGTAAGGTTGCTTCATTTCAAATAATGAACTTCATTTCAAATGGCACAAATTTTCTGGAATCCTGTTTTAAAAATAGAATTAGTTCATGTTTGGTATAGGCACGTGTCTATCAAATAACTACACAAGACACGTTCCGTGCCCCAAGTGGGCTCTAAATATTACAAAAAACCTTGCGCTCTGCGGTTTCACCCGCGTTCCCCAGGGATCTTATGTTTGCCCGGGATAAAAATAGCCTATGTCCTTCTCCATACCATAGGCTATCTGCATACCAAATTTCATCGCGATCAGTTCAGCAGTTTAGGCGTGAAAAGGTAACAAACAAACAAACTCACTTTCGCATTTATAATATTATAGTTAGGATTAGGATAGGATAGGATAGGATAGGATAGGATTAGATTTGGATTAGGATTAGGATTAGGATTAGGATTGGATTAGGATTCCGAATAATGTGATCCACATTTCCATTTTCACGCGCAGTATCTTCGGCATTTCATGACCAACTTACATTAAATTAATTTGTATTAAACTTGTTTTTTTAGAGGACAATTAAGCAGTAGATAAATAAATAAATAAATAATAAATATTCTGGGACACTATTCCTCACACACGGCCATCTAACCCCAAACTAAGCAGAGCTTGTACTATGGAAGCCAGATAACTGATATACTACATATACTACTTTTCTTTTGTAAATACATACATATATAGATAATTACACCCAGACAAAGGACAAATAGACATGTTCGTTCATGCACACAAATGTTTGTCCTGAGTGGGAATCGAACCCACGACCTGCGGCGTGATAGATAGGGTATCTTACCAACCACGCCAACTGGCCCGTCAAAGATATATGGATGTTAATTTAAAATTGGAACAGTTTTAGATTTATCAAAAGAATAGCTGATCCATGGTTTTTCCAGCGATTTTAAATATAGGTACCTACTATGAAAAGCACATAATCATTACTTAAATAACAAGCATCTAATTGAACACTTAAACAAATTAAGGTAAAAATAAACAAGATGGGAAACTCAAACCTGATGTTTTTACCCGACTACGCCAGAAGGAGAGTATGATGTATTTTTATTTTACTAACCTATTTTGTTTATATTAGATCTTCTTCACAATCTCATGCTTTGTGATAATTATTATAAAGCCTAGATTGTATCTTGTCCTGAGCTACCAGAAGAAACCTGCTTCCATACTTGATGACCTGGGCGACACATGTATTTTTAAAGAATTCTCCACTAAAATAATAAGGATAGCATCAAATCTAAAAGACCCGTCACCAACCATGCCACCAATAGGATTTATTTCTCCCTAATGTAAATACACGAACTCTTGTCAATCGGTAGATGCTATCTTATTTAAAAAAAAAACGGTGTATTTCTCTCTGATTAAAAATATACATGAAGGTTTGTAATGTTGCTTCATAAATCGAAGGACTGACATTTAGTGCCCTTATTTAATGTTCCAAATTCAAACGTGAATCCTTAACCCTAGATTGAGACATAAAATAATAAAAATAAAATTTAAAGAGGTTTGACTTTATCAAGACCGCAACCTTTGGAATAACATTATCAAGATTTTAGATGTTCTTATTTTAAAACCATTAATATTTTATCGTCAGTCTGTTCAAAGATTCGCGGTGCGTATTATGGCGACTCTCAGGGTCTATTACACGTATGTTATGTTGGGACAGTGCAAGGGTTTTTACCCATATCTTGAAAATTCTGAGATACCTTTCAAAATAGGGTATTTGCCTATATATTTATTTATTTACATATTTACAATTAAAGTAAAAAATACAAACTATGATATATAGAAAACATCCTCAAAGCCCTCGCTGCTGTCGATAGGCAAGGTTCCCAACAGGCTGGCAGCGTTCCCTTTTTATCCAACAGTAACCAATGTATAAAACATCTAAAAAAAAGGGGAATCCACGATTATTTTATTAAATTTATCCTTATTATGATTTTTAATGACCAATCTAACCATAAAGAGTATGCTATACAATTATGACGTCACATGCTTGTATTTCATACAAAACTCCATATAAACCTATCGTTTTGACATTTCATAAAAAGTTGTTGATTTGAATGTCAGTCAAATACCCTTTGCTGTCTATTACAATATTTTCTAATAATAACGAGAGCTAATTCTACCAGTTTCGACGTTAGTCAGGGATACAGAATGTATTAGAATTGTCAAAATCGAGTTAGTTATCTATAAAAGTATACAACGACAGCTTTTGGAGACAATTTGAAAAGTCACAATACAATACACGCATTAATTACAATGAGCTTGAGCTTTCGGTAGGGTACTTTGTAGTACCCGTCTGGCTAGCTACCACCCTCAAGATCAAAAACTGTCGCCAAGCACTTACTGGTGTGTTCCGACAGTTGCACTTGAGAGCTAGTTGCCTTCTAGGTTTTATAAAGGTCGGTAACACATAGGCAATTGTCCTGGTGTTGCTAATGTCTATAGGTGACGGTAGCCACTTACCATCAGGTGGAACGCCTGCTAACTTGTCGGCCTATTGACAAAAAAAAAACAAAATTACACGATTGTATGAAAATAAAACGAAAATGAAATATTAATTTTATGTTCCCATGTTCCCGCCAAATAGTCAGGTAGGTACATAGTGACAGTTTCACCAGGAACCCTGTCAGTTGAAACAAAATGGCGACCAACTTTTTCGTTGAGCTGTCAACTCTGGAATTTGTAGGCACACAACATTATTTTAATATTTCCGTTATGTGAAACTGTAAATTAAGCTAACAAACGGAAACTACTTTTTCTTAATAATTAATGGAGGTACTTTTTATTTAATAGGTAGTAAGATTTACCTGACGGATGAGAGGCTGGCGGGTAAATCTGTTTGTTGCGAAAAAAACACTTATTTATCTGCCTACAGATTGCGAATCATTTTGTCGTATGAAATAGTAAATGTATGTGAAATCCTAACCCTTCCTAACTTTCACACTATAATATTTAAACTGCAAAATTTGTGAGTGTGTGTGTCTTCACGCTGTAACGGCTGGACCAATTTTGATGAAATTTGGTATGGAGGTAGCTGACACCCTGGATTAACACATAGGCTACTTTTTATCCCGGGAAAATAAAAGATCCCCGGGGAACGCGGGTGGGCGGTATGTCAACATTTTTCGTGATAGAGAAAAACAAATCTGATCTCTAGCCCCGTTTGTGCTCTGAAAGAGACATTGAAGATAACCGTTTATAAAGAACTGGTGATTCATGATACCCGAGGCCAATAGGAAACTGCGTATGTTCGATTACCATCCAGGACAAACATTTATGTGAATTCTGTTTGTTCTGAAATTGGACATAGGCCTCCCCTAAGGATCTCCAATAGAACCAGTCTTAAGTTCTGGAGTGGAGACAACGGAACGGCAAACAATTTTATCATAAAAAATATTGTTTCGAAATATTTCTCAAGGTTCATTGACACGTTAATTCTCTCTTATTCTTATAAAATCGATAAATTACAATCCCAATCGCCTGAGATCCACTTTGTATGACACAGATCCTCAATTACCGAGCTAATCGAGTTTCGATTAAAAACTAATGACCCGAGAGTCGAATCTCGAAGCTTACCCAAATGTAATAGCTAAACGACGAGGTTTTTTTTTCTGTTCAGGGAATTTCTTTAAAGGAAAGATAATTGGTTTTCAAATGAAGGAGGGAATTGTTTTGGTATATCACAAATGCATATTCAGAAATATATAAATATAAAATTGGGCAGGAATATGGTGTTTGATTAGAGCCTAGCAGTCTCAAAGTCAAAGTCAAAGCTATTTATTTAGGCACTTACGGACGTCGACGCTACTGAAGCTACCACAGGTTCTGAAGTCAGCCTTCAACTACATAGAACCGGCAAGAAACTCAGCATGATTACTTTATAACGACTTCAAATTAAAAAAATATGTAATAAATCTTCCTTATTGACACAAGAAAACACGTTCACTATACAACAGTGAACTTCCATGAGCTAAAGATGATTATGATGACCGTGGGTCCTGTCCTGCAGGTGCTGTGTAGCAGTTAGGGACACCAAAAGACACTTGGGCCCATGAAGTTCTAGCATTGACCTTTCTAGTGGACTAATTTTATACACCTCTTTGCTTGCGGCGGCGTCGTGTGGCGGGTCGCTCACTTTTCTATAATATGTTGGAGGAGGGCGATGGCTGCACATGCGTCATACTTGTGAATAAGTGCTGCTTGTGGGGGCTAGTTTGTACAAATTTGCAATTTTCATTTTTTTTTTCCTTTTTGTTATATACACAAATATTGTCAGTAAGACTAGATGATAAATGATTTTATGTAATAAATCTGAGTTGGTTTTGAAGTTTGAGTAATTGCTGAGTTTCTTGCTGGCTCTTCTCAGAAATTGCATCCTTTCGAACCATGCGTTCGAGTCAGACTAATGTAACTTCAGTAGCTTCGACGTTCATAAGTGCCTTTCTAGGGCGAGGGCTTAAACTGAATAAATAACTTTGACTATACCATAAATCAAGTATATTATTTTAACAGACAGATATCTCTTAGTTATCTTACAGCTAGCAACCCAGTTACTCCACAAAACAAATATATATATATATATGTATACTTACACTTAGCAAAATTCAAAAGGGATTTTCTCTTTATATTTTATGGTGTTACGAACAACGTATTTTCGAACTAATACCATTATATCAAAATTGCAATCACTAGTTCACTAGATTATGCTCAAGACTGTACAAACAGTATGTACAATTCCTTTGCACCGTTATTCAGCCGGTTGTAAACTAGACCACGTTTATCAGCCTAGCCGCTCGCCCCGGGTATGCCTGTCGAGATATCTCGATAGCAACATTGAAACCGGTAACAATGTCGGCTGTTCGCGACAGTAAATTGTCTATCTGGAGCGAGGGTTATATGTAGCTTGTGTAAATTATTTGAATACAACAGGTGTACAACTTATAGAAGGAATTCTAAAACTAATTTATTTTTACCATTTTTGTTAGATTTTTTTTAAGCTATTGTATAGCTTTTATCGCGGGCTTCGGGCTTTGAGCGAGGCGACCAAATTAAGAAATTTCGTAACGAAAAAATTCCGTAGCGAAAAACCTAACACCTCCCACACACACATACATGTACACGTATGTATGTGTGTGTATGCTGTTTGTGAGATAGTATATAGGTGTATAGGTATCTATTAATATCAAAGAAAAAAAAAACTGCCTAAATAAAAAAATATATAATTGCATAAATTGATAAAAAATGCTATGCAATAGCTTTACCGCGGCGATACCCGAGTGCCACACGTATTTTTTTTTTAATTATAACATTTCGGTCACTTAGGACTTACTAAGGTCCTTATTTTTGCTACATCTATAGTGAGGGACAGCTAGTCTAATATATAAAATTCTCGTGTCATAGTGTTTGTCTGCAAACTCTTCCGAAACGGCTCGACCGATTCTTATGATTTTTTTGTGTAGATTCGGTAGCTGAAAATCGGTCGTAGGCAATTTTTTTTATACCGCTACGCGGTTGAAACCGCGGGGGATAGGATAGATAATTTTCAACAATAACTTATTTCAAAAAAACTCATTCTCGATCATTACAGTTTCCAAATTCAACTGCGGCAAAAAGTCAAAGGACTTTGAGAGTAAATTTAGGCTGGTGATAAAAGATATCGTAAATTGTTGTCGATAGAGGTCAGACATTGTAAAGCAATGGTGTTGCCATAACTAGAGGGTTTATTACCCGCGTCGAGACATGGGGACGCCGAGCTGCTTGGAGATCAAACAATTTATAGGTTAATAATGTTATGGTACGATCAGTTACAATTTTATATAGTTATTGATAGCTAGATACTTAAATTTTGTAGTAGTTTCTTGCCGGTGTCTTCTCAGTCCAAGTGTATTCCGAACCGGTGGTAGAATCAATTCAAATCAAATCAAACGTTCATAAGTGCCTTATTAGGGCCTAAACTGAATAAATGATTTTGAGTTTGAGTTTGTATGTTCTACTATATATAAAATTGAGCTGATTTCAAAGTCAGTTAGCCATAAAACGTGTAATACAAGTGTCCTAATCTAACTGTGTTTTAAAATTAGTATTACTATGAAATTAGCGTAAGAATCTGAGGTTTGCAATATTCGTGCTTTTTCTCGTTGAGGAATTCTGTCATCTACCTATATAAAAGAGAAAGTATGTATGTATGTTCCTTATAGACTCCGAAACCGCTGGACCGATCGCGATGAAATTTTCAGACAATCTTTATATTAGCTCCGCGGTTAATCCTGTAAGGCTTGGTAGCGATCGGAGCACTCGGGACCGCGGGTGAAACCGCGGGGCGGAAGCTAGTAGTAGTTCATAAAATCCATTCAATCGGTTAAGACCACGTAATACTGAACGGTCCCAACTATTGAGCTATAAATAATTTATCAAGAAGTAACTGTATATGAACTAATCGGCAATATTAAATTGTTTCAGAATTAGTATACCAAAATGGTACGTCACCTGCTACTGCTGGGTATATCCCTGCATATCACAGTGCTCACCCTGGTAAGTTCATCCATATTTACAAAATTTACATCATCATCATCATTCCAGCAGCAAGACGTCCACTGCTGGACATAAGCCTCCCCTAAGGATCTCCAATAGGACCGGTCTTGAAAATTTACATATTAAATATTAATTAAAAAAGACCGACGACGGGCTGGGAGCTTTTTCCGCCAACGCATAAGCTTGGCCATCCAAAAAGGGAACGCTGCCAGCCTGTTGGGAACCTTGCCTATCGACAGCAGCGAGGGCTTTGAGGATGTTTTCTATGTATCATAGTTTGTATTTTATACAATTATTGTACATGTTCATGCACACAAATACCTTAATAAAATATTTTTTTGATAATCTTACCGACGGACTAATTAGAATACATTTGTGTTGAACTGGAAACCCTATTGTAGAAAAGAAGGAAACTGTATTATTATTATTATCTTCATTTTCTTAAAACTGTTGGTAATTGCTGGTAGCTCTGCTTTGATCTTATTAATTGCTTTCTCAATTTACTATTTACCTTTGAACTTTGTTTTAAATTGTGTCAAATTTCCCGCTCTGTGGAGCGGTAATGATGATTGTCACATTATTTTTTTAAATTATTACCACGTTTTTTTATTATTACCTATGTCACTTTTTTGTTTGTCTGTCTGTCGTTCCGGGTGGTATCTTGCAACTAAAATTTCGAGCACTTTCAGATTAGCTGTCCTAATTTTCAGGGTAGCTCACAACTCGATGACAATGCATTCAATTAGATAAATAAAAAGAAAATGTAAAAACGTGGTTTTTATATATTTTTTTATATACATTAAACTTTTTAATTTAATTATGCTGTCACTTGAATACCGCTCGACTTTACTCGAATATTTTTTATCGCAAGAATCAATTAGTCTAATAAATTGATTCTGATCGGCTTGGTGACCTCACACGGTGACCGTAATGAGTTTTTACATTACCTGGCCCGGTTCCGTTGGTTGTCATTAGAATGGAACATGATATCTACATTTTAATTGTAAGTAGCGTTTGCCACGCGGTTTCTCCTGCGTTCACGGTTATTCTCCTCTCCATAAACTGTTTCTTTGCAAAAATCTGGTCCGTTGCTGAGTGAATGAAGGACAAACTAACAAACACTTTCGCAGTTATGGAGATATAATAAGTTTGTTCAGAAGGCCTTTCTTATGATATCGATTTAAGAGAAAAAGAAAACTGCATTCATAGATTTTAGAAAAACTACTATACGCAACTCGAAAATCTACTTCAGTCATTTAAAAAATGCTTTGTTGATTTTGAAGAAGTTAAAGTTCAAGTTATATGAATAGGATAATTTATCACTGGTTTATGGCTAAGCAATAACTCTGTCTCTGTCTTGCATTTGTAATTTGATAGATACAAGATAGTGACAGAGATATTGCTTCCGAATGAATAGGCCTAATCTTTTATCTCTTCAACGACTATGATACCTCAATGGTAGTGATCTCGGATGCCACGGCAAAGTCCATTGGTTCGATTCCAAAGTAGGGTACAAGTACCCTACAAATTGGGGCTTTCTGAATAAAAAAAACATAAATATGGATGTTTACTGACATTATCAAATCAGTATATTTTTTTCCTTACTGTCATATAACACACACATATTGTCAGTGAGACTAGATAAATAATTTGATGTAATGAATCTGAGTTGGTTTTGAAAAGAGTAATTTCTGAGTTTCTTGCCGGCTCTTCTCAGTAAAAGCAACCTTCCGAACCGTACGTTAGAGTCAGACAATTCATAAGTGCTTGTGAAGGCCTATTAGAATAAAAAATATTTTCATTTTCATTTTCAGTATGAACCAAATTTTTCATTTTTAACCGACTTCATAAAAGGAGGAGGTTCTCAATTCGGATGTTTATATTTTATTTTCATTGTTATTTATAAGTTTCCGTGTATTTTTTTGACGTTTGATACATTGGTTAGTGGTTTGAAAATGAAAATATTTTTAATTCAAATACGCCTTCACAAGCACTTATGAATAGTCTGACTCTTACGCTCGGTTCGGAAGGTTGCTTTTGCTGAGAAGAGTCGGCAAGAAACTCAGCAAAATATAATTAAATGATGAGTGTCAGTGTGCCACAAGCACCTATTTGATAATGCACCTTGGATACAGGCAACATGTCTATAGCATCGAACCCAATTCGATAATTCAAGCTTTTGGAGTAAAAACTCAAAAACATTTGTCCAGTATATAATATATAGATAGCATAATGTTTGTTTTGATGTTCAACATGTATAATTTACCAAGTGTTTGTTTACTTATGTTAATGAACATGTAAGTCAAGTTAATAAGCCATAGCAATAATCTGAGATATGCCGATATACATCCTGAATTATTAATCAAAACATTAGCAAGTTTCAATCTTCAAAACTTGTTATGAGCGATGAACATACAGCATGGGCTTGTGGTAAAATAATAAATCCAATTAAATCCCGACCAGAAAAATAAAACACCTCGCCATATTGCGGAATTTCGCGGAACTAATAAGTGTACTGATTTTACTATGAGCTGTCAAAATATTTTCTAGTGGCGCCCTCAGCGGTTTTTTTTTATTTTTCTGGTTAGGCTTTAATTAAAAATTAGTATTTGTGACAGTAAATATGTAAGGTTTTTAGTATAATTTACCAACACTAATATTATAAAGAGGTAATGTTTGTAATTTTGGGTGTAGGAGGTTTTTTTTTTTTTTACTTTGTATAGGCTTGTGTTTGACCACAATCTCACTATGGTAGGTGATGATGTGGCCGAAGGTGGTAAGCACACAAAGCCTAGAAGGAATCCCCAAAACTACTGATGCGTTAGAAAGCCCCATTATTGAGGAAGGTTATTGACTATTTTTATCCAGGGAACGCGGGTGAAACCGCAAGTAACAGATAGTTTACTATGAAACCTAAAATCTATTGCTGAACTCGACTATTTAACCCAAAATGACTAGAACTAGTAAAATATACGTTTTTATATCGTGTAACTGTCAAGCTTATGCTTCTATGGAAATCATAATGAGTAATTACATATTGGTTGTTAGCACTCAAGTATGTCGCCACGTTAAAAGTGAAATCCGTTATTTGGCAAGTGAAAATGACAATTGTTCTCTAACACCCGTCACATGCGCCAGCGCCGGTTGAAAGCGAAATAAAAATAACATGAATAATTCATTTGCACTCATTATTCTTTTAAATACTGTCTGGATGTATATTATGGAACTTTTTATCTGTAGACGAAGTATTTTGAATTAGCTTCCGCCCGCGGTTTTACCTGCGTTCCCGAGTGATGTTATATTTTTTCGGTATAAAAAGTATCCTATGTTTTATTCCAGGATATGATCTACCTCTGTGCCAAGTTTCACCCAAATCCAGTATTTTGTAGTACCCGCTTGGTTGGCTACCACCCTCGAGTTGAAAATCTGTCGCAAAACTCCTACCAATGTGTTGCGGCAGCTGCACTTAAGAGCCATATTACCATCATTTACCACGTTGAGGTTAACTCTAGAATGCGGAGCAAAGCTTTTACAAAAAAAAATATTAGTCTTTAATTTACCTCCTAAAAATTCCAGGTAGACACAGCAAAACAACAGATCCAGCTCTCGGACTCGTACCTACCAGTAGCAATGCAGATCATTGCCCACCTCACGGACCAAATGGCGTTTGAGGTCAAGGATGAGGTCACGCCGCCCACCAGCCGTCCTTCGACCACCACGTTGTCAACCACCACAAGATATACCACAACCACGAAGCCTTCAACGACTACACATGCGTACGTCCCATGGACCACTTCGAAGCCCACACGGCCCTCTAATGTTTGGTGGAGTTATACTACAAAAAGGTTGTGGTTTGCATGATTTGTGTATATTCCTGGTTTTTCTTGTCAAGTTAAACAGGTGTTTGGCAGAATGTGTGCCAGGTAACGCGGGTCCTAATTTTTCGTTCATGCCATTCGCAGTAGAAACCTTGGGTCCTTGGGGGTTCGAACCTCGCCGATTTGCTCGGATTTTATCATCCAAGCTCATCGAGGCTTCGGGAGACCGACGGGCTGGAAGCTTTTTCCGCCAACGCATAAGCTTGGCCATCCAAAAGGGAACGCTGCCAGCCTGTTGGGAACCTTGCCTATCGACAGCAGTGAGGGCTTTGAGGATGTTTTCTATATATCATAGTTTGTAATTTATACAATGATTGTAAATACTTGTTGTAAATAAATATATATATATATATATATATATATATAGATATGTACCTATATTATTTTTATTTTTTTGTGCTATTCAAATCAAATTATACTATAGATAATGAGGAAAAAAAAATGAGTGAAAATAGAGAGGTTTATTTGAAGCACTATATTGTTGTACTAGTTGAACACTAGTATTGTTGGGGTAATACCTACCCCTCCCTTACCATAAAGCACATATTCTGCTAAACATTCTGTATAAAAAATTAAAATAATATCAATAAAAAATATTACATTACATACATATTACATAAGGCGTTGATAGCCCATAGCAGTGACGTCAAATACCATGAGTTAAGGTCTGTTTTACTTATATCTTTGAAAGTAAACAATAATATTGTGGGATGCATAATTTAGGATAATATCTTTGATCGTAAGTATAACTATGTTAATTTCAAAATTTGGATGTAAACTGTAAATATACCTAGAATTATCTTGTAAATAAGTAATATTGGTGGCCGATGGTTCTACGAAAATTTTAACATAATCAAAATATTTTATCCATAACAACATTTTATAACACGATAACAAGATCTGGTGGTACAAAAGTTACATTATACAGGGTGGTGACGACATATCGACATTAAATGAAAATACGATCCTCACTAGTTAATCAAAACACTTTATAATTTTTATATAAGTTACTATACCAAATTCCAAAAAAAATATTTATATTTATAACCCGTTGATTACAATTTGATAATATTTGTTATACGTACTACTAACGCAATACCCAGTGTGTGGTTTCAATTAATGTCATATTATCCCCACCACTCTGTATACGTTCCGTATCGAGGATCCCTGTCCACTGAAGCTGAGAGAGTGGTACCTACAAGGAAAGTATTATCAAATAGAACTGCATAAAATTCACATCTCCGCGCTACCCCGCTTCGGTGAACATAGTTTCATTGGACCTGAGACTAGGTTCATACATTTCAACTGCGGAATGTATGTAGAGATGTGTAGCAGATCGAAGCAGCGGAGCTAGGTAGGAGTATGATTACTAGGTAACGAATCACCTGGTACTGACCGCCGTGCCTGTTCCCTTACTCTCTGTGCCCACTAGCTCCGCTTGGGTGAACAGGGACACTCCACTACTTTGTTCTGCACTCCATCCTCGCTCAGCTCAGTTCAGTTTTGGTGGACAGGCAGCCTAAAGAGGTTACAGTGTAGAAGTAAGGTATTGAATTACAACTAAATAATATAATAGAAACAAAAGGTGTTTGTACCTAAAAATTAAAACATGGTTGGTTCGTATTCTGGGTCATATTTACCAATAGTTCTTTTAGTTATAATATAATATAGATTTCTTTCTAATGTACATAATATTTTCTAATTACAAAATGCGATAGTAAAGTTAAAACCAATTCAATTCCAGACCAGATCAGACAACACCATATCATAAACCAGGTTACTACGCTCCAGTGGCACCCCCCAAGCCAGGAGATCGCTTCAACCCCTTCCAGCAAAGATTCGCTCTCCTACCAATGGAAGAAAACTCCCAGTACACCGTCATAGGACCAAAGGAGACCAGAACCGATGAACCGTTCTTAGACATCCATGATGAAGAAGTTAAACCACTGATGGAACCGAGACCTGATGATCCACATTTGCTACCACCTTTCGACGGTAAAGTTTTAAGACGTTCCGATGGTTTTGTCATCGATGATGAATTGAGTGATGAAAGGCTCCAGTACCTGTCAGATGATGTAAGAGATATGTACCAGATGGCCAGGGATCCTCATGATGAGAGACTGGTGGATGTGTGGGAGGGATCCAGGTCTGGTCCCCAACCAGGAACGTCTAAAGCAACTAAGCTGTCTTCTTCAAATTTGAGGCTTCTCTTGCTGTATGATCTATTGAACAGAGAAGCGAAGAGGCAGCGGCTTAATGATTATAGTGTAAGTAACTTGAATTTTAATAGATTGAAGGCGATGATGTACCGTGGTAGTGAAGTCAAATGTCATCAAGGTTGTGGGTTCGAATTTTACAGTGAGCTTGAGCTTTCGGTGAACGAAAACATCGTGAGGAAACCATACGAATACTTTGTAGTACCCGTCTGGCTGACTACCCCCTCAAGCTGAAAATCTTTTGCCAAACACCTACCGGTGTGCTTACTACCTTCTGCCCCGCGGTTTCTTAGGGATCTTATGTTTTTCCGAGATAAAATGTAGCATATATACTATAACAGACTATAATCTATCTATGTGGCAAATTTCATCCAGATCCATTTAGCCGTTCTGGCATGATTGTGTAGCAATTTAATTATCTACTTTCACATTGATAATATTATTAGGAAGTAGGACAGGATACTAGGATACCTACCTACATACTATGCAGAGAGTTGTTGAATCATGAAACAACTGAACCATAATTAATTAACACACGAATCAAAATTTAATATTACATTTGAGAAATAGGTACCAAGTTTACAAATAACACATTAAAATCGGTAGTAATAGTTTTTGGAATGTTTTTTTTTACATAAAGAGACAAAGTTAAAATCACTAGTGGCACCAAACATAGTTAGCAAAATAAAAGAAGTACCTACCTGAAAATCTGATTCAATGAAATTAAGTCACAAATCATATAAATTTACGCGATCCTCCTGTCGTACATACCTGTCGACCTTTGTGCCTTTGACGCCGGCGATAAAAGTTTAAACAATAAAATTATAAAACCGTATTTATAACTCCTTTAACCCCACAATAGGATTCAGTATGATATTTAGTTATATCTGTTTGTTTTGTACTCAAAATCTGACAAGCTGAGTCATATAAACTTCTTTTGTCTATTTTATTTATTTTGAAATAAAAGTTTTTCTTTATTTCTTTCTTTTAAAATAAAAATCTTTTTATATGCATTATACCTACCTAAAGTGCTTTAGTTTTTTCGACCAAAGTCTAGTCTATACTTTACTATTTGATATAATAATAGTGTCTTCAATGTCCACTAAAAACTTAGAATAAATAAGTAAATGGTGGTGATTATTATTGAGATGTATTAACCTTGTGTGGAGCGCTTTAATTGTTTTGTGATGGAATATGCGACGCGGTTGTGGGCAACACCAGAGCGGCACTCTTGAATCAAAAATTGATTTTAAATTCAATAAAGAAGATTACAAAGCGTGCAAGTGCCATTTTTTATTTTCATTAATAAGCAGATGTACAAGAAGGCCTTGGGACATCACGTTTATGTAAAAAGTTTGACAAGCAGGCAGACAGTCCACCTAATGGTAAGTATGTGGTTACCATGTCCTATGAACATTAGCACTTTACAAAAAGGTACGAAACTTGCTTTAAGCTATGAAAGCACCAGTGATAGATTTTAGCTAGCCAGGCGGATACGGAGTAGGTACCGTACCAACGTGCAAAATAATTTCGCCACTTGAAAAAAAATAAGCCAACATTGTTTAAATTATTATTTATTCGTAGAAAAAAACCCTGAAAATAGTAAAAAAAAACTCCAATGTATATTTCCCGCCTAAACAATTTAATTTTAAGGCTATCTACCGGTAAAGTTCTTAATTACCAAGTTCAGTAGTACCTAGTAGTTACACAACTACTAGGATGAATACACATTCATCTTTTTTGGGACAGGCAAAGGTCTAAGCCGTACAGCCAATTTTTGAGTCTTGGATTTTTAAATATCAATGTCTGATATGCTTAAATATAAAGGCCAAAGCCAAATCTGGTGTACATATAGTTAAGTTAAATAAAGTCAGTCAGGTTGTAGCAAAATGGTGGCTGTTTTACTAAAACTTTTTGTGGAATATTTGGGACAACATGAAAAGTCACGATACACGCATTCATTTAATTTCACTTCCTTGTGCACATGTATTGATCTTCATTGGACAAAGCGCCACAGATTTCATGAAAATAAAACGAAAACGCAACGTCACTTCACAAGTTACCGCCAAAAAGTCCTACCAAGTTCAGTGCACTTTTCTTGTTTTTTTTTCCTTTTTTGACACATAAAATTGTATTAAGGTCCTAAAAAGGTGGATTTTTATTTTGCGACTTTCTTTTGTTTTATGCCATAAAAAATCGAATGATTTATTAAGGTGATATCACATGTTACCTATTATCATGAGTATTTAAGGAAAATATGACTTTATTTAAGTATTTCGGTTGAAACCAGTCGGTAGATTAAAACCGATTATATTGCAATGAAAAGAAGAGTGTATTATCAAATAATACATGGAAACACTTATTTTTTTATAACCGATAAAAGATTGTTATTAAATTATTAATTATGGTAATTTATATAATAATAATATATTATTTATTCCTTCTCATTACAAATGCGAAAGTATGTATTACATAGAGATATAGCCTACTTTTTATCCGGGGAACGCGGGTGAAACCACGGTAATTAATATTTCAACCACAAAATTATTATTTATTTGCTTATAATGTTTTTTGAAGTGTAAACTTCTTTTAGCGCGGTACGCATATTTTTAGATGAGGTAAAACCTCTGGACTCGCGACACCGAGACGCAGTTTGACGTTTAGTTTCTTTTTTTTTCTCCCATTAAAATAATTGCGGCCAGTAATGTCGCTAGTCGCTATCAGTAGTTTTGGCTTTGGCGCCATAACAAAAGAAACTCACTCAGTTTTTTTTATTATTTTAGATTGTAATAATTTTAATGATAATGATGATGATACAAGAGCTCAATCTCAATCTCTCAAAAAAAAAAAGTTTTCACTTCTGTCGGCATTCCCGGAGTGCATTTTTTTATTTAAATAGCACTTTTTAACGTCTACATATTATTTTGTTGATGATACGACCATAATCGTTTAGTTCACGGAGATAACTCCTTTCACAAATACGTCAAAAACCAGAAAAAAGTTGGTGATTCCTATTATTTAAATTTAGAATTGGTTATTAATTCAAACATCCAAACTCACATTGGAACGCTATTCTATAGACTAGACCACGTTATTTCTAAACATTAGTAAACTACAATTTTCCTACAAAACTTTGTATTAAATGAGTTTCTCAACTCCCATTACTTTAATTAAGGTTGTAATTACAATTAGGCCCACAAAGAAAGCCCAAAAAACTTTGTGTAATCAAAATAATTACTTACAATCAAAGGAAAATGAGATAAAACTATTCAATAAATTTCAATAAAATTGCCTAGTTTGTTGATTACATTTGTGGCTTTATATTTAGTACACAAATAGTAATTAAGCATTATTACCTCGACATAACGTTAGAATCTACGTGACACGATGTTAGGACGATTTTGGGTCTAGACATAGAGATAAATGTTAATCCTAAATTCCGAGAACATTAATTAGGATTTAAATAGTATTCTAACTAAGGGCACTAACACATACATCCTGTACGCTGACTTATAATAGAGAGACTTATTTTGATACCTATGTGTAGGTAGCTTTTTTGCCTTTCTCTTTTTTTACTTTTTACTTTCTTGCTCACGCAAACTAAAATGAAAAGCCTCTAAAAGCTGATTCAAAAACCTATTCTAAACCTTTCCAGGGTTTCTCACCGGATGTAATGAAGACATTAGTAGACTCGTCTAGTGGGGGAGCGCGGGCGCAGCTCCGCACCGCTTTATCCAAGATGGTGGACCGACATGATTGTGCGCATGAGTACGCGAACAACAGGGCGAAGGTTAGTTTACACCAGCAGATTTTGTTTTTTTTTTTTATTACTTTGTATAGGCTTATGCCATAGTCTCACTATGGTAAGTGATGATGTGGCCGAAGGTAAGCATAAAAAGCTTAGAAGGAACTGGCTCTCAAGTGCAGCTGTCGGAACACACCAATAGGTTTTTGGTGACAGATTATCAACTTGAGAGTAACAGTATGAATAACTAAGAGACTTGAGGAAAAGAGCGGTTTGGCAGACTGTAAATGCATTTTAATAGTTTCGCGAACATTCAGATATTTTCAAGATAATCTTGAAGAAGGAGTAGACCGTGAGTAGATATAGAAATTTGTATATGCATCTTGTATTGCGATCAACCAACCAAGATCCATCTGGTTGAACCTTGCCTTCAACCAAGCGTTGAGTTTATTTCACATACTTGTTTATATGAGGTCTGTGGTTTATTTTTGTTGCAGGACAGGCTGGATTTTAAATAATTGTTTTTTTTCTTTTCAAGGAAATGGTGGTGGAACTGGCCAAAGACGAGTCCAAGCTGTCTTCGGAGCTGAGATATCTTCAACCGCTGGTCTATAAGCAGTAGTTGTGTTGTGCTCGAAAATAAATAGGGGAAGGACATATTGCCATATTAAATGCATTTATTAATTTAAACAAAATTATTTTTATACCTATATATCATATAAATATAGTATACGTAGTCAAGCTTGTAATAAATTTATTAAATTTATTTTATGCAAGACTAAAAAGGAACTGTATCCAAAAAGCAAATGAAACCAACTGGAAGATACAATACGTTGTTTTATGCGGGCAAAAATGGATTGGATTTTAAAAGAGGTTCCATTCATGGGATTATTGGTACCTATCCATTGTTGAAAATAGTTCTTCCTAAGAGATTAATAAACCTATCATACATGACATCCGTAGTTTAGTGAATTTTAGCAGTCAGTTATCAGCGATATTTAATTTAAACTCACGTGGACAGTGTCGGATCTAGGTGAGGGGCATTGTGGGCTTTAGTTTTGTGCTAAGACATAAATCGTAGTATCTTTCAATGTAAAACTTAGCCATCCTACTATTCTCTTTTTTCTTGCCGAGACTGTTATTTTCCAGCATCTACTGATTACATTGTAAATCTGCTTCTTAAATATTATGCACATAAGAGAATACATTTTTGCAGTGGTATGATATAACCCGAGGAAATATTAAGCCTACTTTGTCGATTCTCTCAAATTCATCGCTGTCTTATAATCTTTTTAAAAATATTGTTTTAATTAATAAAAAAAAAAGTATTTTGTAGTTATACTCATACCTATAAGAATTATAAATAAAATAAGTTAATTATAGAATGATGTTTTAATAACCCGAATAAGCCTCCCCGCTTTGATTTTAATGATTCAATTTAATCGTGTAGCCGATGGTCCGGAAGCTGTTTGCTATAATTGAAGATTGTTATTTTTCACAATGTTCAGTTTGAGGAAAATTTTGTGATTAAAAACGTAATGGCGGTGGATTTATTTTTAATAAAATTCAGTCAGTGTGACTGACGAGACGATTGCTATATTGTAAAATTTACTCTCGGTAGCAGTACAGAGTAATTTACAACTGATTTTCACTCTGATATATGTAAGTATCAACATTGCCAATCCCAAATATAACAAAAGAACAAAATAAAAAACGATACCAATACAATACAATCTTACCGCCTTCCACTACATTATCAAAACAGCCTATACGAAGTAAAAAAGAAAAAAACATGGCGACATGAAGATGTCAGATGATCAAAAAGAAAAAAATAAATTAAATGACAAAAATATATCAATCGTAATAAATTAATCGCAATTAGTGTGAAATACTACTGGGCATGAAATACGCACCTGTACCCAATTTGTTATCGGCTTACAAAGTTGGGCTAATCTTTTACTGGTTTTATTTGATAGTAGGTAGGTTTAAAAAGTAGGTACAACACAGGTCTTTTACACAAAGATATCCTACTAATCTTATCCAACTATAAATAGTTAGCTAAATCTTTATAGGTACACCACATGAAAAATGAAAAAACATACAGTACGTAATAAAACTTATAACACATTTGCTCGTAAAGGGTCTCTTATTTCACCAATTTCAATATCGTATTGTATCTCATTACGTACTTGTGCGTTATTGTAATGTAAAACGCACGGTTTATCAAGATGCTCCGTCTAAAACGAACGGTAAGTACTTTTTTAAATACTAGCAAAGAGTTTTTATGTCAGAAAAGTGGTCAACATTTTGTGAATAAAATTAACTTTGGGAGATAAAATATAATAAATAAACATTTAATTCTTTAATTTAATTAATTTTGACCATAAATTACAACCATTTATCTGTAACAAAACACAAAAATATTAATTTATTTTATTAGTAATACCGGCTGTTAATGTACCTTTGCCTTAAAAAGAAGTTTAAGAAAGTCCAAGTTTTATTTATTTCCTCGCAAATATGTTATAAAACGTCGCTATCTTGTAGCAATATCGCCTCGGCTGTAATTTTCAACTTACCGCATTTATATCATAATGTACTATTTACAGTGTCTTAAAAAATGGTGGTCTGATCAGTAAAATCTCTAGCAGGTAACTATCGTTCTTAGGCTAAGTATTATAAATCCTGAATAGATTTTCATGAAAGGTATACGTGAATATTTTTAACTGCTTAATTAGTTATACTTTCAGGTTTTAAAGTAGGTACTTTATTAATACAAACAACCAACTCTAAAAGCGCGAAAACAATGTCAGCTGTTCCAATTTTTTATTAGTAGTATTTTTTTTATGGATCACGTGTTTAATGAGTACCTAGTTTGATCTCTAATTAAAACTAATCCTGTATAGATAGTTACCTGTTCTGATCCTGGTTGGAATAGGGTATAGGATTCCTTTTAGCCGGGAACATGGGTAAAACAGCAAGGCAGAACCTAGAGTTATTTGTTTGCATGCTTGTACCTCAGTCCATAAACAAAAGGGATAAACGGAATTGTCTACAACTACACTAGAAACGTAGGTATAATACGTTAATGTATCGTGCCTGCCAAAATATATTTTATTTCATACATGTACCTATGCGGGAATGAATGAAATAATAAATTACATAGCAGCGAGCACCCGCACCCATGCTGTCGCTATAATGTGTTCGCAAGCGATGCCATTTGTCAAATCTTAGCACAGCCGCCTGTCACACCGTGCTGTAACTCGTTTTTAAACAATTTATTTCGCTACAACTTTCATTGAATAAATATTAGCAGATGACAGATGAATTATTACTCAAATGGAAGTTGAAAAGCCTCGTAAATTATTCGTGAAGGCAATACTTTATTTTTTAATAAATATCAATATGTCAATGTCAGTTTATGATCGAGGCACATTTACACTGTTCTTTGCGTCTTGGTACGGCGAGGCATAGTGTGAGAAAATATACGTATATTTGTTTTACTTGCGAAATTTAAAAAAAAATCTGATATAAGTAATATAGTTAATAATGATATATTTTTTATAGAATTATTTTAATTTAAATTTTCTATGTTTATGCCAATTAAAGTTAATGGAATTGCTGCATCTATTTGAACGATATAGGTAACGCTTTGTACAAACTGCGCAGCGTTGCGCAGTACATAATGTCTTTAGACTTCATTGACAATAGACACAAAAAGCTATTT
The DNA here is from genome assembly GCA_951216915.1 of Tetheella fluctuosa. Classification (NCBI taxonomy): domain Eukaryota; kingdom Metazoa; phylum Arthropoda; class Insecta; order Lepidoptera; family Drepanidae; genus Tetheella; species Tetheella fluctuosa. Next base: position 9,972,131 of record OX578233.1, on the reverse strand, counting down.
CAGTCTCGACTAACGTAATATAACAAAATGTAGGCTAATAGCGATGTAGGTACTTACAACAAAATAATACTAGTTCTTTTTTAAACATGAATAATAATTTTCCGTTAATCACAACTAAAGCAAATAAAAAACTGTTTAAAATATCACCAACAATTTTAATCATAAACATTGTACAGAATTATACCATGAACTAACATGTACTCTATAAATCACTGTCGAGAGTGCGCGTGCCAAGGAGGCCGGCGTGTCGAATCGCCATTATTTGCGAACAAGCTATAAGGGTTGGTCACGCGAACGCTTCGGTGTTATAGGCGGCTATACATTACTTGACACAAAATACAGTCGCTATACAAAATGTGAGGGAAAGTACTTTAAGTGAAGTTAGCCAATTTTACTAATTTATTTATTTTTATAAAAGTTACTTGCCACAGCCAGGAATCGAACTGACACTGAAATATTGTGATTTTATAGCAACAATCGATTAGGTCAGTCATAAGGATCAAATCTCTAATCATAAAAAAAATTGGGTAAGTACCTACTTTTTGTCCAGGTCTCATTCGTTTTGTACACCTGTATAATAAAACCAAGATTAGTTAAAATTTTCAAACGTTCCATGGAAAATATTAAAATAATAACGTGGTTGGTATAAAGCTTTTACACGAATAAAACGAGCAAGATAAATAAATTACGTAACGTTAGGTTAGTGTCGAGACTCGAGATGGACTCAAATATCCTGTCCAGACGTCTGGAGATTATTGCTGTATAGATTTAAAGTCTGGCTGTCTGGAGCACGTGCCATTTTCTTGTAAGAAATAAATTAAAAAAGAGAAAGACTAACCTATAACACCTCTTTAGAAAGTATGCCGAAAATTCTAACTAATATTTTAAAAATATAATAAAAATCTCGATGAAAGATTTCTTTTTATTGACCTTATGGCTGATTTACGCATAAATTAACTTATTTATGACTGTACTGGAAAATTAACGTAGCATCGATGACTAAACTTGCTACTTAACTATTATTTACTGTCATCTCGGAATAAGGTACAAAAAGGAGGTAGTATATTACAATCCAATTTTAAAATTGTGAAAGGCTGAATAAGATTTTACAAAAAAAAAAGAAAAAGTATGCATTCGTAACGAACGTATACCAGTGGCGCTAAACGAATCCCAACTTTTTTTTAATCATGAAAAGCTCTGACGTTGGTTGTTCTCTTTATTTTTTTAAAGGAATGGAGTGATTTTTTTCCGTCGGGCTACTGAATTTGTCTTTATTTGGTTGGTTGGGATTCAATCACACAGAGGTAGGTGAATTTAAAGGAACCGTTGGATTTTGTTTTGATGCTAGTTTTGCACTTGCATAAAGGTATTACTATTATAATTACTAGTATTCGCCCTGCGGTTTCAACTGCTTTACAGGGATAAAAAGTAGCCTTTGTCACTCTCCAGTCTGTAAACTATCTCTATGCAAATAATTACATTAATCCGTTGTTTCGTCGCTGCGTGAAAGAAAAACAAACCAACAAACACACTAATGCATTTATTATAGTAGAGATAAATCGAATTTAAATAGTTGAAAGATACTATGTACCTATAGTATCTTTCAACTATTTGCATTTGCCTTTAAAATGACTGCCCTCTATAATCTGATAGGATAGGATTGGACAATAAACATTTCATTTTCGTACGCTCATTTTCCTATTCTTGCGTTTGATGTGTCAAATATGATAAGACGTCATTTACTCTAAATTTCAAAACCATTGAGACATTTTAGGATTTTAGGGCTTAGGTATATTGCTATTTTTGACTTCTTAAAATTATAAGGTTGTGTTTATTTTCACAATAAAACTTGAAACCATTTGTCCTTCATTTGACGGTGATTTCATGCAGTAGGCTGAATAGGTATTTTCCTGTGCCTTTCAATAAAATGAATAGTGTCAGTGTCGTCAACTGTAACGTTCATATAACCCGCCATACAACAGTGTATAATTTCAAAATATACTGAAGGAAAACGTGTCACCAAGAAAATCGTGCAAGAAAATGAAAAAAGTTAAGTAACGCATGTTTCTTTAGCATAATAGTTAAATCATTTATTTATCAGCTCAGGAGTAATGACGTCGAATGCCATGACTAAAGTGATTTGCGATCGTGAGGAAACCATAGCTCGGTGGTAGGGTACTTTGTAGTACCTATCCGCCTGGCTGTCAACCTCGGTTGAAAAATCTGTCGCCAAACAACTACCGATGTATTCCGGCAGCTGCACTTGACAACCAGTTTCTTCTTGACTTTGTTTGTGTGTAGTTTAGCGTATATAAACACAGTGACACATTGTTTTTATATATTAAGATACCATTTACTTATTCTACCATGTCTATGACAAATAAATAAATTTCATTTCATTGTATAGTAAATTAATATATCTGGGAAGGAAAACGGAAGGTAGTTGGGTAAAAGTAACTAAATTTATGTTAAAATAATTTATTATAAATAAAAACATTATTTTACAAGAACTCGTAACGTAAATATCTCCTGGGACAATCCTTACACACGGCCATCTGATTCCAAACTAAGCAGAGCTATGGAAACCAGATAACTGATATTATGTACATATATTACGTTTTTTTCTAAATATATACTTATCACGGATACTCATATAGATAAATAGCCAGACTCAAGACAAACATGTTCACGGACACAAATGTCTGTCCTGAATGGGAATCGAACCCAGCATGTAATTAAATAGCATGAAATTACAAATGTTTTGGCTTTATTTTTTCATGGCACAATTTTAAAAACAAATATTACAGTAAACTTAACTTTTAGCAAAACACTTATATACTTATCCTTTCCGTCGTAGAACAGCAATGTCTTCATAGATGACATTCACTCAGATGCAGATCAAGGTTAGCCCACAAAGCCTACAATATTTCAGATTGAAAACTAAGCGGTACTATAAAGTTTCCTATTACCGTGCTATGGATTACTTTAGATTTTTTTCTCTCCCTAAAGCAAAAACTCATTTGTAGGTTTCGTCGAATCTTTGAAAGCGTGAACATTTACTGTTTCTACTATATCAATACTCACAACACAATAGTTTAGTTGATATAGTATTAATTGTCGCAAAACATTAATAGTAGGTTAGTGAAACTCAAGGAAGATTTAAAAAATAAAAATATTCTGATGAAAAAAGTCAAAACAAGTAAAAAAACAAATTCGACGCTCCACATAAAATTATATGGGGAAAAGGATAGCGAAATAGTGGAGACATTTGAAATGTGGTATTGGAGGAGAATAGAGAGGATCACCTGGACTGAGAAGATAGCGAACAAGGAGTTACTAAGAAAAATCAAGAAGAGAAACTTAATAGAGACGATAGATAATGGGAGAAAAGGATGTTTAAATCATAGAAAGAGAGGAAAAGGAAGATCAAGGATATGCTATAATAAAACAAGTGAATGGAAAAGTAGACGTCACAAGTCATATGGAGGTACAGGAAGAAGCAAACGACAGAATAAAGTAGAGGAAGCTACACCAACAGCAACCCAGCTCTTAAATATAGAAAATATAATATATTGAGCTCTAAAACGTCATATCAAGTTTGCTTTGGTTACCAAATCCTCATTACATGATGATAAAATAAGTACTTAATTTCTTGTAATAAATTCAGTTACCTAACTAGTAGAACCAGATGAACTGCTAGAAGAATTAAAAAGAGCTGTTATACCACCCCATACTAACTGCACAATACTACCTAAAATCTCCAGGAAATATACAAGTGGCCCTTCTCTTGGTTTATCTTCATCATTATCACCTTCAATATCATCAAACCCAAAATCATCATCGTCATCATCACTTATTTCATTAACGGTATCGTTTCTATCTATATTCTCTTTAAAAGGCAAATAACCAGAGTATAAAGTGATTTTTTCAGGTTTCTTTTCTGGTTTCTTAAGGGCTTCTACAGACAATTCTTCTGTATCTCTACCCTCTGAGATATTGTTGTCTACAGGCTTTATTTCAGTTTTGCTAGCTTCTTCAGATGCGTCTAGGTTTTCGATCTTATCCCAGGGTTTCTTGGTTATTTTCTCTTCTGACTCAGTTTTGTTTGAACCGATTCCTAGAAACCTGGAATCAGAAATTGAAAATTTTGTTGAAGAAAATAATATTTTTTTTGTAACCTCAACCTACTAACATTAAAATTGAAATGTTCATCCGAACGTTTGTCTCTTAATCTCACAATAATAACTGAACAGATTAAGTTGAAATTTGGCACCTAGATAGTTATTATAAAGTAGAATTCTAATGGAAAAGTAAAAAATCCATCAGGAATATATGTAAAAGCAAGGCTTATTCTCAATTCTTTTCCATCATTGATAAACTAATTTTACATTCATAAATAACCAAATGGGTCTTCATCATCACCTACCTGTAGATGGGTAACGTGATCCTCTCAGCGATGTTGTTGGCGATCTGGTGGTAGACGTCGAACTTCGGCGTGTTTCCAGCCGAGGTGTACACACTTACTACCGAGTCTTCGGGTTCTGTCACCGACCTGCTCGAACATGGTCGGGAGACCTGGAAAGAGCGGAAAGGAGTTATTAGCTTCAAAATCATATTCAGGCTGCTAGATAGTAGGGACTAGCACAGCATCTTATTCAGCTCTTCACATCCACCTGTTCCCGGTAACACGGTTGTAGGTAGTAGAACTCTTAGTGCAGAGTTCGCCCGGGGAAGTACTACCACCATATCTAATTCCGCCGTGAAATAGTAGTGCACTTGTATTACTGTGTTTCGGTGAGGAGGGTATGGGAGCCAGTGAAATTACAGGCACAGGAGACTTAACAACTTCATGTCTCAAGGTTGGCAACGCGTGAGTGATACCCCTGACAGGGAAAATATAATATTGTATTTTCTTTGCCGGAGGTGTTATGAGCGTCTATAGGCTACGGTAACCGCTTACCATCAGGTGGACCGTAAGCTTGTTTGCCACCTAGTAGTATATAAAAAAAAAACACATCAGGTTGTAATTAGTCAACTAAATTGGGCATCCCATCTATGCTTGGGGCCTTCATAAATTTTTATGGCGATTCGACTTCATCATTATCAACATCTTCTCAGCTGCAAGTCGTCCACTGCTGGACATAGGCCTCCCCATAGGATCTCCAATAGGACCGGTCTTACTTCACTTAAGCTAAATTATTTTTCTGTCAGTAGACACTATGTCCATGCATGTATTTTGACATAAAAGCTTTTACTTCGTTTTGAATCGCAAGAGTTGATAGTATCTTGTGATTGCTCGTTATTTGAGTCGGTTTTACGATAAATTTGTGCTACAAATTTTTGATTTCTTAATGTGTTTGTTATAGACCTTCAAGCTTCTATGAGGAATATTTTAGGTATGTATGGACAAGCAAGGTGGTAGACTCAAGACCGCGGTCCAACTGTAGATGTTGGAATCTTGTAGGATATATGCCAAGTACTCGACGAACTGTGCTAGCGCGATGTAGAACCTTGTTACGCCATCTATCCACGGATAGCGGAAGTCTTGATTGATGTCGCTACAGTAGGTATTTAATATTGAAAACATTTTAAGTACTATTTAAGGAACAACTCAGTGAGAACGGAAAACGGCACGCGCATGCTGGAATAGTAATAGAATTGCAATTTTTATGCAAAAGATAAGAAACAAATATGAAATTAAACGAAATAATTTATTCATTCAAATAGGCCTTCACAGGCACATATGAATTTTCAGACTAATGCACAGTTTGGAAGTTTTTTTTTTTTTTTTTTGGACTGGAACAGGAAGGTGGTGGGTCCAGGGGACCTTCTTCCACCGTTACGCGGACTTTTGCGGTGAGCGCTGAGGGCTCTCAACCGCTACTTAAAATTAAAACTAAAACTAAATAAATTTTGGGCAACGGTAGCCTGAGGGTGCCCCCTGTGGGGCTCGACCTCGGCTCAGGACGTTGCCTGGGGAATGAGGGAGGACTTAGCATGCAAATATATTATTTGGGGATCGGTCGGATTGCTAATATGCAGCTCGGGCCGCTTAATCGGGACGAGACTGGGAAGGACGTCGCGACGGTCCTCGCCGGCGAGGACGAAATCTAGGTTGACGATTTCGCATCTGTATTTGTTTGCGGGCTTCTTCGGCCTCGATCTGCGCTAGGGTAATGGCATCGTCTGGTTCGCTGAGGGCGAGCCTAGGCCTACGGATGCGGGAAATAAGGGACGGGGTGTATGTGATAGTGTTGACTATCAAGGGATTCGCGTGGTGCGCTGCGGTATCAAAATATCGGCGCGAGGCGCGTTTTATAAATTGTTTGATTGTAGGGAGACCTAAGTCAAGGTGGAGGTTTTCATTGCGCATGTACCACGGGGCGCCCGTGGCTTTGCGCATGAAACGGTTTTGAATCACCTGAAGGGTGTGGAGATGTTTGGGAGCAGCGTGAGCGAACACGGTGCTCGCATACGTCATGACTGGACGGATACACGCGGTATAGAGTCTAACCTTGCTTTTTAGGGCAAGTTTAGACCGGGCGTTGATCATGCAGTGGAGTCGTCCTGCCACAAAGGCGGCGCGCGCGCGAACCGCCCTTATGTGTGCAGCGAAGGATAGGCGATCATCGAGGGTCACACCGAGATATTTGGCTTGCCTCTCCCAAGGGATCGGCTCGCCGAATAGTGTGACTGGGTCGGGGATGGGGGGACGTCTTTTTCGGTCGGTTCTATAAAAGAGAACCGCCTGACTCTTGGAGGGGTTGATCTCTATTCTCCATTTCCGGAACCATGCGCCTAGGGCGTTGGCTGCGGTCTGGAGTTTCTTAGAGATCGCGGGCGGGCTTTTGCCTGAGCAATATACGGCAGTGTCGTCTGCAAAGAGAGCGAACTGCGTATTCCTGACTCTAGGGATGTCGCTCGTGTAGAGCGTGAAGAGCAAGGGAGATAGTACCGAGCCCTGCGGGACACCGGCACTAATGGGGTGGGGTGAGGACAGGACGCCTTCGACCCGATATCGAAAGAGGCGATTCGACAGAAAGTCTCGTAAGATGGTCACGAGTCTCGGTGGCACACCTAGGGTGTAAAGCTTGTAGATCAAGCCTGTGTGCCACACCTTGTCGAATGCCTTTGCGACATCGAAGAAAAGGGCGCCTGTCATGTGACCTCTCTGGTAACTTGTGGAGATGTGTTCAACAATTCTATGGACTTGATGAACACACGAGTGTTTGGGTCGGAACCCAAATTGCTCGTCTGGGAGGAGTTTGTTAGCATCGGCAAATGCTTTAAGGCGGACATAAATGATTCTCTCATAAATCTTGCCCAGTACGTTGAGCAGACTTATGGGACGATAGCTGGAGGGCTCGGACTTGGGTTTGCCGGGCTTGTGGATCCCAATCACATGGGCTTCTTTCCACTGGTGTGGGAAAATATTGTTTGAGAGGGCGGCATTGAAGATGGCCGTCAATAACATGATAAGGGAGGCTGGGAAGAGTTTGATCACTCTGTTGGTGATCTTGTCCGAGCCCGGGGCCTTACGAGGGTGTAACTTCCCGATGATCGCTTTCACCTCGTCATGGGTCGCGGGTGGAAGTGGGTCGTCATTTGTGTTGACGTCATTGGCGACGTCGTCAGTCGGGGGAGCGGGAGGAGGTAACGGAAGAGCGGTCCTCCGTTCTACTTCGGCTGTAATTTTCTCCAAATGACGCGGGTCAATAGGGAGAGAACTGAGCGTACATTGAGCCTCCAGACTTTCGGCGAGGCATTCAGTCTTTTCCACGTCTTCAAAGGCGGGTGGAAGGTTGGGTCGCTTTAAGGGAGGCATTGGAACTACTGTGTCCTTTGTGAGGGCACGAGACAGTTGCCAAAAGGCTAGGTGGGAGGGCTTGATTTCGCTGAGGGTCTGGCCCCAGCGATTCTCGCGAAACTCTGCGATGCGTGCCTTGACGGCACGTTCGAGAGCTCGTAATTGGACACGATTTTGCTCTGAGGGAGCTCTATCGTAGGCGCGAATGGCGGCTTTCTTCTCCCTCAGCAAGTCCCGTATGTCGTCGGGCAAGTGCCAGCGTCGGTCATCCTCCGCTGGTACTGTCCGAGAGCAATCGCTAACTAACGATTGCACGTGACTTGTGAGTGAGTCGATAGCGCCTACAGCGTCGTCGGCGGTGACTAGGCTGTCAGGGATACGGTCTAGATGGACGGACGAGGTCGCCTTGAGGCTTTCGCCTAATTTGTCCCAGTCCGTCACGACCTTGGTGCGAGAGGGTTGACCTGAATCTGGGGGACCTACGCGCGGTGTAAACTCTAGGATTACAGGTCGGTGGTCCGATTGGAGCTCGTGTAGCACTGCTAAGTCATGCAAACGTAAGTTTACATTACGCAGCAGCGCCACGTCGAGTATGTCGGGTCTGTGAGTCACAGTTTGGAAGGTTGCTTTTACTGAGAAGTGCCGGCAAGTAACTCAGCAATTACCATGTATCCTGCAAGAGCGAGCTCTACAGCGCAGTGTCATCATTTAAATAATCATTAATGTAATAGGAACGTAAACCTCGCTTCAGCTCTATTAGAATAGGATAAAGTCGATTATTAATTGTCCCTTAGTGAAATAATTCAGTAAAAAAAATAGACAAGAAGAAAAAGATTAACTACAACTTAGTTCTAGAAAGAAGTACAAAACAGTATGTAAGACAATCGCAAGTGTTTTATAAAGTTCCTACTTATGACGTTGTGTGACATTAGAGGGACGTCCGCATACGCATTACTATTATAGCTAATTAGCATTGTGTAATAGTTCCTTTTTCCTCATTGGTGCAGCGTGATGTCAATATTAAGTGTCATCGGAGGATCAAAGAGTTTGGAAGCAATTTTAAGTTATGTAGTTTGTTTTTTTTTACATTTGTGTAAATATTCTGGGACATTATTCCTCACACACGGCCATCTGACCCCAAACTAAGCAGAGCTTGTACTATGGAAGCCAGATAACTGATATACTACATATAGTACTTTTCTTTTGTAAATACATACATATATAGATAATTACAACCAGACACAGGACAAACAGACATGTTCATGCACACAAATGTTTGTCCTGAGTGGGAATCGAACCTACGACCTGTAGCGTGATAGATAGGGTATCTTACCAACCACGCCAACCGGCCCGTCAAATACGTGTACGTTTTTACAGGCAGTCTATGATCGATGCCTATTTGAAACTACTATAAAATCTTCTTTTTTTTAGTTTTATCATGCTCTTAGTTTAGAAGTTTACCACTTTGGAAGTGTCTCTCGCTATCCTATCCTATCCTATCCTATCCTATCCTATCCTATCCTATCCTATCCTATCCTATCCTATCCTATCCTATCCTATCCTATCCTATCCTATCCTATCCTATCCTATCCTATCCTATCCTATCCTATCCTATCCTATCCTATCCTATCCTATCCTATCCTATCCTATCCTATCCTATCCTATCCTATCCTATCCTATCCTATCCTATCCTATCCTATCCTATCCTATCCTATCCTATCCTATCCTATCCTATCCTATCCTATCCTATCCTATCCTATCCTATCCTATCCTATCCTATCCTATCCTATCCTATCCTAATCTATTCTATTCTATTCCATTCTATGGTTGTTTTTTTTCTATTTTTGTGTGAAAATCTTAATGCGGTCCACAGAATACATCTACTTACCAAGTTTCAACAGTATAGTTCTTATAGTTTCGGAAAAAAGTGGCTGTGACAGACAGACAGACATGACGAATCTATAAGGGTTCCGTTTTTTGCCATTTGGCTACGGAACCCTAAAAAGGATTTTGATGTTAGGTAAAATGATTTGTCGTTTAATTTCAGCCATTTGAATAGAATATTTAAACGTTAGCTTATAATTTGAGTAGATTTTAGGTTTCTTTTACATTTATATGATGCTATTATAGTAATATAATAGGTAAGTACGTCTCGCAATTCTTAAAGTATTTCATTCTATTGTGAACTAGCTGCTGCCTCGCGGTTTCACCCGCATTCCCAAGGGATCTTATGTTTTCTCAGGATAAAAAGTAGCCTATAGCCTTCCTCGATAAAATGAGCTATCCAACACTAAAATTAAATTAAATTTCAATTCGAACCAGTAGTTCCTGAGATTAACGCGTCCAGCCAAACAAACAAACAAATTCCTCAGCTTTATAATATTAGTATAGATTTCAAAATAATCTCATAAACCCTGGATCTATAGACCTGTGGTGTGGTCGATGGTGGTACGTAGACAAATGCAGCTGCCGGAACACACCAGTAGGTTCTTGGCGACAGATTTGTAAGTGAAGAGAGGTAGCCAGTCAGGTGGGCACTACAAAGTACCCTACCGTATTTGTTCCTTCACCGAAAGCTCATGCTCACTGTAGGAGGACTACCATGGTGACCACTAGGTCATCAACGTCTTGAACTGATCATAGTTGAAGAGTTACTCGCATGAGGATCATGGCGCAAGTTGTTACAAAACATACTGCAGATGGTTCCTGCTGCGTTATATAGGTCGATAGAAATAGTGTGCTTCGCTGTATAACCTAACGATTCAGTATGTGGGGCCACTGAAATAAATAGGAAAATGGGGATGGACGTAATAATTTCCTACAATGAAAGTAAACGTTTAAATAGCCAACAAATAATAGTATTTAAATTATTTATAAGGTACCTATCTATATATTGAATCTCATTATTAGTTTCAGCACGCGCTGATTTTTCCATGTTCGAGTTTAACTGCAGGAAATTGCAAATTACTTCAGACCTTGACCCACTGACCATTGATCTTCTTGCTGTTTTGATAGTTAATCAAGTTTTTTTTATTCAAAGTGGTTTTCATAGAATTATCTCTCTATGTTATTTACTGAAACTCTGTTCTGTGGGTTTTAAGATTGAGATTTTAAATGATGATGATGAATTTAAATTTAACGTGAATTAATATTAAATAGATATAGAGAAGCAAGGGATGATCTTTCGTTAGGGTTGGTCATCATGTCTGGGGACCACGGTCAAACTGTAGATGTTGGATTCTCGTATATATGCAGAGTGCTCAGGAACTTCGATAGCGCGATGTAGAATCTCGTAGCGCCATCTATTAGCTACATACGTAACACACTGATTTCTCCGAGGTTGATACATAAATATGTATGTCATATTTTGGAATAAAATAAAATACACTAACGCTGGTAAAACCACGTGGTAGAAACTAGTGGTAAAACATTAATATTTTTATTTACCGAATTTTATTTTAATCTAATGAAATATTTAAAGCACCAAATACAGTTTTTAAAATAAACTAGCTTTTCCGCGCGTTTTCACCCGCGTTCCCGGGATAAAATATAGCCCATGTTACTCAGGGATAATGTAGCATTCAAATGGTAAAAGAATTTTTAAAATCGGTCCAGTACTTTTTGAGCCAATTCGTTACAAACATACTTACATACAATTTTTTCTTCTTTATAATATTAGTATAGATAAGTGCCATCTTATGATGACTTGAGTTCAAATAAAGTCCTTAAAACTTTAAAAAAAGATAAACAATGTAAATCCTATCTGAATTACAATATTCGAATCAATTGAAACTATTATTTCAAACATTTAAATCGATAATCAAACAGATTGTGCTAATCTATAATAAACCGTATCTCATAGAGTAAGGATACAAGATTAATTATTTCAATCTCTACAAAAAACTGTTTTGTTTGATTTTCTACGAGATACTTACTTGATTTGACTTTACTTTGACATTCTATGATATAAGACTTTAATAAGAAAGAGTCTAAACGACCTAATAAACTTAATCACTAATATAGTTGCAGCAACATCAGCGGAGTGCCTCAAGCGGCGCAAGTATGCACATCTCGACAGAGGGTACTTGTTTGAGCCGTTTGGGGTAGAAACTCTCGGCCCGTGGGGGCCAGGGGCACACAGTATATATAAGGACTTGGCGGAGCGGTTAAAGGAACACACGCGTGACCAGAACGCTGGCTTTTATTTCGGTCAACGGATAAGCTTAGCTATCCAACGTGGAAATGCAGCCAGCATTCTGGGCACGCTCCCATTTGGTGACGGTCTTCCTTTTTAGTTGTTAGTGTTACCCTTTAAGTAATTGCATCGTGACTATAGTAAAGTGTTAATTACAACAAAAATTGGGACCTACTTTTATATATTAATAATGTTGCTAAGATTTCTATTATCAACGAAAACATGAAACAACTTTTATTTTCCAAACATAAAAATCCCATAAGAAGAGAGCCCACAATGATATAAAAAATATGTACAATAAAAAGAAAATGTGCCATTGTCAAATGTCGTCCTTTTTATAGGTAGTTGACTACGTGAGGAGAGTGCGTAGTGTACCACTGACGTGGTATTGAGTCCAAGGATCCTGTACATCACGTATTGATGGATTGAAAGGTGATGATACTGGGAATTGAGATTTGATATAAGAAGTGAGGTTAGAAACTTATAAGAACTATCTTATCTGTGTATGGATTTAAAAAAGTTTGTAAAACATAAGTTATGTAAGAAAGGGTACTGTAAAGTTTCTGATTTTATAGAAGACAAGAACTTTGAATGAAATTTTCGCTCCATAAACTATTTTATTATAATTTATATAACTTTTGTTATTTATAATTAAGTACATAAATTGAAAGATCCATAGAAAAATATACCTTATTGAGTTTCTTGCCGGAGTCTACTCAGTGCAAGTGTATTCCGAACCGGTGGTAGAATCAATTGTAACGTACGTAAGGCCTTATTAGGACCTAAACTTAATAAATGAGTTTGACTCTAAATGTATCGATATTTTTTTTTACTTAATAAAACATCTCTTACAATTTTATCCGTGCATGGTATTATGTGATGATGCGACCAAAGTCTGTCAATAAATTATTATAAGGGAGTAAAGTAGCAGTATAAACTTTTTTCAATGTTAATTTATTTCACGCCTTGCTTTGAATTGTATGTTGAACTAGCTGTCCCCCGCGTTCCCGAGAAAAAAAAAGTAGCTCATGTCCTTCTCCACACTATAGGCTATCTACGTACCGTAATTTCATAGTGATCGGTTCAGCGGTTGAGGCGTGTAAAGGTAACAAACAAACTAACATTCGCATTTATAATATTAGTAGGGATATAAAAGTTAGGTTAACACGTAAGGTAACAAAACTGTCACATAAAAGGTATTTAGTGATAAAATACAAAATAATACCACATTTATAGCACTGCCCGACGTGCTTTATCTAGCTCAAAGCAAATATAATTTTCCGTTGTACGTCATTTGTTTCAAAAGGACTAACGATTGATTGTTCATGGTTTTTGGCATCATTTAATGAGCAGACCTTGTGTTTATGAGAACTTAAACCCCTGTAAAGATGAACTGTGATTTTATTATAATGTTATCAAAGTTGTTTCTTCGGGCGTCATTATGTAGGTTTAGTTTTTTTTTATTGGGACCGGAATTAAGGCGACAATATATGCAAATTGATGATACTAAATTAAGGTTTTCTCTCGTATTTTTTATTGCAAGAGATTTGTAAAAAATATATGTAAACAAGAGGGTTTATGCCATAGAACAATTCATTTATTAATTTAAAAGTTTCATTGATAACGTCAGAAAAAATCGAGAATACCTATGTGCCTTTTTTTCTCTTATTTATCAGTCTCGACATAGAAATCTGACGATAAGTCCTAACGATCAGATTATAACGATATTCGGTAGTGTCTACTGTCAATAGGGTATTACACCCATTTTTTAAAAGTGTCTCAATTCGTTCCTAAGCCACCAAAAAAAACACAAAAATTTTATTCAATCGATAAGTGTCATAAAAATGCATTAAAATTTTACATTTTCAATTTTCGCGCGTAGTTTGATGAAAATGCTGGACGCCATGTTACTCTACGGTCATGACGTTATTTGGTCTCTTGTAAGTAAATAAATGCGCTGATATTGGTCTCAATTGGACATATAAAATTTTATAAATTAAAAATGAGCTATTATCCTTTTTATTAGTGTGCTGTTCCTGAATGCATGAATACTAGTGTAAAATTAATAATAATAATACTTCAGTTGACACTTTTTAGTATACATACAGTACCGTATGACGTCATTATAATGGCGGCTACTGTTTCGCTTGTTTAGAAACAGATAAAAAAAAACTGAAAACTTTGAAATGAATTTTAAAATTAATTAAGTTATACTAACATTTTCCAACTGTTTATTGCCTAAGCTATCTAAATTGTACATTTTTAGATTTTTCACATATAGAGTAAAATACTCTATTCTGTCGGTATCTTATCGATTTTTCTCGCAAACTTAACGATTTCTCGTAATGTTTGTAATAACTGCGACCATTTTTGACAGCCCGGTATCTAAGACTTGCATTTGTCGTAAACATCGTCATGGCAACCAATGTTTTTCGTTATTATTTAGCGATCGGTAGTTTGCGATGACATTTCATGTATGTCGAGACTGCAAGGCGACAGATATTTGTGTGCATGACCATATAGTCTATTGTCTTGAGTCTGGGTGTAATTATCTCTACCCAGCTATGCTTCGCTATGGCTTTTCCGATCTCGTCAATCTACTAAACAAAAATGAAAATCGATTCACAAACAGAAAAATAGTAGTACCTACTATTTACGTAACAAATTTTTTCTTTGCCTATTTACCTATATGTATAACAATAAGTATATATTTAGAAAAAAACCTACCAAGTGTGAGTCGGACTCGCGCACCAAGGGTTCCGTACAATTATCTATAAAAACGGCAACAAAAATACATCATCTGTGAAAATTTCAACTGTCTAACTATTACGTTTCATGAGATACACGGATAGCGGAGTCTTTGTAATAAGGTCCCATTTTACCCTTTGGGTACGGAACCTTAAAAAAGATGTCTATGTAGTATATCAGTTATCTGATTACCATAGCACAAGCTCTGCTTAGTTTGGAATCAGATGGCCGTGAGTGAGGAATGTCGCAGGATATTTAGTTCTGGAAAAAAGTATAATTCAAAATTATAAACGGCCAAATGCCAATAAATAAAAAAAAAAAACATAAATTATGAAAAACCAGCGCGTACACATTGAAATACATTACAAACATGTGCATAAAAGTGTTAATCTCGTTCGGTGATACGGGTATGAGTGCGCAGTTATGGACTTTTTTTATGATGGTGATAAAATGGGACCCTAAAATGTGTTTCGTTTACTTTCCGTGCCAATGATTTATTAACAAGATTGTGTCTTCAAGAGATTTAAGTAGCTATAGAAACATGATCCGTTTTTTTTGTTGTAAAATTATCTGGTTTATAAACTGCATACCTAATTCTATTCTACTTATGATAATATTTATAGGTAAATGCATAAGTTTGTGTTGTCTTGTTAATTTTTCATGTGCTAAAACCATTGTTTAATATTTAAAAGAAAATATAGTCAGATTAATTAGAAATATAATATTCCTGAGTTTATTTGCCCGATCGTCTCAGTTAAACGACTTTAGAAACGATGGTGGTAACTTCAGTAGTTTCGACGATCATACAAACCTTCCTTTCCTTGGGTATAAATTGAATCAAAGGCTTTGACTTAGTATTTTTGTGGCATAAACGATTAAATAATAAGGTAGGTAGAAAAAAGAAGATTTCATACATTATGGTTGAATTAGAACGTTTCTATGGAATAGCCATATTTATAATCAATGTATAAAATACAAACTATGATATATAACAAACAAAACATCCTCAAAGCCCTCGCTGCTGTCGATAGGCAAGGTTCCCAACAGGCTGGCAGGGTTCCCTTCTTGGATGGCCAAGCTTATGCGTTGGCGGAAAAAGCTCCCAGCCCGTCGGTCTCCCGAAGCCTCGATGAGCTTGGATGATAAAATCCGAGCAAATCGGCGAGGTTCGAACTCCCATGGACCCATGGTTTCAACTGCGAATGGCATGAACGAAAAATTAGAACCAAGACATGCGTATTTTTTAAATTTGAATTTTTCAGCACCGGTCGCAGCCGCCCCAGCGACTTTACAAGTCGCCAGTAAGTGGGAAGGCGCAAGTGTATCTACACATGTGGCATCCCACACCAGCGGCTTGCCAACACTCCACGGGATCAAAGTCATACCATCCGGCCTCTTGCCATCGTCACGCGATAGTAACTTACAAAAAAATTAAATTAGGAAAAACCCAAAGACATAGCCGAAAGCTCGAAAAATGACACGAGGTACGAAGTTCACCGGTTCATCTGTAGATAAATAAAAGTCACCGAAAAATATCCCTTATATATATCCGCCGAATGAAATCACCAACTCCACTAGAACAAAACTAGAAGAAACTTTTGCAAGATACAATATAGTTCGATGGTGATGACCCGAACAAACAGTTATACTATGATTTGTCTCCCAACTCTGTTAAAAGTACGCCAAGTTGGTCCAATGTCAATAACAAATTTGTACGAATATATTTAAATAGGTCAAGTCTTGTAGAGTGAAACCATCTCTGACTTGTCAACTATACATTAAGTACTTATGATTTATTTTTCTGATACATTAATTTATCCACAGTTATGTATAAACCATCACTAAAATTTAAGACTACCTACGTAGCAATAAATTATGAACACGGTAATGTATTTATGATAAAAAAAACGGAAAAATATTTAAAATGCTTATTAGTATAGAAATATCAACCTTAACTAAGTACTTAAACTAAATATTAAAATAAAAATAAATGTAAATTGGTTTTTTTTTTCGGTTTAGGTATGTATGCAAAAATTAACTATAGGTTCTTTAGAAGTTAATTTTGCAGGTTTCGGGAGACCGACGTGTGGGGAACTTTTTCCACCAACGCATTAGCTTGGCAAAACAAAAAGGGAACGCTGCCAGCCTGTTGGTAACCTTGCCTATCGGCAGCGTCGGTAACTTCGAGGTTTTTTTTTTGTATATTATAGTTTGTATTTTTATATTTTTGTTGTAAATAAATAAATATGAAGAAAAAATAACTAACTATCCACCTATAGGTTTGTAGATGCGGCAGTTGAGATCTTTATTCATTATTCCATAGGATTGTGATCACAACCACACAATGGTCATCGCGATGTGGTCGAGTGTGGTCACTGTATCATTCTATACCCAAAAGATCTAGCTTGAATATTTCCATTTTAAGTAGACGGGTCACTGCACTTCACATAACAGGTTTGGAAAGTTTTTGGTACAATATTTTTATTGAGTGAAATACACGCAAATATGTAGGTACGTTATACCTACTTGAATTAGCAAAGTATTTTTTGTTAGACCAAAATATCATAAAATTATAACTCAATAAGTAATTAATTAAGCTTCTTCCACAAACGGGATATCCAACGCAAAATGAAAGTTTCAAATCGGACTTGTAGTTCCTGTAAGTAGCACATAAGCTCTATAAAATTATCAGCTCCTGCACCTTATGTTTTTCCGGAATAAAAAGTAGCCTATGTGCTATACCAGACTATAATCTATCACTGTGCCAAATCGGTCCAGTAGTTTTTGCGTGAAAGAGTAACAAACATACATCCAGACATCCATACTTACAAACTTTCACATTTATGATATAATATTCTTGCTTCCGCCCCGCGGTTTTACCCGCGCTCCCCGGGGATCTTTTGTTTTCCCGGGATAAAAAGTAGCTTATGTCCTTCTCCATACCATAGCTTATCTGCATACCTAATTTCATTGCGATAGGATCAGCGGTTTAAGCGTGAATAAGAATAAGTTAGGCGTTAGGATATACAATTACGGAAACAAAATAAAATTATAATTAATTATTGTAAGATAAAGAAATGACAATGATAGTTCAGTCAGTGACGGTGACGTTAAACGCCCCGACGAGAGTCGTAGGTTCGAATCCTACAATTATCATCAGATTTCAGTAAAGAAAAATATAGTGACGAAACCATTGCACGTTGGAAGGGTACTTTGTAGTACTCGCCTGACTGGCTTAAAATCTGCCAAGTTTTTCACCGTCATTGTCAACTGTTTTGGACGCACGGCAGTGTGACAGCAAAGTTCGCTATTACAAACTACTTTTGACACGATAACTGAAAATATTATTTGACATACATATTTGTGATTTAGCCCATATTATATTAATATTTATGCCGTTTCTTATCCTAAATTGTATAAAGAAAAATTTAATTGTTTCCAAAAACGGATGAACACTATTATTATCAGTGTAAAGTTATTTTTTAAAGAAAATAGTCGAAAATCAATACAACATTTTGGAAATAGCCAAATCTATGTTACTACACATAAACATGAAACTAGTTCCATGACATATTGACAACACTGCAATTCATATGTATTTTAGTAGTAGGTAATATTACTTTACAAAAGTTTAATTATTTTACCATTTATTTTATTAGGGAGGTTTGCAAACGTGTTACAGTCTGATGAAAAATAACATTAAAACAATGCGAATGATTTTAGGAACTCTGCACAATCTGAAAAATACTTTAACTTACTGAACTTGGCCTCTTTTTACATCTGTGTTTTGGTGGAATTTAGTATCAAGTTTTTCCAGTACAATTTGTAGACAGATCACCTACTTTCGCTGTAGTAAAAATAACTGTTAAAAGTCTAACCAAAAAGTTTATAGGACAGTTTGTATTTCGTTTGTTTCGCAATGATAAGTTTTAAAAAAGAGTTTAAAATCCAAAAATTCTATACTACTTTATTAAATATTTGTACTTTATTTTCTTGTTTTTAATTTTCATTAATAAAGTTAAAATAATGTATGAAGAGCATTATTTTTTTTTAATTTGAGTTTGTTCACCTCTGAACCACTAACTATAAGAATAAATAACAATTACTCTTTCAGTGCAGGTGATCAGTGTACCTAACATTCTTTACAATATTTAAAAAACAAACTTTTTTTTATTTATTTTCTCACACGTGCATTTTTTATTTTATCATTTATAAACGTGTGATTAAATAATACATTAAAAAAACTATAGATATAAAATGATATCGATTGTCGCATAAATATATTAAATGTCAATACTATTGAAATAAAAAAAAGGTTTTAATATGCAATAAATTAACAAGAAAGTCACGTATAAACTTTGCTATCACTATAATAAATTCAAACATAATACAACTGTTAAATAACGAATTAGATAATAATAAATCAATGCTTTTCGAGTCACAAACGAATAGATATTTCGGTCAATGGCACGACGGACAAATAATAAATTGTTTATTGTTGATTTATCTTAGTTAAATGATCGATGAAAAATATTTAAAAAAAAATGTTGAATAGAAATACCTGTCTTGTTCCCGTAAATTTCATCGAAACCAATAATAAATACAACCATATTTTAGTTTCTGTTTTGACTGTCAAAATTAGATGAAATCCTAAATTAATAAAAAATATGTAATAATTGAAAAAATAAAAACGCATAAAATTCAGATTTTCTGAAGTCGAAAAAATATAATCACACTATATCCATATAAGGGGTAAGTTCCAAACAAAACAGAGGGTTGCCTTTCTATAGGCTTCTTTGAAGATTTAAAAAATAAAAAACTCTCACCAAAATAATAGCCAAAACTGCAAAGAACTTCATTATCGGAACAGCTTCCTGAATAACTTGAATTTATTTTTACTCCGACGCCGGAATCGCCACAGCCTGTATAAGCGAGCGACGCGTGCGCACATTCGCGGACAAGTGTCGCGATGCGCGGGATTTGATGAGGATGATAATGGTTGGGTAGGGTGACCATAAATTGTGGAAAATATAGGATTTTCCAGCGGACAAATTACATATTTCATCATCACAGTGCTAAAGGCCTCTAATTGAACAAAAGAGGGTTAAAACTATAGCCACCATGCGGCCGGTGTAATTGGTGGACCTTTTAAAAGCTGGTCGCGATGCTTTCCTTCACCGTAATGCCAGTAATTAATCCTTTATATGTAAGATGCGTGCATGTGATTTGAACCTGTATCGGAGCTTACACCACTAACGGATATTCAAGATGACGACGACAAAATTACCATTCTCCTAGTAATATTATCAATGTGAATAAACACATTGAAACGTATGTTGGGATGCTTGTGTGCGCATGAGTAAATAAATATATAAGCCTGGAATTACATAATTATAGGGTACTTTTTATCCCGGTAAACCATATAATCCCAATAGATTATATAAGGCCCAAAGGATTAGGACCCTGTGAAATCTTAACTTTTGTATAGAGAAACTAATTTTCAAATTCAGTGTGCTAAAATTGTTTATATTATTATTTGATTCAATTCTAAACCTAATAATTGAAGTTCATCTTCTATTTAATAAAACTCAACTCACTGACTGACTGATAAACAACACACTGCCGGACATAAACGGGCGCACCTAGAGGTTTGAAATTTGGAGGAAATATTCTTTGCGAAACCTTAGGGGTGAATTAAGGAAGGTTTTTTCAACATACATCGTCTAAGGAGGCAAAATAGGGGATCGTGAGTGAATCAATCTGTTTTCTTCTGTATTTTCATAAAATCCTAGTTTATAGAATACGTTGGTCGCCCTAGTCGGACGCGACCTCTGCGCCCGCGCATCGGGTCGTGATCGGACGACCAAGTAGCCGCTACCTTGCACAGCCATTGTCCATTCAGCGAGGACCAGCCGATGTAACGATGTTATGATTTTGTCATTATAATATTATGTTATTAATTAATTGTAGACAAAATATGTTACGGCATTCACATAGGAGGAATATTATGAAATGTATCAAACGAAAGACAGACACTCGTGCACTTTCGTGAGGGAATACCACAGAAATGTGGACCACTATGTGAGGATAGAGGAAGAACTTTACTCATGATTGCTCAAAATTTTCGTTAAATCAATTTACTGAGTCAGCCATTACGACTCATGACGGGCCAGTTGGCGTGGTTGGTAAGATACCCTATCTATCACGCCGCAGGTCGTGGGTTCGATTACCACTCAGGACAAACATTTGTGTGCATGAACATGTCTGTTTGTCCTGTGTCTGGGAATGATCTATATATGTATGTATTTACAAAAGAAAAGTAGTATATCTAGTATATCAGTTATCTGGCTTCCATAGTACAAGCTCTGCTTAGTTTGGGGTCAGATGGCCGTGTGTGAGGAGTAATGTCCCAGAATATTTATTTATTAACAGGCATACTTACGCAGAAATTAAAATAATTATAAAAAGCGATGATAGTTCAGTGGTGGTGGAAGATTTGTAAAATTTTAGAAACCGAACCGCATGGAGTCAGACATTAGAACCCGGGGAGGAAATACGAGATACTGAATACACTGTTTAAAATCATTTTTAGGGTTCCGTAGCCAAATGGCAAAAATAGAACTGAAACTCAAATTTTTTTTTTTTGTCAAACCCATAAGTGTGGCTATTTATGGATAGGTCTTCAAAAATGATATTGAGGTTTCTAATATCATTTTTTTCTAAACTGAATTGTTTGCGCGAGAGACACTTCCAAAGTGGTAAAATGTTGGTCCTCCCCCCGTAACTTCTAAAATAAGAGAACGATAAAACTAAAAAAAAAATATGATGTACATTACCATGCAAACTTCTACCGAAAATTGGTTTGAACGAGATCTAGTAAGTAGTTTTTTTTTAATACGTCATAAATCGTAATACGCAATTTACCTTTCATTCAATAAACTCAAATATAACAAAAATGGCAAAAAGCAAGGCCTTACAGCACAAATAAAGGAAAAATTCTAAAAAATAAAAAAGTTGAAAATTCCTTTAATTTTGTCCCCATACATACATAGTAACGCCAATTAATAAAGACCTCTGAGTTGTATGGGCGCTCATACAATTTATAGGTCTAGCTTAATTGGCACCAACCTCAAATACAGTAAATAAATAAAATTGTGCATTTCCCGTGATGGACGAACGATGGACAAAGTTTGTACGGAACCCTCGGTGCGCGAGTCCGACTCGCACTTGGCCGGTTTTTGTTTTTGTTTTACGTCTTCGTTTCAAAAAGTTTACAATTTTATTTGGAAAAAACAATACCTACCCGTTGAAAAAGACACGATACCTAGTTAAAGGAATTTGATTGTAATTTGAAACATTGATATTTGTTAAACGATACCTTACAATATCCGAAATTAACTGGCATTATTACTTTTTTTTGTTTAATTTAAAAAAAAACATAAAACTCATTCAAAACCAAACGTTTCGATTTTTTTGATGAGAAGTGTAGTTTAGTCGATCGCCCACACTTAATTTAAGTGACTTACTCCGTTTTGCCAAATACTTACGTTGTATTGATTACTTATTGCTCGAATAATACAAACTGCCATATTTGCCAACTTTGCCTATTTTCACTCGATCGCCATTTTTGTTTTCTAAATACAAAATATGATTTGAAATTTCATGGCATCTTTTATGTCAAAAGGTTGACAAGTAGACATTTGGTCTAGCTGATGGTAAGTGGTCACCGCGCCGCCTCCAATCGTTGAGTTTTTTTTTTATTCATGCTTGCTACGGGGAAGACTGAACGAGATGAAATGGTGATTTGATCCACCATGAAAACAGTAAAAAGCGAATGCGTTACCACACTATTCGGAATCGTTTTTTATTTACTTTTTTATGTAGGCACAAAGTTTGTATGTTAATCTCAAGTGAATGTAAAAATCACAACCTCTGTCCAGATTAAACTTTTATAACTAACTAGCTTTTACGCGCGGTTTCAACCGCGTTCCCGGGATAAAATATAGCCTATGTTACTCGGTGAAGATGTAGCTTTCTAACGGTGAAAGAAGTTTTAAAATCGGTCCAGTACTTTTTGAGCCAATTCGTTACAAACATACTTACTAACATAGAAATCTTTCCTCTTTATAATATTATAGTAAGTATAGATTATAAGCTAGATCTTATTGCTTTGTCATAAAGTTGATATTAGCTTAACACAAATAAATGCTTTTTAAATAGGTTAAAGATATACGAAAAACAAAATAATACTTTTTAATAATAATTCATTTATTTAAACTAAAATACCTACGTCAAAACTATTTTGATAAATTATTGTTTAATATTGTTAATTCAATAACAACCAGACGTCCGCAAAATGAGAAACTAATTTCATTATTTCGTTAGTTTAATAACTTAATTGTCTTTATTTATAGCTAAACTAAACTAACTAACGAACAAGTTGCTAAATGTTGCCGATAGGTTATCATCCTAATTATAATGATTTATGCGTAGAATTTATATTCAATTTCATACTATTTCAATTTAAACATATTCTTGCCTGTATTCTAAAGTTTTAAATGTACGTGAATTACTTTTGTACATAATCAAAATTATAAGATAGCTGTTGTAGTGTTGCTGTGTTACAGCGCCATCTAGATGAGCATTTAAGGAACTCAAAACTTAACTTAGCTATAGTCCCGCTACTTGACACAAGATGTCGCATTTTACTATTATGTTGGTGTAGACGTAATAAAAAAGGAAAATAATTTATTATACATTATAATAAAATAATATACATTATGACGATATTTTTATATTTTTTACAAACTAGAATGATTAACAGTCGTCTAAATTCTTGGTAAAGCGTTACTATGGTAACAGTTTGTTTTGACACCGAATGCCGTCAAAATTGTTTACTAAAAATGTCTTTGAATACGAGCAGCGTAATTTCTAAAAGTTCTTGCAGTCATTTAACGAAACATTCGAAAAGATCACTCTCCGTTAAACGTGATAAAAGTGCGGCACCGAAAAAAGTTATTTTATCGAAAAAAATACTTTCCAACGCTCAAGATGGAAAATGTTTCTCTACTGGTGGCATTAGCAATATGAAAAAGTCTGTAGTCGTAAAACCAAAGAAAACGACCAAGTCTGACTTAACGTTCAATAGAAAAGTAATTTCAAAAAGCTGTAACGCAATAGATTATTGTAGAAAATGCGGTGACACGATTGAAAATGCTCCTATAGCCACAACTTCTATGACTTCAGGAAAAATAAATATTCATTTAGATACCAAAGCAGACTCTTCGTCTACAAGTATAAATAAAACTGTGAAAATTGATAAACAACCAAAATTAGACAAGAAAATCACTGAAAACGTTCAACAATACTACAAAAATGAAAATTTCTGCCTATCGACAGCTTCTATACATGAAATAGATGCTGAAGTAAAGAAAATATCACTGGATACAATCACAGAGGTTCCCGAACATTATTCTAAGACTGACCAACAATCAAGTTCAACTATATTTAAAATAAATTACGATTCAGAAGATGAAATAGGCTTTCTGGATCCAGATAAAGACGAAAACATAAATAAGCTCAAGGAATTTCGTTTGAATAACTATTTTGAATGTCACTCGGCTAAATCTAGGACGAAAAATAAAGGATCCGTCATAAGTTTGCAGGACCACAAATGTGTATACAGATTTTATTTAAACGAAAGACTTTTCCCAGTTCCATTGAGTGCTGACTTCAAAAACACAATCAGATGTGTAGAATGCCACTTACCAATGGATGTAAAAAATACAATCGATGGCAAGAAACCTAATGAAATAAATGGCACAATACAGGCTAAAGTAAAACTTGGTAATAACCTCCAAGATATGACATTACTATTACCTGTAAAAGAATCGATGATTGTAAAAGAAAAGAAGAAAGATTTGAAGAATATAGAAGACGTTGTATACTTTGGCGTGATCAAACTGCAGAATAATGGTAATTCAATATTTAATGACACGCACCCAGATAATTCTCTTGCTTTGAAATACCAGAAGGGTTACAAGGAATTTGATAACTGTAATTATAGATATGAAAATATTGAGAAAGATGATGTCATTGTTATATAATAATGATATTGTTAATGTCTCGTTTATCTGTGTTAGATTTTGCTAGTGGACATGAAAATGTTGTGAAAATTTAATAAATATTGACTAGATTTAATTATTTCAGTTGGTATTACGGGAATTATAATTTTATAGATTTATTTTTGAGCAAGAAGTTTCTTATCTTGGTTACTAGATTTTAAATTGCTATCTCAAGTGTCATTGACCTTACGAAAGAATCGTGAATTGTCAAAAAATAAATAATAACATCTACCATAATAAACATTATATAGTATTAAAATCTAGTATAATTTTGATTGGTAAGTCATATTCATTTAATTTATTTGTATTATTGTCATTTGTAGCAACTATTTCTACTGATTTCAAATGCATGTCTCCCCGGATAATAATAACAATTTATTATATCCTCTCCCAGTGTATTATTATTACCTAATTATGCACTTTGATTATAATATCTATTAATTATATACTATGTCCAATAAATATCTATTGGTTTATCAAGTCGTGAGTGCCGCATAAACTTACAATGAGTACATACAAATAAATTAATACTTAATTAATGATCAACGGGATTAATTCTATGTGTAACTATTTAGCTATATTTTCCGATGACATCATCATAAATATGTCTGTGGACAGTAGCGGGACTAAGGAGTCCCCCCCCTAAGCACCTGGGTCCACCCCTTGCATGATATTATCCGACAACCCTACCCTCAGCTGGGTCAACCCTCTCTCAAACCAATTTCCTGGATCCGCCACTATGTGTGGATCTCTTAGATGTCAATAGGAATTTAATGTCAATTATGAACAAACATTATAGATTGAAAGTCTTCCAAAAATAGCATTACAACAATTTAATGGAATACTGTCCCTTCTAGAAATGCAGTAACGCAATAATATCGCCATTAAAATAACTGATAGCTTCGAAACACAGCCTCGAGGCGCGACGGAAATCTCCCACAATATTTTGTACACTATTTCACGACATTAAAAACATCTTGAGTCAACTCCAGAAGCGATTTACATGCGGTATGCCGCAATAACATGTTGCAGAAGGAATAAATATGGCTGTTGTTTCGCGCGCGCCTCAGTTCGTTACCGCGCATGCGCGCTTTACTGTCACTTTCGTTCTAAAATCAAATGCTGTGAAGTTCTCGTGATAAAAACTCTTTTGGATTAAATCATGATGTTTATGAATAAGATATTTTTGGTCGCAACCTCTTTGGTTGGTTTTGTGGTCGCTGACGATGTTTTACGTAAGTCGTTGTTTTTGTTTTTATTGTGATTTGTGGGTAGTGAATGTAAATAGAGTGCTGTCACTTTTGGAATGTTTCATTAAGTAACTGTACTTACTAACATACTTTTTAAATTGTTTAAAATATCGTACTTTCTTCGTATCAACATGTTGTTAACTGGATCGGTGTATATTTGTCAATCACAACCTTTTTGGGATAATAATCGTTACAGGTATATTTAGGCTTAAAAAGGAAAAAGAAAAAAACGAAATATATTTCGACACACATTGCAGATTCAGGATGGACAGCTAGGTAGGTAGTTACTTTTATTATTATATAGTAATCTTATAAATGCTAATATTGGAGGCATGCATAGCTTAATAGAGGATACAGAAAATAAATGTCCCATTTGCAAATCCAGAATATACCCTTACCCACGGTCCTTAGCTGAGGATAGTTACCATCTGGGTACAACATAGAGCCCATACAGATTCCTTTGCACCCTATTCTTACAAGACGTTTGGGTAGTTCTTGTAAGTCATTGAAATCTCTAACATACGGATACAAAGTTTTGCAACCACATTTATAATGTGGACAGCAAAGGAGTGGAACTAAATTTCGGCGTCTGTTTCCTGACTCCTACAACTTTAGAGGCTTAATTGGCATAAGAATATGGAAACTATGAGTAGATATGTGGTAGAATGATGATTATGGCTTTGCTGTCGGCCTCATCATCACCAAGCCAAAGAGGTAGAATGGATACCTAACATCAACTTTTGAAATGAAATGAAATATTTTACAGGCACTTATGAATTGTCAGACTCTAACGTTAACGCTCGGTTCGGAAGGTTGCTTAAACTGAGAAGATTCGGCAATTGCTATGTTTAAAACAAACATAGATTTATTACATAAGATGTATTTTTTTTCTTACTTTGCTACGATGTTCAAAGTCAAAGCCATTTATTCAGTTTAGGCCCTAGGAGGGCACTTATGAACGTCGAAGCTACTGAAGTTACCACCGGTTCGGAAGTCAGCCTTCAACTGAGAAGAACCGGCAAGAAACTTAGCAAGATTTTTTTTTTTTATATATTGTTAGTGATCTAACTATCTTGGCTGTATTTTTTCAAAAATAGCAAAAATGTTACTAGCAAACTGTGCTAAATAGTGTGCTCGGTGTTCAGCTAATGCTTAGAAAGGAACTAGATCCCAAGAGCAGCTCCTTGAACACACTCGTAGGTATTTAGCAATAGATTTACTGACTGACGTAGACTGACGTAGTTTTATAAATTAACGTTTTACTAACTAAGCTAAGTATATAAGTATTACCTAGTTAAAGTAATACGGAAGCAATGTTACATGAATAAGCTACGTAAGGATTTAACTATACTTAGTAATGTTTTACGGTTCGTGAGGGGATTACCTTTGCGTCTGCGCCCGCGCCGGTTATAGTCGTAATCGAAGTAAAAGCGAATAATTTACGTGTTGTGTGCGTAGAATGCAACATGGGTACTTTATAATAAACACGTAATTTAATCCAGCTAATGCTAATAGTGATTTATAATCTAAACTAGCTGTTCCCCGCGGTTTCAGCCGCATTCCCGGGATAAATAGCCTATAACCTTCCTCGAGAGTTGGGCTATCAAATGCAAAAATATTTTTTCAAATCCGACTGGTAGTTCCAGAGATTAGCGCCTTTAAACAAACAAACAAAAAACTCTTCTTCTTTATTATATTAGTACTAGCTGTCCCCCCGCGGTTTCACCCGCGTAGTGGTATGAAATATACTTTACGACCGATTGTTAGACCTACCAAATATGCACAAAAATTTTCACGAGAATTGGTCAAGCCGTTTCGGAGGAGTTTGCAGACAAACACTGTGACACGAAATTTTATATATTAAGTATACTGGGTGATTTTGTTATCACAGGCAATACTTGCAAGGGTGGAAGTACTCATCAATGTGAACAACTTTTATTATAGGACTAACTGTGAAGTCAAAAAAAGAATCAAAAAATTATCAGCTGTTCCATACAAAAGTTCAATACCTACTCGACCAAAATGTATGAAGCAACTGTATTATTTTACGCGATATCAGAGTTAGTCTATAATAAAAGTTGTTCACATTGATGAGTTCTTCCACCCCTGCAAGTATTGCCAGTGATAACAAAATCACCCTATATAATAAATTAGGTAAGAAAGTATTCAATTTCTAATACAAAGGACAAAGAGAAAAAATCTAAAAATGTACAATTTAGATAGCTTAGGCAATAAGCAGTCGGAAAATGTTAGTTTTAGTTCATAAAAAAACTTAATTAATTTTAAAATTAATTTCAAAGTTTTCAGTTTTTTTTATCTGTTTCTAAACAAGCGAAACATAAGCCGTCAATATAATGACGTCATACAGTGCTGTATGTAAACTAAAAAGTGTCAACTCAAGTATTATTATCATTATTTTTACACTAGTATTCATGCATTCAGGAACAGTACACTAATAAAAAGGATAATAGCTCATTTTTAATTTATAAAATTTTATAAGTCCAATTGAGACCAACATCAGCGCATTTATTTACTTATTACGAGACCAAATAACGTCATGACCGTAGAGTAACATGGCGTCCAGCGTTTTCATCAAACTACGCGCCAAAATTGAAGAAGTAAAATTTAAATGCATTTTTATGTCACTTATCGATTGAATAAAATTTTTGTGTTTTTTTTTGGTGGCTTATTAGCACTTTAGGAACGAATTAAGACACTTTTCAAAAATGGGTGTAATACCCTATTAACATAATTTCTTTATTCTATTACGATTCTTAATTTTCTAAATACTTTATCATATTTTTAATGTCGTAGGCCGCAACATTGTTATACCTTACAAATACTATGTTTAAATTATTGCGTTTTGTCAAAATATAGTTTTAAGTTTACCTGCAAGTCGTCTTTAGTAATTTAAAATGATAGTCAATTTTATTTATCCACTATTATAAATTAAACGGACTAGTTCTCGTGCTTTACGATATCTTTAAAATACTTTCATTTTGACAGAAGCCGCCATGTTTTTTGCCAAATGTCAAAGATGGGAGAATCGGGATCTTGAAGTAAATACCTAAAGAATACTTGTTGGCAAACTGCTCTGAGCTTGCTGTGATTTCCCCTGTTAGGCTAAGATTATCCCCTTTAGCCAGATTCACCATGCTGAATATCTTTTACTATGGGACTAGCTCTGAAGTCACGATAATAATCATAAACTTTTTATTAAATAAATAAATACTAATGGTAAAGCATGATCAAAATTGATGAAAAAAAATGTGCAAAACAACCAAAGATTCATAGCAATCGGATGAATGTTTTTTTTTTATACAACATTGTCGGCAAACAAGCATACGGCCCGCCTGATGGTAAGCGGTTACCGTAGCCTATGAACGCTTGCAACACCAGGGGTATCACTCACGCGTTGCGTACCCTTCCCCCCGCCCCGATGAGCTCTGGCGACCTTACTCACGCGCAGGAACACAACTATAAGTTATTTGGCTGCGGTATTCTGTAAGGTGGAGGTACTTCCCCAGTCGAGCTGCTCTCTGAGCGACATATCGCTATGCTCTACCTCTCATAAAATGGTACTGGTATGGTACTTATAGGAGCGCATACTTTACAAACAAACAAACAAATATTGATTTTTACATGTATTTTGATAGCTTAAAACGTACATAATGCGACCTTCCTATTGCATTTAGAATGGAAAGAGAATTATCTAACAGCGTCGGACGTCCGACATTAAAATCCACCACAATCTGGGTCACATACTCATCATGAATTTAAAACTATATATTATTCAAATCAAACAGACTATGGAACTATTCAGATGGCCTCATTGTTCTGGGTGGGATTTTTGATTCGTAATAATAGATGATATAAATAATTTGTTAGGTTAAACAAAAAACGTGTTGCTTAATATAACTAACTAGCTGCTCCTCGCGATTTCACCCGCATTCACGGGATTAAAAATAGCCTATAGTCTTCCTCAAGAAATGGGCTATCTAATGCAAAATTCAAATCTGACTGGTAGTTCCAGAGATTAGCGCTTTCAAACAAAATTCTTCTGCTTTATTATAATATAGTATAAAGATAAGAAAATATTTTTATAAATACTGATATTATTAAATTTAAGTGGTAGGGTAAGTAATAGGGTACTTTGTAGTACCCACCTGACTGACTACCATCTTCAAGTTCAACTGTTGTCCGACAGCTGTATTTGAGAGTCAGTTTTGGCTTTGTGTGCATACCACCTTGGGCCACATCACCTATGATGAGATTGTGGTCGAGCACAAGCCTATACATAGTAAAAAAGAAACGACTAGTAGTAAAAATTCAATAGTAAACTTAAGAATTTGTTTGCTACCTGTTAACTATTATTTTTGTTATTGAGTTATCTATTAGTAAGTTTAAAAAACGATTATACATCATAACAAACGATTATGCATTTGTTTTATCATACAACATGTCAGTTTAAGTAATCAATCAATCCACCCTTGGTGACAAAATTTTGCAAATACCTGGTTCCCAATTCAATCTCCTTCAACCCTGTCCTTTACACGTACAAGAGCAACTGTACATCCTTTAATTGCTCAAAAACACATTAAAGAGTCATCACATCAGGGTCAAATCGATAACCTGTCAAGGTCAGCACCAGACCAGCATATTAATGGAGTTCCACACTTGGTGTAGCACAATACAACAATTTGAATGCAGTGGCTCGCGCACTTCTATTGTAGAATCCTTGACCCCTTGCAAGTGACTTTTGCTTATGGATCTTGAGTATTGCGGGGATTTTTTGAGATTGCGATTATGCAATTGATTGTTTGTGTATTGTAACTAGATTAGTTGTTTATGGCACCGATACATTGCCACTTTGTATATGCTTATCTTAGATAAGTTTAAACAAATTAGTATCCTCACAGTTGCATCGCAGTATATTTATGCAAACATATTATTTGTACAACAAAATATGTCTTTTTGTAAAAAAAAAGTGATATGCACTCTATTAATACTAGAAATAAGCATACACTTGTGACCTCTGCTTATAGACTCCAAAAAGTGCAAGGCTCATTCTTGGGACTGAGTACACGCTTCTATAATAAGATCCCTCCTGCACTTTTGAATTTGCCTTTACATACATTTAAGGAACGTGTTAAGTCCATTTTAGTGCAAAAGGCATACTATAACATTAATGAATATTTAAATGACGACAATGCTTGGGTGTAGCGCTCGCTCTTGCAGGATACATTTTATGTAATAAATTTAAGTTCGTTTTGAAAAGAGTAATTGCTGAGTTTCTTGCCGGCTCTTCTCAGTAAAAGCAACCTTCCGAACCGTGCGTTAGAGTCTGACTATTCAGAAGTGCCTGTGAAGGCATATTTGAATGAATAAATTATTTCATTTCATTTCATAGTTTTCAGCATGACGTCAAGTGTCCCTGTCTCGTTTTAACGTACTTAATTAGTTTGACGGTAGAAGAAACGAGACTAACATGATTTTCGGAGCTACGTCTTTTGAACTTGAAAGTGGCCACGCATTTCTGAGACATTTTGTAAGGCGTTGCTACTCCAGTATTTGTAAGTATATTTTGTAATGGGGGTGTTATAATTCTTGGCTTATTCTCAAGTTGAAAATCTGTCGTTAAACACCTATTGATGCGTTCCAGCGGCTAAACTGAAGTACCAGTTCTAGCCACACCCTCGTTTACCATGTTTTTTTGATACTAAGTATTTTTTTATATATTTGAATGTGGAACGCACCGATAGCTAATTATGCACTGTCTAAAAAATAAAAAATAATGTAATGAATAGGTACTTATATTTCTTTAAACTTGAGTGGATCCGCCTTCATCTTCGGGTACAATATCATCAATAGCTGTTCCCTGCGGTTTCACCCGCATTCCTGGGATAAAAAATAGCCTAGCTTCCCTAAGAATTGGACTATCAAATGCAAAAATAATATTTCAAATCTGACTGGTATTTTCAGGGATTAGCGCCTTTAAACAAACAAAAAACCAATCTATTTAAAGATACCAATATAAGTTTATAGTCAGCACCAGTTCCTGACACAACAAGCATTTAGTTAATACTTGACACTGTGTTAACCTTGTGTTGCTCTCGCGTTGCTCTAACTTGAGTCATTAGTTAAGCAACAAATTGCATGTACGAACAGTTGTGATATGTTTGTAAGAATGTCATATTAATGCAATTTAAAGACCTCATTCCAACAGGGTGAAACGGTGAAAAAATATAGACTCCAAGTATAATGTAATAAATCAGTGGAAGTAAAGATCTTCCCAAGTTCCTAAATTTTCCAATCCCTTAGGGGTTGAATTTCCAAAAAAAACCTTCAATAGTATATGCTTACACTGTATGTATAAGGTATCTATGTGAAAAATTTCAAGTCTCTAGGTCCAGCGGTTTGGGCTGTGCGTTGATATATCAACAGTCAGTCAGTTTACCATTTTATATATACAGATAAACTGAAATACAATTTATGTGATACTAGCTTCCGAGAAAAAAAGTAGCCCATGTCCTTCTCCATACTATAGACCTGCGTACCAAATTTGGATGGGTTAGGTGTGAATAGGTAACAAACAAACAAACTCACATTAGCATTTAAAATATTAAGTTAGGATGAAAGCGTCAACCATAGAGCGCCGAAAGACAATATTGCTCTACCCTGATCTACTGGTCCGATTTGAAAAATTCTTTCAGTGTTGGATAGCCCATTTATCGAGAAAGGCTATAGGCTACTTTTTATCCCGGGAAAATACAAGATCCCTCGGGAACACGGGTGAAACCGCGCGGAAAAGCTAGTGCTAAACTATACCTAGTATTTTCGAACCAATGACATTACGGTATACTTAGATGTTATATCAAAGAAGGAATCCTTTCACTTGCCATCTCTTTTCACTGTTCCTATAATAAATAGTAGCATAAATATAAATGTATAGATATATAAAAGAGTTTCAATGATTGGCAATGATTATTGCAT
Organism: Tetheella fluctuosa; assembly: GCA_951216915.1. Taxonomy (NCBI): domain Eukaryota; kingdom Metazoa; phylum Arthropoda; class Insecta; order Lepidoptera; family Drepanidae; genus Tetheella; species Tetheella fluctuosa. The sequence continues at coordinate 9,939,014 of OX578233.1, read as the reverse complement.
TATGCTTTATGCAATACGCGCCGGCGCAGGCGCCGTAATGACCTTCAGTATTGCATTATGAGACCTCAAATAAATCATGCAATAACTGATTTAATAATGTAAATCGTCAAGATAATTTTATAATCATCAAAAGCTATATAGGTATATCCTCAATAGTAAGCACAAAAAGTCTATGAGGGAACTGGCTCTCAAGTGCAGCTGGTAAAGTGCTTGGCTATGTATATGCATCCAAAAACAAAACAGATAATTCTTGACCTTTATCGATGATAATAAAGATTGTATCGTAGATTAATCGATTTTCTTGATAGTGATAAGTTACACAAGTCGATTATGACACCGATTTAATCGACAGTCCGATTATTTCAAAGTTAAAGTCGAAGTCAAAGCCATTTATTTAGTTTAGGCCCCAGAAGGGCACTTATGAACGTCGAAACTACTGAAGTTTCCACCGATTCGGAAGTCGCCTTCAACTAAGAAGATCTGGCAAGAAACTCAGCATTTTTTATATATATATTTTTTTTTTTGGACAGTGACAATGTTGGCTTTTTTCCATTATATGTTTAACAATTTTTAAAGAAATATATACACATACGTATACTACGTACAATACTAGTTAGTAGAACTCAAAAATGTTTTTTTAATCACTTCGTGTATCTATACTTCTATACTTAATATTATAAAGAGGAAAGATTTGTATGTAAGTATGTTTGTAACGAATTGGCTCAAAAGTACTGGACCGATTTTAAAAATTCTTTCTACGTTAGAAAGCTACATCTTCACCGAGTAACATAGGCTATATTTTATCCCGGGAACGCGGATGAAACCACGCAGAAAAGCTAGTTATTAATAAACGTGAAAATTAAAAGGCTCTCTCTACCATTAATAGGTACTGTTCATTCATAAAGAACTGTTGGTTATATGAGATTATTAGCTTCCGCCCCGCGGTTTCACCCGCGTTCCCGAGGGATCTTGTGTTTTCCGGGGGTAAAAATCGGCTATCCAACACTGAAAGAATTTTTCAAATCGAACCAGTAGTTCCTGAGATATGCGCGTTTAAACAAACACACAATAGTATAGATTACTGAAAAAAAATGCAAAAATTATCTTTATAATTATGAACGTCTATTGCATTATCCTTAAATTAAAAAATAATAAATTCATTGACTCTCTCTTACATTTAGCATTCCTTTAACTTCCTAGTCAATGTGTAGAAAGTGGAAAATCACAACGCAAATGAAACTACTTTTCGCAACATGAATTATAGGCTTCCTTTATACGTGTCATGGCACTTGATATTGATCCTTCCGCATGTAACCACACCCTACCACACCTAACCACACCCTACCACACCTAACCACACAGGTCATTGGAACATAGTATGTATAATTCTCGATAAACAACCGAGGGAGTCCGAATTGACGACAGTTGATATTCCGCTTTGGTGAAGGAAAGCATGGTACGGTAGTAGGGAATATTGTAGTGCCCGCCTGGTTGGCTACCACCCTCAAGTTGAGGATCTTGTAAATAAGGGATGATTTAAGAAGAAACTACTTCCTCACGAATTGGGTAGTTCCAGAGATTAGCGCGTTCAAGCAAACAAAAAATCTCCTCAGTATTTTCTTTTTAGGTTTTTTAAAATTCTTGTTTGAAGCTCTGGGAAAGTTGCATGGAAGGGGCATAATGGCGTCACGTCCGTTTTTTATGTATAAAAGACACAGACGTTATAATATATATAACGCTTTTTACGTTACGTTCCCTTGCCGTGCCAGCCAATTCCCGCGTAAGCCGCGTAAAGGAATTTCGTTCCAAAAATCTCAAAATATTTGGAACTCTTCAACACGGTTGCACTATGATATCGGTTGTAATGCAGTTTCGGCTGCGAGCGGTTGCATCAGCGACCGTCGAAGACTGCATAATCTGCCGGTAACCGACCGGCGCGGGCGCAAGATTACACAAATTACGTAGTAGTGTAGTAGAGCGGATGCAGTAGTGCAATGTATGTGATTATGCATGACTATCGGTTGTAATTGTATTGTTAATTAAAAAGAATATATTTTTATACACATAGGACATTTTCAACTTCAAATTAAATAGATTATAGCCTATATTTTGAGTATTTATATTATATGGTTTAAAAGCCTATTAGAATTACCTATAATTCCCGAACAAATACCTATTAACATTAGCTACAAACTACGTTGTTGTATAGAATATTCAACAAACGTTAATAAATAAATATTGTTAGTAAAATTCAATAATGATTTTCGTGAAATAACGATTTCATCTTTAAAATAACACCTATAAGTACCTAATGATTCAAAAATGCTATGTTCGTAACAGCATAATATTTCAATCAATACTTTTCGTTATATAAAACTACTAGCTTCTGCCCCGTGGTTTCACCCGCGTTCCAGAGGGATCTTGTGTTTTCCCGGGATGAAAAGTAGCCTATGTTCTTCTCCGTGCCATAGGCTATGTGCATACCAAATTTCATTGCGATCGGTTCAGCGGTTTATGCGTGAAAAGGTAACAAACAAACAAACTGTTTATATATATTCTTAATGTATATACCAAGAGAATTTATGCTACTGTAACTCGTATACTACAACCATACTCACAATTACAAAGATATTGGTTACAAGGTCGCCGGAGACGGCCGGCGGGACCCATGACACCTCATTTTGCGTTACCAAATATACATTTTACCTTATATTTAATAAGGTATGATGAACTATTGCAAACTATGCTTTGACTTGTCGTTTTTAAACTGTTAAAAGACATTATCTGTATGTTAATTAAAACTAAATCTAACATACTTAATTACTTTTAAAGTATTAAATTATATTTAGAGTTTTGAGCGCGCGGCAGCAGACAAACCCTAACAGTATAATTTATCCTACTCCTACTAATATTATAAATGTGAAAGTTTGGATGGATGTTTGTTACTCTTTCACGCAAAAACTACTGAATGGATTTGGATGAAATTTGGCACACAGATATATTATAGTCCGGAATAGCACATAGGTAACTTTTTATCCCGGGAATACATAAGATCCCTGGTGAACGCGGGTGAAACCGCGGGTCGGAAGCTAGTTATTTAATATTACTATAACATAAGTATACTTTCCTTATTACAGCTGAAGACTTCACCAGATGCAGGCAGAAAGACTCCAAATTCAATGACTGTCTCAAATCTGCAGTACCCGACGCACTCAGAAAAATGAGAAAAGGTATATCTTTTGATCGTCTACCAGCATACTAAGAACAACCAAGCTTTTCAAAAGACATACTGACCTCCCCACTGTTTTGAGTTATTTATTACCTATTAAATCCCCCATTTTATCCTATTAGGGGTTAAATTCATCCGCCAATCAGTCAGTTGGGAGTTCTTCTTTTAGGTATATACTAGATTCAAACATTAAAACAAAATGAAATGAATAATCTAACATATTATCATCGCACTACCTGGTCTTTCGCCTCTCCACTTGAACAGCTTGCAACCAGCAGCGCCTAGTAACCCTGATCAGGTCACCAGTCCACCTGGAGGAGGTCCTTTTACTTGAAATCTTTTCTCATCGATGCCATAAACAAACACAAATAATGTCTATCTATATTTAATTACAGGTATAACATCACTATCGGTACCACCAATAGAGCCGCTCCTAGTATCGAGCATCAACATCGACTCTGGAGCTGGTCCTGTCACCATCACACAGAACTACAAAAATATCAAACTGCATGGTCTTACTGATTCAATTTTAACTACTTATAAGTAAGTTGTCGTAACTCTAGTAACTTTTGGAGCTGGATAAAGACCTCTTCCATTCCTTTTGGTCATTCATCATCAACTATGTTTGGCCTGAAGCTCAAACTCAAACTCATTTATTCAGTTTAGGCACTTATGATCGTTACAATTGACTCTACCACCGCGTCGGAATACTGGACTGAGAAGACTCCAGCAAGAAACTCAGCAAGACATCTTTTTATAGATATTTCCATTTGAATTTCAGAGCGGACCTAAAACACTACCGCCTTCCTTTTGGTCGCATTCCTTTTGGTCATTCATCATCAACTATGTTTGGCCTGAAGTTCAAACTCAAACTCATTTATTCAGTTTAGGCACTTATGATCGTTACAATTGACTCTACCACCGCGTCGGAATACTGGACTGAGAAGACTCCAGCAAGAAATCTTTTTATAGATATTTCCATTTGAATTTCAGAGCGGACCTAAAACACTACCGCCTAAGAACCGACTCTATAACACCTAAGATGGAGTTCATAGCTGATTACGTGATGAAGGGTAGGATCCTCGTGTTACCTATTCAGGGTAAAGGGATCGCTAATATTACCATGGGTAAGTGGAAATAGTAAAATGGCGACAGTCTGTCAGTCTTTACCGCCTTATGTGTGTTCTACAGCTTGTATAACGGACAGTGTTCTGAGGGAATTTTTAACTTGATGCCCACGGCTACTTTCTTCCATCGCACCTCTCGCCATCGACGGGGAGCTCAACCTCACACATTCGAACCAAACTGGTCTAGCACGGTGCAGTGTGCAACGAGCTCCCCGCCGTGGTTTTCCCAAGTACAGCATGGGGTTCTTCAAGAAGACTGTGAAGATATTTTTAGAGATACCCTTTGGTGTTGCAAGCATCAATAGGCTACGCTAACCACTTGCCATCTGGCGGGCCGTATGCTAGTTTGGAACTTTAATGGTATAAAAAAAAATATTGTACACTGCAGCTACCTGTTGCTGAAAAGATTAACTAACTTAATTAATTTTAACTTATTTTTATTTAGTTTTGCTATTCGACACTAGATGGCGCTGTTTTTGATAAATAAAATAAAATTATTAATGTAGTTATTTTTGATTTTCAGTAAATCTAGTGGTAAAACACGATATCATAGGCGAGCCGGTGCAGCGGGACGGACAGACGTTCATGCACATCCGCGATTATAAGGTCAAATTCATCCCAGAACGAGTTAAATTGTATTTCTCCAACTTATTCAACGGCGATAAGAGATTAGGGGAACAAATGAATAAGTAAGTTAGACCATAATATTTTCCGAATCCTCATTACTCACTTACAAATTTTAGATCTGAATATAGATAAAATAATCATATTTTTCTCATCTTTTTTTTACCTGTAATAATGCAATAAAACTTTGAATTTGAATTTGAAAATAAACCAAAAATAAAAAACAAGCAAAATTTCATCCATTTTGTAAAATTTGGCAAAAAGCGAATGTCCAGAGGAAAAAATGCCTTAAAATAACAAGAATCTTCCTTTCCAGATTCCTGAATGAAAACTCGGAGCTTGTCTTCAATGAATTGAAGGATTCCTATGAAAAATCCTTGAGTTCTGTATTCAAGGAAGTAACTAATAAAATATTTGATAAAGTGCCAATGAATAAAATCTTCCTTGAAGACTAATTAGTTTTCTATATGGACTAGTTGAATAATTGCTTACGTTAAAATATTAAACGTTTCGATATGAAATTAAAGGGTGATCTATAGTAATTATTCAAATAATCCAACGCAATACTTAAATATTTTGACATGTAATATTCCATGTTGGAATCGGGCAGGACCTAACATTAGTAAGTTACAAAAATTTAGAAATAAGATATTCCGTGTATGGGTTATTTATTGAAACTGCTTTAATTGTATAAGGACATTTTATTGTAAGTTTTATAAATAAGAAAATAATTTCACATACAATTGTTTAATTTCAATGATAACCTGTTGTTATTGACTCTTTAAACTAGATGGCGCTGTTATACATTCAAATATTTCATAACAAGTAGCGTCATCTCTTGTTGAGTGGCAACTTCATAGGTGGCTTTTTCTGTACGGAGTATTTCCATGCCCAGATTGATGATATTGTGGGGCTTTGGTTACAGGCTTTGAAGGCTTCCTTTCATTCAGTTCAACATCGGGTACAGCCTCATGCCCGATGCGACGAGCGTTGTTAAGGCATGTGGTCTTACAGAAGGCCTCGTTTACAATAATCACTGAAAAGGAAGATTTGTTCTGTAAATGATAATTTTATTAGCTGTCCTGCGGTTTTACCTGCATTCTCTTCTCGGAGGTAGCTAGCCAGCTCGCTTTCACATTTTTAATATTAGTACATTTATCTAAGTAATAATTTTAAGGAACAAGAAACTGACTTTATCAAAACTTACATAGTCCAACCAATAGTAGATATAAAACCAATCCTAAAATGATGGCATCAAAATCCATCTTCATTCAATCTGGAAATAAATAAATATAATTCAAACATTTAAATTTGTGGTTTAGTCACATTATAGCAATCGAGAGACATCCCACCGCCGCCGGGCCAAGACCCTAAATTACCAAGGACATATTTTTGCTATCTTCCAACTATCAAATTTGTATAATAATTTATCGTAAGAAAGTTAAAAATAAGTCATTTATTGTTAGCAGGTACCAGGATATCAGAAGTTTATAGGAGTACCCACACAAAATTATTTTGCTATAAATTGTGAACTGTTTAAATGATAACTCCTATCGTCTTTTGATGTCCTAGTACTGATCATATTAGAGCACAGCATGTTTCTTTTGGCATTGGAGTAAAATAAATTAGGTACCTCTCTTGAATAACAGAGCTACCTTATTATATCGGTGAACGGAAGTGTAAGCTATCGAGTTGTTATGCTATCCTGGTACTCTCGCAACATTGTAACAGTTGCGACTTAAATCGACTCATACAAACTGTTCCGGTCTAATAAATACTCTTAAGAGATTTCTGCTACCCTAGTATTATTTTATAATGTAGTTTCTAACAGTTGAATAGTATATTTTACATTTAAAAACCTGACTACTGTTTTGGAACTTCACTACAAGGTAATTGTGAAGGGGAACATACCAACAAACCCTGGATGGTTGTCTCGTTGCTCTTATTAGACCTCGTATTGACAGGAATGCGGCAAAAATGATGAGCAGGAAAAATGCTGTTTCCCAGAAATGTGCTACCAACAGGCGGGTGCTCATTCTAACTCTAGATCAGAAACTGTGCGGTGTACATTGATTTTCTATTTTATTTTTAGCAACAAACAATAAAAAGACATCACAAGTGAATTTACATAATTTGTCAATTATATATTTCTTCTGATTTTGACAATTCTAGCAGAATTTAATCAAAAAGGTTTTCTATGGAACCTTTTCAGTTACCTATTTTTCTACAAAAAAATTATTGTCTACGGTTTATATAGCATAATGCAGAAATAAAGCGTCTCGTGAATATTTATTATGTTAAATGAAACAAAAATATCAAGTATTTTATAAGTTTATTCAGTGATACATAACAATTTCTATGGCATAGTCACTGGTAACATTATGTCGAAGAAGAAATACTTATAACTAAGTTTCACTTAGCCTCTAGCTTAGATCAATTTTACACTAAAATAATTTATGATCAATTTTAACGCCATCTCTTGATGATGTAATAGAACTAGATATTTTTTGTTCTTTTCGTTTTATATTATTATAAAAGTGTAACACTGATCCAAAAATATTATAGAGAAGTTATAAAAGTTGTTAGTAAAATTATATTTATGATTACATCTCAAATTTAAAAAGAAATAAGTCAAAATTTGAGATTACCCATAATTTGTTCGCCAAAAGTTGACCAAATAGCTGATCGCACAAACAATGCTTTGTAAATTTAATGCAAATCAGAGATTAACAAGAAAATTCTTTACAACTTTTTTGCGGGCAGAGCATTATAAATCTATAACATAGGTTTTTATAAATTATTTTTATTTCTAAATAGCTTAGCATTATGAAATAACACAGAAGTAAAATAATTATGCAGTGACAACATTCTATCGGTTATTTCAACCGGTTTTTATATTATCCACTAACCATAGAGTTATGATTAGTAAAAGTTAATTCAACCATAAATTTAATTTTTTATTAAATTATTCATTACAATGATCGAAGTAAAATATTCAGTTTTATTAACACTTGAAATTAAAAAAATATATTAAAAGATGCCATTATTCTACAACTATGCCATCATATTACTTTTTTTTTATAATACGGACGGTTATGTGGCTTTATCAACGAAATCTAACCATCTACTGATTTTCATAAATACGGTGAAAAAATATTATTTATTGATTTTTTAGTTCATAATCTATCATGAGGTAATGAAAATGGATGTTTTTTTTATGCCATATACCAATCCTATATTAACTATCGCAATATGTTGCCAGAAAAAAAATTCCTGGCCTAACTTGTGATTAAAAAGTCTATTTAAATATATTTATAAGCTCTGCTCTCCCTTCACAACCTATAGAAAAATTGAGATTACTGGTTATAAAAGTAATTGCCAAAGATCCCGGCTGCAAAATGGAATGATAACATTGTTAAATGCAAAAATATCTAATAAGAAAATTTCGAAAACATTTTTAAATTATAATATTATTAATAAAAAATATATTAGGCCTGAAAAGTATACTATTACAGTAAAAAAATAACCTAGAAGAGTAAAAATTAATTTATCTTAGCAGACATCTCCAATACATTAATTAAAATTACTTCTTTCTTTCATTCTTTTTTATTTTTTAATATTTGTTTCTAATCGATATTAAATAAATTTTTCACCATATTCGTCATGAATAAAACTTCTATTATACTTATTTTTAAACGAATTGTATTAAATCTTAATAGATAAGCACTGAATTAATACCAGTAATAAACATCATGTTTAAATCATCAGGTTTTTGTGCAATTTCAATACAAACCGTTTAAAAATAAATTAAATAGCTAAACTTCCCTATAAAATAAAATTATAATAAAAAATATTATAAGCTATCATTCTTATAAACTTAGCACCATCTTAGCTGACATACCCTAAAGAAAATATAAAAATATTATTTTAGTAATTTTTTTTTTTTGTTAAAAACCAATAATCCTAATATATATTGGTCATTATTGCCATAATTCAAATTAAAGTTACTAAAATAATATTTCTTTTGCAAACAAAAATGTTATACCTTAGCAATCAAATAATTTTCAAAATAAATGACTGAGACAAACTTTCATACATTATCTGTAATAGTTTGACTCCTGGTCTTATTTTTTTTATTAATTAAAGACAAAACTGAAAGTTATGTTTAATTCCATCAATTTGAAAGCAAAGTGATAAAAATTACAAGTGACAGCTATTTGTGAAAAGCCAGCGACAAAATATCACTTAGCTATCTTAGATACAGTCCTTACAATTACACAAATTGATGAAATCAAACCAAATCGTGTTAATGTTAGTACATACTAACTCTCTAGTCATAGAATAATTAGTATTAAATCTATATTAGACATAGTTAATATGAAAATTCGATATTTAACAACAGATTCCATCAAATACAACGCAATATATGGATGTTGCGTGGATGTTTAGAGGTTATGGAACCACAGACTCAAGAAATATTTTCCAATTAACTGTAGGCATAGCAGTTATGTTGTATTTGGTGCCATCTGTCTTTTACTCCACATCTTTTACTACATCGAGAGTAATTTTCTTCGATACTACGACCGCCTTAGACTTACACGTTTTACCGTGGTAAAGGATTACCACCATCATTATCAAGTGGTAAACATAGTAGACTGAGACGAGCACACAACGTCTCTTAAACCGTAAAATTTATCAAAAAAATGTCTAAAACTACGTCTTACATTCACAAAGATATGAGTTGTGATATTATCTTAGAGATAAAAATCGGATCTCTTGAAAAACGTCCTCCTTACAAACCGAATGCCAACAAGTAACCTTCACTATCACTTTCTGATATCTATAAAACACTACCAAGTTTTCTAAATAGTCTACTAACGACATGACCGTGTTTGCACACCACTACAGTGTAAAAAGTACTAGAATCTAGCGTCACTAATCTTCAGTATACCTGAAGTTACGCTGATCAAATCTAATCTCTCATACTCTCATCGGAGTCATCTTGTCATTGAAATTGAGACGTTGACGTCGATCTTCGGTAACCAATAGCAACTGGCGCCGGTATTTTTGAAGGGCCATTTCTCTGGTCTTTTCTTGGAGCAGCCAACTGCCTTGTGCTAGTTGATCTTTCTAATTTCCCATCGGACATCACCCAGGCTGATGTGAAATCAGCGTAGTCAGAATCTTTAGAGCTGGTTCTAGATAACGAATCGTCACCTTTTGAATAAGTCCTAATTATCTCCTTCATTTTCTCCAGAACAGATGCGTCATCTTTTGCTGCTTCAGTTGAACGCAAGATTGTTTCTAGCAATGGGCTTAAAGGTTTCTGGTTTGGTGGGGACCGCAATGTAGCACTACTGGCCCTCAATGGAGAATTCCTTTTAAAAGCCTCTGTTGGTGCTTTAGGCTTAACTTTAGGTGACTTGTTAGGGTTCTCAAACGTATCAACACCTAGCGTTGGCCTAGATTTGGCTTTTGGCTGATGAGGTGCAGTTCTACCGCTCCATGTATTCCTTGAAGTCGGTGGCAACTTTGGCGCTAACTTTGGTGATGTTTGAATGCTATTGGCTGTATGTTTAGGGCTTGGGGTATTTCCTCGGCTTGGGGTATTCCCTCGGCTTGGGGTGCGAGCCCTGACGGGTGAGTGTGGTATTCTACTCGCCTGCCGACTCCTGATGGTCTTTGTGGGAGATTCCGAAGGCTCCCGAGAGGGTCTGAGACTCATGCTCGGGGAGTTGTTGTTCTCGATGACGATACGTTCAGGGCTGCCTCTATTGGACTTGCCATCAACGGAGCTGGTCTTTCGGCCACCGTAGAATGTGTCAGAAAAGTCGGTCTTGCGCAAACCAGTATTCAGGCTTACGTGGACGTCAACTTTTTCGTTTTTATCCATGTGACAACCGTCGTCATGGTCGAGACGCTCTGGAAAGAAGGAAATAGAAACAATTAAACATTTGAGTAAAGATGCAAACATGGAAGTACATAAGTTTGGAACTAATATTGAATTTATGTTCAGTTTTAGTAATACAACTAAGAGAAATAATAATTAAGAAACTAATTCAATCAGAGAAATAATTCTAGAAGTACATTTATTATTTCTATAATTATTCCATTTAAACAATGCGTAACGCGTCGCGATTGCGGAAAAGGAAGTCGAACTTAAATAACCCTAACGCACATACATGGCACAAGCCATAAAAGGCAATAAGCTATAGACAAGTTTATTAGATGCCACATAAGGCTCACTCCGCCTTAATTAAGTCAAATAATCCTGTAATTATAACCATGACATAAAATGGTTGCATTTGTTGACAAGTTTATTGTTAAACCGATACATTTATGAAATAAATAAAAGGTTAAATTGTTAAATAAAACATTAAAGAGGTTAACAAGGTGATCAACTCATATTACGATCTAATAATTGAAACTTGTATTATAAAACGCAAATCGCTTGAAAAGTTCATATTTAGATTTATAAATGGTAAAATCGACCAATATTGGATTAATTATGAAATTTTAATTAAGATGAATCATTATACTAATTCAAAAATGAATGTAACGTATAATATTATAAAACACACTGGTTAGACAGCCATTATAACCTTTTCTAGGCTTGTTTTTACCACCTTGGGCAACACCACTTACTACGGCGTGATGGTCAACATTTTCACCATAGTAAATAATTATGTGGCAAGAAAGTTGATAAATTCAGAAAGTCTAGAATGGCACTGACTCAAGTGTAGCAGGCCAAACACAACGGTTGGTACTTGGCGACAGTTTTTCAACATGAAACTGGTGGCTAGCTAGGTCTATGAAATATTTAAAAAAAAAAACTTTGTTTATATTTCTGACTATTTGTTCCCCGCGGTTTCACCCCCGTTCCCGGTATTAAAAATGTTAGTGAATTAAAAGAGTTATTCTGCTATTCGGTGCGGAGATAAATCCAACAAATCAAAGGTCATAAAAATCGATTCAGCTGTTCTTGAGTTATAAATGGTTACACCGACTTCTACTATCTCGACTTTGTTTTACACATAAGCAAGCACGTAATAAAAATTATATTTTCTTCATTCAAACGCGTGTCAGCAAAGTTATAAATAATCACATAACCATAACTACATAAGCTCAGATCCTGATACCATTTTAGTACGATATGTCGCGAGGTATAGAGCAACATTCCACGCTACATAGATGGCGCTGCTAGATTGATCCAGTTGTTAGTTAACTGGTGACTAACCGCGCGGTGCAACCCGCCCACGTGAGCGATGTGTCAGTTGACTTAGACAATAGGCTCATTATGATTTAAAAAATGAACTAATCATTTGAAAAAATTATGTTTTAATTCAACGTTTAATTTGCAAATAGAGTATGATTCTGTTGTTGACAAACTAAAATAATTGATCTTTTACATAAATAATCGTGACTTTGTTGAATTATTTTGTATTTTAGGAGCGTATGGGAGCCGGTGAAATTACAGGCACAGGAGACTTAACAACTTCGTGTCTCAAGATTCGCAACGCGTGAGTGATACCCCTGGCACGGAAAATATAATATTGTATTTTCTTTGCCCATGGTGCTATGAGCGTCTATAGGCTACGGTAACCGCTTACTATCAGGTAGGCCGTAAGCTTGTTTGCCACCTATGTAGTATAAATAAAAAAATGAAATAGAAAAATCTATATGCCAGTGTGATATCAAAAGGAACACATTGTGTGTGTATATATTTAGAAAAAAGGCATAGTTTAATGTAGTATATCAGTTATCTGGCTTCCATAGTACAAGCTCTGCTTAGTTTGGGGTCAGATGGCCGTGTGTGAGGAATGTCCCAAGATATTTATTATTTTTTTACATTTAAAATTGCATCACGTATAATATTTGTAGTGAAAACGTCATTCATACACATTCGCGTATGTTCGTCATACAAACACAGATCATGTATGGCAGCCAAGGACCCTATTGTATTCTGCGCAAGCGCATTTGACGCACATGTGCCTCGAGAGTCGATGACCTGAATTTGGTAATGTGTTTCATTGAAATAAAAGATATACAGGGTGATATTTTAGTCATTGGTAATAATTGCAGAGGTGGAAGGAAGAACTCATAGATATGAACAACTTTTATTATGGGACTAACTGTGAAATCACAAAAAGTTATCAGCTGTTCTATACAAAAGTTCAATACCTACTGACCAAAATGTATGAAGCAACCAAAATTTTATTTTACGCGATATATGTGTTCATCCGCGAACCCCTATTTTACTCCATTAGGGGTTGAATTTTTTAAATTCCTTGCTTAAAGGACGCCTACACGGTATAAGGTACAAAATTTCAAGTATCTAGGCCCAGCGGTTTGGGCTGTGCGTTGATATCACCAGTCACCAGTCACCCAGTCAGTCAGTTTACCATTTTATATACACAGACAGATAATAATTTATTGAAATGAGCTCAAATAGATAAATGACTGCGGCTTAGATAGGTACAGTCAGCAACACAGTAATGGAAGTAAAAGTAAACATTGCTCATCGATGACTTCCACTCTATATATGTCGAGTACAAACAATTGCTACACGGTGGTATGTCAAAACATTGACGATTTCACTGCGCGAGCGCAGACGTGTGCAATTGGTGATAACATAGGTTAATATTAGTAGGTACTTAAGAATTATAAGTGCAAATGCTGATATAAAAAATCCTAACTAATATTATAAATGCGGATGTGAGTTTGTTTGTTTGTTACCTCTTCAAGCCTAAACCGCTGAAGCGATCGCGATGAAATACGGTACGCAGATAGCCTATGAAGGACATGAGCTACTTTTTTTCGGGAACGCGGGTGAAACCTCGGACAATGAGATTGTGGTCGAACACAAGCTGTCTGCGCCTGGCAACATTGACACAGCGCTGACAACCGCCGCGCGTCGCTTCACCAGAGCTGCCAAACACACAAGACATAAACAGCCTTGCGCGCCACAAATACTACTCTTCTCAACGATACGACGCTACGCGAGGCGTGCCCGCTCTCGCATACAAATCCAAATGTCTGTACCTTTTTTACAATAAATTTTAACACAGTGAGTTTGGACGACTATTACTTCAATCCCAAACACAAGCCAATCCATATAAAGAATAAATTAAAACGAGCCATTAGCGTGGTTGGTAAGATACCTACATACAGGTGGGTTCGATTCCAGCTCAGAACAGACATTTTTGTACATGAATATCTGTTTGACCTGAGTCTGGGTGTAAATATCTATATGAGTATTTATTTTAAAAAAATAAAATAATGGATAGCCATATCTAATTCCACCGTGAAATAGTAATGCACTTGTATTACTGTGTTTCGGTTAGGAGGGTATGGGAGCCAGTGAAATTACAGGCACAGGAGACTTAACACCTTCATGTCTCAAGGTTGGCAACGCGTGAGTGTGGCCCCTGGCAGGGAAAATATAATATTGTATTTTCTTTGCCCGTGGTGTTATGAGCGTCTATAGGCTACGGTACCATACGGTACAACCGCTTACCATCAGGTGGGCCGTAAGCTTGTTTGCCACCTACGTAGTATAAAAAAAAAAAAAGACAGACAGGACAGTTGGCCGTGAGAAATTTTCCAGGTTATTCATTAAAAGTAAGAATTAATTTCCGCTGTAGGCTCCATTTTTTAATTTAAAAGATAATAAACATTATGTTCATGTCGCAAAATCTGTCCTTCATATGAAATTGCAATATTATCCGGTGTACAACTAATATTGCTACATATGTAAATAAGTTACCTCTACTCAACGCAACTTAATGCAGACAGTTTCAGCAATATACTATTAGCGTACATTGCAATAACATCTATGTACATGCGCACGCGCAGCCTACCGTAGTCAAAGCGTTGACAGTTGTGATGTTGACTACCTGTAATTTAGGTTCTGTCCTGTGATGTTTTAACAGGATTTCATAGACGTAAATAATCGGTGACAAATAGGCTGTTTATATACGTGAAAACAAGACAAAAATCAGTGCATCTCGCTTACACACGCAACCTATACTTTTTTGCACTAAATCAACTGCACTTTAACAAATCCGACCGATCCCTATGCCCCTGGCAACGCTCTGAGCCGAGGTTCGTACCCCGCAGGGGACGCCCTCAGGCGACCGTTGCCCTATATTTATTTAGTTTTAAGCTCCACTGAGAGCCCTAAGCGCTCGCCGATAGTCCATGTAAGGGTGGAGTGGGCTGAGAAAACACCACTTTCTAGTTCGTTAAAAAAAAACAAAAAAAAACCGCTCTCGCTTCAGTCTATACCTTGCATACATGGAGCGAAAATATTTTCGCAACAAACCATCTGTTGCATCCATCGTACCGCTAGATTGGTCCGATGTACCGACGTACCGGATGAATGAGTATCTACCTGTATACCGCGCTTTATTGGAACGCGTTAATCTTTAGCAAAAATATCATTTATTTATCCAAAAGATTGTTTGTCTTTGACAAGATTTTTGATTTAAAATTTGATGTAACAGGCTTATTCTAATATAAAAAAAAACGCATTGTTCAGAAGTAGAGGTAAAGATTATACTTTCGTCTAAAGATCATGAAAACAATATGTATAGCTTACTGTAAGAGTTTCATGATACAGTTACGAGCATTAACAAATATACATGTAAGAAAATTCAAATGGTTAGAGACGTGAATTATTTGAAATACATATATTTGAAATGCAAATACAAAATGCCAAATACCTATTTTTATTTTACATTCGAAATACTTTTTTTCAAAATGTATTTTGTATTTTATTTGAAATACTTTATATAAATAATTTGTAAAATACAAAATAGTTTTGTTACATTTTTTAATTCATTTTTCTTATTTTTCATTCTCAAATCCAAAGTTACTTTATTTATGAACGCACTGATCGTGATCCTAAATGTTGTCAACAAGAACAATAATGCCAACATTGCGCGACAAGCAAATGTTACAATCAAACTGTATTATGAACATGAAAGATGAAATATAGACTCTGAACAAATACAAGTATTAAAATCAGTTAAATAAGTAACAAGGTATTTTATTTGGAAAACTTATTTTGAAAATACGTATTTTGAATTTTATATTTAAATACTTTTATTTAAATCTATTTTGTGTTTCTATTTGAAATAGTAAAGTTACAATGCATTTTGTATTTAAATACTTTTACTAAACTATTTTTTCACATCTCTGATTATTATATATTTACAAGAAAATCCGTATCGAATTTTACTAAGTGTTGTATACATTTATGCTCGTCTCTGTAACTACTATCAATTTAATTTAAAAAAACAACTCACCATTAAATTCAGCATCTTCAATAGAATTCTGGCTGTGCAGTGAATATCTATTCGTGGTCTTCATCGATGGAGACCCTTGCGTCGACCCAGCAACCACTCCCAAACTCCTATAACCCTCATCGGATACCTCTGAGCCGTTATCTGATGCGCTCTCAGCCGCTGGAGCTGGTGACACCGGCCTGGGACTCTTGTTCCTCACCCCATGGGGTGTAGGGACTAAATGATTCGAGGATATGATCTTAGTACGCCTGTCTGGGGAAGCAGATTTGCGTCCAGGGCTGATTGCCCTTGGTGCAAGATACCTTCTGCTCGGTGATGACGCTCGATCCAAATCTCCTAGATAAGGAAGACTCGATGGTGCATCACTGAGTCTTGTATTCGATTGATAATGTGGCTTCTGATCATGATACTGTAGAGATATGGGCTCATAATTTTTCTCAGTTTTAAATGGAGTTGTTTCTTTTGTGAATGGGAGGGAAGTGGGTCCAGGGTCTCGTTCGTAAGTGACGGTGGCGCCGGCTAGGTCGTGTTTGGGGCGGGCGAGGCGGGCCGAGAGGGTTGAGCGGTGCTGGGCTCGGCAGCGGCAGGGGTCGTGCTTGTCCAGGTAGTGGGCCAATGTGTCCCAACCACCGCCAACGCGAACCATCACGTGGGAGCGAAGGATCTGAAAACCAATATTATGTTATTCCTTGGGATTCCTTACGGGGAATCAAGTTTCAATTCTTCTTCCATTAAAATTAAAGAGTATTTGTGATTGATATACTAATAATACATTAATATAACAATACCATCATAACCGTGGGAAAGTTCCATAGACCAACCTTGTCCTAACATGCCGTGGCCTCGATTGGACCACATTTAGATCCTCAGCCTTGCACCCCTTAATATGGAGCGATCAACAAACCAAAATGAGCAACCGATTTTATTTGACCCGCATCATCTAACTATTTACTATTGATTGAAGACCTTTCTAAAATTGGTCATCGATAAAAATTACCAGTTTATTATGACCTGCCTCTTGTAACATATTTAATGCAACAATAGTTTTATTTATACTGGAAGTATTTAAGGTCGACTATCTAACATTTTCTTCACAATATGAAGCGGGCATTCGATTTAACCAAACAAGGATTCGAATAACATCTTAGAATGAATCATAGATTGGTTAACTTTAATGAAATAGCACTCAAATTGCAAGGCTTTAAGGTATAATTTAGGACGTAGTTAAATGGTGCTTAAGTTTGTCTTTTGAATGGTATAGTTAAGTTCTGTTTTTATTTATAAATGAACAGATGTTCCATTTATAGAAATATTAACAAATGATATTATTATGGTTATAGTAATTACATGGCGCCTCAATATTTTTGCCAATTTTCAAAATTGTGTGCAAACTTTCAGCTTTTTCAGTTTGTTGGAACGTTCAATGATACTTTCGAATGCAAATGCTTGATTCGTTACTGAAAATACCAAAATTGTCATGAGTATGCCTATAATATTTGAGGAGTTCCCTCAATTTCCTCATGGATTCCATCATCAGAACTGAATTTTGATAGAAATGAGACAAATCTGGAAGCTTAAAATAATTTGCCAGTTCATATATGAAGACGAACTGTGATAACAAACATTAAAAAATAAAACTCTCCTTTCTTAATTTCGGTTAAAAAACAAATAATTAATTCATTGAATGATCTACCATATTCCAGAAATTAGTATCAATCCATACCACTGACCCGGGACTTAAAATGGTAAAAGCTTCCAATACCTAGCTAAGTTAATACTCGAACATCGAGGCAATACAAATAAGCATCTCATTATTATTAATAGTTACAACACTTCTCGAGGCGCCAGAAGTCATGTAATATCTCATTTATTAAAGCATATACATCTCAGATGTGATCAGGAAGTAAGTCATCAGTTACGCATACATTGTTTATGGATAAGCTTAGTTAAACTTAACAATATATTCATGACAGTGGTGTTATTTATACGCCTGTATTTGTTTAAAGTGATATAGAAGCTGGGTTATCTTATATGAGTACAAAAATAACTTTGTAATAATGATTTAATTCAGGAAAGACAGTTGTATCAAATATTATAAATCAAAAGAATTTTTTACTTGAGAAACAGCATGCTGTGCCTGTCTTTAATTAATCGAGACTAAGTAGTAGGACATGAAGTACAATTTCCCATTAGCCAATAAGCTAAGTGAAAAGCTGTGAAATCCCCATGAAAATCCGTTCGAAAACAGACGGACAGAGAAACAAAACGATCTAAATAGACCACCCCTTCCCTTTTTGGTAAAAAAACATGTATAGTCAGCGTCAAAAATAGATTGGCACGTTAGTACCGAGTCATTTAGCACAATTCATAATTTGTATACAAACTGTCAAGAAAATGTCAATAGATTATTATGCAAGGGTACTAAAGTGCCAATCTACTTTTGACGCTGACTGTACAGACACGCCCGTTCAACAGATTTAATTATATGTATAGATAGAGCAAAACTTACCCTAACAAAGATCAGCATCCTAGTATCGCCAATCCTGTACTTTCCTTCAGACACCCTCACCATAGGGAACTGCGTGGGACAGGAGCACCTCTCCACCAAATCCCTGACTCTCTCGTCAAGACTCCTCAAGTCATTTGTCACCAATTGAGGCTGAGGAGCCGACGGTACAAGACCTAACGCCGAATCATCGGGTCTCAATTCTTCTCCAGCCAACTCTCTTTCTATCTGCTTTTCCATTTGCACCAACAATGGAGCTGGCATTCCTAGCACTGCTCCCTTCCTAGCAACTTCTAGAAGACACAAAACGACGTGCTTCTCGTTCTTTCTCAGACATAAGTCGTCTGTTTCGAAAAGGAGACATTCCAGAATACCCAAGGCTTTTCGACACCAGTCGATGAAATTCGATAGATTGTCTCGCGCGAAGAATGTGCCCGCTTTGGCAGCAGGTAACATGTTGACTGGAGGTCGTGTGCGAAGGGCTTTAGCCAGGATCATAGCATCTTCAGATTCCGATGCTAGTGAGTCTAGGATGAGTCTGGCTGAGTCGCGGACTGCGTTGGCGTGCTGTAACAAGAATAAGATTATGGTTAGGAAAGTTGGTGAAGAGTTTTGTGATTAGGTTTGGTAGTCTTTATACTCATTCAGAATTATTACGTATATCCTGTAAAAGAAAGAATCAAAATAAAGCAATAGGAAGGCACTTATGAATATTAAAACTACTGAAGTTACCACCGGTACCTCAGTAGGAGGTAGTCACCGAAATTACTGCTCCGTTTTGAAAAATCTTTGAAGTTAAAAAGCCCGTTTATTGAGGAAAGTAGTAGGCTATTAATTATCACGGGGACACGGGCGAAACCGCGGGAAACAACTAGTATTATCTGTTTTTTTTTTTTTTAATATGTATAGACATAGCTTCAATATTCCATAGCTATCTATGGTGTGAATCATTTTAAAAGTAATTATTGTAACTTAAAAAATTAAATAACGTTAATTCATATGCCAGTGGCGTAGCTAAATAAATAAATAAATCCTAGAATGAAACATATAATAGAAAAGACACGATTGTCAGATTAACTTGTGCATAGAAATCTAATGCAAATGTATAGAAGTGTTATTTGTTTATTGACTTTAAACGTGTTTCTACTACAAAACTATTCACGCTTTAGCTATGATTATTATTTAATAAACTAATCAAGATTATGTGTAAGTATTTTAAGTTCATGATAGGTCAGTGATAGTGACGTCGAATTCTGTGACAAAGATCGGATACCATAGCCGGCAGGCTCGCTGGCTGGCTACCATCCTCAACTTGAAAATCTACCACCACAAATTTGTCTGTGCCAGCTGCACTTGCCATAGTTCCCTTATAGGCTTTGTGTCCTTACCACTTTCAGCCACATCACTTATATGGTGAAACCCAAGCCTATAAATAATAATAAAAAAAAAAATATTTTTGCATGTGTCATTATGGTTATTATTCTGAAACAATAAAGTTATTTATACAGTTACTGTTATTTACTTGTTTTGATGTACAATAAACATTGATATGAATGTGGTCAAAATAAATTCCTATTCATAGTTAAACAATACCCGACGTCTATATCTCTCGATATTGTTCTCAATGTACGAGTAGAGGCGGTATGTAAATCTAGCATTCCTTTTAACCACATATTTATTTATCACTAGATGCCTCCTGCGATTCTACCTGCGTTCGCGAGAAAAATAAGTAGCCTATGTCCCTTTCTATACCATAGGCTATCTGCGTGTCAAATTTCATTGCGATCGGTTAAGCGGTTAAGCGTGAAAAGGTAAAGATGTTAGTGAAATTGTTAGGTAAGACAGTTTATTTTACTTTATTATTAAATAGATTTACCAATATAAAATAATAATCTATATTTAAAAACACTTACAAAAGATTATTGACTTAACTACAGATGATAATAAAATACCAGTTCTATACATTGATTTTAATTTCTATCGCTTTGTGCAAATTGACATAGTCCCGTGTGCTGTAAGATGGCGGCTAGCGCATACCGCATGCAAATCTGCGTTGACAGGTTGCGTTTTATTAGCATACGGTATTGGTTGACATTTAACGCTCATTTGCGACAAGTTAGGTATGGTGCACACGTGCGGACTTATTATGGATAAATACTTTATGGTATTTAAGGGCTGTCAACTTTAGAAGATAGTTTTCACTGTTTTTATAAGAATTTATGTAATTTGATTCGTTTGTATGTCTGCCTGTTTTTCTTTTTAATCCATTTTTCAAGCAATTGCTGGCATCCGATTGAGTTGAAAGGCGTACTTACGTAGTTTGACGTGACAATACAATAATATGGTACCATGGAGCTGGTTTGATGATGGAGCCGGAAGGTGGCCATAGGAACTCCTCAATTAAACAACATAGCACAGTCGTGTTTGGGCTCGTTGGATTTGACTTGACAATTCGTTTTAAACTTTTTAATTCTATAGTTTTTATCATAGTGTTAGTAGACAACCTGGTGCTAGTTTTTTGTTTGTTTGAACACGCTAATCTCTGGAACTACCAGTCGGATTTGGTTATAAACTACTTTTTATCCCGGGAATGCGGTCGAAACCGCGGGGAACAGCTAATAAAGTATATAAAGAGAAACAGTCCCTTTCATTTACATGTCCATCGCTTCACAATTGAACAGGGGCAACGCCATTACCCATGAAGCTAGTACTAATATGCCGTAAGCTCAACAATCGGCTCTAATTGAGAAGGCACGCTGCGTCCACGCACTTTGCATATGTTATGAAGCGAACTACTGAACTATTGCAAGGGTAATCGCCTCTAAGCTGTATATTCCTTATCTACACTTAATATTCCGTGCTTCGGAAGGCACGTAAAGCCGTTGGTCCCGGTTATCACTCGTTAAGCTAGTTGGTGACCTCCTAGGTGGCCTGACAACTCCAACAGTAGGTTGACCACTAGTCTAACTCCACCAATCCGCAGTGGGCACGCATGGTGGAGTATTTATCGAGGAAGGCTATAGGTTACTATTTATAAGCAACAATCACACATGATAAGTGACGATGTGGCCGAAGGCACACAAAGCCTAGAAGGAACAGCTACCGGATAATATCGGTATGTGTTTAGCAACAGATTTTCAACTTGAGGGTGGTAGCCAGCCAGGCGGTTACTACAAAGTACCCACCACCGTGCTATGGTTTCCTCACGGTGTTTTTCTTCATCGAACCATGCTCATATAGGATTCAAACCCATAACCCACATTCAATATCACTACCACTGAATGACCTTTTAATTTCCGATTACATTTCTCAATTTATAATACTTTTTTTAAATTATCTACACTGAAAGTATTTTTAATCGCTGGCAACACTTGCAGGGGTGGGAGTAGTGGTGGTTGATTTAAACAACCAAAGTAAACAAAATAGATAAAAGGAACTACAAAAGCCGGGGAAAAAATTTACTTCCAAATTCTCGACACTGGTCGAGTAGGTATTGAACTTTAGTATGGAACAGCTGATATTTCGTGATTTCACAGTTAGACCCATAATAAAAATTGTTTATGTTGATGTGTACTTCCACCCCTACAAGTATTGCCAGCGACTAAAAAACCGGCCAAGTGCGAGTAGGACTCGCGCACCGAGGGTTCCGTACAAACTTCGTCCATTGTTCGTCTATCAAGGGAAATGCACAATTTTATTTATTTACCTCATTTGAGGTTGGTGCCAATTAAGCTAGACCTCTATATTGTATGAGTGCCGATACAACTCAGAGGTCTTTATTAATTGGCGTAACTATGTATGTATGGGGACACCCTTTAATTTTCAACTTTTTTAATTTTTTAGAATTTTTCCTTTATTTGTGCTGTAAGACCTTGCTTTTTTCCAATTTTTTTTTCTATATTTGAGTTGATTGAATGAAAGGTAAATTGCGGTTTACGATTTATGACGTATTAAAAAAAAATACTAATTAGATCTCGTTCAAACCAATTTTCGGTGGAAGTTTGCATGGTAATGTACATCATATATTTTTTTTAGTTTTATCATTCTCTTATTTTAGAAGTTACGGGGGGGGGACACACATTTTACCACTTTAGATGTGTCTCTCGCGCAAACTATTCAGTTTAGAAAAAAATTATGTTAGAAACCTCAATATCATTTTTAAAGACCTATCCATAGATACCCCACACTTATGGGTTGGATGAAAAAAAAAATGTTGAGTTTCAGTTCTAAGTATGGGGAACCCCCTAAATTTATTGTTTTTTTTCTATTTTTGTGTAAAAATCTTAATGCGGTTCACAGAATACATCTACTTACCAAGTTTCAACAGTATAACTCTTATAGTTTCGGAAAAAAGTGGCTGTGACATACGGACGGACAGACAGACGGACGGACAGACAGACATGACGAATCTATAAGGGTTCCGTTTTTTGCCATTTGGCTACGGAACCCTAAAAAAGTAGTAAATAAATATTAGCACAGTATAAAGCAAATTGCAAACATCCTTGCAATACTGACTCAATAAACATTTAACAACATGCTATGTGTTGCATAAAAATATATTCTATACATTTATAATCTATGAATCATAGTTCGCGGCGCCTGCGCACAATATTTTATGTAAATCCACCACTACAGTATAATTGTAGTAATTAAATATATCGAGTGTGTGTCATTTTAAAGTAAATCTTGTATAGTTTTTATTATTATAATATTTCCACTTGGGAGTTGAATTCCGGAATATTCTTTCTTAGTGGATACTTACGTTTTATAAGAAATCTGTAGGTATGCAATATTTGATTGGCCGGTTGGCGTGGTTGGTAAGATACCCTATCACGCCGCAGGTCGTGGGTTCGATTCCCACTCAGGACAAACATTTGTGTGCATGAACATGTCTGTTTGTCCTGTGTCTGGTTGTAATTATCTATATATGTATGTATTTACAAAAGAAAAGTAGTATATGTAGTATATCAGTTATCTGGCTTCCATAGTACAAGCTCTGCTTAGTTTGGGGTCAGATGGCCGTGTGTGAGGAATAATGTCCCAGAATATTCTGTCCCAGAATATTTAAAAGTTTAAACTCCAGCGGTTTAGGATATTATTGATGAGGTTATCATAGGTGCAACACCGTTATCCATTTTGGAAATTACAAAAACCGAAAATGTTAATGCGATGTAATTGGAAAATTATTAAGCTATTTTCTGTTACCTCCAAAAATATCCGAAGCAACTTAATTCTGACATTGTCTTGACATTTCAATTTCATCGAAATTTACTACTTTTGATTATAATTTTGATTACTTTTCAATAAAACGCCATATAGAGATCCTGGACAATAACGCCACATGTTGTAATGTTGGAAACATGTAATATTTAATTGATTGTTATTGTTTTAAATAAGCAGTTGCAACGGCATGACATTATGCTGGGAGATTAAAAATTATTTCGGCTTATTCTACTCTGTATTTGAAGATTCGACTCATATATTATGGAGCTATTTGTAAAATTATGCTACGTATTGTACAAAATTCAAAAAATAAAATGAAATTAATATATTGGTAGTTAATATTGTAAATTCACGCTTACTCTACCGAGTTTATGTGTGCAATAAAATCATTATTTTTTTATTTAAAAAAACAAAGCTTAATTAATATTAATGAAATAAACAACAATTTAAAATACAATGGCGAATGTCAGATTAATTTATCAAAATATTTAAATATATTTAAAAAAAAAACATTATTAATATTACTTACATAAAACCTTTTTTATTTTTAAAAATTATTTAAACTTGTCAGTTCTATAAACAAAACTACACTGAGCAAAATACCATCTTATATCAAATTCAACATTACAATTTTGAACTCATTAAGGGAAATCTGTTCCTAACATTTAATGGAAAAAAAACCAACATTGTCAGATTGTCCAAAAAAAAAAACAAAAAACTAAATATATGAAAAATTTAACCTTGCTGAGTTTCTTGCCGGTTCTTCTCAGTTGAAGGCGACTTCCGAATCGGTGGTAACTTCAGTAGTTTCGACGTTCATAAGTGCCCTCTTAGGGCCTAAACTGAATAAATGGCTTTGACTTTCACGACTTTGACTAAGAATTATTCCAACTATTCCACTTGAAAGCCAGTTACTTTTCTTTGTAAAGCTGAGACATTGGTATCATTCCCTCTGATATACCTTATTTCCATAGACTAAAATAGTCACTAATCATCAGACGGACCGTCTGCATACATGTCAGCCTTCGTACATTAAAAAAATCTAAAAAGCTCCAAGTGGAATGCACCTCACGTTCTTTTAATGAAGCAGTCAATATCAAGGTCTTTCCACTGATCATACACAATCAATACTGTGGTCAGTCGAAGTTACCGTGGCAAATATTCCGACCATTCCCTGGTAATGACAGGTTGTAAACTTTTTAATGTAGACAAATGTTTGGTTTCGAATGATTTCTCATACTCAATATATATATTTTTTTATTATGTATGTTTATTTACAACAAATATTTACAATCAATGTATATAATACAAACTATGATATATAGAAAACATCCACAAAGCCCTCGCTGCTGTCGATAGGCAAGGTTCCCAACAGGCTGGCAGCGTTCAGTTTTTGGATGGCCAAGCTTATGCGTTGGCGGCTTCCAGCCCGTCGGTCTCCCGAAGCCTCGATGAGCTTGGATGATAAAACCCGAGCAAATCGGCGAGCCTCAATATAATTATGTTTACAAACAGAAGCTCTATAAAAAAATATATTCAATAATAATAATGATTGTTAATTAAAATGTATGATAAGTACAATGTAAATATGTAAGTTGTGTTTTTATAATGTAATAATAGTACGGTTTTCCTTTTTAATACTTTTTTCATATTACGTACATTTTAGAAGGCATTTTTTTTAAGTATTTTGGTCCTTATTCGCTCGCAGTATCCTGAGTGTAAATAAGTGATAGCTTACGATACTATAGCGTTTACAATAGGTTATTACACCCATTTTTGAAAAATGTCTCAATTCGTTCCTAAGGTGCTAATAAGCCACCAAAAAAAAAACACTAAATTTTTATTCAATCGATAAGTGCCATAAAAATGCATTTAAATTTTCAAATGTCGGGAGTAGTTTGATCTAAATTGTACGTTTTTAGATTTTTTCTCATATGGAGTAAGATACCCTATTGAGGTTTGCGTTTACTATTTTATGGTAGTTTGGCGACAGATTTTCGACTTGAGGGTGGTAGCCAGCCAGGCGGGTACTACAAAGTACCCTACCACCGTGCTATGGTTTCCTCACGATGTTTTCCTTCACCGAAAGCTCAAGCTCATTGTAGTATTTGAACCCACGAACTTCGCCGCGGCGTCGGACGTCACTACCACTGAGCTATCATCGTTTTTCTTTCTTTCTTCTTTCTTTCTTTCTTTCTTTCACCCAATACATATATATATATATTTTTTTATATCTGTCGCCAACACGTACCGGTGTGTTCCGGCAGCTACACTTGAGACCAAGCTAGGTGCTTATCACCATCGGGCACGTCATCAATGATTAAAAAAAAAAAACATTCTCTTCCCATCATCTCGATAGAGAGGACAATGATAAACCATCATTACCACATCACAAACCCTATGCAACACCACCCCACGCCTTTAATCTAATAATCAGCTACCCACTTTCGAATCGTAACCGATTAATATATGTTAGACGCTAATCTTAACTGATGACGAATCACGGGATGGGTTCGAAGGCAGTACTATCGATTCTCGATTGGAAATATCACAGAATTTGTACGTAATGTAGATTTTAGTAGATGTAATACCTAGGGACTAGCGACACGTCACAATCTATAGCGCCGGTTGGAGTTTGGACAGCATGTATCCACGTGACAAAGAGAGACCGATATAGCGAGAGTAAAAGAGATATCCTTTTGTCAAAACTGACTGAAATTGTGACGTTTTAAACTTTGATATCAAAATTATTATTATTTGTGAAAATTAATGTACTTACCTATAGATTTTGTATAATGACGATTATTTTACCGCTAATTATCTATACCACCTGAAAACTGAATGCTAAGTCACTTCTATTGTCTATTTCTAAGGGCTAATGACCTTGCGGTTTTACAAATTTGAGGTTATTCAAATTCCAAGTAATTTAAAAATGGAATGAAAAGTTTGTTACCATAGTAACGCTCTCGTAGTGAGAATTTAGTAATAGGGTTGCAACACGCGCCTTCGTCGGGCGGATCTGCGTATCAATATTACAAATCGATTGCAATAAATCGATTGTTTAATAAATTGATTGTCAGTTCCGAATTATAATAAAATTAGACCAAGGATATTGGTGGCGCCTACAGACATTTAGATGCTTAAAGAAAAAGTTGTTAAGTATAAACATAGCATATTAATACGTAATACATTAACATAAAGTTTAGATGATTTTTAATATAATATACTTACATAATACCTATTTACTTCTATTTACAAAAAAATATTTGCGTTCATAAACTACTAAGTTCGTCTAGTTTTTTTTTTTTATGTGATTGACTACCTATGTTACACAATGCCCAGAAGGATACCGATGCTTATCGACAGATTCTCTAACTGAGGGTGGTAGCCAGCCAGGTGAGTGATAAAAGTACCTTACCACTAAACTGCTTTATGTACTCACCTTCGGCCAAATTATCATCCCCGTCAAACACAAGCCATACAAAGTAAAAAAAAAAACTTAGTAAACGAAACTGATAATATTTATTCACTTCAATGTTGAACTTAAATTCTTAACTAGGTATAATTAACTGTGCCAATCAAAATTCACCTCTACATAATTTGACATAAGATCGCAAATAAAAAACGCTAAAATATTAAGAGCAATCTATAAATAAATGGCTACAGATAACAATTATAATTCAACAACCGATAAAATTCTCCAGTTTAACAACAATAAAACAAGAAACCATAAACCAATACTAACTTAAGAGAATAAGCACTTAACTGAATGATAACTTAGGCATGTTGCATACCTACCTGACGTTTATCTGGATTTATAAAGGTAATATTAAAAAAAAAATGCGTTTTGGTTTGCACTTTGCTATCAAGTACGTGATTGTTATCTCTTGGAAGACTGCTTCGGAATTCAAATGAGTAGGTATTTACATTTACAAATTAAACATTTATGAGGTATTATAACCGGTTAACGCCTATGTAAACCTTTCTTTACGGTTTTTTTTTACCTTTAACCATGATTAACCGGTTTTAAGCAATAAAGGTCGGCAAAATGGGGTTTTGTTGTATACACCGTTAAGATGAGAATACAGATTTCGGTGATTCAAATAGAAATGCAATATATAAATAGACGAAGAAATATTTTACTAAGACATGACCACTTTACATGCGATTTTAGATAAGATTTTTGTTTCTAATAAATTTGCAGCGTTGGTCCTTGTCGAATAAACCGGTTAATTACAGTTTCCAATAACGCTCTTTAACGTTTTCACTTCGAACGAAATAACTTTTAAACAAAAGAAGAAGAACTTAGGTTTTCCTCTGTTCTGCTGCAAACTACTTTATGTAAGAATGCACTATTTTTGAAAATCAAAATCGCCAAAAAATCAAAATGTCATGTTGCTAATGTAAGGCTATTCGCTTATTATGTACGACACACCTTAATTCACTTACTCACGTGCAGGATTTATTTATAACCGATATTATATCAGCAAGTCAGTAAAAAATATAGATAACGCCCCACCGGAGTCATTAAACTGCACTTGACACCTGTCACATTATGAACAATAAAGATGTACTTAAATCATTACCGGCCGCCTGCGCCCGCGCCACCGCGCCGCCAGAAAACAATAACCGATGAATTTATCGCGATATGCTTAAATTGTAAACACCATAGGACATGGAAACAAGGAGTTATGCAGCGAAAGTGCGTGACCCGAGACGATTTAATTTGTTTGTGTGTTCAAGAAGCCAGTAAGAGTATAAAGTAAAGTAGGCAGAAATAAATTGTTCGATCAGAGACATTTTTATCGAGTGAATCTTAATTTACTGTATCAAAAGTGATGGACAACATTGCAGAGAAAATGCGCTATAATTTGTTACCTCACAATAGTACTTTATCTTATCTGTGTGATTTTAGTTGCCACTCTTTTATGCCGCTGCCCACCTGCACTAGGTACAACACTCCGTATTGCAGCCTTCCTTAATTTATGATGGTGTCGGTTTAAAAGGGCCTATTTACCATCCATGTACCAAAAAGAGACAAACATAGTGCGGCAAGGCGAGACAACCTCTTGTCAAAAGTGACCTATTAAGATGGCCCCAGTTTAGTTTAATCTTCGTGATTTCTATATCTCCTTGTTTTCACCATCTCAGTTCCACCAATGGCCGCATTTTCACCGTGTCCGGTAAACGCATGCACTTGACTCAATTAAAGTTCGACAACCGGTGTTCGGTGTCAACAGTGGACCGGAAAGATGTCGGTTACCTTCCAGGGTTCAGTTCAAGGTAACGCGATGCGTTCTACATATTGCATTCAGTTCTCGCTTTCGTTCGCACTCTCGTTTGTTGCCTCGTTTATTGCGGAAGATTATGTTGTTTATTACATGATTAACAGCTAGCTGGTGTTACTGGAGTGGGTAAAAAAGTTGATTTATCAATAACACTTCTAAATATTTGAAGTACGTTTTAGTATTATCATTATCAATCGACGATTCTGTAACCATGACAATCTATTTATCTTCTTCATAACGGAATATAGTTACAAGACTATTAATTTCTTCATCAAGAATATTCTAGAACTCGAATCCCATAACAATATGGACAACCTTCAAAAACAAAACAGTTCCTTAACCATATATTATTAGTCTGCCACCTCCTATCATATTATCCATCGAATTACAAACAATAAATCATTACAAACTATAGATTATTGATAAATCTATTCAGTTCCAAATCTGTCGAGACAAAAGGTATACATTAGAAGCAGATAGAAAAACCAATGCCACGTTTTATCTAAAGTTTTATTATACAGTTGATAGTTAAATTAATTTCAATGCGATTAAAAGTTTGGATCAAATGAACTGTCACGAGCTACATACAATTTTTATAAACGACTTTTCCAAAGGTTGACAAGCAAATAGACAGCATCTGAATGTAGGTCAGCATGGATGTGATGTAGTTATGAAGATATTTGACCAACCCTCATTTAGGAAAATTTAAAACGGGACCGGCAGGTGACTCTCATGCAGTATGTTTTCTGAACATTACTAAACTCTTATATGTCTTTTAAAACCCTGGTTGAAAAACACAGGCGTTGGTAAAAAGTTCCATTCTGTTAATCAAATTCTTTAGTTCAGGGCTTAGGAGGCGCATATGGATGTCAAAACTACTGAAGTTACCACTGGTTTGGAACACTCCTCCTTGTCTTAGAGTTGTATTGGCATATTTTAGCGAAAGTCATCATAAACTCATTACTGATAGGTGGCAGAACCGCATTCTCTCGGCAACGTATACTTGATACTACGAGAAAAAATACGTATAATAGTAAATTATGGACAAAACTGATTATATAAATAAATAATTAAGATCATAATAACAAAACAATAAAACCCAATACCATTTCCAATTACGGATAACTATAATAATTCGCAAACCAAAATTGGTCCGCCGATATCACCTATTACACCTAAATAAGACAAACTCATTTTTTATACTCGCAGACTATCTCGGAAGGAACTCCAAACAAATTGATCGAAGTACAACAATAAAATGAAATCATGGCAAAATATGAATCACCAAATATGGTGAGGTATGATCGACTAATGACACTGTAATCTTGATCGATCCAAGGCAATGTCAGCATGATCCGAGATGATCATAAATGGTGATAACTCGTGTTCCTGTCACACGCAAGGTTCCTTGTCATAAAGATCATAGTAAAGATACATGGCAAAGTCATGGTCGAGCCTTATGTGGGGTTGGTTCGTTTTAATGTAGCTTCGATCGGAGTTATTGTAGAGAGTTACAAGTATGATGTTTGACAGATGTGAAATTACGAAATACATAAGCAAACAGCCTGTTCTTTGTGATCCTGAGCCAATTGAGAGCGTCGAAACCTGAGAGAGACCTTAAGCTGATACACGTCAGGGTTATATACTAGCAATTCTAGTCAAAACCGTAAGCTGTCAGTCAGTTTAACTGGTGAAAAGCCGGTTGGTGTGGTTGGAAAGATACCTAATCTATCAAGCCACAGGTTCGATTTCCACTCAGGACAAACATTTGTGTGCATGAAGATGGCGGTTTGTCCGTATTAGTAGAAAAGTAGTATATTAAGTATATCAGTTATCTGGCTTCAATAGTACAACCTCTGCTTAGTTTGGGTTCAGATGGCCGTGTGTGAGGAATGTCCCAGAATATATTTTTATTTATTTATAACTGAAAAATTTCCACCAAAATCATGTCCATCCATCAACATTATAATGATCCTCAACACGTCACATTAAATACCAGTCTTCCGTATTTATACCCTTTAGGGTATATCAAAGTCGTAAATCTCACTCGATAGTGTGAATTTTTATTATGAGTCAGTGACCCCTGGGCGTGGAGCACTGGGCAGGCGACCTTGCGAGTCGCCAGCTCAACCTCGAGTGGCACGGGGCGGCGCGCTCCAGCCCTTATACGGCATATCTTGCGCCTGCACAGTGGATACTACACAAGTCATTGGTTACGACGCTTCCACGTCACGTGGTATATAATAGCATCTAAATTTTTCACAATGATTGTCATTGAGTAGGAAATCGTTTACGTTCTTTACTGGACCTTGGGCATTCTTACGAGATCTGGAATTTGCGACATATGATCGTTGACACCTTGTTATAAGTCATTAATTATTGTAATCTTGATAAATCTATGTCAGTATGAATAATTTTGCAAGCATGTAGCTATGTCACATCTGCAGATGAAATGCCAGATGAACTCCACAACCCACTTTATAAAGGGTATCTTTTCATCACTTTTTATCGAACCACTTCCTCCATACACAAATCTAGCCCAATTATCTAACCATCTTCGGCAGCATCACCACTTATCATAAGATTTTGGTTGTCAAAATATGATATGAATTGTACATCATTATCATTTTCAACTCAACCTTCAGCCTTTAGAAGGTAAATAGAAGATTCAGTGATGATAGCATCCAGGTCCTATTTGCTATAATTAAGCCTCATATAGGCTTTTATCCTTTACTAGCCTATCATCTTGCAATTTCACACGCGATCCTCAATTTTTCCACCTTGGGGAATGATTGAAATATCGTTTCTAGGTACATCCCTACGATATAAGAAGCTATCCTCTATGTTTCATGATTCTAAGAATAAAGATTTAGGCTATGCGTTGATTTTTCATTATCAATCAGTCAGTAGTTATTTTATATATATAGTAGAGCCTCACGGTTTCACTCACTATCGTTTATTGTATCCCCTTAGGGGTTGAATTTCTAAAATTCCTTGTCTACTTCATAAAGGGTCTGTGGAATTTGATAGCTTTCTGGGTCCATGGATTTGGGCTGCGAGTTGATGAGTCAATCAGTGAGTGAGTCAGGACATTTCTTTTTATAAGTTTGTAGTATATTATGTAGATGACCTTTTTACTTACAAGTAACTTTGTTCTTACATTTCAAACGTCTAACATTAATCAAATTAGTTATAACTTCCTGTTTATCAATAGTAATTATAGATTTTTTCATTGTCAAAGCTAAGTCGGAAGTGAGTTGCCAGCATGCGGTCATACTTGATTGATTTCTAGTCAAATTGGTAATTTATTAATACGTGCTTGTCGTTATATAAATAATAATAAATAGTAAATATCCTGTGACATTACTCACACACGGCCATCTGACCTCAAACTAAGCAGAGCTTGTGCTATGGAAGCCAGATAACTGATATACTACATTATACAACTTTTTTTCTAAATATAATTATACTGGGTGATTTTGTTATCACTGGCAATACTTGCAAGGATGGAAGTACTCATCAAAATGAACAACTTTTATTATGGGACTAACTGTGAAATCATGAAAAAATTATCAGCTGTTCCATACAAAAGTTCAATACCTACTTGACCAAAATGTATGAAGCAACCATATTATTTTACGCGATATCAGAGTTAGCCCTATAATAAAAGTTGTTCACATTGATGAGTACTTCCACCCCTACAAGTATTGCCAGTGATAACAAAACCACCCTGTATTTATATAAATAATTGCACCCAGACTCAGGATAAATAGACTTATTCATGCACATAAAAGTCTTTCCTGAATGGGAATCGAACCCACGACCTGTACCGTGATAGACAGGGTATCTCTCTCTTTATCGTACACCGAATTACCCAAGGCAGAAATAAAGTTCTTACTTGGAGCACATACGAAACTTTCGTCAAGAGTACCTACTTAAGATTATTCAAAAAAATCGTTCGTAACAGTAATTTAAACGAAATCATGTTTAAATTACTGTGAGTAAAAAAAAAAGAAGACAAAAATATCTGCGATGGCCGGGAATCGAACCCGGATCAACTGCTTGGAAGGCAACTATGCTGACCATTACACCACCATCGCAGTTAATGTACTGGTCGAAATAACGCTTCAAATGTTACGTTTAGGTCATCACGTTTTGCAACTATTGATGTAAAAAAATTATAACACCTTTTATAACTTTGTAGCTAAATGAGTTTTAAATTAATATAATTTAGCATGCAAGTCATGTTATGGAAGTGTTAGAATAAATAATTATTTATGTAAATTAATCTAATAACATACAATTTATTGAAATAAAATACCAGAGGTAGCACGATTATAGTATGAAGGTGATATATCATGAAAGAAAGAGACGGCAAATGAATTATCTATTAATTTACATTGATTAAAATCTATAAACAGCATAATCGAGATATAAAAATAATGCTCGGGGAAGTGGCAAATGTGACTTATCTACAATTTGTTTGTATGGCAGTTGGCATTCAGACTATATATAATGTAGTTTGGTAAATAAATGAATACTACCTTTTGAAAGGTTAAAAATAATTTAATTATATTAAAATGATTTTAATATACAATGTAATATAATTTAATATAATTAGCATTCATGTAGATATATTTGTTTATACATCAATGTGTTAAAAATATTATAAAAGATGTAAGTAAGTAACAGAGATAGAAAATTGAACCGTATTGAACCACCGAATGGAATAAATTAAATACGGCCATTAAAAAGACAGTTATAACTAAACTAACTTCTGCCCCACGGTTTTACCCGCGTTGCCGGTTAAAAAAAGTAACCTAATTTTACTCCCCGGCCCAGAAACTATGTAAAAAAGCACATCTCTGTCTCGCTCTGTTTCTAAGTTATTTTCAAAACTGTACAAATCTTAGACAAAACTCTTAAAACATATCTAATATCTATTGTTTGTTTGGTTGAACGCGCTAATCTCAGGAACTACTGGTTCGAATAGAAAAAATATTTTAGTGTTGGATAGTCCATTTATCGACAAAGGCTATAGGTTATTTTTTTATCCAGGGAAAACATAAGATCCCTCGGGAACGCAGGTGAAACTATTTCTTGTCTTCTACAAAATCAGAAACCTTCAAATTACTTTTATATACCAACTTTATACATTGATTAATACTAACGAGTCTATCTTTCACATAGTTTATGCAATTATTATGCGCCCGCGCAGCAGTTTTGTTGTCGCGCGCAATTGCTTTGTAGATCGCCGCCGGTGGATCGTGATTGTGATTTAGCGAGTGGCCATGACTCGGAGATCTTTAGGACATAGGTATTAGGTGTCCCAAGAGAGGTTAAGTTAGTGTTTGTAGGTTTGAAAGGTTTCTCGGGTATTGTGTAATTTGGTTTTTGGTTCTAATTAAAATTTGTTAGAAGAAAAAACGTATCGATCCCACAAAAATGAGGTTAACGATAATTATTTAGGTATTTATTTTAATAAACATCTACAGAAACGAAAAAAGCAGAAATCTATACAAATAAATATTTAAGTGTCTGTTTGTAATGTCAAAATAACAGTTTTTTACTGTACTTATAACAAAATACCTTTTTTTGTCTGTTTGTTCCAACTAACCTCCGAAACGGCTGTACCGATTTTGACGGGACTTTCACTGGCAGATAGCTGATGTTATAAGGAGTAACTGAGGCTACTTTTAATCGTTATAGGCAATTTTTTATACCGGAAACACGGTTGACTAAGCGGGGAACAGCTAGTTCTTAAAAAGATGGCTTCCAAAGCAGTATTTTAGTTAAGATATGTCTTATCTTAATTTTAATATACTGGGTGATTTGGTTATCACTGGCAATACTTGCAAGGGTAGAAGTACTCATCAAAATGAACAACTTTTATTATGGGACTAACTGTGAAATCATGAAAAAATTATCAGCTGTTCCATATAAAAGTTCAATACCTACTCGACCAAAATGTATGAAGCAACCATATTATTTTACGCGATATCAGAGTTAGCCCTATAATAAAAGTTGTTCACATTGATGAGTACTTCCACCCCTGCAAGTATTGCCAGTGATAACCAAATCACCCTGTATATCCTATCTATTCTAATAATCCATGGTCACAACAACCCCGGGGCAACAACTATGTGTCCAGTACGAGCGGTGTATAAACCCCGACCTGCTGTAATTGGCAACGCGCGACCCACGACCGGTCCGTGACCGGGCCGTTCTCGCATCTTAGATGGCCCTTTTGTTTACCACACTAACCTAGGGCTGCAATGTTCAGGTTTTATGTACTTCTAGTATGTAGGGTTGAACGGAATATGTGTCTTATTTGTTTCATGGTTTTTAATACTAGCTGTTCCCTGCGGTTTCACCCGCATTCCCGGGATAAAAAGTAGACTTTAACCTTCCTCAAGAATTGCGCAACCAAATTCAAAAATATGTTTTCAAAGCGGCTAATAGGTCCAGATATGAGCCTTTAAAAAAACAAACAAAAACACTTCTTTACTATATTAGTACTATAGATAGATAATCACTGTTTTAGGGTTCCGTACCCAAAGGGTAAAACGGGACCCTATTACTAAGACTACTGCTGTCCGTCCGTCCGTCTGTCACCAAGCTGTATCTCATGAACCGTGATAGTTAGACAGTTGAAATTTTCACAGATGATGTATTTCTGTTGCCGTTATAACAACAAATACTAAAAAACAGAATAAAATAAATATTTAAGGGGGCTCCCATACAACAGACATGATTTTTTTGCCGTTTTTTATAGATAATGGTACGGAACCCTTAGTGCGCGAGTCCGACTGGCACTTGGCCGTTTTTTTAAATACATTTTTGTTCAATTTCCTACGTCGTCTGTTTTGTTTTTAATTTATAAATGCTGTTGATGTATCTATTTTTTATGGTACAGGCATTCTTGATATAGATCGTTCTTAAGGCGATGCCCTGAAGATTTTGGTTGCAAGGATTCCGATTTTTCTCAACACAATCTGTATTGTCAAGCGAACGAACTGAAACTTATTGTAAGAATTTATCATGTCTTTGACTTTATTTCGTACGTTGCATAACACGATTGGTTAACTTTTATAACACAAAATAATTAATCAAAAAGACCTCTTTAAAATAAGAGATTCCAATTTTACCGGCATTGAGGATCGATTTGAGGTTCCAAAATTTCTACATATATTAATTGAAACTGATACTATAAATTGTACTTAGGTTTTATGAAATATATTTGTAGTTTTTAAATTAAACAATAAAAACCATTTTGTCGCATACGCCCGTTCCGTTTACGCGGGTTTTCTATGAGAGGTCGCTATAGTAGGGAGCGGGACGCAGCACGTTGAATTTCAGATTTTTAAGCTTAACGTGGCGTCACCTTAAACTTTTCTTGCCTAATTTTGTATACCACCTTTAACTTGAAAGTCTGTCCCTACCGGTGTGTTCCGAAATGAGCCAGTTCATTTCTTGGATTTACCTTGTAACGGGTTTTACATCTAGTTGAATTGAGATTACATTATCAAAATACTGAATCAAACGCAACATAGGTCATTGAACTAATAAAAGGTTCATTAATTTTAAGACATTATTCATAAATATTTACAACAAGATAACCAACAAAATTATAGTAACTGTCGGGAAATTTGTCACATAGCCATGTATAAACATTCCATTATGTTTGTTTTAAATTTATATTAGTGGACGCCCACTTCTTATCTAGATCTATTATTCTGTTTTATCAGTTTTGCAATCGATCCTAGGTTTCTTTAGGCGCCTAAAAGTTACCATAGACATTTTTTTTTTATGTATGTTGACATGCCTTTGGCGTGGAAGATAGCCACTGGTCGTAGTTTAAAATAAATTAAATTTAAACGTATTCTAGAATAGGTACATATAATGCACATTTCCACCACCACAGCGGGACTATAGGTAGATTAATTTAGAAGGTATTCTAGTACTTAAGGATTATTTGTCAATTTTAAAACGGTAGCAACTAGGTTCAAGTATTTAGAGCTGGGCTGTAAGGTCTCGTTGTGATATTTCAGCTGATATTGGTGGTGATAAGAGCTTATAGTATACTTTGTAGTACCCACCTGACTGGTTACCACGCTCAAGTTGAAAATCTGTCGCCAAACACCTTAGTGTGTTCCGGCAGCTGCACTTGAGAGCCAGATCCTTCAAGGCTTTGTGTGCTTACCACCTTCGGCCACATCATCACATACCATACTGAAATTGTGGTCAAACACAAGCCTATACAAAGTAAAAAAAGAAACAAGCAATTTCGATGAAACTCTAAATATGTAAGAGCTTTCGTATTTATGCAGTTTTTTTGCGTATTTCTGTGAGTAGTTCTCGAAGCAAAGATTTTCCAGTTTTTATTTGCAAATTTTGTTATAGGTACAGGATGATTTTCAAATGGTATGTTATCCCGAATGGGATTGTTGGGGACATCATTTTGAACAACTTTCACTATGGGACCAACTTGATCAGAGCATCTTTATTTTTCTCATCTCTGTACATTTCGGGCCGAGCGCTCAGCTGATTTGTATGGTGGAGTGAAAGATAAAGTTGCTCTGATCAAGTCGGTCCCATACGGAAAGTTGTTCAAAATGATATCCCCAACAATCCCTTTTCGGGATAACATACCATATAAAAATCACTCTGTAGCTAAAATCATATTGAAATTTTCTTCATATTCATCCCTTTAACCATGTACCTACAGTCTACACCTTATATCTGTACACCTAAATATCTATACCTAACATAATATTAATTTTAATTGATCTATTTACTATAAGATCCAGTTCAATATACTTTCGCCCACTCCCTCAATATAATTTAGTTAAGCTCAACAGATTTTGCGTAATTTTCGCCTGCCTGTCTAGCGTGCCCACTTTATAATCTAGACCCAGACGTTCATTACAGGCGTACATTATTCTGCCTAGGAAAAACCGGGTAGGTACTTGCATTAAATTACTTTATCGATACCGTTGAGTAATAACTAAGTATCGAAAAGCATGCAACTAGGTAAGGTTGTGGTGTGGGTGAGAGCGGAGAGGGTAGCGGAGCGGGTAGCAGCGTGATTTTCTAATGTTGTATGTATACATGGTGTGATTTTGCTTTCAAGGAATATATTAGCCCCCGTTAATATGGTGTGGCGTTCCATGTCAGATTTGTAGAAACTGTGATTTATTTTTATCTTCCGAATTGTACGTTAGAGTCAGACTATTCATAGGTCCTTATGAATGCCTATTTGAATAAAAATATTTTTACCCGACTGCGCGACGCAAAGGAAGGTAATCCATTTCATATAATTATTGATCCTCACAGGGCTAAACATAGATTGAATAATAATAAATACCTCCACTATCCTTTCACAAATATCTCGTGCAAAAAAACAGTAGGTAATCTACATAATGTAATTTTGTAAAATGTAGGTAAAGTATTTTGCAAAAAACAAAGCATCCCATAAGTCCTAATAAAGCTCCTCGGATAACTCGCTGTCAAACGCACTGCACCCTTACCCCACAACAATCCTTGACCGCGCGTCCCAGTTGGTCGAGTGTGACAGACAGACAGACAAAAGGAGGAAGTGTTATGTCGTTTGCGTCACTTCACCAGCCACTTGTCACTTCGGCTTCGTCACACTTAAGTCACAAAGTGCTAATGATAAGCGTAATACTTACTAATATTGCATTACTAGTTTTCGCCCCGCGGTTTCACCCGCGTTCCCAAGGATCTTATGTTTTCCCGGAATAAAAAGCGTATGTGCCATTCCAGACTATAATTTATCTATGTGCCAAATTTCATCCAGATCCGTTCAGCCGTTCTGGCGTGATTGAGTAACAAACATCCAT
This sequence comes from Tetheella fluctuosa, assembly GCA_951216915.1. Classification (NCBI taxonomy): domain Eukaryota; kingdom Metazoa; phylum Arthropoda; class Insecta; order Lepidoptera; family Drepanidae; genus Tetheella; species Tetheella fluctuosa. The sequence goes on along the minus strand of OX578233.1, from coordinate 9,899,845 downwards.
CCAAACTTTCACTATATTGCATTGCATTATAATATAAAGTCACTTTTCTTGTTATTTTTTATGTTTATGATTATTTTATTCCTTTGAAAATTGTTTTAAATATTTGAAGGAAAAATGACAACATAATTAAAGGTGCCGAGTTTCTTACCGAATCGAGCAGTCGGCCAACGGACACGTCTAGACAGAGCAATCGTGCGGGGCTTGCGGGGTGAGAAAGGGGCGGTAGCGAGCCCAAGCTGCCATACACTCGCCTATACAAAGCAGCATTTCGCGTGACTTCAAACGCGATGGACCACTGTATGTTTTTTACCCTGTGGTTAGAGTCAGACTATTCATAAGTGCTTGTGAAGGCCTATTTGAATAAAAAAATATATATAATAGAGAACCTTCCTTTTTTTGAAGTTGGTTAAAAATTTCATTTTCCATTCTCATTGAGTGGATCACGTTAATACATCGTGTTTGATAACAAATCAATTATTTATAATATTTTCTCATTGCGATTCAATCTAATAAATATTCCTTATCAACTACTCCTAAGTATTAGCCTCCAAACAATAATAAAATAAATAAATATTCTGGGACATTATTCCTCACACACGGCCATCTGACCCCAAACTAAGCAGAGCATGTACTATGGAAGCCAGATAACTGATATACTACATATTATACTGCTTTTCTTTTGTAAATACATACATTTATAGATAATTACACCCAGACATAGGACAAACAGACATGTTCATGCACACAATGACATGTAACTGTAAATATTAAAAAGTCATATAAGGCTCTTTCAAAGAATTCACACAAATAATCGATTATAGTGTGGTGCTGCTTGGTTATCGATAAATAATATTAACTATGAATAAAATTTAAAACATTTTTCTATTATAAAATTACTTATTTTTGTTCAGCCAAATTTTACCTATAAAACCCACCTCTCTGGCTGAATTCCGGCACTTGAGAGCTAGTTCACTTGTAGACTTTATGTGCTTCATCATTACTTGTGTAAATAATAAGATAAGCTTACTAAATCATAAATATTCTACTAATATAATAAATATGAAACATTGTTTGTTTAGACATTTGTAACTCAATCACGTCACAGGATGGAAGCTGCAATCAGCACAAAGATCGGTAAAAGTCAATCAGACCCGTCCATAGTTCTGACGGTATCGATAAATTTATCAATCGATATGTGACAGCACTAGTAGGGCGATACGATAGGTTCGAGTGGGCGAGCTAACTGTTACCCCACATGTCTGTCCGAGTGTCACCTACCTATCGAAACAAAAGGCAATGTACTACTTTTGTTACAACTTTTGCAACGGGAATTTATTGAAAAAACTTAAGTTGGACTGTTTATTTTTATTTGTTTTATAGCGTGTAACTTAAGTAATTTTCTCATTTTCGTTGCATAAATCTAAATATAAGTTTTCTTAACAATAAAGTTGGACTGTAATTTCCTTTTTAAACTTAAAAACTTATGTTATCTGATAGAAATATACATAACGTGATCATAATTAAATTATTATAATTTAACCGCTAAACCGATCGCAATGAAATTTGGTGCGCAGCTTATGGTACAGGGAGGGACGTAGGCTACATTTTTTCTCGGGTACGCGATTGAAACCGCGGGGTACAGCTAGATGTTAATGTTATAAATACAAAAGTAACTGTCTGTCTGTTACCTTTAATGAAATTTGGTACTCAGATAGACTATGGTACGGAGAAGGACATGGGATTAGCGTATAACGTCACCTACCTGTTTGTTTACGGAACTAGGTTTATAGTAATCAATTTGTTGCACAGAGTAGCGACAACTCGTGCGACAGAAGATGTGAGGTCAATCGAGACAATAAGTCTATTAATTATAGCCAAATACAACGTGTTTACAATCGCGGGAGGTGCGCGAGCGCAGAAAACGGGTCGTATGACTCATGCGTGTGCTCGAACTGTGCGAATAAAATGTATTGCTTGGAAATTATTGATTTAGATTAAGATCTACGCTCCATTGTTTTTTTTTCAGTCTTTAATGAGTTGGATTTACTATAATTGTTATAGTTTATTGACTGTAAATCAGAGAATGGAAATTTATACACGTACATTACTTATATTAGGTACGTGACGTTATCAAAAAAAAAAACCGGCCAAGTGCGAGTCGGACTCGCGCACCGAGGGTTCCATACAAACTTCGTCCATCGTTCGTCCATCACGGGAAATGCACAATTTTATTTATTTATTGTATTTGAGGTTGGTGCCAATTAAGCTAGACCTCTAAATTATATGAGCGCCGATACAACTCAGAGGTCTTTATTAATTGGCGTAACTATGTATGTATGGGGACACCTTTAATTTTCAACATTTTTATATTTTAGAATTTTTCCTTTATTTCTGCTGTAAGACCTTGCTTTTTGCCATTTTTTTTTATATTTGAGTTGATTGCATGAGAGGTAAATTGCGGTTTACGATTTATGACGTATTAAAAAAAAACTGCTCACTAGATCTCGTTCAAACCAATTTTCGGTGGAAGTTTGCATGGTAATGTACATCATATATTTTTTTTAGTTTTATCATTCTCTTATTTTAGAAGTTACAGGGGGGGGGGACCAACATTTTACCACTTTGGAAGTGTCTCTCGCGCAAACTATTCAGTTTAGAAAAAAATGATGTTAGAAACCTCGATATCATTTTTGAAGACCTATCCATAAATACCACACACATATGGGTTTGACGAAAAAAAAAAATTTTGAGTTTCAGTTCTAAGTATGGGGAACCCCCAAATTTTATTGTTTTTTTTCTTTTTTTGTGTAAAAATCTTGATGCGGTTCACAGAATACATCTACTTACCAAGTTTCGACAGTATAGCTCTTATAGTTTCGGAAAAAAGTGACTGTGACATACGGACGGACAGACAGACATGACGAATCTATAAGGGTTCCGATTTTTGCCATTTGGCTACGGAACCCTAAAAATGGCTGTAATAGAAAATACCTCAGAATCAGAAATAATTTATTGCATTGCATTCTGATTCTGAGAAAATATTTGAGAAATCTACCAACCTTAAGTCAAGCTTGAGTAAAAATTAAAATAATTTATTTTGGAACCTAAACCTAAGGCATAAGCTTAATTTTCGATTTACAACATCTATTCTTGAGACTTAAGTTTTCATTTTCGTTCTATAAAGACTTCTTAAAGTCTATAAAAATCAAGCTGTGGAAGAAGCACAGTAAGAGGAGTCTCATATCAAAGCAATAATATCTATTAAATTACAGAACGCCACAGGTCGTGGGTTCGATTCCCACTCGGGACAGACATTTGTGTGCATGAACATGTACTGTTTGTCCTGAGTCTGGGTGTATCATGTATATATGTATGTATTTACAAAAAAAGTACTATATGTAGTATATCAGTTATCTGGCTTCCATAGTACAAGCTCTGCTTAGTTTGGGGTCAGATGGCCGTGTGTGAGGAACAATGTCCCAGAATATTTATATTATATTATATTTAATCACCAAAACCCCTATCAGTTTTAGAATGAATTCTTATCACATAATTTTAGTTAATTAGATTAAAAACCAGCCAAGTGCGAGTCGGACTCGCGCACGAAGGATTCCGTAAAAACGGCAAAAAAATCACGTTTGTTGTATCGGAGCCCCCTTAAAAATTTATTTTATTCTGTTTTTTCGTATTTGTTGTTATAGCGGCAACAGAAATACATCATCTGTGAAAATTTCAACTGTCTAACTATCACGGTTCATGAGATACAGCCTGGTGATAGACGGACGGACAGCGGAGTCTTAGTAATAGGGTCCCGTTTTACCCTTTGGGTACGGAACCCAAAAAACGGTACAATAAATCTTAATGACCTGCCCAACCTCTGTAATACACTCAACAAAGCCTCTATATAAAGCCTTATGTTCATTGAAAGTGACAAAAGTCACGTGAAATTGTATTGTATTGGTTTTTGTCACGACATCTGATATGGAGAACAGAAATAATGAGAGAACTTTTTTTGGGAGTAAAATATTTTTAAATAAGTATTAACTTACCGTTTCCCTTGCTTACATAAATTAACACAATGCCACTGTAACTGGTAACTTACCTGAAACAATAATAAAATGTTATTATTAAAAATAAATACACCAATGTCTATAAAAATATGTTACAGTAGTGCATAACGCCTCTTGGCAATTAAACTATATAAAAACGTAATCTATACATATAATAAAACAGTAGAGTCCGGTGTGTCTGTACATTGAAGAAAAGTAATAGAACAGTAATCAGCGATTTTTTAAATTCTTTTTTGTCTGTTTCTTCCCGCACATCTCTGGATCCAATTAATGGAATTTCATATAGTTTTCACAGATAGACCGAGAATAACAGAAAACTATCGTCGCACTGGTACTATTTTATTTAATCTTGCATTTGTCGCCAATTATTTTGCCTACCCATATAAATAAATAAATATTCTGGGACATTATTCCTCACACACGGCTATCTGACCCCAAACTAAGCAGAGCTTGTACTATGGAAGCCAGATAACTGAAATACTACATATACTACTTTTCTTTTGTAAATACATACATATATAGATAATTACACCCAGACTCAGGACAAACAGACATGTTCATGCACACAAATGTTAATCCATTCACCTAATTATATTATAACGATTGTAAATTCAATCCATTAAATGCGTTGATATATCAACAGTCAGTCAGTTTACCATTTATATGATTTTTAATGTTCAGTATCTAGCTATGGACCTAGAAAAAAAGGCAGACAGATGGCCGCTAAGAAACTATTGAAGCACTAAAATGACGGCGATGTAACTGTGTGTGTGTGGTTCGGAGCGTAATGGCGGGCGGCCGGCTTAGTGTGGTGTGAATGTGTGCGTGCCGGACGTGTATGGATTTAAGCGAGCTGGCTTACTGTGGGTGCTTCAGTAATTGTTTTATGAGATGGCGTCCGCATTTTTTTCTAGGTTCATGTATCTAGCAACATTTTAAATATGATATCCTGTCAAAGTCAAAGCCATTTGTTCAGTTTAATACACATTAGAAACACACTAATGAAAGTCAAAGCTACTGATGTCGCCATGTTCGAAATTCGGCCTTCAACTGAGAAGAGCCAGCAAGAAACTGTGTCATGACCTGGATTTAATTCCCGGGTAAGGTGCGTTGACTTTTCCTTGTTTAGTAATGATCTTTTGCAGCCCAGAATTCATTTTGAGAAGACGACAATACTAGCGGGAATAATAAAAAAGAAAAATGTAACAATGTAACTAAAAGCATGTAATTTAGTTTTAAGCTGTGCGAGACCAAAAAGGCACCTATGTCAGCTTATGCTGCAGTGTGGGATGCTGCAGCGCTGGTTTTCAGATAGCGACAAAAGTAAGGCCACAGACAATTGCGGAATAGAATAAAAATATTATCAACAACTGTAAAACTGTAGTGTGTATGTATGCAGTATGTATATGTTCGTAATGAAAGCTATTTATTACTTTGTGTCTACATTAAATACAATGCCTATACATACACACTACAAGACATTACCGTGACTGATTGAATGACTGACAGACAAACTTAAACCAGTGGAAATGCACTTGAAATTTTAAGGAAATATTCCTTTAACCCCTAAGCGGGTGAAATAAGGGAGGCAGTTGAAACCGTGGGGCGGAAAGTTAGTAGAAATAATAAGATATTTATTTTAATTCTTTTAAATAATTAATAGGCGTAATTTTTTTTGTATAAATTAAGTAGGGTAAAATAAACAAAAACTGTCCTCTAAAGATGCTGAAACAATGTGCTCGCATCGAAGCGTATTAACCCATTAGAGCATAACGTCCGATAAATCGAACTTAAATAAAATATTTTTTTTTGTGGTTATTCATTTATTTTTTCTAAGTTTATCATTTTAGGGTAGTAGTTAAACATATTTACTCAAATGGCAACACTGCTAGTAATATAAGAATGAACCCAATTGTTCGTCAGCTGTCAGTTTCCAAAATGGCGGCACGCGGTCAAAGTTTTTCGCGGCGAAGGTAAGAGTTTATTTTTTGTATTATAATATTATGTTTGCGATTATGTATAAAAATATGATATTTTTATTGCTAAACTATTAGACTATTTATATATAGCATTGTTTTAGCGAGACCACTGATATTTTGAATGCTACGCTTGTGAATTTTGTACTGTCCGATTTATCGCACGCTATGCACTGCGGGTACTGCATGTGGTGTTTGTTGAATTGTTACAGCTTGCACGTGCATGAAATTTTGTCTGCTTTGGAGTGCGAGGATAATGACAATTATTCAGAAAATATAATTTATGTTGAACCCCCAATCGAGGATTCGAATCAAGTCACTGATGAAGATAGTGACAAGTCTGATGAGGAGCATGGTGCAAACCTGAATCACTTAGGTCGAACATTACTTCAAACTGGCTGCGAATTCCGACGTTTACGAGGCAATGGCGATGTTTCTACTCCATCAACATCTACAGGCCTCGGTTCAAATAGACAACCTTTTTTGAATATTTTGTCATCAAGTAGCGATAGTGAAGACGACGAACCCCTTTCTACTTTTTTTTCTCGTAACAAGCCGTCAAATTCTGCTCCCCCAGCTAAAAAGAAAAAAACTACACGGTGGAAAAAAGAGGAACCCACTTTTACTTGTACTGAATTTCGTCCACAGCCAGCATCAGATGAAAGTAAAAGGTGTAAAGATCCTTTGGAATACTTCAAACTATTTTTTCACAAACATCTTGTCAAGCATATTGTCAACCAAACAAATCTTTATGCTTTGCAGAAAAATAAACCTCTGATGGTAACTGAAGACGAAATCTATGTAATATTAGGAGCGATGCTGTTATCAGGGTATGTCAAGTTACCAAATAAAAGATTGTATTTTTGTAAACATAATGATGTCCCTAAAATTCTACAAGATAATATTAGATGCAATCGGTTTGAATTGATTCTTCAACATGTGCATTTGAACGACAACAGTGAGCTCGGTGTTTCATCTGATAGACTGTACAAATTACGTCCTCTTCTTGAAAGCCTCGGCGAATCTTTTCAACAGCATTATGGATTGGACGAATGCTATAGTATTGATGAAAGTATGATCCCGTATTACGGAAAACACTACGCTAAACAGTTTATACGAGGAAAGCCGATTAGGTTTGGATTCAAAAACTGGGCAATGTGTACAAGTACTGGATACATGATAGCGTTTAGTTTATACACAGGAAAAAAAGAGAGTGCAGAAAAAAAAGAGTTTGGACTAGGTGGTGACGTAGTTCTTAGCCTTATTACATTGAGTAAACTTCCACCTAATAATGGTGTAAAATTGTTTTTTGACAATTATTTTACATCTTTGAGCCTGATGAGACACCTGAAGGAGCTCGGATATTATGCTACAGGAACTTTACGAGCTAATCGCACCGAGAACTGTACGATAAAAGATGTAAAACAATTCAAGAAGGAGGAGCGTGGTCACTACGATTACCGACTAGGTGATGATGTCTTTTTGTGCCGGTGGAACGACAACAATGTTGTCACAGTGGCCACTAACTTCCAAAATTTTGAAATGACAACCGCAACTCGCTGGTCTCACGAGAAAAAAGCAAAAGTGTTAGTCCCTCAACCATCCCTTATTTCAAATTACAATAAGAATATGGGTGGAGTAGACAAATGCGATCAGGCTGTGGCAAATTTACGTACTCGGATGCGTATAAAGAAGTGGTGGTGGCCTATATTTGCATATCTAGTAGACGTCTCAGTAGTAAACGCATGGTTACTAGCTCGAAAGAATGGCTGCACAAAAGACACTGAATCCTTGTTCGTTTTTAGACGCTTTATAGCAAGAAGCTTACTTTCTATACATGGGACTCCGCCACATCAAGGACGCAAGCCAGCAAAACCATTGTCTACAATGAGATACGATGGCAGAGATCATTGGCTTATCCCAATAAATACGGAAAGGCGGTGTGCAAACCAATGTGGAGGAAAAAGTAAATTTCAATGTCAGAAATGTGATGTAGGCCTTCACCCGAAATGCCACATGGCATATCATGTCATAGATTAAAATATGTATATATTTTCTTTTTTGATTTTTGATTTTTATAATACATTTTGTCACAAAACTCGTATTTTTATTTGAACTTATTTTTAATATCAAATGTGTCCGCCATGCATAGCGTCCGATTTATCGGACGGGCTATAAGATCAGAGCTATCATATAAAAAAAAAAAAAACTGTCATTACATCATCAAAGGCACTCTAAATGATCGTATATTATAGTCATCATAATGAAAAAGGCGTAAATAAACTTTATGCACTAATGGGTTAAAACTTGCTTATACCATAATGAGCGTTAATTTGACATTCAAAAACATAACAGAGTTGCATTATTGTATTTAAACAGTTGCATATATAAAAAGAAAATTCGTTTGTTATTTTCAATGCCATGTAAATAAAAAGGAATAACAGTTATTTTATTTTTCATTTTAATGTGTGGCATTTAAAAGTATTACCGGCCTATAAAAAATAGTCGTAAATACTTGGTAAGGTACTTGTAGTACCAACCTTGCCGGCTAAAAAAAAGAACCTATCGCCAAGCACCTATCAATATGTTCCAGCAGCTGTGATTGAGAGTCCATTCTTTTCTAGATTTCCAAAAACAGTGTTGGCCCAGTAGTGAACGAATAACCTTATAATCAAAGGAGTGCAGGATCTCTCGCAAAATCGTACTTCTGAGATTTAAACGTGCCAACGTGTGGTCAAGTCATTATATACGCTTAATACCCTTCGCCGTTAAGGGTAGTTTGTGAGCCTCCAATGAGATCTTATGAGCCGCTCCAAGACATGACCATTAACATGAATGAAGAAGCAAATATACGACAGAATAAAAAGAGATAAAACAAAATAACATGTTCATAGCAGGCGATAACGAAGGTCGCCCAGCGTGTGGGCGGGGGCGCTGGTCACGCCGCGACGCAGGCGCAGGCGCGTGGGAGATGTGTTGCAACCTTACTGATACAGTTTAGCTACCTACTTGTAAGTTCACCATAATCTAGGAGAGATCATGTGAAAAAATTATACATAGAGATAGAACCAGAAAATGGAAAGTCCACGTTTAATTAAAAAAGGCGCTATGAATGTTGGTAATAAATCTTTCATCAGTCAAGTTAGGGATGCATCACTCACCAGTTATTGAATAGTTGTTTCCACTCTTCTAGTTAATTAGATTTAATATTTATCAACCAAAAGCAATGTAATAATAAGGTCTTAAATATGTAACGCACAGTAAATAAAAATTAAGACCTGCATCTTAATGAAGTAGTATCGTGAGATACAAGAACGCTTACAAATTGTGGTTACCCTATTCATACCTCGCGACTGGCGCCCAGTTCTAGCAGATAATTGCCAAAGATTATCACATAGAAATTGATATTAAACAACCACTCATTTACCGAGATAACGTTTTATTACTGCGAAAACAATAATTATGGTGATCGACAACTAACCATAGATGGCGCTCTATTAGATTGTAGATAATAAGGTGCATTAGTGGTTATCTAAATCGCATTATCAAAGTTTTCAACGTTTGATAGTCATTTAATGAACGTGAAGTCTTTTATTTTTACCTTCTAGTTCTAGATACTTAGAAATTGGTTAGATCTAACTGATTACCTTATATATAAGATAATATTTATGTATAAGTGCGTAAATTTCTAAAAATAAACCATATTTCTAAATATATAAGCTGGATTACTTGGAATTATGCATTTTGTATCATTATTTTTTAAATAGGCATGATAACTGGAAATCAGCAACTTTTTATAAAATGTCAAAACGATATTACATAATGAAGTTTTGCATTGTGACGTCACAAATTGTACAATATCAAACGATCTACTCTTTATGGTTTGATTGGTAATTAAAAATCATAAAAAGTATGAATTCGACAGTTTATTCACCGTTTCCGTGTATTTTTAAATGTTTTAGACAATGGTTAGTGTTTGATAATTTATTTTGAATACAGGCAACATAAAGAAAATACGTTCGTACGATTTAGTATTATTATTTTTTAATTGCATAAACATTTTAATATCAAACGATCTTGTAGTTTAATAATGTTACCTAATGATATTCTCACAGACACAACCTAAGTTTAATAAGTAAAAGCCCTTTATAATGGGCAGGTCAACAACAGTGCCCTTTACCCTGCGCGGGGACGACGCTACGCTGCAAATTGCCAGCTCACGAATAGTCACGAATCACGATAATGCAGTTTATATAATAAATAATCGTCGGGTTATTATAATTGTTTATGGTTTGCTAGAAAATATTAGTAATTGAGATTTCACAGAGATCTGAAGATTTTTTGAAAAATAAAACTGAACTAAATAAACTGAAATCATTGACTTATTTTTATTATTATTAGTTCAGAAACGATTTTTAAATACCTATATGTAGAAAAAATAAAGAAGTTCAATAGGAACGTAAAAACTATAGATTTTAAGTATTTAAGAAAGTTTAGCTAAATTATTACATACTTATATTACACCTTTATTTAAGTACCTTAAGTAAATAATGTATGTATAAGCTAGTCTTGTTTATCCTGCTACTAACAAATATCATAAGTGTGAAATTTTGTGAAGTGAAAGAATCGTCTTTCACGCAAAAACTACTGAATGGTTTTGAATGAAATTTGGCACACAGATAGAATATATTCTAGATTAACATATAGGATACATTTAATTCCGGGTAAACATAAGATATCCCTTAGGATGAAACCGCGAGGTGGAAGCTATAACAAATATTTATCTAATCATTTAACTAGAACTAATTTTAGCTTATATGTCACTTTCCTTTCACATCACGAACTAATGTGAATATTTGTAAAAAAAAAACACGTAAAATAATTAAACTTTCTATTACGTGCAAGTTTTTTAAGTTGTTTTCATGTAGATGTACCTAAACGTGGGGCGCCATGTTTTATGTCCAATTAGTGATGCTACACGAATAGACGATCAATTTTCAGAAGATTTCGTTATTTACTGTAGATGGCTTTTAAGTGATGTAAAGTTAACATTTTGAAATGACTTAAAAGTTTCACACAAAAGAAAAAATAGTTTTTTTTTTCTTTAGGTATTAGTCTCAAAGCTATAAAATATCTATAATTTATATTAATTGCCTGTTAAATTAATCATGAGAAAACCGAAACATCGATCATTTTTTTTAAATTCCTATTAAATATCGCACAAACTTTCATTCAAATTCAAAACTCGTTGAAAACAAGCTCAATCATTACAATTTACAATTAAAAACCGCACAATTAGCGTCCGGCGAAAGTGAATACGCGTGGTAACTAGTGAATCGATTGTAAAGCATCGATTCGATTCGATACGCCTCATTGTATACGATTATAAATCCGCATCGAGATGAGTCAATGGCCATGAAAGTAATGCTCGAGGCGATTATGAATTAAAATCGTTAATACGGTCAAGTGCGAGTCGAGACAAACATTTTTAATGTGGGAGCTGGTAGGTCTATTCATAATTTAGAAATGAAACTTATAAACTTTCGTTTTAAATATGGAATATTATGTTTTTTTTTAATTGTTTTGTGTAACAGAACGACGTTTGAGTTCAAACCGCCGAATATGCTCATGAAATGGAAATGTTTTTTCTGACGTCTGATTTTAGCATACCTAATCATTATTCAATCCCCACCTAAACATAATCTCCTTAGACATCACTGTGGCTTCAAGATTTATGAAAAAAAACACTAATCCCTTTAATTTGATTAGGACTTACAGCAAATTATATATATAAAGTGACTAATACAGTCTGTCCATTTTGACCGTCGGACCACGGTCAAGGCCGTCCCGCTTTGATCCACCGTCGTTTTTGCACATGACCACAGAATATAGAAGATACTACAATACATTGTCATTTATTATACTATTTATTGTTTAAGGAAACATCTAAATCGGCGTCTTTTTGGCGGGTACTTGCAAAACAACGTTGCTTTTTTATTTTGACTTTTACTGATAACTTGACATTGGCAAAAATAAGTCCATAATAATTTAGTTGCCATATTGAAAAACAAGAAGAAGAAGAAAGCATAATTAATGAAGCTGCAAATGATGAAATTAACTCCCACAAAAGTCCGCATTGTATGCGGTAGCCGTCCATCACGGCTTCTGGTTTGTTCTGCAACAGTATAATTGACCACTCAAGAACTCGACCCGCATCGAGTACCTACCCAGGCAGTCATTACATTTTAAATCTCCACTTTGATTGAATTCCACTGAATGATTGATGACATGTTCGCATCCTGGTAGCTTCCATAGTTGGGTTATGAATGACAATTTAATGACAGGAGACAATTATGGTGAGAAAATGGCGCGAAACATCTTTAACCTTGGTAATGGTCGGATAATCTTAAATTAAATATGGAAAGAAATTATATTATAGTGTAAATCTAAAAAATATTTTCAGCTAATCGGATTATTTTTACTCGGGAGCGGTACCAATTCGGGTGACAAACCGATTGAGTAGTCTACAAAATCCATCGACCAGTCGATGACAAAATCTTACTTGATTTCAGTCTTCCATTCAGAATGAGGTCATCGATCGGTACACAATCGTGGTAAAAGAAGTCAGCGATGAACCCAGCTCCAACGTAAACTGAACGTAATAAAAATGTTCGGAAACTATTTTTTTTTTACACACAAAATTCGTGGATTTAATTTCTACCCAGAACAAACATTAAAAAAGGTTCCAATATAATGGGCCAGCTTTTTTATATTAGTGTACTAAATTTAAAAAACGTTACAACTAGGTATTTTAAACTCACTATAGTTACCTACTATTATAAAAAATTTTTTTTACACATAGATACGCTATAGACAGTGAATGTGATGTGATTTTTTCAGTAAAAAAAGTAAACAATAAGGGCTGTTGCATACGTAATGGTATCGGAAGGAGGAGAGAGTGTTACCAGCAAACAGTCGAAACTGATTTTTTCGCAATTTAATTAGTAAACTAGCTTCTACCCCTCGGTTTCACCCGTGTTCCCAAAGTATCTGGTGACACGAAAATTTAAGTTTAAATCCCTAAAATTTCCATTGAAAACTGTTGAGTCGTTTCGAAGCCTATTCGAGACAAACGGTAAAAAATTCTAAAAACGGTAATTTATAATTAAACATCGTATAAATAGCAGTTTTCATTCAAATTTTGATTTATTTTAATATCACAGACAGATACTAAATTATTACAGATTAAAAAACACTGAAAAGTCTAAGCTTATTTTAAAACAAATAATAATGAAACCTTTTTGCTTACGACCGAAGTCGCGGTTAAAAGCTAGTTATTATAATGTTACAATAATCAGTAGCTCATTAAATCATACATTTGTGGTTAAACTAATTGTCCAAATGAAGTTGTCTACGGCCTTGCGGTCCAACCGTGAACAATCAGCTTTAGGGTACCGCATGTACTTTTAAATTTATTTAAAAAAAAAAAATATATATATACAGGGTAATTTTGTTATCACTGGCAATACTTGCAGGGGTGGAAGTACTCATCAATGTGGACAACTTTTATTATAGGGCTAACTCTGATATCGCGTAAAATAATATGGTTGCTTCATACATTTTGGTCGAGTAGGTATTGAACTTTTGTATGGAACAGCTGATAATTTTTTCATGATTTCACAGTTAGTCTTATAACAAAAGTTGTTCACATTGATGAGTACTTCCACCCTTGCAAGTATTGCCAGTGATAAAAAAATCATCCTGTATATATGAAATAATAATAGTAGCAATTGTCTACGGAACACCTCTTAGTTGTATGTGTTCGCACTTGACGCATAACTTTAATGTGGAATTATTAAAATTTTGCTCAAAATAACACCTGAGAAGAATTTGAGACAAGGCCGACGGTAAGTAACCACAGATTATTAAGAAATAACACCAAAACGATTTAACCTCAACGAAATATAGCGTAAAATGAAAAATCGTGAAATATTAGACATTGAAAAAAAAAACTAATAAAAAATGCTTAAGAAACTTTGTATAGAAATAAATATGTCATCATCATCATCACAGCCCTAAGGATTTATTACTAACTTCCCCCCGCGGTTGAACCCGCAATCCCGAGGGATCTTACGTTTTTCCGGGACAAAAAGTATCCTATGTGCTAATCCAGGGTGTCAGCTACCTCCATACTAAATTTCATCAAAATTGGTCCAGCCGTTCGAGCGACTCACAAATTTTCGCCTTTATGATATTAGTATGATATAAGTACAAAGCCTAGAATTATAATCTACATAAAGTCCCCCTGTAAATAAAGGGGCAAAAATATACCTAAAATTTCCAAATACTTATCGTGATCAAAGGAACTACATCAGCATTCAGATCACACTGTGCACGATGTTTCCGCAGAGAATTCGCGCCATACCTGCGCCCGCGCAACCCGCTCGGTGAAATGGAATTCCACTCGCTCTGGGACACAAACGTCGCGTCACAGCGCATGCGTTGCTATATGTAACGTAACATTTTGCACCTGATGTTTTGTAACTCGATATTAAGCCTGCCACAGCGAAATACTTTAGTAGGCGTTTAGTAGAGACACGATATACAAATTAGCTAGGTTTCAGAAAGATAAAGAAGAAGAAAGATCTTTATCCTTTATTTTTATCTTTAAATATGTCAGAAACATTATTCACACACGACCAAAACTAATATCCTGACTAATATTATAAATGCGAAAGTGTGTTTGTTTGTTTCCTTTTCACGCTTAAACCGCTGAACCGATCACGATGAAATTTGGTACGCAGGTAGCCAATGGTATGGAGAAGGACATAGGCTACTTTTTATCCTGGGAAAACATAAGATCCCTGGGGAACGCGGGTGAAACCGCGGGGCGGAAGCTTGTTCCAAATAAAGCAGAGCTCGTACTATGAAAACCGGATAACTGATATACCTACTACTGGTAAAAATATATATCTACATATTAATGGACTGTTCCATTAATCTATTAAGAAGACAAAATTAGAGAAATAGAGGGATAAAGTCATGTGATTAAACATGTATCCTATCTAATATAATAAATGCGAATTTCACGCTAAACCGCTGAACCAATCGACATGAAATTTGGTTCGCATATAGCCTATGGTTTGGCAAAGGATATATATTTTTTTTTTCCTGAGAACGCGGCTGAAACCGCGGGGGACAGCTAGTAGAATATAAAGGTAGTAGACTGAAGACATGGATTGATAAAAAATATTGGTAAAAAAGGTCAATGACTCAATGACTAAGGGCTGAATAGAAGAAGCGTTGACCCCAAATGATTAGGATCAGACACGTGATGATAGAACTTATCGATATCACTATCTACACCATGTTTTTTTTATGTCAGAAGGCAGACAAGCAGGCGGTTCACCTGATGGTAAGTGGCTACCGTCGCCTATGGACATTAGCTATACCAGGTGGATTGCCTCCTATGTGTTACCGTTTATAAAGTCAAGATAATGTTGACTTTAACACATTCGTGGGTAAAAATGCATACCAAGATGAATTGCCAAATATAGACATTACATAACCCGCTCTAGAAATGTGAGAATACTTCCAAAGAAACAATAGCCAGAATCATCAAGTCATTTAATTAATATGTTATGTAATAGTAACGAAAGAAACCCCATCAGTCAAGATAAAGCATGAGTTATTATAAAGATTTGATCAACAAATATATGCCGTTAGAAAAATTTAATGGAATTTAATAAATACTTGTGCACACGTATTATGAACAGTTTTATAGTAAAATTGGAGCTGTATAATGATGTAATATGGCATTCATTGTTTTATTTTACTGTTGTTCTTAAATATACTTAAAAATCCGGTGATATGTAACTGTTTTGTGAGCTAAATAAATAATAAAAAAAATTGTTAAAAAACCGGTTAAGTGCGAGTTCAACTCGCGCACTGAGGGTTCCGTACAAACTTCCATCGTTCGTCCATCACGGGAAATGCACAATTTTATTTATTTACCTTATTTGAGGTTAGGGCCAATTAAGCTAGACCTCTAAATTGTATGAGCGCCCATACAACTAAGAGGTCTTTATTAATTGGAGAAACTATATAGCCCCCCTTAAATATTTATTTTATTTTGTTTTTAGTATTTGTTGTTATAGCGGCAACAGAAATACATAATTTGTGAAAATTTCAACTGTCTAGCTATCGCGGTTCTTGAGATACAGCCTGGAGACAGACAGACAGCGAAGTCTTAGTAATAGGGTCCTTAGGGTTCTTACCCTTTGGGTACGGAACCCTAAAAACGATAAGCGCAACGACTCTGTTACTTATACTATCAATGCATATTATACTGAAGTCTTTCATCGACTATTTCTCGTAAACTAGTAAAGCCTAAATACCAGTGATTCCTTTCCTTTTAAATTTCATCTTAATGCTGCTACTGTGAATTTATTTTGATTTTTAGAAGTAACAGATTAACAAAAATTACTTCTTTATAGCTTGATATTTTGTAAACGAATTGTAATATTAGAAAAGTATTTGAGACTGCTCTCTATATTTTCAAAAGACCTTTTTATCAGGATCACTCGATACACTATCCTGCTCTTCTGTCTCCCAGAGAACAATCTCTGTCTTTTTAGCCGCTTTTATCTCCACCTAATTAAAACCTTAAAATTCATTAATTGAAATTTGTTATTCCAATAAGCTAATTATTTGCAAGGTAGTAGAACTCTTAGTGCAGAGTTCGCCCGGGGAAGTACTACCACCATATCTAATTCCGCCGTGAAATAGTAATGCACTTGTATGACTGTGTTTCGGTTAGGAGGGTATGGGAGCCGGTGAAATTACAGACACAGGAGACTCAACAACTTCATGTCTCAAGGTTGGCAACGCGTGAGTGATACCCCAGGCAGGGAAAATATAATATTGTATTTTCTTTGCCCGTGGTGTTATGAACGTCTATAGGCTACGGTAACCGCTTACCATAAGGTGGGCCGTAAAAAAAACCTAAAACTCAACCAACATTCATAATTAAGATCAAAAAGAGAAAAAGGCATTTGGGCTAGGTAGGTACTTTCAAATGTCCAAGTTTAATAAAGAAAGTGATAACGACCCCACTTAGCTATCGATATGGTATCACCCTGGGCGTAAATAGAAGTTTATATCTTGCCTTCTAGAGGTTATAGGGCATTGTCTCGTTGAACAATGAGTACCAAACGTTGCGACAGACATGCCACTTTCTTATTAAGGAGTTGTTAAAATGGGGTAACTGGGTATGGCTAAATTACAGTTCAAATAAATTATGGAATCTGATTTCTGAATAATAGAGATGTTACCTGTTCAAGGACACGGCCATATGATCCCAAACTAAACAGAGCTTGTGCTATGAAAACCAGATAACTGATATACTACATATAATACTCCTTTTTTCTAAATATATACTTATTATAGACAAGCTTTTTATTATAGACAAGATTATAGACTTTATAAAATATGTAGGTACCTATATATATACTTCCTTTCATCCGATTTCGATCAAATAAAGCCTATTCGAAGTTACTCATCCTAAACAGTTCTCACTTCAGACACACCGGTTCTGCAGATTTATTATATTTAAGACTAGCTGTTCCCCGCGGTTTCACCCGCATTCCCGTGATAAAAAGCCTATAACCTTCCTCAAGAGTTGGGCTATCAAATGCAAAAAGATTTTTTTCAAATCCGACTAGTAGTTCCAGAGATTAGCGCCTTTCAACAAACAAACAAACAAACTTTATTATTTTATTATATTAGTATAAATATTTACACCCAGACTCATCTGATACAAACAAACATTATGTATATTATTTCAAATTCATTTGTTTATCCAAATTCTCCAAAGTGATACACTACAAAAGCAAAAGGGCCCATGACATTACACTATCTTATCTATTGACATGTATTTGACAGCTGCAGCAAACGCCCAAACAATCGAATATTATTGACGTCGAAATATTAACTTGTCTAAATTATTTATCGAGCCTTTATACATCACTTTGGGGTCTGCTTTATGTATCATTTTTTTTATTTTTTATTATTATACCTTACTCATTTTAAATTTATAAAAAAAAATACGTGTGGCTATCGGGGACTGCCGCGGTTTAGCAATTGCATAGCATTTTTTATCAACTTATGCAATTATATTTTTTTATTTAGGCAGTTTTTTTTTCTTTGATATTAATAGATACCTATACACCTATATACCTTCTCGCAAACAGCATACACACAAATATGTATGTATGTGTGTGTGGGAGGAGTTAGGTTTTTTCGTTACGAAATTTCTTGATCTTGGTCGCCGCGCTCAAACCCCGAAGCCCGCGATAAAAGCTATACAAAAGCTTAAAAATGGGACAAAATATGTACTATCATATTTTTCTGATGTAAGGTATACGTATACCAGATGGAAATTTCGAAATGGCATATTTTTACTCGACTGCGCCAGAAGGAGGGTTATGTTTTTCGAGAGTATGTAGAATGGGTCCCGACTGCTACAATCTTAAGTTAAGTGCAATCGGGTATGACGACTTTCTTGTTTTAGGGTTTTTTCATTTCCTAATTAGGGGAGACCGGGGATAGTTGACTATAGGGGTAGGTAGACTATCTGCCAAAAACTCGTCGACAGTATGAGTATTGTATCATCCGATCACAGCCAAGTATTACACTTCGCATCCCGCACAGCTGTCCGAAGTGCCACCTCGCGGTCGCAGGTCGTTTTCAAATGGTGACACGTTTTTAATTTGTTAATGACGTAAGTGAAATTTCGATATAGTACATTTTTTGATGTCATGCCTACACGTTTTATGTGAACCATTTTTCTATTAGCCCTAGCGTTTGATGAGTGCATATTTATCATATTTCATATCTTATTATTCAAATCAGCGGCAGTGTCTAGGCTAGCCATGTGATCAAAATATAAAATGGCGTCTGGGGCTAGTAGACCAATTATTTTTGGGGCTGGTTGAATAATTATTCAACCTACCCCAAAAGCTAAAATATGGAGTTGAAAACAACGCGTAAGTTAACCATTTATTGGATTTTTAAAGAAGTATAGCTATTTCGATTAATACATAGCAAAAAGGACCTGTGAAAGAACAACTGAATGAGCTAAAACATTAAAAAATGTATCTGAAATAGCTTGTCACGCAGTCATTTTTGACGAGAAAGCATTAATGCGACACCAAAACAGTATAGTATTCCTTATAAAAGATACATCGTTACGGTGCCAAATTAAACGAAAAATTTGAACGTAATCCAAACTTGACGAGAGTTTGTTGAGCAGAATTCTCATCCCTGGATCATTATCATCATCATCTCAGCTGCAAGACGTCCACTGCTGGACATAGACCTACCCTAATGATTTCCAATAGGACCGGTCTTGGGCGGCCTGCATCTATTGGACCTTGTAAGTGGACGTCCCACGCTGCCCTTGCCAGTCCATGGTCTCCACTCCAGAACTCTTCGGCCCCATCGGTCATCCATTCTGTGCACTATGTGCCCTGCCCATTGTCATTTCAACTTGCCAATCCACTGGGCTATGTCGGTGACCCTAGTTCATCTATAAATCTCCTCATTTCTTATTCGATCCCGTAGAGAAACCCCGAGCATAGCCCTCTCCATAACCATAAGCATAGCCCTGGATACAGAGGATTCTTGCTGGATTCTTCTCAGTCCAAGTATATTCCGAGTTTGTTTGATATATAAAAAAAGTAAAATTTGTTCTAGTTTTGAAGAGAAAAATTTAGCCAGTTATTTTATTGAGGTAGCTGCTATTTATTATGGATTGACGTCTTATGAGACTCGGAAATTTTCATATGAGTTCGCAAAAAAAATTACAAATGCCTGATTGAAATGTTTAATTATTTGCCCCTTCTCATGATTTGACTCTTATAGGTACATAAGTCAACATACCCCTGGCATTTGGTCTACTTACCCCGGACTAGGGGTAGATTGACTAAGAGTTAGTGTTCTATAAAATGCATAAAATTATCGACATTATGCTTAACTAAGAACTAGATATCACATATTTTTATTAGATTAATAGTTCTTCTATCAATTGATATAGTTTTCTTGTCTATATATATTAAAACATAAAAAATATGCACTATTTAGTAAAAAATTGGTCAACTATCCCCGGTCTCCCCTACACAGAAACGCAGTTGGGTTTTTAGTTTTTTAAATTGCCGTTTTTTTTAATCTATGTTCGATTCGGAATGTTGAACTATTACAATTTTATCGGGCAAGTTTGGAATTTAGTATAAAAGTTTTATTTAAAAACGTCATTTTTTTATATAGTACATCAATAAAAAACAAATCAAGTTAAATTCCTTCAGAAATATAACTAGGTGACAACTCAGTGTTAATATCTATGGTAATTGTGATAATGAGTAGATTTGTTCACCAATTAGATCATCACTAACCCTACTTTCCATCACTTTACTTCCTAAAACTGTAGTAAATCTGAGCGTACACAAAACTCACTGTTACAAACGCTATTTAGTTTTGATCGCAATCCCACCTAAGTGATGGTATAGCCGAAAGTGTATACTTATCACTATAGGTGTTTGGTGACAGATTGTCGACTTAAGTAGTAAGCACCGTGCTATGGTTGTTATTTTTTTACTATTAATACTTTTTAAACTGTTGCATTAAAAACGTCACATTGGCAAACAATGACAGGAAGGTGGTTGATTATTTACGCCAAATTGCGTTTACGAACAAGACCTTAAAACTAACTTGCACAACGATTACTAAACGTATTTAGGCCGGTTATGACGTTGTGACACTTGTGACGTTTTTGAATTAAATTGTTATTTTTATTTAGTGTCCGAAACTTTTCATACTACATAGGTGGCAAACAAGCTTACGGTTCACCTGATAGTAAGCGGTTACCGTAGCCTATAGACGCTCATAACCCCCCGGGCAAAGAAAATACAATATGATATTTTCACTCACGCGTTGCCAACCTTGAGACATGAAGTTGTTAAGTCTCCTGTGCCGGTAACCTAACCGAAACAGTTTCAAAGTTTGTAGTGACAATTATTTCATATACAACATGACTTTTAAGTAATTGACAGTACTTACAAGGATGCTGTAATATCATACATAGGTTTATATTATATGTTTAAAATATCCCGGTGTAGAAGTTTCTAGATTGTTTCTCTCCATGTCATATTTTAATATACTAGCTCCTTTATAATAACTAAGAAACGTAATTAAGTCCATCCTAAACCCAAATAAGTCTTGGTGACGTGCAAAGACTTTTGAGCCCAGACAATGCGTGCAACGTTGGTGTTATGTCATTTAGTGACGTCACAGGTCATAGATCATATAGTTTGTAGATAGGAGTCGTAGGTAAATAATGATAACTGTACCATTAATTATTCAACATATAAAATCGAGTGCTTGTTAGGATGTTTGTTACTCAATCACGCCGTATTGGTTAAATAGATTTGGATACTTTTTTTGATTTCCTGATTTTTTTTTAACAAACTATACTTTTTTGAAATATGTTACAAAAATACAAAAAATACTATTGTATTTAGTACAATTTGAAGACTGAAACTATAAAAGTTACTGTATAATATTACGCCTACATTATAATATTTATGCTAATCCTTTTTAAACATCTTTGAACCTAAGCATTCATACCGCGTCGTTTGCGCACATCCTGCTAGCACATGCGCTAAACCCACAAACATAATCTGACCTACCATTTAGGAACAAAACTTTAAATAACATAGCTCAATTTAAACTGGTCTAATAAGGGAAGCGTCATATCTAACCAAATTAAATTTCATTTGCCAATTTGAACTCTATTTCTATAGAATTAAGGATTTTGGTAGTGATAGATGTGACGGAAAGATTAATACAATTTTGGCATGGTATTATTATGTTGGTAGTATTTGGGCGGGTCAGATTTGAGATAGCAGCATTTTTGGGAAGTTCTTATTTTTATTTTTACTGCGGACAAAGCGGTATGTGTCGGTGTTGACAGTTAGAAAAAAAGTGACACCGTCTATGTTACTATGGTAAGTAAATTAAAAGGGCGTGTGTGAGCTACTCATAAAAAATAACAAAATCTATACTGTTTTATTCTCGTGTATGATCTATGTATTTGCCAAATCCGTATATCCTTTTGCATATACAATATTAAGTAGGAACATTAATTTATTTAGTTTAAATACAATCTATCAAACTATAGAAATAGTTATTGCCTGGAAACTCGCAGAACTATTATAAGGGACTAATCAAATTAATTTAAATCAAATAACAAGCCATAAGTTCCACCAATCACTTAAATCAACATGTCTATAAATATTCCTCGTAATTCCAACTTAAAGTCCACAATTGGATCTCCATTCAACACGAAAGCTGCAAGACCTTGAAGCAAAAACGGCATAATTGCAAACATCACTATAATTGTAATTATACAGCCCTAATGATGACGGTATAAGGAGTTAATTGTGCTTTAACAATTTTTATTAACTCTCTAATTGTTAATTTCATTCGATTAAGGACGCTGTCGCATCCCTTTATTGTGACGAAATTGCGTATTGTGTTGCCAGATGTGAATTTAATTTAATACCAATTAAAATTATAATTGGTTACGTGATCTTATTTATGATATTTTGAGTAAGTACATTTTTATAGAACAATCCTTTGATATTGGGATCATTGACAATTGTTTCACCGTTTTGATTTAGCTAGAGATATTAATAAAGTAAATATTTATATGTTTTGTAGCAAAAAAATAATACGCATTGAAAATATACTAAGATTTTAATACAAAAAATATAAAATTGTTAAATTTTGCAAACTTCAAACTCACAAAATATCGTAAACATATAGGTATTACCTTAAATAAATAAAAACAACTCAAAATGTTGTGGCAACACAGTTGACTCATAACAACATTGCTGCCATTGAAATATATTTTTTTGATTTATGACAGTAAAGTTTATTTTTAATATTCATTGTTATGGCCGAACAGTTTCAATTTAATCACTTTACGACGTTTTTAATTTAAACAGAACGTAATTGTAATATAAAAACTTGCTTTTTGGAATTATTAATGTCTGATAAACATCCATCATAACAAGCGAGGTTGTTCGGTTCTTTAATAACTGTTTATAATTTAATGAGCACTTATAATTAATAAGGCAAAAATGACAATAGTTAGTTGCCAGTCTCTATGTTAGGTTTCAAACTCTACATTAGACCTGTTCATAGTCTATGGTTTGACAGTCATCGTTTCGGTTTGTACATACTGCATAAATTTACGTGCATAAGTAACAATATGACGTTATTTAAGTAATCATTTCACCAGTTTTTTTTTGTAAAATATTATTAACGACGAAGGGTGGTTTTTTCAAATTTAATCAAAGCAAGTAAAAAATAATTCAATTCTGATCATAAACACTAATGTTTAGGCAAAAAATAATATTCTATTTTTTAAGCAAACAGACACATTTATTCAATTAAAATATCTACCCAAACTATTTACAGACTTAAGCCATTTTAAGAATAGTTTCTTGATGCCCATTCTGTTAATGTCTACTACACGGGAATCGCTGAATTCTATAAAAATCTAGAGACTCTTTCTCCTCCACTGTACTGCCCAAATCTATACCTAACACCACACTTTAGATAACTTTTAGCACGACAAAGACATCGAAAACTTGTACAGGAGGGGCATCAACAAACTGCCTTTAAAATGGCATGAATTTGAAATAGACATAATTTTTTTTTGTTAAAAAAAAACATTGAATTTTCCACACAAAACGCCAATTTATAGGTCCTGTTTTTTTAGAGAATCTTTAAAAAAACACTCCCTATTTCATGATTAAGCAGTCAACACCTCTCACTAAGACATAAAACCGTCGAATTCAAAACGAAGATTGACACAATGATTATTTTGTTTAATTACAATGACACGTAGTAAGGTCGTAGGGTATTCAAGTGTCGGCTGTGACAAAGACGGATTCGAATGATCCTCGCATTTACCACAAAGGGCACAAGCAAGACTTCATTTTGGCACTTTATCGCGATGTCATGTCGTAACTCTGTAACTACTTCGTTCGCACTTCCAGCCGGCTTGACAGATGATGGGTTAAAAGGTTAGCTTGTATTTAGTTATAAAAACGCTGGAATCTTTTACCTATATTGAAAAATTATACTTTGCTGAAGCAAATGATGTTACTAAACTAATAAATATCCCTCATCATTAATATTGGCATTAATTATCAAGAAATACCTAACAAATATCGAAAACATATAAGAACATTCCTGTCTAGTTGCATAAACTAATTAATTCTATAGAAATCTTTATAATTGATAGTACATCAAAAACCAAAAAGATTGATTGAATACAGCAAGATCATCACCTTTAATTTACAAAAAAAAAACGATTCGCCTGAAGCAGCTTGTTAACAAGCTGATTAAAAATGGAAGCGTGATTTAAATCAAGTGTCCGCCGCGTCTTAACTCCAGTTACAATTGGCGTACAAAAACGTAAAGTTCAAAGACAACTGACACTCCCCCTGAGACCTGGTTAAATGCCACACGAACCATGGTTAATGTCAATTTACACCATTACTCATTCACTTGACAGTTATTAATGTAAATATGGTACAATTGTCGCTTCAGACGATTCCTTCGCGTTTTTTATTCCCACTGTAATGTCAAATAATGATAAATGTTAATCAACGATGAAATGTCAATTAATGATGTGATTTAATGATGAATCAATTACGGCTTAACGACATGACTTGGCGAAATACATTAATTAAGATAGGACTTTAATATCATGTCCTTTGCCCAGAGAATAGCTCAGAAATTTACGGCTTACATACGAATTGGCCCATTATCCTTTAATTTTATTTGGAATTTACCAAGTATCCCTTGAATTTGTCTTAATTTAATAGCTACTGTGATATAGTGTAATTATTCTATTGGAGATGGTTACATATTCTTTCCGTTTGGGGTTGAAACTATGGGTCCCTAGGGTTCGGGGGCACATCGTTTAGTTAAAGAGATATCCAGACGCCTTGTTGATTTAACAGGTGACCAAAGAGCTGGCGCTTACCTTGGGCAACGTATTAGTCTTGCAATTCAACGAGGCAACGTCGCCAGCTTTTTGGGAACCATGCCTGCAGGTGGCGACCTAAACGCAGTTTTTTATCTTAAATTATTTTCATATATTTTATTTTAATATTTAGTTTAAGTACCTTTGTTGTTTTATGAAATATTAAAAATGTTCAGAGGGAAATAAATAAAAATATGTCTTTATTTAAAAATTATATTTGTAAACATAGGGAACCTAACATACCCTCGAACTTAGGTTCAAGCTGAAAATTAACCTACTTAATTGGTTGACCGATTAACATTAGGTACAATAAATGAATTCAAACTCGTTATTTTGTGATAGTTATTCCATAATATCGGTTCTAAACTAGATTCAGAAATCTTTTAGTTATGAAATATGCCCAGTTAAAAAGAGTTGGTAACCCTAATGCAATTTTAATCACCATTTAACATTTAGCATTGAAGGCAAATGGTATTTTTACAATATACATTTTGGGTTAAAAATGTCAAAAACGTAATTAAATCAAAACTGTGCGACAAACAAGAATTGTCTCAAGTCTAGGTCTCTGCAATTATAAAATTCATATAATTAAATTCCACTCGGTGAGAACAACGCTTAAGTATAATTTTTTTAAGTGTTATCTACTTACTTGTTTCACACTTCCGTACAAGACCATTTATTTTATCAACAACCAATTATGAGCATAAAATTTTGCATATAAATAGTATTGGTTGAACCATTTCGGAAATCGGACATCCTTCCATTTTATTTAACGACATCGTATTTAACGGGAAGGCAGTTTTCATATAGTTATATTTTATAAATAATTAAGGTTTTTGATCAAATGACCGCAACCTTACTACTTCGGTGTGAAGTTGATGCCTAGGCCAGAGACTGTTTGGTGATAAAACTTGGGGATAATAGCTAGCCAGTCGAATACCTACCACCAACAGATATACTACAACAGACTGTGCTACAACTATACGCGTTACATGTCGACTAAGTATATAAAGCTAATCTTATTGAATCAGAGAAACTATTTTATACCTAATTTCTAAATTATCACTGTAATATTAGACATCATGTTGATATACAGGGTGATTTTGTTATCACTGGCAATACTTGCAGGGGTGGAAGTACTCATCAATGTGAACAACTTTTATTATAGGGCTAACTCTGATATCGCGTAAAATAATACGGTTGCTTCATACATTTTGGTCGAGTAGGTATTGAACTTTTGTATGGAACAGCTGATAATTTTTTCATGATTTCACAGTTAGTCCCATTATAAAAGTTGTTCATTTTGATGAGTACTTCCACCCTTGCAAGTATTGCCAGTGATAACAAAATCACCCAGTATAAGATATCAAACGATAATCCACGCATAAATACTTGTATTCCTTTTTTGGGCAACACTTAATATTCCAGCGGTGGCTGGTTTTTGTCACAACTCTGCCTAACTCCTCAAAGCTGTCGGCACCATAAAGTATCGACAGGTCTGATTTATCGTCATAAAACTCATTGTTATTCTGGCGGTTGACAGCAAAACACATAAAAGCTATATTTAATCTGTAGGTACACTGGTAAGGACTGATACGAAAAATTTTGGCACAGAAAGAATTTTATTGTGACATGTAAAAGTAGTTTTTAAACCGCTTTTTGACAGATGTATTTCTCAAAAAAAAATTACTCCAGAAGTAGAATTAAAATGCAAAGATTTATAGTACAGAAAAGAGAAAAAAAATTGTCGATGCACAAATCGAATTTAAGAAATTTCCCATGCCTATCAACGATATCGGTTTTTCAATTCACTTCACGCGCGAACCTTGGCATCGTATAACCAGCGATTCGATTGAATATTATATCAAATCGATACATCGAATTCCGATCGATACTCGTTTGTTTTGCAACAAATGGACGCTATTTATTTCCCACCGACTGTTCTCGAGACGTGACCATTTTGAAAATGTCGCTTTGTGATCAGTAAGTGAATTAGTTTTGGTTATTTTTGTTGTTGTGAATTTTACGCATGGTGCTTTGTTCTTGAAACCAGTTTTATTTTAAACTCGGTTGACTCGGGTGCTATTACAAATATTACCTAGTAGTAAGTTAAACAATTGAGATGTTGACTGACACAACAAATCAGGTACATTTATGAAATGACAAAACGATAGGTTTATATGGAGTTTTGTATTAAATACTAGCTTGTGACGTCATAAATATATAGCGTTAAAAGCTTTACTTTTTTAGGTTAGATTGGTCATTTAAAATCATAAAAAGGATAAATTTATTAAAATAATCGTGATTTCCCCTTCTTTTTGATGCTTTATACATTGGTTAGTGTTTGATAATTTATTTTGAATTCATCCAAAATATTCTGAGGTATGGTTCGTTTAAGATTCCTCTCCACTTCTACAAACTTATGAATGATCAAAAGCGAGTTTATGAGTACTACTAGCTTTAAAAATACTATTAATATCAATGAGACATGAGTCATAACCAACATCCTCATCACCAATCTTCACATAACTCATCATTCATCACCATTAGTAGCACAAAAAACGGTCACGCACCCCGACTCGTATCACAAATAGCCTCGACATAACGGACCACGCCGTATTCGTGGTCTGACCACGCGTGAGAACCGCGCTATCACTCCTGACCATCACTTGCTAATTATTGTAATGTCATTTACTTCACCTATATTGGAATGCTTCTATGAGTCTTATAACATGATATTAGATATATTAATTTGATGGAGAGATAAACATTTAATATTTATCAGCTAAATTGCAGTTTTTAAAATTTTAAAGAAAGAATGAAAATGCATTTTTTTTATTTTGAAGTACATACTACACACACATTTACCATAAATAAAAGAAAAGGAAGAAAATAATTTTAGCAATTTAAAGCGACGGTAGCTTAGTCGTTTTGGCTTCAACTCCTACTAAGTTTGGGCATTCGATGAAACATCGAAAGGAAACCATAGTACATTGGTCAGACATTATAATACCCACCTAGCTGCACCCTCCCTCAATTTGAAAGTCTATCTCCAAGCTGCAATTTGAGAGCCAGTTCTCTTCAAACCGTTCCTTTTTACAAACTTGGCCTGCATAAAGTCTTGCAACCTGTCTTATCTTTTTACTGGTAACATTTTTCTGCTGGTTTGGACCTATTTGGTGACGTATAATATTGATAAAGAACTAACTTTTAACTTTGATACAGATTTAAGCCCCAGCAGGAGTACGGCAGCTGATGATAATGAAGAAGATGTAAATGACAATAGTAATAAAAAATATAATGTACAGTTTGACGCAAAAGGTGGTGATGACTCAACTGAAAAGCGGGAACTTACAATAGCCACGATAAACGCTAAGTAAGAAGAAATAGATAACCAAAATCAAATTATTACAAAATCATTGTAACATAAACTTGAAACCAAACAATGAGTATCAGAACAAAATAACCCAAAGGCTACAATTATGTCCTTAAAGGCGTGAATATAACATTATTACAATAATCAAGATTGTATCGACCTTGCCGTGGATAAATACCGATAGGGATCGATGGGCGATAGTCGCGGGGGCGGAGGCGCCGGCGCGCGCGCAGGTGTCTGAGAACCTCGTTAGTTTAAATAAAAATAAACTTGTAAGTTTGATTGTTTTATATTAATTTTGCTACTCTAAGAAAGATATAAAATAACACGTACTTCATTTTTTTTTTCAAACCTTTGTATCACATCACGTTTTATGCGCTGCCCCCTATTACAAGGGCAAAATTAAAAAAAATATTAAACGAGTATTTAGAATTCTTTAGCATATCTAAAAGATGCTCTTGCAAGATTTCTTCAATATTTGGATCATTTGACTATTATCTAGTTACTAAAAAAGTATTGATAAATCCCTCGCAATAGAATCATTGAGCAAAAACAGATTTTATAATGAATAACACAGTTTTATTCAAAAACATCGAGATTCCTAGAGATTTTTTTTAATGGATGGAATGCACAAAAAAGTTAAGAATTTATGTTCGACCAAGAAATTCAATGGAAACAAGTTTTAGTATCTGTATCATAGACACAGCTCTTGGTTTATATTTGCACTAATAAATGGAATTTAAATTAATAAATTATGGAATGAATGCGGGCCTGGCGCCGACGCCTATGCTCCTGCGCAGGTCCCCCGCACTTCTACAACCGAATAATAACTGTCATAATTAATATTTGTAATTAACGGCCAAATTGACTGTGATATTTAGCTAAATAATTGTGAAGGCTGAAGAGCTGTATGGATTAGAATATGGGGAGTGTGGAGTGAATGATCATTTGATAGGTAGGTGATGAGAAATTGATAAACAGTGATGATGGAAGGTGATGAAAACGAATTCAAAGATTAGTAACAGCACTAGATACAGTGATTACTAATTAGGGACATAAAGGAATCGATTCGGTAGTACACAGAATTAAACTTCATTCAACAGGAATAAAAATATGTCTATCCCTTTCCCACTTTAAGAAGATGATAGAGATAAAACTATTTTTAGTCCTGACAACAGTAACGAAGACCGACATAAAACTAATTTTCAAAAATGCACATAAAAAATCTAAATTTGCGAAAATATCGTCATCCAAAATCCATTAGCAAAATAACAATCTCCATTAAAATTAGATCATATTTTTTATATCAAAAAGAAATACATTAATAATACATTCTTTTAGACATTAGGACCTTAAAATTGTAAGACTGCAGATAAAT
This sequence comes from Tetheella fluctuosa, assembly GCA_951216915.1. Taxonomy (NCBI): domain Eukaryota; kingdom Metazoa; phylum Arthropoda; class Insecta; order Lepidoptera; family Drepanidae; genus Tetheella; species Tetheella fluctuosa. Next base: position 9,869,928 of record OX578233.1, on the reverse strand, counting down.
CATAATACCATTAGGACTAAACACGTCAAACTAAAAATAGAAATTCCGAGAAAGACTCCAAATACACACACACGTAATGGCGACGTTAGGTCTGGTATGTGCTGACAAGTTTTTAATGAAAACTTTACATACATGACATCATGTTACTTCAATGGATAACACTGGTAGCAGATTACAATATTTATTGTCATTCATTATTGTCTGCTTTAGTTGTGTCGTTTTTATTTCTTGCTTATTCCATTGCTTAGATATTTCTTATTCTAAATCAGAAGACTAATAACGAGGCAGTCTACCTGATGTTAAGTGGCTACCGTCGCCTATGGACATATGAAATACTAGGGGTATTGCTGAGTATTGCCAACATGTTGACGATCTTTATAAATCCTAGAATACTTATATCTTAACATTAGGTTTTCTCAAGGTGATTGTGTCCAAGATAGTGTATTCCGGTAGTTGCATTTGAGTGGCATTGCATTCTAGGCTTTATGTGCTCACCACCTTAGACCACATTATCACTTTTTATGATAAGTTTATGGTCAAACACTAAGCAATAAATCAAAAACAAGAACGTTATGACCATTACCTCTTTTACCCAAAATGTATATTATGAAACCAAATTTAGTAAATTGATCACCAAATTACGATTACTTACATATGTGAAAACATTGTACCTACATGTAACTTCTAAAATCTCTTCCTATTCAGAAACGACCCGGATACTTTAGGTTAGAAGTGTGCCATACACTTCGTGGTTAATTTTTTTTAGCTGCACGGAAACCCTTTTTGGTTTAAACAATCACAATTTTGAGTTGGTTGCTATAAGTAGGATCGCAAGTTGTAAAATTTTTCTTATATCCCGCTTAAATGGGGATTTAATTTTGGTGATCATTTACTATTTTTGGCAATATAAATTGATAGATTTGGTGGTTAGTTAAACATATGCCTATATAAAATAGGACAGCTGAATTGTCCAACTATTTTCACAGAATCGGTCATTGATTTTACTATCTTTGTATGACATTTTCAATACCTAAAAACATTTGTCACAACAAGGTTTTACCCCTTTAAAGAACAAACATTCATTTCCTTGCAAATCATTTCACTTACTCACGCAGATATTTATACCGGAAGTATCGAATAAAACAAAGGGTGTGTAGGTACATCCCAGTTAGATAAAAATATATTATCAGACTGTATGAGTAACAGTTTCTCGCGAACTCCGCCTGAAAATCGTCCACTTGAGAAATGAATCATGCACTAAAACAGCTGTGTTGAGTGTTAATTTTGTAACCTGATAATCTATTTCAATAACATTACACTTTAAAATTAAAGACGTAGATTATACAGAAGCGTTTGACTTCAAAAACAATATATAATTAATAGTTCTTTTTTCAAATATGATTGTCCAATTTATTGCAAGAATGATTAAGGACCTAAGTTACAAAATTCTGGAATTTTCAGGGCACCACCTTTAGCCTAATACTATTCCTATTAGTCGTTCCGAATCTAAGATTTATTGAAAATTAAAACGTCACAAACTAAAATATCATACGATATGCAAAAGCGTCCATCTCCATCCATATCTGCTAAACCTTGAAGTTAGATGTTGTAACTACTCATTAGCAAGTTGTAACAAGATGTGGCTTGCTATGTTGCCGACATTTGTCGCAATACGACCCTCAGGGTAAGCCACGCCTTCCATTTCATATTCTAGTGCTGAATTTATTATTTTATAAAGTGCTTATTAAATTATTAATTAAAACTGTTCGGTTGAGAAATGTATCGCATGTCAGTTTTAGAAAGGTTTAAAAAAAGATGGATGATACGAACTACATAATAATGGATGAGAAATAACCAAGATGACGGATAAATTGTAGATTGTATCATAAGGGAGCAAAATAATATTTTTAGGGCGAAGGTGCTTTCTTGAATCCAGAGCGTAGAGAGGGATTCTTTAGTAGAATCCTGAACGTAGCGAGGTATTCAAAGTAGTACGTCGCCCGAGCCAAAAATATATTTTTCGCCCGAGTGATACACTCTACTTTTCATCACCCTCTATGAGAAAATAAAAGGCACCTCATATTTTATTTGAAAACAAAACCATGAATTTCTAACAATCCGTGAAAATTGCCGAAAACGCGCGTATTTAATTTGTTTTTTTTTTTATTCAGCCGGCGGCGCGACTATGGGCCGTCGTACCAGCCAGTCTTTATTGGAACAATATTTGCGTTCGATTTCTTTGGCGCTGAACATTAAGATGTTCCAAATTCAAAAAGTGCGCGGCAAAGATAATTGCGGCGCACTTATAAAGAGGATTAAAAACTCATTACTGCCCGCTATAAGTTTCTTATAGAAAACACCCCCTTTGGGTGCACTTAAAGGCGAACCAAGTCGTCCTTATCGAATAGATGGAATGAAAAGATATTTTGTGACTTACAAACTCTTCATGGTAAGTGATGATGATGAAGTATGCAAAGTTTTGGAGGAGACTGGCTCTCCTACAAAAGTGGTTAGATCTCAGGTTGATCAACTTAAAAAAGAGATGGTTCTAAAATTAATAGTGAGCTAAACGCGCATTTAAACAGTCATCTCAAAACCATCAGTTATGACTAAAAAACTTAAAATAATTCCAATATATTGTTAAATATATGAGTGACCATTAAACAGGATAATTATATTATAGTGTCATTTGAAAAGTTCCATAAATTAGTCAGAGTATGACTGTAATATAAACTTGTAATAAACATTTATGACAACATCATAACTATAATTATACTAGCGACCCGCCCCGGCTTCGCACGGGTAGCAGAGCATATACGCTTACATTTTTTATAAGCATACCGATAGGTAAATATAAAATAAATAAATAAATAGGTATAACGCACCCAGTATAAGAAAAATATTTTTTTCCGACACCTCCAACAAATATCATTATATTTTAGGCAATGTATACAAAACTTGACAAATTATATACTAAAACCTTCCTCGAGAACCACTCTATCACACACATCAATTTTTCTATGTTAGACGGCTGTTATGCATGCTTTCCACCTGATGGTAAGTGACCAAACCAGAGGGATTACCACCGTGTTACCGACCTTAATAAAGCCTAAAATGCAACTATCACTCAATTACAACTACCGAAACACACCGGCAGTTGCTTGGCGACAGATTTTCAACTTGAGGGTGTTAGCTAGCCAGACGGGTACTACAGAGGGTACAACCACCAACGCTCTATAAAGGTTTTCTATTATAAGAAAAATAATAAAACTAATGAAAGAGAAGTTAACCATTGTGACCAAGGTTAAATTTCTAAATTAAAAAAATACTTTAAATTCTTTTACCGATTATTTCCAGTTTTTTTGTTTAAACGGTTAATTGCTAAGATATCTTAAGTTAATGAGCGATTGACAAATGTTTCGAAATCCACAATGACAGAATTACAAGGTGATTTGTGTCAAGATCTGCGCAGGAGTCTTGTTATATGATCATTAATCATGGCCATTATTAATGAAATCAATAGACATGAAGACATGCTAAGCTTTGGGTTTAGCGAATACTTTTTACCATAAATGGGGCTTACGTTTGTCCACGATCTCGCCATAGTAAACCGCCCCCCGGTTTCGCCCGCGAACCCCTATTTTACCCCCGTAGGGGTGAAATTTCTAAAAGTCCTTCCTTAGTGGATGCCTACACGGTATAAGGTATCTATGTGCATTTCAAGTCTCTAGGTCCAGCGGTTTGGGCTGTGCGTTGATATATCAACAGTCAGTCAGTTTACCATTTTATATATATATAATAGGTGACCTAGTCATTATTTATTATAATGTTTTATTGTAGATTATGTTCTATTACCCATCTTTAGTTACCCCCTTTCTATTTTTATTACTATTCTTTAATGTACAGACACACCGGATTCAGCTGTTTTATTATATTTTATAGATAATTGTAATATTTAAACGCCTTTTGTCATATTTGCACGGCAAAACATCAAAGTACTTTTACTGTAAACATTTTTCATTCTGAATATCTGTGTGAAGGCATATTTCTAGCAAAAAAAAATTCAATATAGAATAAATCTCATGAAATACATATATATAACTTTAAAATCTAATATCACAGTCTATGTAACTCTTACAGTCGGCCAACGGACACGTCTAGACTAGACAGAGCGGGGTGAGAGAGGGGTGGTAGCGAGCCCAAACTGCCATACACTCGCTTGGGACACAATGTGTAAATGCTATCATATTTGGGGATCTCTTAAAAAACACAGGAAGCCATAATCCTTAAACCAACCTTACTTTGACTCGAGTTTCCTGAAATTCTATTTTTTATATGTAGTTCTAGGGATGCGCGTTCTATTTGCAAGCCGTGGGGTTAACACCACTCAATCATTCATCAAATCGGCTGTCAATCACTGGCAAAAATGTTAAAATTAATTAAAAACTAATTATAATGTTTCACAACTTTTTATCCGGTTATTGTATTGCAAATCGGTGGTTACAATAATCTGACAGAACATTTTGTCAAACGTCACTTTAAGTTATGTTGCGTAAATGCTAAGTATGATTGAAATGCTTAATTTTATTTTATTAACTTAAGCTCCCAGATTAATTATAATAATAGTTTAAGTGATGTGATGATGCAGCCGAAGGTGAACACAAAATCTAGATGGAACTACAGTAAGTGTAGCTGCCGGAACATACCGATTGGTGACATGTTTTTAAATTGAGGGTCCAGTCAGGTGGGTACTAAAAACTAGGTCCCAACACCGTACAAGAAAGTTGAAGCTTAAAATTGGATTCGAGCCCACTACATTCGTCATAGCAATCGAAGTAACTACCATAGAGCTATCATCGCCTTATTTAATATTATTTAATAACTAGCTTCCATCCCGCAGTTTCACCCGTGTTCCCTAGGGATCTTTCGTCCTATGACATGACAAACCTAGCATAGATTTCGAAAATTTGCTACCTCGAAATATACACCCAATATATACGAGTTGTTCAGAGTTGGTTTGTAGGTTACTGAAATCCTATCACTATTTAGTGATATGTATAAGTATTGATATTATATCTTATCATATACTATCACTTGTGATGTGCATCGTATCATTCTAGATCATTTGTGTTTGTTTAAAGTTGAGCGCAATCGGCGAGTGCAAACAAAATACTGTCCTATAAAATCCTGCTTCAGATAGATAGATAGACTTAGACGTACGTTGCTTCTGGTGCACAAATATTTATATAATATGTTCTTAGAGGCAGTGCCGTAACTAGGGGCGGTGCCAGGGGTGCCCAGGCGCAGGGCGTAATCCTTTGAGGGGTTCAGAATTAGACCCGTGGTTGTTACCCATGTTAGTTAGGCGCCGATAGAGAAGCTCGCACCGGTCGTATAAACGGCTAGTTCCGGCACTGAATAGAGGTTACAATCTTAACTTAATATTATAAATGCGAAAGTGAGTTTGTTCGTTTATTTGTTTGCTTGTTTGTTTGTTACCTTTTTACGCTCAAACCGCTGAACCGATCGCCCATGGTATGGAGAACGACATAGGCTACTTTTTATCCCGGGAAAATATAAGATCCCTGGGGAACGCGGGTGAAACCGCGGGGCGGAAGCTAGTAATATTATAAAGAGGTAAAGTTTGTAAGTTTGGATGTAGGAAGTAATCTCCGAAATACTGATCCGAATTGAATTTTTTTTTGCGTTAGAAAACCCGTTTATTGAAGAAGGATATAGGCTATTTTTTATCCTGGAAACTGCAGGAAATAGCTAGAATAAACACGATCAAAATAGCAGAATACCTTACTTACCAATGTCCTATTTAGTGAAAAGTCGTACTAATCGGTTTATCGGTTGGTAAAAGAGGCTAATAATATATTTATCGACAGTAAATACTTGAGATTATGTAGCTAATGCGTAATATTCTGCCGTTCTGTTTACACATTTCACTAACGATTGGAATAATATTATTATTCATATAATGTATTATTTGTTAAATAATTATAATCAATTAATGATAATTATTTGTGTGTTATTTCAATTAAAAATGATATCTATGCAAGTCGATGATTATATAATTATATTACGTATTTTATATGTTACTGAAATCTAACATTTTACTAACTCCAACTACCGTTCGGTTGGGCACAGTCCCCTGTCAATAATTTGTCTACCTCAACGTTTTTTTTTTATTCTTGGATAAATATGGACTGCCCACTGTCACTCGTCAGTTCACGTTTGAGCGGTTCACGTTTAAGTACCTATACCGGTTGAATATTTTCAAAACCAACGCTGAAGTAGAGCATTTTTTTTTAAATATTTTGCAAGTTAGACCTTTCATTTCAAAGTTGGTCCCTAAAAGGTATCAAAAATATGACATATCGGAATATGTATAACTCACTAAAATTTCAAATTAAACACGTAAAATTGTATAAAATTCAAAGTTAACTCACCCTGCATAATGCAACACCAGTATCCAGTCTATCTAGAAAGTTATCAGCATTGATCCTCAGCTCAGGGTAGAGGACTGTCAGCCACTCAGCCAAGTCCTCTTTCATCGCATACAGGTACTCTTCAGAGGACTTGAAAGGCCTGAAAGGCCTCGCCTCGAGAAGGACAGCTCCTGCGGCCGCCATCTTTGTTTTGTGACAACTAGATGGACATTACTGGCTCTGAAACAAAAGAATACAGGTTAAGTACATGGGTATTAAATATCCTGGTACATTCATCACACATGGCCATCTGATCACAAATTTAACTAAATATTCGATCGAGTGTAAAACTCGATCTCTCTTTAGTAAATATGAAAAGTTTGAATTTATTTTCCCAATATCATAGTTGGTCCCATAGTAAAAGTTGTTCTTCCATCTTGAAATATACACCCAGTATACTAGTATGTATAACTTTTGATACAGGACTAACAGTGAAAATAAAATAAAAAACTGTTAAAACCTTAGATCAAAACAAAACGGGAAAGATGTGGTACTCAGCCCACTGAGTACCACACCCACCACACGTCGTCTAACCTAACTTACTCAGTTGGAACAGAGCTGTCGCCTCGTAAGCACATGCAGTATTGCTGTTAATCTATTATATTATTAAAGAAGTTACCCAAATACATTGTACTACTTAGACCTGAGTAATACCGCGAAATCTAGACGTAGTTTTTTCTGTCCCACACGCTATGGGTACCGTATCTTTCCATATATTTCAATTAAAGTTTACAATAAACAAATGCTTTGCTATTTCTGATTGCCAAAACTAGTTTTTATCAATTCACTCTTGACTTGATTGCACATGGCGTTAAATATTATAGTGATTTGACACGCAACCGTCAATTGATCTTAATTAATCATGTTAATAATAACATTGAACTTGTTAGGCGATGGTTGATGGGTAATTTGGACAAGTTAAGACATGTCTAGACCGTTGGTTGGTCATATTTTCTAGTTTTATTTATATCCAAACCAAATTCTTTATCTGCCTCTGTTTCTCCGCTTGCTTCTTCTAAACCACGCAACGGATTTTGATACGCGATTCACTAATAGAAAAAGCTATAAACGCAAACCAAACGGTTGCATTTACAATATTTGAACCCCATAATATTAGTCAGTGAAATCAACATTGTCAAATCTGGATTAAGTTCTTGGAAAAATAAGATATTTTCTTTATTATATACCATAATATTATAACTGTTCCAGTAACTTTATTTGTTAAGATATAAATGAACTATCATTGTGTCCTATAAAACTAAAACGCGTAACCCCCGCAACGTAGAAGCACGTAAAACATTTCTTACCAAAAACGAAACCTCATAAATTAAACTCGCAACACAAACACCATAAGCCACCATCGGTCCCGCATTGATATAGGTCGTTTACCCACCACGCTCGATTGCCTACTTCGGCTGCAGAGAGCCGTAACGGATATAATTACAGCTTTCACGGGTTCCACTCGCGCGGTGGCTAATGCGCGCGGCTAAATACTAGCGAGCGAAATAGCCGCTACGCATGTGTCAACACACAATCAGCAATAGCAAATATTGCAATGAAGGTAATCGATGGAGAGTTCGAATGATTTATGAGTTAATATTATGTTTGTTTATGGGAAGGTAAGGACTATCTATTTTATTGATTTTTAATATTTTTCCGGTTGTTCTCAGGAACCGGTGGTACCTAAGTTCAGTAGCTGTGCTGGCCGGCTTAGACTAAATAAATGGCTTTGACTTTGACTTTGAACAAATTGTAAAATTAACAAAATATGATTTATACCATTTTACATATGTGACCTAGAAGCACTTATAAAATTGTTTACCAATAAAATACTTCCTAAAAATCGTTCAGCTGAACTTAATAAATATGATAATGATAGTACAAGCTTATCATTTCTTATTTATATCCAATTTGATAAACTGATTATGATAAATACTCGTTGGGTTTTTATCTCTAAACAACATGGCACGTGTTTGCCGCCATTTTTAAAAATAAATATCAATAAGGAAAGAACCAAGTTATCTTTTCAACGTACAAAAGTCGACAAAAACTAAAGAAACAAAATCATCAAAACAAAACAAGAAAAACGTTACATTGAATATATATTGAAGTAGATAATCGACTATGGAGTCAAAAAATCAACTAATTAACTCAATTATTTTATTATACAAATCATATTTAATTGCCGAATCGAAATCCGCGACTCACGCGTGACTATATTCCGTTATCAATTTACGTCATAATACTTCATGACGTCATAAATTGAATGTTTCGTAAAAGCACATTACCTTTTAAATTATTTCCAAATCGACTAAACTGATTTTTATGAGACTTTTTACAAAAGAGTGTTAATTCTTTATGAAAGGATCTTATTTATTAGATTTAAATAAGAAGCTATGATAGTTGAGTGGTAGTGATGTCGAAGGTCATGGGTTCGAATACTAGGCTAAGCATGAGCTTTCGGTGATGAAAATCGTTGTGAGGAAACCATAGCATTTTGAAAATCTATTTACAAGTAGATAGTTAGTGTAAGTCCCCCTAGTATGTTGTCCATGGGTGAAGGTAGCCACGATTACCATCAGGTGGACCGCCTGCCTTGTCAGTCCTCTGACATAAATCAGGTTATTTTGTAATTTCACATACATGCTTAGCGCTCGTCAGGGGCGTAGCTACTGCCGTATCTGCCGTATCAATTATATGGGGCCCCCGGGCCACAGGGGCCCCCGACGTGCGTAATGACAAAAGTCAAAAAAAGCAATTTCTTTTTTCCCCGCGTAAAGCGTGCATTCAAAAGTTGGCAACACCCTACATCGGTGATCGCGGGCTGCGGGATTTCTCCGTTTAAGTCATTTACTTCGACGGGGGAATCCCACAATAATCGATGTACATCAGCTATTTATAAATGATTTAATAAATCAGTTTGCCGAAAAAAGGGAATATATATGTTTATTTAATTTGAATTGTTTGTAAAATTTTTGGAAAAAATGACAAATATATATTTATAATGAATAAATATTTCTTTTAATTTTATGCAAACATTTTTTTTTTCTTTTGTGAGAAATCTTTACCCTTCATAAGGGCCCCCCAATCATTTTTTTATATGGGGCCCCGCCAAGGCACGCTACGCCACTGGTACTTGTGTTTTAGAATTAAGTCGCAAAATACTGTATATAAAAAAAAAATCATACATTTGACCTTTAGTATGAAAAGTTTTTTTTTCGCGATTGCAGTGTTGATCCCATAGTAAAAGCTTTTCAGCATGATGGACTTAGCATGGGTTTAAAAAATATGCGAACTTGAAATACACACTTGATGTTATTTTTTAACCGACTTCATTTTTTCATTTGTATGCTTATTATATTGATTCAGAAATGGAAAAAAGCCAACAATGTAACCTCAAAGTCAAAGTCAAAGCCATTTATTCAGTTTAGGCCCTAGGAGGGCACTTATGAAGGTCGAATTTACTGAAGCTACCACCGATTCGGAAATCAGCCTTCAACTGAGAAGAACCGGCAAGAAACTCAGCAAGGTTACATTTTTTATATATATTTTTCTTTTTTTTTATAATCTGACTATTGGCTATATTTTTTTCAATAACAGCAAAATGTACAATACAATATACAATTAATTAAATCAAAACGAAAAATACCAATACAAAGTTAAACCTTATTAAGTTTCTTGCCGGTTCTTCTCAGTTGAAGGCAACTTCCGAACCGGTGGTAACTTCAGGAGCTTTGACGTACATAAGTGCCCTTGTAGGGCCTAAACTAAATCAATGGCTTTGACTTTGACTTCGACACACAGTATCAAAAAAAACATAAAACTTAACTAAAGCATATATAAGTGACTCGCAGTTAGTTATAAGTGACAGGTGGATTCGCGTGATATAGTAATAGTTGTGGTTAATCGACCATTGAACCCGGGCTTAACTAGAGTTCATCTAACTTTAATGGTGTCTTAGTTATGAGTCAGTCTGAACCACATGGGGGAGTTATCAGTGCGTCATTCTAATGCCTTTTTTATAGGTCAACTATAGAAAAAAAAAACTGGGACATTATTCCTCACACAGGGCCATCTGACCCCAAACTAGGCAACTTTTCTTTTCTAAACACATACATTATATAGATAATAACACCCAGACTCAGGACAAACAGACATGTTCATGCACACAAATGTTTATCCTGAGTGGGAATCGAACCCACGACCTGCGGCGTGGTTGGTAGGGTATCTTACCAACCACGCCAACCGGCCCGTCTAGGATATCCTAGGATATTCCTCACATCCTAAACTAAGCTGAGCTTGTACTATGGAATCCAAATAACTGATATACTACATATACAATTTTTTTTAGAACTCGCCTGGTTACTTTTTATATGTCAGAAGGCTTATAAACAGCCACACGGTCTACCTAATGGTAAGTGGCTACCGTCGCCTCTGGACATTAGCAATACTAGGGAGATTGCTGTGTTGCCAACCTTTATAAAGCATAGAAGACAACTGGCTCTCACGTACCTACAACTGCCAGATTCCAGGTTATAGATGGCTGGTAGCCAGATGAATAAAATAAAGTAGGTTCCCTATAATTCGCTATTTCCTCACGATATTTTCCATCTTCCACTTGAGTGAAAGACACTTGAGGGATGCTGTAAAACTGCTATTTTACTATACGCTTAATAACTTGACTAATTAACCAACTGCATCGTTCCAATCTACACTCCAACGAAGAAGCAGTAATGAAAAATTCAGCTAATGAACAATCTATGAAGTTTTTTGAATACATGAAATGTCCACCTGTACATTTGAACGTACCGTCAATACTAATGAATAATGACTAAGAAATTCCATTACATGAACACACGAGATGGCATGTTTACAAGAACAACTAGGTTGTATACACAGCCTAGTATGGTATGCAACAGTGAGTCAACACACAAGGATTACTTCGAAATTTGATTACAACTAAAAACGTTATACTTTCCACTGACATTGGTGTAACGTGGCCATTTATAGTATGGTATCTTAATACCCTAAAGTTTATTATATTGTGTTATTGTGAGCAATATTACACGGTATTGTGAGATGTGTCTATATTAGGGATAACCTTAGGTTTAAATTAAGGAGAATCAATTGTATGTACAAGGTTATGTTGGCAATGTCAAGGGTTTTACAAGGTTTGGGTTTGAATTCTTGCCATAATTATATTAAAGGAGATTTATTATCTTTATTGAATCGTACTTATCCTAACAAAATACTATAAATGCGAATGTGAGTTTGTTTGTTTGTTACCTTTTCACGCCTAAGCCGATGAACCGATCGCGATGAAATTTGGTACGCATATAGCCTATGGTATGGAGACAGACGCGGGGGACAGCAACTAATAGTATAAATGCGAATGTGAGTTTGTTTGTTTGTTCGTTTGTTAGTTTAAATAGAATTTTCCCACGTATTTTTAGTGACGAAATCCTTGCGGTTTCACTCGCATTCCCGAGAAAATAAAGTAGCCCATGTCCTTCTCCATACCATAGGCTATCTGCGTACCAAATTTCATCGCATCATCGGTTCAGTGGTTTCCGCGTGAAAAGGTAACAAACAAACAAACTCACATTCGCATTTATAATATTAGTTAGGATTAATATCTGATGTAATTTCGAAGATTAAAACTCAATTTTAACTAAAACAACAATTACTTAACCAGCAATTCTAAGTCACATAACAATTGCACATGTCCATAGTGGTGTAGAGTGGAGGCAATAACTCTAGAACACGGTACATATTGTGACAGGCGAGTAGGGTCAGCAGCGACAAGACAATGGGATCCGACGCGGTTGCGCAAGCGCACGCTCGGGTGACTTCCGTTGTCGCGTGGGGAGCGATGGCACAAAATATTTTTTTTACCACAATACCAACTTTATAAGTGATAATGTGACTGAAAGTGGTAAGCACAGAATATAAGAGAAATTACTCAGAATTTGACTACATGTTTAGATGTTTTTTTACCACTGTGGTGGCTAATTAGCTGACGGTCAGTCTGATGGTAAGCGTTTACTCTACCTTACATTTTACAGATTGATAAATTTTACTATATTTTTTCCAGCTTTTGTAACTATATTTTTTCCTACCTACGTAAACACATTATTCATTTGATAAAAAATACGTATTTTTCCTCCTTTTTACCTACTATAGGTTACCATTTTGTTACTATTGTATAGGCTTGTTGAAATAAACACAATTTCATCATGTTAAGTGATGATGTGGCCGACGGTGGTATTTATCATAAATTACGTCAATAATATATTATGTTTTAATATAGCAATTGTTCTGCTGTCGGTACCCAGTTAGTAGGCTAATCTGTTTACAGCACATCACACGCGTCGCAGGCGCATTTATTTTTAAGTTTTAGTACACGCACGCCCCGTTGTATTATGGACATATTGCTAAAGTTTTCTAGCTTTTGCCTATATATAATTAAAAAAAAACGGGCTAATTATATTAAAATTCAAATTCAAATGATTTTTTAGTTAAATGTAAGTTACAAATATTAAGTTTGATGTTATTTTTTATATTGAAATAATTTTAATATAAAATGCAAACATTATGGAGAAGATGTGTCTCATACCTGTATATTGTTTGTTCATATGTCTGTCTGTAGTTGTAACAAGTCAGAGACAAAAATAACCATTCGATTGGAGAGGCGGGCATCTATAGACTAATAAATAAAATAAACAAGTTCCAAATATAAAAAAATATACATAATCGGGTTAAATTATTATTAACAAAGTTTTCAATTAATAATATTATTATTGAAGATGAATTATTACACGGAGTATGTGCAAACAGGAAAATATTTGAATAATAACTTATTAGGTGCCTATACTCGTACATACTATAAAGGAAAACGAATTAATTATGAACAGTTTTTAAAAAAACGCTTACGAAGACATTATTAAAGCATATAATCATTTTGTTTACAGGAAATTTTACTAGAAAAAACAATGGTGAAGAACATTAAAAGGTGATGATAGATCCGAATGCCGTGACGATCCTATACTGAGCTTTCGGTGAAGAAAAACATCGTGAAGTAAGGTCCCTAAAAAGGCCGCTCAAGCAATATTGCTAATGCAATTCATTTTTTGAATTCTCAGCAGATCCTACTTATTTCTATATGTTTCATATAAAATATGCACTACAAAGAGTCACATATATACAATTTAATTCATTAAAAGATTTGGTATTGATGAATCTGCCGTAAATTCAGAAAAATTAATTGCTCGAGCAATATTGCAAATTAGCAATATTGCTCGAGCTTCCTTTTTAGCCCCCCTGTACACTGCCAGGCGCCGCCTGTGTATGGGTACAGCTGCAGATGAAAGTCTGTCTCTTTCTAGGCTTTGTGTGCTTATCACATTCGGCCACATCAGCACTTCCCATGGTAAGATTGTAAAATGAAAATATTTGTTATTCAAATAGGCCTTCACAAGCACTTATGAATAGTCTGACTGTAACGCACGGTTCGGAAGGTTGCTTTTACTGAGAGCCGCCAAGAAACTCAGCAATTACTCTTTTCAAAACCAACTCAGATTTATTATATTAAATTATTTATCTAGTCTCACCAGACAAAATAACAATAATAATTAAGCAGACCAGCCCCCAAACAAACATGTCTACATACGGACAATTATAATGTTACCGTGGGTATTAACAAAACATATTTTCGCATTGAATTCGCTCACTCACACAAATAGGACTGCGATACTATTAATAGAAACAAGAAATAATTGAACAATGCTTTTACAGCATCACAGTAACGCTTCCTTGTGTACATAATAAGTTTGGAGATCTACTTTACATAATATTGTTAAGTTTGTGCGAAATATGTAATGTATGTAATAAGTTATGAACTTGGTACAGTTTCGAGATTCTACTATTCTTGATATTGTGGATGATTACTTTTTAATTTCAGATTTTGAACTTCGTTACACTATACTGGGGGAAAATTTTGTCGTTGGCAATACTTGCAAGGGTAAAAGTACTCAACATTATGAACAACTTTTAATATGGGACTAACTGTGAAATCACGAAAAAAATATCAGCTGTTCCATACAAAACTTCAATACCTACTCGACCAAAATGTATGAAGCAACTCTTTTATTTTGCGCGATATCTGAGTTAGTCCCATAAAGAAAATTGTGGAAAATCACTCTGTATGTGAAAGTGGGCCAATATATCATAAAATTTGGCGGTTTGTTGGAGTGTAGTCAGGCATGTATTGGCACAATTTAATTATGATATATGTGATAACTCAATCATATGTGGTAAGCACGCAAAGCCTGAAGGAAACTGGCTCTCAAGTGCAGCTGCCGGTACCCGAGTACTTTTAACATTCGATAATATAAAACAACTAGACAACTGTATCCCAAACTAGGCATAATAACCTTGTACTTTAGATACCAAAATAGGTTTAAAAAAAAACAATGTTTGACAGTTTCATTCTACCGGAATCCATTTTATTTGCTTCATACTAATTAGTTCATGAAATAAATTAGTTTATTGAGAAATTTAAAATGATAATTATAAATGTAAGATTAACATTCGTTACATATTTACTACACGAGGTGTAACCTTGCGGTCCGGAAGTAAAATGGCGACCTCGCCGGGCCGGTGACATTTGAGATAAATTGTCGATTACACAGATTAATCATTGCGTTTCATCAATATTATTATATTATTTATTTACCCCGATTTTACCCACTTAGGGGTGGAATTTTCAAATATCCTTTCTTAGCGGATGCCCACATCATGCCAAATTTTAGCCCGATCCGTCCAGTGGTTTGAGCTGTGCGTTGATAGATCAGTCAGTCAGTCACCTTTTCCTTTTATATATACAGATACTAAAACATTTATTGTTCTAAAGATCAAATCCTTTAATTCCATTTTTCCTACAGATCCTACTTGTAGGCAAAATGCATCCAATTATTCTGATTATGGTATAGTTCAATACGTAGTTGGTCCGCAATTATTAGATACACAAATGTCTGTCCTGAGTGGAAATCGAACTTACGACCTGTGGCGTGATAGATATGATATCACCAACCATGCCTACCGGACTCTCAATATAACTCAGATAATAGTTAATACAGCATCTATATTTAACTAAATAACATGGAATAAACGAATGACTAGTCTTACGAAGTTCCTAAGACGAGAGACGATTTAGTCCATCATGGTCAGAATGATGATTTCAAAATATTGACTCATTTCATGAATGAAAATGATTCTAATTCAGTACAAATAGACGTGATACATTAATGACAAAAACATGAAGTCATTATCATGAATTACAAAGAAATTAATGTAATGACGTTGGTAAACCGAAGGTAATATGTACAAATATTTACAAATAAGGTAATATCAATGAATAACTGAGGAAAATAAAGGAAATCACATAATTACATAATTGTTACGTCAATCAGTCACGTAGGAGTTTTATAGGAAAGCGAAAGCAAAAAAAAAAACCAACAAAATCGGTACATTTGTTTAGAAGCTACGATGCCACAGACAGACACAGTCAGACACGTCAAACTTATAAAACCGATGCAAAAAGAGGTTGCGTCGGGGTTAAAAAGCATCTGGAACAAATTGATCATTAACTCAAAATTATTAGAAATATAACAGAACCAAAAACAAAACAACTTGATTCTGCTAAGACGATTACAAACCAAATTACAAAACACTAAATTCTCAAATTAATTTCAAAACATAAAATAAAATGTCAAACCATAACAGAAATTGTAGAAAATCGAACAAATACGCTTTCCGCATATCAAAAATAAAACCGTATAGATAAGCCTTATCGTATCCACACTTATTGAATGCAAAAAGTATAACGAGATAAAAAAAATGCACTGTAATGAAATACCAATAATGAATAAAGAAATCACTAACACAGACTGTCACAGTGTACCGAATCTAGGTTTCCAATCACAGCACGATAGGTAACCTGCTGTTTTTCACTTCTCTGCCAAACATAGAAAGAATTTTGTACAAACAAGTCGATGCAAATCATTACATCTTTTGTATGAGAATAAAAAGTCATGAGATACTTTCACCATGTAGTTAAAATCACGCTCTTTCCTGACTGCTGATGTTCTTTAAGAAAGGTAACACTTAATCCAGAAAGTCATTGAAAAATCTATCTTGATTCGAAACCATCGAGTTACAAACGAGTATCTGATCCCAAACTAATCAATGAATATAGAAACTATAAAATACATAATACCTGTATTTATACTTATATAGATACTAGCTTTTCCTCGCGGTTTCACCCGCGTTCCCGGGATAAAAATTGCCTATATAACCTTCCTCAATGAAAAGCAAAAACAATTTTTCAAATCCGACTGGTTGTTTCAGAAATTAACGCGTTCAAACAAACAAACAAAACTCTTCTGCTTTATAATATGTATTATAGTATAGATAGATAGATTTCCATCCACACTCAGAACAAACAGACATATCCAAGCACTCAAATGTTTATTATGTGTAGGAATCGAACCTACCACCTGTGTGGCATGACAATCATTGTAACTAACCTACTCACCAACCGATTCGTAAATTTTATTAGTTTTTAAATGAGCTATTACTGACCAAATAAGATCAACCACTAGGCCTGGTTTGTGGTCTATTAAAGGGAAACTTATGTTTCTTCTAATTGGGTATATTGATCACGTACTGGTAAGCAACTAAGGAGGCGGCCTCCTATTTGATGAACCACCTGATGGGTGCTCAAGCGCAAGAACCTACTGGAAAAAATCTTGGCTGACTAACCCTGTTTAAAAATTATAGTGAAGACTAACTGTCCCTGAGAAAAGAAAGTAGTCAATATCCCTCTCCATACCATAAGCTATCTGCGTACCAAATTTCATCGCGTTCGGTTCAGCGCTTTAGGCGTGAAAAGGTAACAAACAAACTCACATTCGCATTTATAATATTAGTTAGGATGTCCATTCATTCTTTATTTTTAACATGATGTAATAAAATAATTGGTTAAAAACAAATATAACCGACTTTTTTTCACAATCGCCTATTATTTAATTAAATAGTCTTTTAATAGTTCTGTTTTATTTGAACGTCTATTTATATTCTTAGTTTTTAGATAATCGCTTTAAAATTCCTTAAATTGTGTGTTCGATTTATTGTTTGGTTATACAACAAAATTTATTAATAAAATAATAATTACAGACTAATTATATACGATATCCAATCAATTTTAACTTTCTTTGAAATTATACAGTATTATATCATAAATACTAACGCAGACATTTTTAAAACTCCCAGAATATGTCACTTAATACTTCCTTTGGAATACTGAGTTAAAATAAACTTGAAAGACGTTTCGCAGAAGGAATGTGCAGAGTTAAATGTCAGATAAAAAGTTTTTAATTAACGAATTACAAATGTGTATACGTATAAAAAAACAGATTAGTCTGTCTACGTGTTTAAATTAGCGGCAACTAGACGATAATACAATATAAACTAGTTAAGAATTAATTTATTAAATATCTTTCAATTATTAAAAAAAAAACGAACTAAATGATAATTTATATAGTAAAATTCCGAGTAGAACAGAAATAAGAAATTTAGTAAAAATATTTATAGATATATAGACATCAATTTATCAAATTAATGATATAGACTTTATCAAAATATTTAATCTAATCACTTCTGCCAACTGTACGTTTAACAATCGGTTATCGGTAAAGCGGACACAACCTCAATCTATCGAAAATATAATAAAAACGTCCAATCGAATTGCGCGGGATTAATATTATCATATTTATCGATTATTTGACGTCACGCAATAAATATTTTATTAAAAATCATTCACGTTACACCCAACGCATTGTTGCAGGACCAGATGTAATAAATATCATACAACTCATTAATATATTTACAATTTTAACGTAAGCTTAATACATAAAAGCCATCGTCACAATTAACTTTTTATGCGGAACAAAAACTAAGTTCCGAAAGCACAATCATTATGAATGAGTTGCAAACGATTAACATATTACAACTCGATTTAATTGAATAAAAAATGTATTACCTTTAAAAATAAAAAGAACTGGCGGGTCCAGCTTCGTAACACTATGATAGTAAAATCCTTATTCGCAAAAAAATAAAAAGCACAACACTGGTTATTCGGATCGCGGCGCGCTGCGCTATAATATCGAGTTATCTCGATAGTGTGCGAGACGCGTGGTTACCTCACAAGCGTCGCGTGAATACTGCGGCTGTGCATCGCAGAGTCGCAGGGTGCGGGATCCTCGCTGCGCGCGCGCATGTACGGTCAACAGAGCAGGTAGCCTTGAAGCGATGCAATTTCGAGATTTATCTTAATTTTCTTTTGTTACTTTGTAAGTTGCCGCTGTTTTAGATGACCTGTCTCCTGTCCTTGAGACGCGAGGTTTTAGATTTTTTATTTTTAGCTTCTATTCAATTGTGGGTATTATATTATCAACTCTATGTTTTTACTTTGTATCTAATGTAATGTATTGACTTTCTTTTGCTTCTACTTTTCTTCCGTTACTTTAGCAATTTTTCATTTGTCATAATTTCCTATCCTACTAAAATTATAATTATGGGAAAGTGGGTTTGTTTTTTTTGTAACCTCTTGATGCTTCAACCAACGGCAAAACCAATCGTGATGATATCTGGTACACAGGTAGGCTATAGCATGGAGAGGACAACTTTTTTTATCCCGGGAACCCGGATAACCCTTCGGGGGACAGCTAGTTAATATAGAACTTTATGATCTTGACGTATAGATCTTTTTATTGAACTTTAAACTATTTTGTTTGGACTGACAGTTTTTTTTAAATATGTACGTTAGCTTTTCTACCCCAAAACTATCACACTTTGGAATAACGCATGTGATGTTAGAAATATGGGCTCCCATAGGGGTTGGAACTTCAGATTCGGGGGAGTCTGTGCACAGTGTATGTACAGTGGAGTACAGTGGAGAGGCCTGAAAGAGGCCGGGCGCTGACTGACTGGGTCGTGGAAGAATGCGAATGCAGAACACCGTGGGGGTTTAGTCGGTAGGAGTCCAACATAACCCTGAGGATGAGGATTTCCCCACACCAAAAAGAAGGGGGTTGGAACTTAAATAAGTTACTAATAGGTACATCTACCTGCCTCATCGAAAATAAGGTATTTGTTTTCTCTAAATCACGCGACAAAACGATAAACGAGTAACCTTATCGTTGATTTACGATGCAGTACCGATGCAATCTCCTGCGCATGTTAATAATCAAAAATATAGCAACACTGTTTCGTACATAAGTCAGATATATATCTTTAATTTAATTTATCCATTTATCATTATCTATCTAGCTCTTTATGTCAGATGATTAAGCAGACAAGCGGTCCACCTGATGGTAAGTGGCTACCGTCGCCTATGGACATTAGCAATACCAGGTGGATTACCATTGTGTTGCCGACTGTTATAAAGCTTAGCCTAGCTTACCTATACATCCCCCCACTGCTGGGGCACGACCCTCTCCTAACAAGGGGGATGGTCTACCACGCGGGCCCGGTGCGAATTGATTAGAATTTTGAATTCAATTTTTCGGGTATACTTGGACATTTTAAGGTCATGAAAATCAGTTGCTGCACTCAATAGCCAGTTCCACAAAGGCCACATGATCACTGATCATGGTGAGATTGTGTACAAACACAAGCATATCCAAAGTAAATGTAATTTTCTTACGACATTTTCCATTCAAGAAAAGCTAGTTATGTTAAAAATTCAGAAAAACATTCGAGACGCAAGAATTTCAACAACTAATTAATAAGTTATTTACAATATTATGTTATTATTGATGTAGAATGCCGACAAAACGAATTTCCCTTTCACATGGATTGATTTTCCCCATACAATTATATGATGAAACTTTCCCATGCATCTTTGTATAATATACAGCTGGGTTCAGATAAAAAGCGAAGCGATTACTTACATTTTTTGTCTTAACATAGTAAAATTAAAATTAAAATTTACTATGAAAAAGCTTTCGTTCGCGAAAGGAACTCGCATCACAAAGCTACATGAAAAAATATAATTCCAGTAGCTGCGATTCAAGTTATTGAATGTTTATTGAGTTGGTTCATCTTGAGAGCCCAGGCAAGTTAATCTTAAAACCTCTAGCCTGGATCACCGAAAGAAAAGTATAATACAAACGCACGTGAAGTTTGCCAAAACCGCACTGAGGCTGTATGTTTTTAATGACTGATGAGTTAGATTCCCTGACTGCTACGCTACAGGTCGCGAGTTCGATTCCCATCCAAGACAAATACATAAAAATCTATTGACAAGTACATAACTCATAACCGTGTATGAAAATTTTCCTATTAAAATAAGTTATATCTTATTATTCACCTTTCTTAACACAATTTGACACGCTCCCGCTCCCCGCTCCCCGCTCTAACTGTGAACGCAGCCTTACAGAGGCGACGAGAAGACTAGTTATGTTATATGTTACGAGCTCTTACCCATTGTTATCGATTAGAAAACCTGACTATCGTGTGAAAACCACGATAACCTGCACTTTTTTTACCTGCACGAGTTTTTAAATGATATTATCAGTTTTCTAGCTTATCATCGTCGATCTAATACTTTGTAATGAGTGGGAGGTTATAAAAGCGTAAATTGTAATGTATTTGTGCCTATAATATGTAAAGTAAAAAATATAATGATTTATTGACATCACAAAACATGGTAGCAAACAACGGACGACATTGTGACAAAAGGAAAAATGAAACATAAAATTAAAATACAAATAAAGAAGTTAAAAATAAAAGTGCTAATACAAAGTTATTAGATTTAAGCATTCATTAGTTAACTACAGAGTTAAGTTGTTTTTGAAATAATTCCACTTAAATCGATAAATACATGCAAACAACTTTAAATTAAATTGCTTATTAATTATCGCGTTTGACGACAACCAACGAAAAAAACACTTAAGTATACTGTACTTAATAGTTTTATGAGATTTAAGTTATTAATAGGCAACGGTAACCAACGGTAAGGTATGCTTGTTTGCCGCCTTAGTGGTATAAAAAAAAACTATTCTAATCCAGTATGTATTTCTTTGATTGTAGTGAACTCGTACGCAATGAAATGCGCGGACGCATACCCCCATTTAAAAATAAATACACCGTATAAAAACCTCTTTTTTTTCCCCATTGTAATATCCACCTTTACATAAAATTCCGTACCTCGGGTATTGAATAGGTATCATTATACTGAATCAATTCAATATTTTTTTTAAAAAATCGTATCGTTGTCGTCTTCGTTTATACTCTAAAACTTTTCCTGAAAAAATATGCATTTAATAACGAAAATCCCATCCAAATCGGATTATTTACTACAAGTTTTTTTCCTTTTTTTGAAGTCGATTAAAAATACCCAATATTACTTCGACTTCGACTTCGAAATTCGCTGCAACTAATCACCGATGTGTCGTTTTGTTATTTAACAATAAAATTCTTATCATCCATTAAGTTATTTTTATATATTAAAAGTCATGACGACTAAATATAGCATGATAAGACGCGTCTCCAGTTGTGGTGATTAAATACCCAAAGTTGTACCCAAATAGGTAATATCGAAACGAATAAACACAATGATATACAACGATGTTTTTTATACACATGAATACTTTCAGTTACCTATCATTATTGTTATTTTCTTTATTTTTATCCGCGATTTCAGAGCTAGCCCCACAAAAGAAGCTGCTCCTCACGAGCCTATTTTACCGTTTAAGAGGTTGAATTTTGGACCATAGTATATACACAACAACAATGTAAGAAACTAGACCCTACAGTTTGAGCTATGCGCCATCATGAGCGACATTCGCCAGTTGTTCCGCGAAGAACTCCAAAACTACTTATCCGATTATAACGTTTTTTTTTTTTCAAAATGTGTGATTGTTTCCAACTTAAAAGAAAAAAGTATTTACCCCGATTACATATTTCCTTTTTTTACACCGGGAATGCGGGTGAAACCGCAGGGATCAGCTAGTATTATAAACATCCATGATAATTGACTGAAAATGGGACAAACATTGTAATTTCTATATAATTTTGCATTGCCTTATATAAATGGAACTGCATACTGATTAAGCGTGTAAAAACGTTTTTATTGCTTTTCTACTTATTGTGTTACGTACATTATTGTTATTGTCGTAAAGTTACTTTATAATAATAGGTAGGTACCTATTATTTATCGGTATCAGTTGCATATACGATAAATTAGAGGGTATATTCGTCTATATTACAATAAATACAAGAAAAGATCATGTATGTCTAAAATACTGATCTACAATGGATCACTTTAATCTAAGTACGATAATTACTTACTACGCTGGTATTGTGCGACGTAAGCCGGCATAAAATTAAAAAAAAACATTCAATTGCACTGAATAATAATTTGAAAATTAACCACTTTTTAGGGTTCCGTATCCAGAGGGTAAAACGCTGTCCGTCCGTCTGTCTGTCTGTCCGTCTGTCACCAAGCTGTATCTCATGAACAGTGATAGTTAGACAGTTGAAATTTTCACAGATGATGTATTTCTGTTGCCGCTATAACAACAAATACTAAAAAAATAATATTTAAGGGGGCTCCGAAAAAAAAACCGGCTAACTATCACGGTTCATGAGATACAGCTTGGTGACAGACGGACGGACGGACAGCGGAGTCTTAGTAATAGGGTCCCGTTTTACCCTTTGTGTACGGAACCCTAAAAATGACTAACCTTAGTTTTCATATAAAACCAACTTGAGAACGCCCTTTCACTAAAAATCGCATGTCAGCCGTATAAAAGTTAATATGAAAGATACATTAAAAAAAAATATGACTGTTTTAGGTCACAAAGAATATTGTGAGAAATCGTGCATAAATACCACAGCTTGTCCAAATATAGCCTTTGACATTGCATCTTTTAGCAGAAAATTCTCTGGTTAAGTCATCATTACTCATACAATTGAGTGATTCCTCATTTAAAGCTAAAGGTAATCAACCCTAATATAGACACTGACTTTTCTTACAATAATATCCTGTTTTATTAAATAAAACAATTGAAAGTCCAAAAAAGTTTTTATTAAGTAGTTGTTTAAAAGTAATTGATTCTACAAATTTAATACAGTATCGAAATTTAAATAAAAATAAAAACACAATATCAAAAATGAAGTCAAAGAAAAAATAATTTCAAATTGGGAACCTCTTCTTTTTCGTCGTTTAAAAATAATAAACTGATTTTACTTTATTTAAATTTTTGTTTCAATTTTAAATGATTTTACAGTGACAATAGTGGTGATTAAATGTATGGAATGATAATGTAACCATTTTTTTTAATAGTACTACTGAAAGACAAATAGTAATAATTTTAAAGTTTATATCATGTATTTTTTTAATCCAAAATACTCATTAAATTAGTGCACAATATACATTTACGTGTAATTCATAAAGATTTCACATTGCGTGACTAATATGGCGGGCGGGTGGCGGCGTTGAGTCGGCCGGGTGGTAGCCGGGCGGGCGGGTGGTCGGGCGGTTAGGAAGTCTCGGCGGGCGCCATCTCACTCATGCAATACCATTGAGACACGGCATATATAGTACCACTACTATTTGTTATTCTATAATGTGTAAGTCACCAGTTTTAATTTTTTGTTTTTTGTTTTTGGATATATTAAAATGCTGTTAACGATTTTTGTATTGATAAATGAATGTAATTTATAGTGAAGAGTGTAATGAAATGAGAAAGCGTGTTTCGGTAACCGCATTTGAGAGAGGTTTTGTGAAGTAATTAATTAGTATTTTATTAAAAATGAGCTGTTTCCTTTAGTTTGCCGTATATTATTACTTCCCAGAAATTGATTCTTATTAGCAACACTATCAGATGGTATAATAATACAGTGTGTGTTTTTTTTTATTTCAAAATCAACGGGTTCGATTCCTGGCTAGGAATATTGATTTTTCAAAAATCGTATGATGCAGTTTTAGTTTTTATCAAAATCGGGCTCGAGACTCCTTTGAGCATTTTTCACTATTCCATATAGTTTAGGATTTGGCCATCCACGCCCACTTGAAAAATTCACCCTAAAATGAATCCCTATTATTCCCAGGTCCCGCCATAACTTGAGAACGCCTTTACCGTTTTCATTCATCTTCAACATTAAAAAAAAAAAAATTGGGCAGAAAATTGGAAAATTCGGCAAATACTGAAAGTATGGGATTTTTGTATGAACTTAAGGCACTGATATTTTTGCGTTCGATAGGCAGTTTGTTGAGAACGCAGGCGAAACCGCGGGGGAAGGCTAGTTCGATATAAAAATCTTATTTCATATAGTAGAGAACCGTTAGTAGAGGCGACGTGAATTCGATATTATGACAAGAACTCTGTGAAATAGCTTCCTGGAAACTGAAATCAGTGATTCAGACTTAAGAGGAACTTAAGCGTTGCTTATTTAACTTTCAAAACATATTTGTACTCTATAAATAAATATATTTATTATATTAAACATTACTTCGACCTGGCACTATTTATATTTCGTTAAATTATTAGTAGGTTGACAAACAGACAGACGCTCCACCTGATGGTAAGTGGTCACCGCCGCCTATGTACACTTGCTATACCAGAGGGAATGCTGATGTGTGTGACGCCGCGTTAAGCTTAAAAATCAGAAATTCAACGTGCTGCGTCCCGCTCATACGCATATATATGCTATGGTATGTAGAAAGACATGGGCTACTTTTTTTCTCGAGAACGCGGGTGAAACCTCGGGGCGGAAGCTAGTTCTAAATATTTTGTAGTTTGTGTTCGAACACTATCTCACTAGGGTAAATGACGATGTGTCCAAAGGGTTACCTACCCCCTTCGGCGCTGTTGAGGTGGTCTGGTTCTCGCACAGAACGCATACACGAGCCCCTCCACGCGAACATTTAGCCTAAACCAAAATAACTTTAATTAAGTTACTAATCGTACAACGTCAGGTCATTGACCCGTACAAATAAAGCGCGTTACACACGGCTGACATTAAGCTCGTAAACTATACGCGAGGTGGCGCGGGCGCAGTGCCAGCATACCTTTATAATTAAGTATCCCGGTAATAGACCGTTTATTAACGCATATGCAGGTGCGGACTTGATGGTTTCCTGGGGGATTTATTGGTGATGAATATGGATGAGTATCCTAATTAATTTAGGATAGAGTTTCTGTGACACCTGAGTACTTGAGTGCTAGTTTCTTCTAGGCTTTGTGTGCTTACCTAAGTGAGATTGTGGTCAAACACAAGCCTATACAACGTGTTTCTTTTGATATCTCATAGCTCTATAGTATTAATGGGACCATGTCAAAGAATCAACTGGCATATGAACTATTTTTAATTTATTTTTTTACTTTTCATTTTTCATTCAAAATAATCCGACAAAGTCACGATTATTTATGTAAAATAACATGAAATATGACATCGTCGCATTTTCTTAGCTTTATACAGCATGATGATCTACTCGTACTTATCAATGAATCTTACATACACACATCGAGAGTCTTGATTGATGTTATCTTCGGAACTATATATTTTTTGAACACTTGTTCTAGGACTTTTTGTATTATTCCCATTAATAACATTTAACTTTAGAAATCTATCTCATATCTCTAAAACATTTTTATTTCTATAATACATTAATTTGATTATATTTAGTTTAATAAACAATTCAAGACCAACTTACTAAACTAAGAAACTTAAATAAAATAGTCTAAATTAAAAAAGTCGCTATCAGAAGGCAGCGTACCCAGAATGCTGGCGGCATTGCCACGTTGGATGGCAATGCTGATTCTCTGACCAAGATATAAGCCAGCATTCTGGTCACAAGTTGCTTCGACCAGGCGTTTGGATATTTCGCGAAAAAGAAATTGTCTCTAATATTATTTGTCTTAAGTCCAGACAAATAATATTAGAGACAATGGTGCTGTACGGATTATGCCACAACAAATTAGATTGTACTGATCTATTGAACAGGTTATGTTATACAGTACCTCGCACAGTGTTGGGGCGTGAGGTGCGCGAACGCAATCTATTTGTCACCGGTACCTGCAGGCCAATCTTTGGCCTCCGATCACCCCTCCGTCGTATGGTAGATACATACAATAGCTTGTTCACCAATGTAGACATATTTTCCACCTTGCAAAATACTTTTAAAGTCCTAATCACAGATATTCTAAGGCAAAGGCAATTAGGCATTTAAGTTTAATTTTCTCCATGTTGTTTTAATTGTTATTTCTGTTATTTTTGTTTTTTGTCCCTGCAAGTATTGCCAGTGACTAAAAAAATCATTCTATATAAGTATCATATTTCACAATTACAATTTTACTTCCCAACAATGGATTGCAATCACAAAAGTTAGCAAACAACCAAACAAAACTATCTGAAGCAATATAGTTACAATACGAACATCATTATTGTATGTCTTTATCCAACATCTATATAGTTAGTGTGATCAATCACGGGCAGTTCGCGCAAGGAACGCCGCGGGCACCACTAGTTACACACGACTTTACTTGACCACTTCATGTTGAGCTTTTGGATCTTATTCAATCATTGAAGACTTGAGTTTTTGTGGGTTCGAAAGATAACGAAATTAATTTAATGAATTACCTAGATTATAGACTAGCTGTTCCCCGCGGTTTCACCCGCATTCCCGGGATAAAAAGTAGCCAATAGCTTCCTCAAGAATTGGGCTAACAAATATGTAAAAAGATTTTTTTAAATCTGACTGGTAGTTCCTGAGATTAGCCCTTTCATACAAACAAAAAACTCGGATCAGTAGTTTCGGAGATTAACACCTACATACAAACTTAAAAACTATACCTCTTTATTGAAGTGAAAACTTCTTTAGCCGCGTTGAGCGTTTTTGGAGGGGAAAAACTTATAGGTTCGCGTCACCGACATGCTCATGCTAATAGTTTTCACTTCTATCGGCAGTCCCCATGTTATATTAGTGTAGATTAGGATTAACTGACATTCCTGAAGCAAAGTTTATTAACGATGGATCAACTTACAGTGGGCGTGACATATCAAAAGTATTTGTAATTAATTTATTCTGTGACCCACGAGATGCTATGTTGACCCATGCAATATTTATACGATGGTGCTTATTACGAATGGCGTTTTTTGCTAACGTCTATTGCTATAAAAACTTTTTGTTTTATTATATTCACATATTTCCTTTAATTATCAAAAGATATGCATTTTTTACTAAACAACTTTTTTCCACAAAGCTTGTAACAAACGAAATTGCGTCTATTACACGTAAAGAAAGAAAATCTGCATTGCGTCAAACCTCCCTTCTTGGCACTCTTCCACACGACGGCAGCGACCTACGACAACTATTTTCTTATACTGTTTATATTATAATATATTAGTAAAGTATTACCGTACATCCCAATAAGCGTGCCATATCGTAATAAAACCGCAAAAAGCAATAGCCTCCCCCTAAATCCCTATCTCCACACGTAATACAACCCCCACATGTCACAGTTCTCTAAAAGCTATATTCATCAGGTGCGCAAACGCATTACAAATAGAAAGTAAACGTATTAAATAATACATTTGTCGCACAACATATGTACGTACCAGGCTCATGTCAGTCTGACCTTTGACCTACAAACCTTCATATGCGATTCAGATACCATATTGATGATTGCTCCTAATATATAACTTGAGGCTATGTTGGCCAATATTGGAAATAGAAAGGTATCTACCTAATGTGGATCAGGCGCCGTCCGTCGGGGGGGAGGATCGTAGGGGACATGGCTCCCCCCAATAACGTACACTACAAAATGAAAAACCTAAAAAAATCACGAATCTATACTTATAAAATAAACCAGTTGAGGTTTTTTGTTTGTTTGTTTAATGGCGCTAATCTCTGGAACTACTAGCCGGATTTTGTTAAAGGTTATTTTTTATCCCGGGAATGCGGGGAAAACCGCAGGAAACAGCTTGTATTTAATATTATTAATACGATAATATGACCCTACTATTTCAGGAGTCTAGCAACAAGGAGTTTAGCATTCAATCACTGCTTTTTTTTAATTGTAACAATTTTACTGTAAATTTTTACCTGACTGAATTCGATATTTCCAAGTGCAATGCCAGTATTTAACTAGCATCTATTAATTGTGGCATTCGAATCATTCGCTGCATCTATTCTGAGACAACTGTAATAGTTTTATTGTATGTACTTTGAGATGAGTTCAAGAGCGATCAAATCTAAATGTATAATATAAAAAGTCAATATGTTGCGAACCGTTATAAAGTTAAGAAAGCAACTGGGTCTCACGTGCAACGTGTTTGGCGACAGATTAGCCTGGTAGCCAGCCAGGCAATAGATAGGGGAGACCGAGGGGTCTTGAAACAAAGGTGAGTTGAAATAACGTATATTTCGTGGAATCTATAACCGTTATCGTGCTGGTAACAATACAGTTTAGCCGTGCCCCAACACCCGCGGGCCTCTTAGAATGCATCCTTGCCTCGAAGTTCGCGGTTGGGGAGTTCTAGCACCCATGTCCAAAAAAATACTAAATGTAAGTTTTAATCGTTTTTTTAGCTACCTATAATTTGACAATGTATTAGTGTTTTGGCTTGTGTTATGTATCTTTCGAAAGGTCATTAACTAAGGATTGAATTGATAGTGATAGTGCAAGACATTGCTTTGTGGTTTGCTTTTAGGTTGTAATTTTATAACGGATGGGAGGATATTTGCTACTGAGGGGATTTGAAACAGATTGTTTCAACTCTCCTCGGTTCTATTTTGTATGGCTGATTTGCTAATATTGTGTAGTTATTTTTTTTGTGTTAGCATGACTACTGAGTGGCAAAGAAAAACAGACAGAGGTAAGAAATATATAATCCCGCGGCAGAAGAGGTTATATTGCGCCAAAAAAGTTAAGATTTGTTAAAATTTGTAGTTTAATGGTTACGTTAAAATAGGGTTTTTTTTCGTTTAAATTGAGTTAAGAAATATGACTCCCCCCGACCCTTGTTTCAAGTTACCTCGGTATTAGGGGAGTTGAAATAGAATGACTTGTCACGTTCAAGCTATTTTTTTTGCGGTAGCATTTATACTTACGCTTTTTTTGTTGATCTCATATAAAAGTGAAAGAAATGAGCTATCGATTGGTACTAATCTCGTACAATTCTAGCTAATAGTTTTTTGTGTACAACAAATAATGTCAAAATTGTTTCAACTCCCCTAGGTCTCCCCCTACATTTTGGAATATGATTTCTCCAGGCACGTTTTCTTACGAGGTCCCATTTTGTTCTCTTTCCTCTCAAACTGAACCAATTTATCCGATAAAGTTTGGTCTCATTCTTTGAAATTCACACAAGTAAACAATAAATCTTAACCCTTTTCAAATTAATCCCGGTAGGGTAACAACCAAATGACTTTAGTATTTGAATGTAGTTTTAGACCATTTGTTTCTTAAAGGACTAGTTGGCCCGAGTGGGAGCGGGAAGACAATATCGACTTGCTCCCTATCCGCCGCCGACGACGTGGCAGGCGGCGTCTGATGCCGCCCTAAACGGGGGACCTGTGGGCGGTAGATCGGGGGATCTGCCGCCGACGTTAGGGGTCCCGTGCTGGAGGCGCCCAAGAATTCCTGGGCGCCAAGTTTGTGAGTATGGATGGATGGATGTTTGTTACTCTTTCACGCCAGAACGGCTGAATGGATCTGGATGAAATTTGGCACAGAGATAAATTATAGTCTGGAATACCACATAGGCTACTTTTTATCCCGGGAAAACATAAGATCCCACGGAAACGCGGGTGAAACCGCGGGGCGGAATCTAAAAATTATATTTTTTATCTTGAAATTATTAACAAACTAATACAAATGGAACTATTTAGTTACTTACTTTTTTTTTAATAAATCTTAAACGTCTTAAACGCTTAAATAACGGCAAATATCCAAATATATACAGTAGGTACACACTAATGTAATGATAAACAAAACATATCGATATAACCTCAAAATAAATCGGAATCTAAGTTAATGTATTCAGTAATAGCTATGTAAACATGTTTTGTTTGATAAATCTGTGCTGCCGACTTTAGTTTAAAGTTCTAATATAGTGGTATAAATAACTGTATCCTTAATCACTTAATGTCGAGACAATATTTGTTTACACTCAAGTTTAATATTTATTTACCCCACTTATTTAAATATATACTGTCGAAAGTATTAGGTAGTACTTTAGGTACATAATTCTGCTTCTTTTATTAATGGGCTTGTGTTTGAGGGAACTGGTGCAGTTTTTTATTTATAAGGTGGTAAACAAGCATACGACTGCCTGATGGTAAGCGGTTACCGTTGCCTATTGACGCTTGCAACACCGGGGGTATCACTCGTGCGTTGTCAACCCTGCAAACAATTTGACGTCACGACCACTGTGCTATCATATTTTTAATTCTATAAATTATCAATTTAAGTCTAAACTGCATCATTAACCCTGGAATTGCAAACATTCTAAAAACTATAAGGTGTGTCATTGTTTATTTGTCATAAAAATGCACATTACATGCGACCTAGACCCGTTTTTTTTATCGCTCAATAAATTATATAAAAGCACAGTAACTGCAGCTTTGCGTGGGTACGGGTTCGATTTTTCGCTTGGGAGACGAGAAGCGGCCGGTGAAAGGTTATTTTAAGTATAGGAAATACTATTTTGTAGTTTAAATTTAAGTTAAAGTTAAGCAGTGAGTAGTTGAATAAATAGTAGCAAAATATGTGTATATTATCTATATAATATATTAAAATGAACGCATGCTAAGTCCTCCCTCAATCCTCTGACATCCCTGAGCCGAGCCGAACCCAAAGGGTAAAAACGGGACCCTATTACTAACGCTATCTGTCCGTCCGTCTGTCTGTCACCAGACTGTATCTCAAGAACTATAGCTAGACAGTTGAAATTTTCACAAATTATGTATTTCTGTTGCCGCTATAACAACAAATACTAAAAACAAATTAAAATAAATATTTAAGGGGGCTCTCATACCACAAACGTGTTTTTTTTGCCGTTTTTACAGATAATGATACGGAACCCTTCGTGCGCGAGTCCGACTCGCACTTGGCCAGTTTTTAAATCTTTTATCATTATTTAGTAAAAAAAGAATGTGTTTGTGAATCAATTTATTTTCAATATTTACGAGCTTTAGTGTTAAAAAAAAGCTCAAGTGTTTCAAGTTTATCATGCAGTGCGCATACGCACGTGAGTACTTATAATTTTAGTATTACATTTTATATTATTACATTATATACCAATAATACACATACAAAAAGCGACATTTGACCCGTGACTGCCAATTTATACAATGAAAGGAAAATCAAAATCAATTAGATTGAAGCGCAAAAACACCTTCACTACACTTGACCCTTTGGCAGTCCTTGACCTTTATATAAGGCCTTAAATAAGCATCCGTCTTTTTGATTTTTATAATTTGATATAAGACATCACTAGAAAATTTAAAAATAATAACAAGTGAGTGCTTACAGGGGTAACCTATTTGGCAGATAAAAACTGGTTACAGTAAATAAAAAATCTAACAAAAAAAAAATTTCATACCACATTGTCGGCAAACAAGCATACGGCCCGCCTGATGGTAAGCGGTTACCGTAGCCTATGAACGCTTGCAACACCGGACGTATCACTCGCGCGTTGCCGACCCTTCCCCCCTCCCCGATGAGCTCTGGCGACCTTACTCACGCGCAGGAACACTACTATCAGAAGTCATATTTTAAGCATAAACAATAATAACACCTATTACAATCGATGATGCGATCTGATGATGTGATACTGAGCAAAAAAACTGACAACCACGCCAAAGGTCAAAGCTACATTTGATTCAACTGTCAACCGAACGAAGTGATGTTAAACATGTTCGATTAGCAACATGCTAAATTTTGCACGGGTTGAGAGGCCCATAAAGTCTCAATTAAAAAAAAAACTAAATGAATTTTTAATTTAGTATTTCAAAGAGCCTTGTTGGTTTTTTGTTTAATTTATTAATATTACGATGTCGCTGAATATAATGCCTAATTATTTGTAGTACCTGGATGACCGAGTTTTGCTCGGTGTTTTTTTTTAAAGGCAGTTTTCTATTAATGAAACCTAGCTAGATCGATTTAACAAAAAGACACAGTACAGACGTACCCCGTACGGTCTATTGTGCTCCGCCCGCCACCCCGACTCGATTCTCGGAAGCGCTCTGGTATTTATACCTGGCCTTTCGCAGAACCGACCTTATCAGTTTGTTGACTCGGAACTTTTCAGTTTAGAGTCTCCAAACGAATATTTGTTCTTACGACATCGCGCTCTCAAAACCACAGATATTTACTTGTGGTGAACCAGTGGATACCTAACGGTGATAACTAAGCTGGTTCGAGCGTGACCCGGGCGCTCGCGGTTTCCCTTAAGGAAAACGCTAACCCGGACGGGACTGGACCAGTTGGCCTTGGGGGCTTCCCTAGCCAACCCCAGTTGTCGTTAGGCAGGGACGTAGGAACCCGCTGCACAATAAGATTGGCAGCGGGAGACAAGCTTAGGGCACACCCTAGGGCCTACTCACCTCCCGACCTATCCCGGTCGGGAGTGTAACACACACCCCCGGGCCCATCCACCCGGGGCGAGATAGTAGGTTAGATTAGGGCGATCGCCTGAGGTTTCTTGTGGTTTCTTTTACTCAGGAACGCCCCGCGTCCGAAACCACGTTAGTTTGCCGAAGTAGAGTAGCTCCCTCTGGCTGGCCATCATGGCCAGCCAGAACGACCACCCACCCCTGACGCTGGACGAGATTCTCCAGGACGAAGAGTCCTGGGTTTTCCTCGCCGAGCGATACGGGTCATCGGTCCTACCTCCCCGACCCGCTCCCACTTCACGGTCATCCTCAAGGATGTCCGTGATATCCGCGGAATTCTCCCCCGCGGAATCACCCGCGGAACACTCCCCGCCTCCCTCTCCCGCGGAATCAACCGCGGATCACTCCGCCCCTCCCTCTCCCGCGGAACCCTCCGCCCCGCCCTCTCCTGCGGAATCCGAACCGCCCTCTCCGCCTGCGCCTGCCGCGACGACCGGCCAGTCGTCCTCTTCCTCCTCCTCGGAGGGAGAGTTCACGACGGTCGTCGGGGGCAAGCGAAAGCGCAAAAAGAAGGCAAAAGCCACGGACGCCGAGGTAGCCGCCAAAGCTGCCAAGGCCTCCGCCCCCTCACCCTCACCCACGCCCCGCCCTCTTCTGGACACGTTCGTGCCCATGCCCATGCCCCCGTCCCCGCCCCCGATCCGATCGGACCAGCCTATCCCTTCCGCTTCGCAGCCCCAGTCCCAACACCCGAAGCGGAAGGACGCCCCGCCTCCCCTGTTCATACAGGATAAGGCCAGGTGGACAGAGGTGTCCTCCTGGTTCACCCCCAATAAAATCTATTACACTTCTGCCCGCCCCACCGAGCACGGAATCAAAGTCTCGGTCCCCACCTCCCAGGACCACCGGGCCCTGACAAAACTACTCAAGGAAAGGAGTGTAGCGTTTCATACGTACACCCTTCCCGAAGAGAAGGCCCTCCGCGTTGTCATCCGCGGCATCCCTTCCCAAATTGAAATTTCCGCGGTGGAAGCCTCCCTTAAGGAGCACAACCTACCAATTAGGTCGGTACACCGCATGTACAGTGGTCGCGGGCATAAGCCCTACAATATGGTGCTTGTGGCACTAGACCAGGGTCCGGCCGGTAAGGCCATATACAGAATTAATTCTGTATGTGGCTTTAACGAAGGCTTCTACGTGGAGCCTCCCCGCAAGGGGACCTACCCATCGCAGTGCCACAACTGCCAATTGTACGGGCACTCTGCCCGCAATTGCTTCGCCCCTCCCCGTTGCGTGAAGTGCCTCACACCTCACGCAACCAAGGACTGCGACCGGCCTAAGGAGGTGACTAAGGACACCCCCCCCCCCCGGTTGCGTCCTATGCAACCAGCTCGGGCACACCGCAAATTACCGCGGTTGCTCGAAAGCCCCCAAACCATCGCGCCACTCCACGCGCCATGCCCCGCTCTCCGACCCGGCACAGACCAATCTGCGCCCGCAGAGACACTCCCAATGGGAGTGTCTAAACACAAACTCCTCCAAGGAGTACCCTCCCATCCAAAGAAAAGCGGTTGTTCCCTCCGAACAAGCCGTATCCCAACCACCACCTCCTCCTCCCAAGGCCACAGCCTGGCAACCACAAAGTTCCCCAGTCGCCTCGCCTTCTGCGACCGCCCCGCCGCCGCCACCGCCAACTAATACTACCCGCCGCGCAAACCCGCCAAGACGGGATCAAAAACCCCCACCAGCAGGAGAGTCGGACTTTTCTCTGGTGGAACGCTTCCTCGACTTCGTCAACTTCGAGGAAGTTAGGGAACTCGCCAATATCATTAGACAGAGTGAGGGTAAAGGTCGTGCCCTCACCTCAGTCATGCTGCGGTTTGAAAATATCGCAAATCAATTGGATCACTTCAAAGTTAATCCCTAATGGCTACCACAACCGCGAATTGTAGAACCAAACCCCGATCCCTCAAGGTAGGAACCTTTAATGCCAACGGCATTACAGGCAAGCGAGAAGAGATCGCAGAATTCCTGCGAGATCATCAACTCGATATCCTTTTGGTACAGGAAACATTTCTTAAGCCCTTTCACAGGGACCCGAAAATTGCGAATTATCAGATAATTCGCAATGACAGACCCAACGCCGCAAAAGGCGGCACTCTCATTTATTATAAAAGATCCCTACACTGCTCCCCTTTGGACGCACCAACCCTAGAGCACATTGAGGCTTCAATCTGTAGGCTCGGCATGACTGGACACCCATCCATTGTACTGGTCTCCGCTTATTGTTCCCCTTCCCACAACCCACCCGACTTAGGAACGTCACTCAAACGTGACTTAGAATCCCTCCTCAATTTAGGTAGCTCAGTCATTCTGGCGGGCGACCTAAACGCGAAACACACCCTCTGGAATTGCGTCGCAAACAATACCAGAGGGCGTATTCTTGAATCCCTCCTCGGGCCACTCAACGTGGACCTGATCGCTCCTTATGAACCGACTCACTTCCCCGACAACGTGAACCACAGACCTGACATACTCGACGTGGCACTGCTGAGTAATGTAAACCTACGTTTGCACGACTTGACAGTGGCACACGAGCTTCAATCGGACCACCGACCTGTAATCCTAGAGTTTACACCGCGCGTAGGTCCCCCAGATTCAGGTCAACCCTCTCGTACCAAGGTCGTGACGGACTGGGACAAATTGGGCGAAAGCCTCAAGGCGACCTCGTCCGTTCACCTAGACCGTATTCCCGACAGCCTAGTCACCGCCGACGACGCTGTAGGCGCTATCGACTCACTCACAAGCCACGTGCAATCGTTAGTTAGCGATTGCTCTCGGACAGTGCCAGCGGAGGATGACCGACGCTGGCGCTTGCCCGAAGACATACGTGACTTGTTGAGGGAGAAGAAAGCCGCCATTCGCGCCTACGATAGAGCTCCCTCAGAGCAAAATCGTGTCCAACTACGAGCTCTCGAGCGTGCCGTCAAGGCACGTATCGCAGAGCATCGTGACAATCGCTGGGATCAGACCCTAAGCGAAATCAGACCCTCCCATCTTGCATTCTGGCAACTCTCACGTGCCCTGACAAAGGACACCGTTGCCCCTATGCCTCCCCTAAAGCGACCCAACCTCCCTCCCGCCTTCGAGGACGTGGAAAAAACCGAATGCCTAGCCGAAAGTCTGGAGGCTCAATGTACGCCCAGCTCTCTCCCTATCGACCCGAGTCATTTGGAGACAGTCACATTAGAAGTAGAACGGCGAGCCGCTCTCCCGTTACCTCCTCCCGCCACCGCCACCCCGACTGACGACGTCAACGACGTCAACGTAGTTGACGACAATCCACTTCCACCCGCGACCCATGACGAGGTGAAAGCGATCATCGGGAAGTTACACCCACGCAAGGCCCCCGGCTCGGACAAGATCACCAACAGAGTGATAAAACTCTTCCCAGCCTCCCTCATCATCCTACTAACGGCTATCTTTAACGCCGCTCTCTCTAATAACATTTTTCCACACCAGTGGAAAGAAGCCCACGTTATTGGGATCCCAAAGCCCGGCAAACCCAAGTCCGAGCCCTCCAGCTATCGTCCCATAAGTCTGCTCAACGTCATGGGCAAGATTTATGAGAGAATCATTTATGTCCGCCTCAAAGCATTTGCCGATGCTAGTAAACTCCTCCCCGACGAGCAATTTGGGTTCCGACCCAAACACTCGTGCATCCACCAAGTCCACCGAATCGTGGAACACATCTCCGCCCAATATCAAAAAGGCTACATGACAGGCGCCCTCTTCTTCGATGTCGCGAAGGCATTCGACAAGGTGTGGCACACCGGCTTGATTTACAAGCTATACACTCTAGGTGTGCCACCGAGACTCGTGACCATCCTACGAGACTTCTTGTCGAATCGCCATTTTCGATATCGTGTCGAAGGCGTCCTGTCCTCCCCTCACCCCATTAGTGCCGGTGTCCCTCAGGGCTCGGTACTATCTCCCTTGCTTTTCACGCTCTACACGAGCGACATCCCTAAAGCCAAGAATACGCAGTTCGCCCTTTTTGCGGACGACACTGCCATATACTGCTCTGGCAGAAGCCCGCCCGCGATCTCCAAAAAACTCCAGACCGCAGCCAACGCCCTAGGCGTATGGTTTCGGAAATGGAGAATAGAGATCAACCCCTCCAAAAGTCAGGCGGTTCTCTTTTATAGAACCGACAAAAAAAGACGCCCTCCCGCTCCCAAGCCAGTCACTTTATTCGGCGAGCCGATCCCTTGGGAGAGGCAAGCCAAATATCTCGGCGTGACACTCGATGATCGCCTATCCTTCGCTGCACACATAAAGAAGGTCCGCGCGCGCGCCTCCTTTGTGGCAGGACGACTCCACTTTCTTATTAACGCCCGGTCTAAACTTGCCCTAAAAAGCAAGATTAGACTCTATACCGCGTGTATCCGTCCCATCATGACGTATGCGAGTACCGTGTTCGCTCACGCTGCTCCAACACACCTCCACACCCTTCAGGTGGTTCAGAACAGATTCATGCGCAAAGCCACGGGCGCCCCGTGGTACATGCGCAATGAAAACCTCCACCTTGACTTAGGTCTCCCTACAATCAAACAATTCATGAAACGCGCCTCACGCAGATATTTTGAAACCGCAGCACATCACGCGAATCCTTTAATCATACAAACCATCACCTACACCCCGTCCCTCATCTCCCGCATCCGTAGGCCTAGGTTCGCCCTCAGCGAACCAGACGATGCCACCACTTTAGCACAAATCGAGGCTGACGAAGCCCGAAAACAGATACAAATGCGCAACCGCCAACCAAGATTTCGTCCTCGCCGGCGAGGACCGTCGCGACGTCCCTCTCAGTCTCGTCCCGTTTAAGCGGCCCGAGCTGCACATCATTAGCAATCCGACCTTTCCCCAAATATTAATATATTTGTATGCTAAGTCCTCCCACATACTCCCCAGGCAACGTCCTGAGCCGAGGTCGAGCCCCACAGGGGGCACCCTCAGGCTACCGTTGCCCTAAATTTATTTTAGTTTTAAGTAGCGGTTGAGAGCCCTCAGCGCTCGCCGCAAAGTCCGCGTAAGGGTGGAAGAAGGTCCCCTGGACCCACCACCTTCTGTTCCTGCCGAAAAAAAAAAAAAAAAAAAATCGATTTATCGCCCCCGAAACCCCCTACATACAAAATTTCATGAAAATCTTTGGAGCCGTTTCCGAGATTCAGATTATATATATATATATACAAGAATTGCTCGTTTAGAGGTATTAGATTTGTATTGACATTTTAGTGTGCGTGTTTTTATTAAATTATTTTTTTTTAGTAAAACTTGACATTGGGTATTAATAGAGTTATTATGTTATCAAATGTCACTGTCGCTAGATTTATTACATTTGGTGAACAAATAAAAATATCTTTATATTTAAACTAGCTTCTGCCCTGCGGT
Source organism: Tetheella fluctuosa (assembly GCA_951216915.1). Classification (NCBI taxonomy): domain Eukaryota; kingdom Metazoa; phylum Arthropoda; class Insecta; order Lepidoptera; family Drepanidae; genus Tetheella; species Tetheella fluctuosa. Next base: position 9,831,291 of record OX578233.1, on the reverse strand, counting down.
TTAACCCACGTTCCCGAGAGATCTTATGCTTTTTCGGGATAAAAAAGTAGCCTATAGCCTTCCTCGATAAATGGGCTATCCAACACTAAAATACGCTGCCTTCTGATAGAGACTTTTTTAATTTAGACTATTTTATATAAGCTTCTTACTTTTAAGTTTTCTTTTTGTCAAGTGAATTTAAGTGTTAATATATAATAATGGTAATTTTTTTTATTTAAATAAATATGTTACACTAAAATAATTTTTCAATTCGAACCAGTACTTCCCGAGATTAGGGCGTTCAACTAAACAAACAAACACTTCATAGGTTAATTTAACGATTGATACGGACACAATAAGTTAAACCTGTAACAGAGCTGTAGCTGCACATTTTTTTTTTACAAAAATGTCCCTGTATGAACAAAATTGTAAAAAAAAAATGTTAATATTGTCTATGCCTTTTTAGTTTATAGTCTACATCTAAAAGACCTTCCAAAATTTCTAATGCTTATCGGTTATTAGTTTTTTATTTTGAAAATATTTAAAAAAAACACGATTTTAAAGGAGCATGCCACAAATTGTGCTTCGAACTCAGCATGGCGGCTATACTTACGTATGTAGGTATATTACATATTAACAACGCCAGTCTTCCTTTGGGTATTGGTATTTTTTTCATTTACTTAAAAAGTCAAGTACAACAATTTTGCTATAAAATATTACAATAAAAATGAGTGCCCTAAATAAATTAATTAAAAATATTTGAATTTCGAAACTCGACTTTTCTATTATTATGCATGTCCATTACAAATTCTACAATTTTAAAATTCAAAAAAGGAATCAACACATAAAAAGTTTAATTGAAAAATCCTTGATAGACAGTAGGAGCGAGCAAAATTATTTAGGTCACATATATAAACCTGACATCAAAGCTCCAATAACTGAATCAGTCTCCTTTGATACCATATCCCGTTAGTGAATCGGTACCCTAATCCGTGACATCCGGCCGACAAATGCGTCCATCAATCGGGCGACGAGTCGAGATGTGCCATGCCATAAATGGGTCATATAACGTTGCATGTAGGGCTATCGGTGAGGGGTCAATGACAGTGAGTTAGATGGATATTGATAAATAAAATGAAAGAAATAAAATGTCTACTTATGTCGGGCGAGAAGGAAAATAGAAGAAACTTGCATGAACGACAGAAGTCATGTTCAAAACGAAGGCTGCTAAACTGTTTCGAGCCATGCCATACATTATGGGCACAATTTCTAGACTTTTGGAGGATATATGCTGCTGTCTCCTTAAAGGTGGTGGAAACCAGGTAACCAGTACGCTGGTAACTCTTACAGCAGCTGATATTTAGAAATATTAAAGCATCGTGGTGGGAGACTTTGAAGATGATGCTACTACCCGAGATTTTTTTTTGGGCTTGCTTTGACCACAATCTCATCGTAGTAAAGGAATTGTGTCGTATAATTTTTCAGAGAGAGTATCAAAGACAATGAAAACATGATAAAGAGAAAGGAAAGATGTTTGACATTCATAAAAAAAAAAACAACTCAAAGAGGGCAGTAGAAGAAAAGCAAGCATAGAGAAGACCAAGAATAATGTACATGGACTAAATGAAAGTAAAAGTCGTGTCTCATAGAAGCACAGAGGATAGCAAATAAGAGAGTTTAGTGGAAGAAGATATACCGACAAGAGCTCAGTTCTTAAATAAAGTAGAAAAATGTATATAAATTACATCTATTCTGCAAGTAGGCAACTGCTTCCTTCAACTATACCAATATATTTATCAATTTTTATTGAATGCAGCGATAAAGATGTCATTGACATATTGACATTTTGTGTATTTTTTTAACTCAATTTGATAAGGTGTGGTTTGTCATTTTATTTTCTACTAGCTGTTCCACGCGGTTTCACCCACGTTACCGGAATAATAAGTAGCATATAATCTTCCTCGATAAATTGACTATCTAACACAAAAAGTTTCATTCAAATCGGATCACAAATTCGGACGATTACCTCAAAACTTATAAACTTTACCTTTTTAATCTATACTATAATATTATAAAGCTGAAAGGTTTGTTTGTTTATTTGGTTGAATTTCAGGAACTGCTACTGGTTTGAATTGAAAAATTATTTTAGTGTTGGATAGCCCATTTATCGAGGAAGACTATAGCCTACTTTTTTTATTTTACGTCAATTTAGTTCACGATATCAATGTATCCAATAACATTTAGTCGCGCATTGCTCCCTACATATTGCGTACAAGCAGTTGCAGCCATGGTCTTATTAATTCATTGAAATTTGTATCTAATTCCATGAGCAATAAAGTTTAATTTTAATTTCCAAAACTCACCAACATGGAATTACGCATCTTTATAAAAGAGTAATTGAATTTATACACAATCATTACCGTATTATAGTTTTAAATTACCCGTACTGTATCAATGCGAGCTTCTTATATACCGTATTAGTATTGTAATAGAGTTCAATTTTCAATGGCGTCGAATGTATGCACACACGCATATGTTAAAGCAATTCAGTAAAACACGTGTTCGGTTTGTTTGTCACTAATTTTATAGATGCCGCGGGCGAGGCCAGCTGCAGAGCTTGTTATAATGTAATCATAGTTGTTTATTTTATGACTATATTTTTGTCGCACGGAATCGTTTATCCTGGGTTATTTTTTAGTCACTGGCTACTGCCAGTACTATTACTAGTACTATTTAGTACATCCACCTCTGCAAGAATACTTGGAGAGGAGGAAGTACTCATCAAAATGAACAACTTTTATTATGGGACTAACTGTGAAATCATGAAAAAATTATCAGCTGTTCCATACAAAAGTTCAATTACCTACTAGACCAAAATGTATGAAGCAACCATTTTATTTTACGCGATATTAGAGTTAGCCCCATACTAAAAGTTGTTCACATTGATGAGTACTTCCACCCCTGCAAGTATTGCCAGTGATAAAAAAATCACCCTGTAGGTATATGAAGAGAATTTTAGCTTCAGTAATGTGAAGTATCTATTATTTTGTAAACACATCTATGTAATAGGTTATATAAAATGTATATATAAAATAGTAAACAGACTGACTGTTGATATATCAACGCACAGCCCAAACCGCTGGACCTAGAGACTTGAAATGCACATAGATACCTTATACAGTGTAGGTACAGTACCTAGTACTGTACAGGTGCACTAAGGAAGGTTTTTTGGAAATTCCACCCCTAAGGGGGCAAATTATTATTATACTTTACTAACAATGTTTAGATTGTAACTGTTTATGTTGTAGCTGTTTTTTGTCCCCTTTAATAAATAAATAAATTATCATAAAAAAAAAAGGGGTTCGAGGGTGAAACCGCGTGGCGGAAGGCTAGTAAAGAAAAATTTAAGATAATAACGTCTGTGGCTACGAAAAAGACATGTGTTATACAGTCATACAAAGACAAATATGTAGACAAATGCAAGTAGGTACATAAATTAAATCAAATACTCGCTGTATTTAAAAATACCAGAATATTATTTTGAGTTCCTGCTATATTTATAAACCATAAAAAAAGTATCTAAACAGGACATCCTATGTAAGAAATCTGTCCATTTATAGCACAAAACAAAATAATCCAAAAACCAGACACTCCGTCTGGTATGTTTTCGAAGGGTTAAAAGTCCGGGTGGTCCCAGAAGCATAAAAGTTAATTTGTCGGCTGTAACCCTCCCACAGCCGACTGTCTCTTTACACAATGAAACGTAACCCTCCCGTGTATGACAGGAAAAACTGGGCTATAATTAAACCGGGTATTTTTCTTTGGTACCCTTTTTATTTTAACTAAAGTTTACTGGCGACATCCCGGCCTATATTTTATTTAAGAAGCATCTATTGGTTTACGCGTCGTACGCCAGTTAAGCTCTATTGGTATGATTTTTTCCGATATCTTCAACAATCGTTTTCATATTTCAGTACTTAAACACTCCGTCCATTAGTGTAAATTATATGAAAATCCATTCAGTACTTTTGAATTTATCGCGTTTCGACAAACAGATAGATACGGAGGGGGACTTTGTTTTATATGATAAGAGGTTTAGAAAAATTTACTACTTACTTAATTAAAATCTCAGTAGTAAAATGAAAAAATGAAAATGAAAATATTTTTTATTCAAATAGGCCTTCACAAGCACTTATGAATAGTCTGACTCTAACGCTCGGTTCGGAAGGTTGCTTTTACTGAGAAGAGCCGGCAAGAAACTCAGCAATTACTCTTTTCAAAACCAACTCAGATTTATTACATTAAATTATTTATCTAGTCTCACTGACAATATATGTGTGTTATAACAAAAAAAAAAAAAAAAACAAAATGATGAGTGACATAGTTAATAAATAGACAGCAAATTTAAGCAGACCAGCCCCCACAAGCAGCACCTGTTCACAAGTATGACGCATGTGGCAGCCATCGCCCTCCTCGCACATATTGTATATATATATACAGTAAAATACAACATTATAATTTCCATTATCTATACCTATAATAATTCTGTAGAACCAGAGTGTCGGTACTTTTTTTTTGCTCTAAATAGTGATGTAATGCAATGAGACCATTTTTTTGACCATTGCGGTCAAACACAAGCCTATACAATCTAAAAATATATAACACAAAAACAAAGAAAGATATATTTGTCGCACAAACTTCAGGAAAGTTGAAGCTTTATAAGTTGTTTATTTTTTAGTTAGTTAAATGAAAGAAGAAAACCACGGTGCGTCGCTAGTTTTAATCAATTACTACCTGACTATCTCACAAAGAATGCACAGTTCACAAGTATGTCTTCTATTTTATATTATAAGTAGATATATTTAATGATATAGCGCACTCATGATATATCAGAGCAGCTAGTAAGGTCGGCGCCTTGACCTGCTGCCGTGCACACATCCTAACTACGCATGCGCCAACCACTAGTAGGTACATACTTATCACTGATTTAGAGCTCATTCTGGACATTAATTACTGATTAATGTAAATTTATAAAAAAATATTATTGTCCACCTGATTATAATAATATAGTAGTAACAAAAGCGAATTTGAAGCCAAAAGCAAGCTCATATTATTAAATACTAGCTGTCCTCCGCGGTTACACCCGCGTTCCCAAAAAAAAAATAGCCCATGTCCTTCCTCATACCATAGGCTATCTGCGTCCCAATTTCATCGCGATCAGTTCAGTGGTTTAGGCGTGAAAAGGTAACAAACAAACAAACCAACTCACATTCGCATACTAAGTTAGGATCATAGTTTAAAAAAAACTAAAAACATCAGCTTTATCACGCACAAAAAATTTAAAAAATCCTGACATTTGATACCCATATCATGGGAGTGCATAGTAAATTAGTCCGCCATCTTTGGGAGACCGCCATATTGGATTTAGAACGTCACTTAGCTAACCATGCATTGTCATCCAAAAAATGTGTTAAAAATGAAGTTTATTCGGTCATGTCTATTAAATAAGAGTATACAGGATGAATTTTTCAAGTGGGCGTGGATGGCCAAATCTTAAACAATAAAAATACTCAAAGGAGTCTCGAGCCCGATTTTAAACTAAAACTAAAACTGATGAAAAAAATCAATTATTCCTAGCTATCTTACATAGGATATCATTACTTCCTAGAGATTGATCCTTATTAGCAACACTACACGAATGGTGTAATGTAATAATATAGTGTTTTTTATTTCAAAATCTACGGGTTCAATTCCTAGCTAGGAATATTGAGTTTTCAAAAATCCAATGATGCAGTTTTAGTTTTCATCAAAATCGGGCTCGAGACTCCTTTGAGTATTTTTCGCTATTCCTTATAGTTTAGGATATGGCCATCCACACCCACTTGAAAAATTCTAATATTGGAATATATCTATATAACTATCAGGATAGTATAGAATATTTTACACAAAGAAAATAATACCGAATAGCTATTGGTGTTTCAAAAACTGTGGTATTTGAGCTACATTTTGAGAGGCACTCTCTAAGATTACCTACTGAGTCCGAGGTATTGTCCTCATCATGAATGAGAAGTGATGACCCAGTTTTAAGTTGAGAGGCAATATAATGCATATACTTGGACATTTCCAACTATATCTAAATATTATTTAATACAATTTAAAGGGAAAGATATCGAAAAAATTCCCATTATTCTGACTAATGTTTTACAATAAACCTTGTATTGCCACAATGACACCGTGATGATGTAGCTATGAGGCACAAATAGCTTAGAAAGTTTTAAATTCAACTAGAGTAACATACCATATCGTTAAGTAATTGGATTCCAGGGCCCAGCAGTCTCGACATACAAGAAATGTCATCGCAAACTACCGATCGCTAAATAATAACGAAAAACATTGGTTGCCATGACGATGTTTACGACATATGCAAGCATAGATATCGGGCTGTCAAAAATGGTCGCTGTTCGATAAGATACCGATAGAATTGACAGTAGACATTACCGAATATCGTTATAATCTGATCGTTAGGACTTAACGACAGATTTCTATGTCGAGACTGCAGCCCCAGGTTTACAAATTGTATTTTTTTTTATATTACTCAATCTGCTGTATGTTTCTGTGCCTATAAAATAAACATAAAGGTGGTAGGCGGCTAGGCAGTAACACCAAACTCCTTTTTTTAGGAATGAGTGGGTCATTGTAGTTAGGTTATAATTAACTTTGATGAAAGGCATAAAGTATGTCAGATAGATAACGCAGGAAACAGGAAACATGATAACAAAATATCGCATTCCTATCACTCAATAAATCCATTAATGCTAAGCTGAAAGGCGTATTGACTGCGGGCTTGACCTGCGCCGGCGCCGGCGCCGGTCGACCGCTCCCGGCCACTCTGACCCAGCGGTTGACACACGTATACCATATAAGGAGCTCATTGCTAACTGTATCTATTTATAAATGGATAATTATTCTCTACAGTTTGATTAGGTTTCATTAATTGCAAGGTCTTTATATCACCTATTTATTTAGGTGATGATAGCTCAGTAGTTGTGACGTTTTGAAGCTGGGACTACCCATTTTAGGTTGAATTTTTGAAGTGTAAACTTCTTTTAGCGCGGTACGCATATTTTTTGATGAGGTAAAACCTCTGGACTCGCGACACCGTTGAGACGCGACACCGTTATGATGAGACGCAGTTTGACGCTTAGTTTATTTTTTTTATTGAAGTGATAACTTCTTTTAGCGCGGTACAGCAACATATATATATATATATAGATTTATATATATGATATTGAGAATGTGATCAAAAAAAAAAATCACTTCTGTCGGCGCTCCCGGAGTGTAATTTTTTTTTATGTCAGAAGGCTGACTAGCACGCAAGCGGTCCACCTGATGGTAAGGGGCTACCGTCGCCTAATGGACATTAGTAATTAAAGTGGAATTACCCGATGGAGTTGCCGACCTTTATAAAGCCTAGAAAGCGACTAATCTGTCGCCAAGTACCAATCGGTATGTACCAGCAGCTCACTTCTTAGCTTAAACTTATCACCTTCGGAAAAATCATCACTTACATCGGTGAGATAGTGCTCAAACTTAAGCCTACCTAAATAAATACTAGCAGACAATAAGGCCATATAATAATATAGTTTTTAGTAGAGAATTATTTTCCTTATGTTTTCCCTTATTTAGGGAAGGCAAAGGGTTCTAGCCTATACAGCCTCGCCATTTATATTCTTATGATGAGATCATAACCATCATGTTTGTTCTTCACTTCCGCGGAAGTAATGACTAAGAAATGATGGCCCTATCAGAACCAAAGAGTCTTTATATATTTTTTTATTGATATTGTTCGTTTAACGCAAGATTCACTTGCCTCATAGCACAGTTATGTTCTGATATGCCAATACAAAGATCAAAATTGTGCATAAAGCGATATTATACCAATTTAATGATTATATGAAAACCTACTGAATATAAAATCAAAAGGGTGTGGCGAAATAAAATGTGCAATGATATTTCGAGTACTTGTTGAAACACTAAAGCTTCCGCGTACAGCCACGCCTTTTTTGTTTCAAAAGATAATAAGAGCGAGTTGGACAAAATTACTAAATTAACTTTACGTTTATGCATGAATATTTTTATTGTGTATATGGCCGAAGGTTCTATGCATTACAGCCTTAAAGGGCACTCAAGTCCAGCTGCCGTGGCGGTTGGTGCTTCGCGGCAGATAAAATTTAGAGAAGGTCACTTGAGAGTCAGTTATCTTCTAGGCCTTATAAAGGTCGGCAACACGTTGGCAATCCACCTGGTATTCCTAATGTCTATAGGCGACGGTAGGCACTTACCATCAGGAGGACCGCCTCTTTGCTTGTCAGCCTTCTGACCTAAAAAATATAGGTATGTATGCTTCGCAACCATTGATATGAGAAAAAAAATTATATAACACACAAATATAAAAAAAAATACAATAGGCAGTAAAACATTTCACAATGTCTACTTTTAAATTTACATAATATTGTGTGATCGTGTAATGATGTTGAATTGTGGAGTACTTCCCAAGGGCCTCAATGAGTTTGAACTAGTTTAATATTTCTGCAATATTACTTACTGAACAGGTAGTCTTTATTGACGGGCCGGTTTGCCAGTTGGCGTGGTTGATACGATAACCTATGAATTACGCGATTACGCCACAGGTCATGATGTTCCCACCAAAATTCCCACTCAGAACAGACATTTGTGTGCATGAACATGTCTGTTTGTCCTGAGTCTGGGTGTAAGTATATATATAGAAATAAATTAGTATATGTAGTATCAGTTATCTGGCTTCCATAGCACAAGCTCTGCTTAGTTTATAATCAGATGGATGTGAGGAATGTCGAAAGTTGCTACGGTCAACTGAAAATAGCGGATAAGTATTTCATGTTGATTTTCATTGAAACGACAATTTGAAAATGGCATGGCTTGGATTGACTTAGAAACATCTATGTCATTCGGCCATTTTTAGGATTCCGTATCCAAAGGGTAAAACGGGACCCTATTACAAAGACTCAAACTAAGCAGATCTTGTACTATGGAAACCAGATGACTATATACTACTCGTAAATGTGTAACTGAATCAAATATTTAACACCAAGAGCTTTAACAGGCTCTTTGCATTCATAAAGCCTATACTTTTTAAAGTCTATAAAACATTATCTTCTTTCTCACGACCAAAACCTGGATCTCATTAATCATTCAAAAACAGTGCCGTAAGCTGTTGTCATAAAAACCTTGCATGTGATATTACACTTTTAAGATTTATTAACAGAGTAAGGGAGGCCACAAAAAAAAAAAAAAGATCGTCGTTCAGTGACGTCGGACGTCGCGGCGAAGGTCGTGGGTTCGAATCCTACAATGAGCTTGAGCCATCGATGAAGGAAAACATAGCACGGTGGTAAGGTACATTGTAGTACCCACCTGGCTACCACCCTCAAGTTGAAAATCTGTCGCCAAGCACTTATTGGTGTGTTCCGGCAGCTGCACTGGAGAGCCAGTTTCTTCTAGTCTTTGTGTGCTTACCACCTTCGGCCACATCATCACATACCATATTGAGATTGTGTTTAAACACAAGCCTATACAAAGTAAAAAAACACATGCCTATTTCGCATTGATTATAAACATTAATCAGTTCTAGGGTATGTGGGAACACACCACATATCTTGGAGTACACTGAGTCGAATCCTTTTTGGCATCACACAATATTACAGCAGTCTTTTTATGTAAACATATGTATATATTTATTTGTGATATTTTTTTATTTTATTTTATTTTTTTTGCCTCTGTAATGTTGTGTGTTGCGGATGGATGATGAAATTAGTCGAACTTAGCTCAAAATATATAAAATAGAAATATAATATCGCTTTCTCCTTCTATTGTTCTATTCTTTATATAGTACATCATATATCGGTCTCACTTAGAGGCTGTCATGACCGATTTTGGCATTAACCAATCACAGATTAGACGATAGTGTGAAAGGGAAACAAGACGACTTTCTCCTTTTAACTTGGTTTATGATATGTTTATTTTCTGTGTATTTGGGTTATTTCCTACAATTGACAGTACGTAAGAATATGTTTTTATTTGAGCTAATTGTTTGTATTATGTATGTGTATATACATCTAGCCCGATAGAATAGGGATATCGGAGAAAAAGGGTTTTCCGATGAAAACTTTATGTTGTTTTGACTATTTTGTGTACAAAATATTTTATAGCTTTAAGGCAGATTAAGCTGGTATCGACAACGTAGATTCATTGGAAAGACCTAGTTGCAGGCAATGTTTAAGGATAAAATCACTTTGGTACAGATAGTAGATCATAGATAAATAATGTGAAATGATGTAAATTCATAGTCCAAATCTAATCCATAGTAAAGTCAGAATCGGAAAATTATGTATGGCTCTCGATAAGGTAACACGTCGATATTTAAGTATTTTTGGACTTTTTACTCATTAATTCAGATAAATACAGTAAAGTAGAATTCACGTTGAAAAGTAGTAATTTTGTATCTAGTCGGCCAGTGTTCACGAGTTTACGAGTTATTAAATAAGTGATCAAGATACAAAGTGAAATAAATATAGTATACAGTCCATTTGAAGATAAGTTTTTTATTGAAGGGAATCCAGATACCGCACAAGTTTGGTACTTCGAGGACGGATCAAGATCAGTGAATTGTGGTTGCTGTGACACATTGTGAATTGGGGCTGCTGGTACATCAGATCCTCAAGTCAATAAACGTATCTAAACGTATGACTTGGTGTGATAGGATCAGTTTCTAATGACACATTGGATGAGTTTCTAGTGACACATATTGGTATGATCAGTGAATTGGGGCTGCAGGTACATCAGATCCTCAAGTCAATAAACGTATCTAAACGTATGACTTGGTGTGATAGGATCAGTTTCTAATGACACATTGGATGAGTTTCTAGTGACACATATTGGTATGATCAGTGAATTGTGGCTGCTGTGACACATTGTGAATTGGGGCTGCTGGTACATCAGATCCTCAAGTCAATAAACGTATCTAAACGTATGACTTGGTGTGATAGGATCAGTTTCTAATGACACATTGGATGAGTTTCTAGTGACACATATTGGTATGATCAGTGAATTGGGGCTGCAGGTACATCAGATCCTCAAGTCAATAAACGTATCTAAACGTATGGCTTGGTGTGATAGGATCAGTTTCTAATGACACATATTGGTATGATCAGTGAATTGGGGCTGCAGGTATATCAGATCCTCAAGTCAATAAACGTATCTAAACGTATGACTTGGTGCGATAGGATCAGTTTCTAATGACACATTGGATCAGAGCCAGTAAATTGGGGCGACGAGGTCATCTAAGGACCAACACCGCATAGGTGCGACGAGACCGTCGAGTGAAGAACACCGAACGGTGCGACGAGATCGTCGGCACATCGTCGAGCGAAGAACACCGAACGGTGCAACAAGTTCGTCTCGAGATCGCCGAACGCGAGAAAAGGACGACGCAACATCACCCAACGGTGCGACGAATTAGTCTCGAGGCGCCCAGTGAAGAGTTCGTCGTGCGAAAAACACCGAACGGTGCATCGAGTGCGTCTCAACATTTCGAACGTGCGAAAAGGACGACGCAACATCACCCAACGGTGCGACGACTTCGTCTCGACAGGAACAAAGTGTGGCGAGTTTGTCACCAACGTCGTTAAGCGTGTGACGAGCTCGTCTTGACTACAGGTACATAGTCAAACGTGTGTCGAATTCGTCTTAACATCTCGGAACGGGTGACGAGTTCGTCTCGATATCCTGAACGAGTGACGAGTTCGTCGCTATATCATAGAACGAGTGAAGAGGACGACGCAACATCACCCAACGGTGCGACAAACGATAACGCGGCTCATCCGCGGCCCTTGAACGCCGGTCACCTAACGGTGCCAAACGATCGGTGTCTCGGGTTTTAAGTATTGTGTAGAATAGTGTGGTGTTGTGAAGGTGTAGCACGTTAGGTAGAGTCTATATATAGGCATCTGCGCCTAAAGATGTCGACATCTAGAAGCCCCGTCCGCACTCGTAAGGCGGCTGAGAGGCTACGGTTACTTGAAAAACCTCCCGCGTCTTCGTCTGCGTTAAACGCACCTGTAAATCCGCAGCTTAGTCACAGGCGCGCTTCGATTAGTGAGTCGGGCGTGACCGCACTATCCGCGACTGAACCATCCGTGATCGACACGATACCACCGCGACTATCCACGCTGCGCGCTACCGATAAAAGGTCACGGGCTTCACCCGTACATTCTCATCGCTCTTCCGCCAGCTCTACAACGCGTTTAAGGCTAGCTGAACTTGAAGCAGAAGAAAGATTAGCCGAGATTCATACAAATCTTATCAAGGATAGACAAGCCGCAGAAGAACGCCAAGCAAAGGATAGACGAGCCGCAGAGGAACGCCAAGCGAAGGATAGACAAGCCGCAGAAAAGGATAGACAAGCCGCAGAAAAGGATAGACGAGCCGCAGAGGAACGCCAAGCGAAGGATAGACAAGCCGCAGAAAAGGATAGACAAGCCGCAGAAAAGGATAGACGAGCCGCAGAGGAACGCCAAGCGAAGGATAGACAAGCCGCAGAAAAGGATAGACAAGCCGCGGAAAAGGATAAACAAGCCGCAGAAGAACGCCAAGCAAAGGATAGACAAGCCGCAGAAAAGGATAGACAAGCCGCAGAAGAACGCCAAGCAAAACTTGAAGAACGACTAGCTGAGATTCAGATAAGGCTCGTTGAAAAGAGACTTGCCGTCAACGTAGCTACGATACACAAGAAATCGAGAAGCGCATGCGCAGAAGAGACAGTGGATACAGAACGTACAGTCAATGACTGGCTTCAGCGTTGTGCTGTACGGGGGGAGCTCGAAGAGCTCAAGAGCATCGGTACGGAAAACCATGCGAAGTACCACTCACAATTACGAGAGAAGGCTGCAGATCCACCTTCTCCGCCAGCGTCGAATCATATCACAATGGATACACCACGTCGTGCTAGATCGCCAACTCCGATGCGATCAGGAGACAGAGCGATTGATCGACTAGCAGATATCTTAGGACAAATGACCAAAAGTAGACCGATACCTAGGCGTACGCCAGATTTGCCTATCTTTAGCGGCGCTAAGGGAGAATGGCTACCATTTAAAGCGGCCATGAAGGAATCTGCTAGCCTCTATGGTTTCACGCCGGCAGAAAATCTTGCTAGATTGAGAACATGTTTACGAGGAGATGCACGTGAAGCAGTGTTAGCATTAATGTATACAGCGACCGATTCAACGATAATCATGGAAACATTAGAACAATGTTTTGGTTGCCCAGAGATGATCACTAATCATGCGTTTGAAGAGCTGAAGAAGTTGCCGCGACCAGGTGGAACATCTGACGAACTAAACAGGTTTGCGATCAAGTTGCAGAACATTGTGACAATGATAAGCTGTGTAGATAAAAAAGGATATCTACAGAATCCCATGCTTGCGCAGCAAGTAGTAGATAAACTGAGTCCACACCTCAAATCAAGATGGTGTAACTACGCAGAGGAATCTGGATCTCAATTAGAACCAGAAATTGTTACATTGTCACGATTCTTTATGCGGGAAGCGAAGCACGCCATAAAACATGCATACGCGTCCAAGGATACGTTGGAACCAATACGTACTGGCCCAAAACAGGAACCACGACATCGAGCATTAGATCGTAACTGCAAAGCTCCCGTATATGCTACAACAGAAACATTACCAAAAAAGAACGAATGTTACTGTTGCGGAGCCGAACACGATACAACAAAATGCGCTAAGCTTACGGCTATGCCCATTTCAGAACGATGGGAATGGGCGAAGGAAGCACACGTCTGTTTCCAGTGTATGAATAATAAACACAGACGATCCGTATGTAAAGCAAAGAAATGCGGAGTAGACGAGTGCCGTGATACACATCAGGCGCTGTTACATGTGCAGAGGGATAACGAGCCACTAAGCGAACCGACTCAGAACGAGCATTTCGTAAATACGGCTTCGGCACATGTAACCACTGATAACCAAGTGCTATTGAAAGTGTGTCCTATTATAATTAAGACACAGAACGGCCAGGAACTAAATACGTACGCGTTATTCGACGAGGCATCGACTATAACACTGATCGATGAAGGAATTGCCGGGATGGTCGGAGCGAAAGGCCCGACCAGAGCGTTACATATCCACGCAGTCACATCGAGTCAGAGAGTTTTGGATAGTCAGATTGTAAACATCGAGTTACGCGGAAAAGGCCAAATTGACTTTCATAAGATTAAAGCACGGACAGTGAAGAATTTACCATTTGATAGTCAAGTGATAAGTTCAGACATATTAGAACAAAAACATCTATGTAAGCTCCGATCAGAGGACGTATGTTATGAATACGCCAGACCACATTTACTTATCGGAGCCGATAACTGGAAGCTAATAGTGACACGAAAATTGTTGACTGGAAAAGCAAATCAACCAGCTGCATCACTCACACGATTGGGATGGGTTATACACGGATCCATACCCAGAAGCGTTGTAACAAATGAAAACGAAACAGTGTTACAAGTACAAACAGCTCAAGAGATCGAGAAAAGCTCAGTAACGAATAACCGAAATGACGAACTGAATGAACTCGTCAAGGAGAATTTCAATATTGATGCAGTAAGGGTCTCCTTGAACAGAAAGCCTGACGCAAAGGATGAACGCGCCAAGCAAGTGAGCAGTCCAATCAACGTGGCTATGGTTTCAGACTGCATGAAGGATCCACCAATACTGGACGAAGCACACTCGTTAACACGGTTGATGATTCAACACGAACATAAGAATCATAACCACGTAGGTAGGAAACAGATGGTCAACAACCTGCGACAGAAATACTGGGTGCTTCGATTACGTCCAGCAGTAAGAGCTATTCTACAGCAGTATACTCGGTGTAAGATACGGAAAGCTAATCCAACAATACCTGTTAAAGGCAATCTACCACAGCTCCGTCTACGAACGTACATCAGACCATTCTCACACTGCCGGATAGATTGTTTCGGCCTGATGTGGGTAACCATAGGGCAACGGAAGAAAAAACGTTGGAGAATACTTTAAAGAGTACCTGCCTACATTGGCACCACGTGGCGACGCCCAAAGATCTTTGCGGAATGCGGAGGTGGGTGATATCGTGGTAATTGCGGATGGATTATTACTTCGCAATGTATGGCCACGGGGTCTAATAGAACGTGTGTACACATGACGGTGTAGTACAAAGCACAGATGTGTAGACGTGAGGGGAAATTTCTTGACGGCCAGTTAGGCGTCTCATCATCCTCCCAATTAGTAAGGAAGGCTGCGAAGATCTGCGCCGAGGGGAGAATGTTGCGGATGGATGATGAAATTAGTCGAACTTAGCTCAAAATATATAAAATAGAAATATAATATCGCTTTCTCCTTCTATTGTTCTATTCTTTATATAGTACATCATATATCGGTCTCACTTAGAGGCTGTCATGACCGATTTTGGCATTAACCAATCACAGATTAGACGATAGTGTGAAAGGGAAACAAGACGACTTTCTCCTTTTAACTTGGTTTATGATATGTTTATTTTCTGTGTATTTGGGTTATTTCCTACAATTGACAGTACGTAAGAATATGTTTTTATTTGAGCTAATTGTTTGTATTATGTATGTGTATATACATCTAGCCCGATAGAATAGGGATATCGGAGAAAAAGGGTTTTCCGATGAAAACTTTATGTTGTTTTGACTATTTTGTGTACAAAATATTTTATAGCTTTAAGGCAGATTAAGCTGGTATCGACAACGTAGATTCATTGGAAAGACCTAGTTGCAGGCAATGTTTAAGGATAAAATCACTTTGGTACAGATAGTAGATCATAGATAAATAATGTGAAATGATGTAAATTCATAGTCCAAATCTAATCCATAGTAAAGTCAGAATCGGAAAATTATGTATGGCTCTCGATAAGGTAACACGTCGATATTTAAGTATTTTTGGACTTTTTACTCATTAATTCAGATAAATACAGTAAAGTAGAATTCACGTTGAAAAGTAGTAATTTTGTATCTAGTCGGCCAGTGTTCACGAGTTTACGAGTTATTAAATAAGTGATCAAGATACAAAGTGAAATAAATATAGTATACAGTCCATTTGAAGATAAGTTTTTTATTGAAGGGAATCCAGATACCGCACATTGTGTGATTGTCCAAATAAATGTTTTCTTTCTTTCTTTCTTTCATTGTGGTACACGTTACTAATCTTACAATCTGACGATGGATAGATAACTGTTAGTTATTGTCACAGTTACGACAGCTTTAGCAGTCTTATGATGCGATAATCTTGAGCTTTCGTAGCACGGTGTTAGGGTACTTTGTAGTAGCCGCCTGGATGACATACGTGTTCCGATAGCTGTGCTTGAAAGCCAGCACATTCTAGGCTCCTCGTGCTCACTAACGATGGCTTCATCATCACTAACCATGGTGATTGTGGTCAAACACAAGCCCATCAATAAAAAAAAATACAAAAGAGAGATCAACAAGAATAGAGGATGTAATAAACGAAAAAAGTCGTATACAATAAAGAATGTTTCACGAAATTCATTCATTCCAAAATCAAAATCATAATAGATGGTTCCAACAAGCATTGAGGAGCTATAAACCAAGTAGGATCAAGTACTTCAACCGTGTCTAAGCTGTGGCTGCCACACGGCCACGCCACGCCACGCCCACACAGTGTTTATCACTCGACACTTATTTGGTAGCCACTCGCGACACAAGCGCTTAATTGCGAAAAATGACCAAATGTCCGTGACTCATAAAATCACGATGTTTTTATAGTATAATAATTGTTGTATTGTATTGCTGAAATCTGGACATTTATCTGTTAATGCATAGTTTTTACAGAAGCTTCTTTCAAAAACTGATTTAGCATCTGCTATCTTCCCATATACTACCACGTTTGAATTTAGAATATTTTCACATTTACAGCATTATATAAGCAGTTCAGATAGAACTCAATAAAAACAATTAAGTGTTAGTGTAATCCTTAGGGGAGGCCTATGTCCAACAGTGGACGTCTTGCGGCTGAGATGATGATGATCAAAAGTGTTAATAATTTACGAGTTAAGTTATTACCTACCTTTAATAAAAATGTTTAAGAAGCTGTTAATGCGGCAAAATAAATCTCCAGGACATTGCTTATCTGGATAACCTCAAATTAAATTATACATTATTGTCACGTATTGTTCTCTACCTAGACTATTTTAAACTTTAAAATAGTCCAAAAATATCCTTCCTAAAATTATATCTTATTTAAAATCGCCCATAGCTCCGTCGACCTCGCAAAACATAGGTAGTATACCCAATTATTTAAATCCTTGTAGATCAAATCAAAGAGCAAGTAATAATGCCACAGAGTAAATTATGTCCGCTTATAACGGATTGACAAATATGGAATGCTATAACCGCCTACTAGCATGCTACATTTTGTATATGGCACGGAAAAAAACAAATTGTGCCTATGTGCCAATTACTTTGGATTTATAATTCTTTTTGCTATGTTTTTCTACTGTAGATAAACTGAATACTGGGTTAGAATGATTAAGACTACGTATTGAAGATTTTGGTTGCAAGGATACTGATTTTTCTCAACAATGACTAAAGCGAACGAAATGAAATTTATTTGAAGAATTCATCATGTATTTGACTTTATTTTGTCCATTGCATAACACGATTGGTTAACTCTTATAATACAAAATTATTAATTAAAAAGACCTCTTTAAAATAAGAGATTCCGATTTTACCGGCATTCGAGGATCGATTTGAGGTTCCAAATTTCTACATATATTAATTGATACTGATTATAATTAGTACATACGTTATATAAAATATGTTTGTAGTTTTTAAATTAAACGATAAAAACCATTTTGTCGCATACGCCCTTCCGTTTATGCGGGTTTTCTATGAGAGATCGGACATCATGCAGAATTGGAGCACCGATTTGTGGAAATCATATAAAGTTGCCTAGCTCTAAAACTATCTAACTTGAAAATGGTAGCTAGCCAGGCGGGTACTACAAAGTACCCTACAACCGTGCTATGGTTTCCTCACGATGCTCAAACTCATAGGATTAGAACTCACGAACTTTGTTACGGTATTCGACGTCACTTCCACTATCACTGCTCACAATAATCAGTTAACATTTTTTTTAACTATTCAAAATATCATATTATTTATTTAAATAGATCTCTACAGTCCTTGAATTGTAAGAATGGAAAGCAATTTTACTCCAAACCTTTATCATCATTAAAATATTTATTTTATGATGTTGTAAGCCTTCTATATTGAATAGGTAATAGTCCGTGTCTTAAATATTAGTAAAGACAAATACAACTACTGCTACTAGAAGCGGATCCAGTGAGAGGACTAGGGTGCTCAAACCCCCTCAAAAGCATCTAAGTCCACCCCTGACAAATCTCAAATTAAGCTTCATATTATCCTATTACCCTTCAGCTGGATCAAGCACCTCCCAAATCAAAATCCTGGATCCGCCACTGGATGCTTAATCATCAGCTACCGTAAGATTGTATTTCACATGTTTCTCAGAAAGACCTTGTGTAAAGCGAGACTATTATAAAATATTAACACGTACAGTAATCCCAGATGCTTAGCAGTCAGCAGTCACTGCCCTCTGAGTGATTGCAATCAGTTTGCATCTGCTCGTGTTCTTTTACTAATCTTATAAAAGCGGTGTTATGTTGTGTGATAATTCTGTTTGGACGGTGGAATATACAAATCTGTATTATACATAATTTATAAGAGGAGAGACTGCTTGACAGATTGACTGACTGGCATACTGATAGAACAACATTTTGCACATAGATTTCTCGTATAGGTAGTACGTATAAAGGCTCTAAGGAAGGGTTTTCCAAATTTCAACCCCTAAGGGGATAAAATAGGGGAACGCGGGTGAAACCGCAGAGCGGAAAAAACAGATGAGCAAAACTTTTCCAGAAAAATCTTTGTAATTTTTATGACAGCTGCCCAACAAAAAATACCTGTTCAAATTTATTACTCAAATTACACTCATCGAAATTCATCACAAAATAGCTCAGTAGTAGTGAACCCCCTGGCTATCTACCACCCTCAAGTTGAAAATCTGTCGCAAAACACCTAAGTACCGGTGTATTCCAGCAACTGCACTTATGTGCTAGTTCCTTCTAGGCTTTGTGTGCTTACCACCTTCGGCCGCATCATCACTTACCATATTGAAATTGTGGCCTAAGGATTAAGTAAAAAAAAAAACTTTTTAACCATGTTTTATACAAAAAAAACCGTGTCATTAAGCCAGTCCGCCGCAGATGATCACAAATTAGCATATTTGTGCGAATTTTGCATCTGTGGCCAACTGACATTCTAAAATTTGTGTCAATTTGAATATCGTACTGCAAATATAGAGGTTGACCTACCAAATTCAACTCTATTTGTTTATCTTCATGACTTATTGCCAATTACCACTATAAGGACTGTGTTTGACCACAATCTCGTCATAAGTGGTGATGGATCCGAAGGTGATAAGCACACGAAGCCTAAAAGAAACCTAGCATTCAAGTAACGCTGCCAGTACGCGCCTGTAGATGTTTATCGATAGATTTTCAAGTTGAGGGTGGTAGCCAGACAGGGGGGTACTACAAAGTACCCTACCACCGTGATTTGGATTCCTTACAATTTTTTTCTTTATTGACATCTCAAGTTCATTGTACAATTTGAACCCACTACCTTACACTACAATCTTAAGTAACATTTTAAATTGTAACGGACCAAGCCTTGTAAACGTTTCCCTCCAAAATCCATTTATAAATTACTAAAAAACATAATTCTATGTTAAGTTTCAATTTCATAGCACATTTCTGTGTAAAAATATTCAAAAATAAAACCTTCTCCTGTAAAATTTGATATTTGTCGGTTACGATAAGTCGGCGGGAATGGCTCGACGTACCCCAGATAATTTGGGTGAACGCAGAAAGAAAATACTGTAGAGTGTAGTAGGTAGCACTAATTACTTCTAATCTTTTCAAATGTTAGGCGTTTGTGGTCCTCAACCTTCGTACAAACGGGTCACGTGCCATAAACAAGAGAGCAATGTAAACAGATTACAATATAAAACGGGTGGGGCTTTCGTACACCCACCGGACTGTGGTGGGATGAGAAAAATAATGTAGATAAGTTAGTTGTTTTAATAATTTTAATTTCATTTTTGAAGTGAAACTTCTTTATCGACGTATGGGAGAAATTTTTGTAGCAAATCGTCACGTTTTTCGGTTACGCGCCATGTTGCTTTTATTATGTTTTCCCGTATTTCGGAAGGCAAAGGGTTCTAGGTCATACAGCCTAGCCATTTATCTTATTTATCTTCTTAGTTTTGAATTAATGTCTGACATCTTAAAATATAAAGGTATGAAGTTAGCTAGCGAAAAACATTGGTTGCCATGGCAACCAATGTTTTTTAGTAAGCGTTACTTCCGTCAGAATTTTAATCAGGGACTTTTCAGAAGTTTCACTTCTACCATGTGTGACTTGCACACACACACACTTTTTTTTTATTATGTTCTGTCATGCATAATTGTGTTGTATACAATAACGAGTTTCCGCCCCGCGGTTTCACCCGCGTTCCCGAGGGATCTTATGTTTTCCCGGGAAAAAAAGTAGCCTTCCTCGATAAATGGGCCAACCAACACTGAAAGAATGTTTCAAATCCAACCAGTAGTTCCTGAGATTAGCGCGTTCAAACAAACAAACATGAAATTCTATACTATTCTATATAGCATCGGGAGTTATGAGGATATTTTAAATGATACTTACATACTATTCTATCTATTCTACAATATCAATTATTTATATTGCTTCTACCCGCGTTCCTAAGAAAAATAAGTAGCCCATGTTCTTCTCCATACCATAGGCTATCTGCGTACCAAATTTCATCCCGATCGGTTCAGCAGTTTACGCGTGAAAGGTAACAAATAAACAAACACACATTCGCATTTATTATATTTTATAGTTAGGATTTGTAGACTGTAAGTTACACGGTGATAAAAAAAATAATGTCATAAAATAGCGGGGAAAAAACTCAAGAAAAATATGTCATACCTGTCTACATTTGCCAGCATTATTTAATCTATGTACGCGGCCAGTGTTTACATCCGAAGTTGTGGGCGATAAGATGGCATTCTTTGACGTTTCGCAATTTAATTTGGCGAATTGCTAAAAAGGCAATAGTCAGCCGTGAGAGAGATTCACCATTCAGATATTATCAATTATGGAGGGTGATGAAATTTTGTCCATCATAACTAACGGCTAATGAGCTAACACAATAGATGTAATCAAGTAGCTGTGCTGTGGGAGGTTTGGTTACTCATTTATGAGATTAGGAAATACACATTTATGTTAAAAAATCGATGGAGAATGTATGCTTCTGGCGTTTTTTTTAAATGTGAAATGGACTTGCGTTTGGCCATCGACTGTCCCCAAGAATTAAGACGAGGCTTTAGATGTAGCACATTTGTCCAGAAAAAGCCTAAACTCTGGCCTTGAAGACCTCTAGGTTATAGGTGTCAGGAAACATAGACCTCGAATGAGAGTTCCACTCCTTCACTATTCGCATAAGGGTTCGCATAAAATACTAAAGCATTTATTTAACTTTTGTACAGGCTTCTATTTCCCCACAATCTCACTATGGTAAGTGATGATGTGGTCGAAGCCGTAAGCACACAAAGCAGAAGAAACTGTCTCTAGTGCATCTCTGTGCCGGAACACACCAATAGGTGTTTGGCGACAGATTTATAATTTCAGTGTATGAGTAACTCTACCACCGTTTTTTACTTTCCACATGAAGTTTTCTTTAACTGAAAGCTCATGCTCATAGATTCGAACCCACGACCTTCGTCAGGTCTATACTAATATTATAATGCTGAAGAGTTTGTTTGTCTATTTGTTTGAACGCGCTAATCTCAGGAACTCGACTGGTTCCTGGTACTGGTTCGATTTGAAAACATATTTCAGTTTTGGATAGCCCATTTATCGAGGAATGCTATAGGCTTTATATCCCGGGAAAACTTAAGATCCCTCTGGAACGCGGGGTGGAAGCTAGATTATAATATAACTAGCATCCACCCCGCGGTTTCACCGATAAATGGGCTATCCAACATTAAAAGATTTAATCAATTCGAACCAATAGTTCCTGACATTAGCGCGTTTAAACAAACTAACTCTTCAGCTTTATAATATTAGTTATTATAAATATATTCATTAGGTTTACGTACAGCAGCAAAAAACCCTGTTGAAATACTTATAAATAAATAACACATTTATATAACAGCTACTAAGCTGTATTATTTCTTTTATGACAATCATAAAACCATCCAAATATGAAAGATGATAAAAAACTAAAATGAATAGTTATAAAATGTAATCCATAGTTAATTTAACTTCATAGTGATTTGCTAACATATTGGTAGATAAAAATGCGGTATATTTAAAGCGAGTGGGCAGGTGGTAAGCAAAAACTGCGTGTGGGTCGCTGGTGCTGCGCGTACGCAGCTCTTGAGCTTGAAGTTGTGGATGGTGTCATGTAATAATCAACAATAAAATATTATTGAGTGAAGATGTAGCATAAATATAAACAGTCCTACACTAATTAGTTTAGTAGTATTTATGTAAGTACCTATTAGTTTTAAGACATTCACATGTGTTGCGACTTTGTGGGTCAATAAATAGTTTTTCTTTCTTTCTTTCTTTCCTACCAGATAGAAATTAAACCCGCGATTTTTGCGACGTGATCAAGGTATTCTTAATTATGATATTTTTCAATAAATTTCAGCATTCCAATAACTATCACAGTATAACAAGCCAGTTTATCGTGGAGGCTATATACCTTGACTGCAACGCCACAATTGTGGGTTCGATTCCCATACAGGACAAACATTTGCATGCTTAAACATGTCTGTTTGTTCTGAGTCTATATGTAAATGTTAGCAGTAAGGTATATATGTATAGTAAATCAGTCAACCAACTTACTTAAGTACAAATTCTGCTTAGTTTTGGAATTGAAGTTTGTCCAAAGATATTAATTTAAAAAAAAAACTAAGTATTTAAAATTGTCACACAGATTAAAAACCTGTTAATAATCCTGATCAAGCTGCTGATAATGATTGAGCAGGCCCTAATCATACCCGCCTTTTTTAATTAAAAACTTTTTGGACAGACGCAAGATATATTTTATTTATTTTTTGAATAAAGATTGTCTATTGTTAATATTTATTCAGAGGTCATGTAAATGATAATGTTTATTTATTCTTGGTTCCGTATCACATGACACAATCTGTGTAATTAATTTGCTAAGCGTTTCGTATTTGTCACAGTGAGTCACCGTGCCACGTGCTTCTCGACATTTCCGTAATTTACTTGATATATTTTATGTTTAATTGAGATAGATCAACGACGTAGTTAGGAAGCTAAACTTGTCTGTTAATATATAATCCAGAATATATTCTATATGTGTGTCAAATTTCATCCAAATCCGCTCGTAGTTTTTGCCTGAAAGAGTAACAAACATCCATCTATCCATCCATCCACACAAACTTTCGCGTAGGATTAAATGAGCTTGCCTTTAGACGCCATAAAGGACGACGGCAAATCTTATAAGATGGAGCATGCTTGCCCAGAAAAAACCTATTCTCTCTGGGCTTGAATGTCCCTACATTGTAGTTTAATTGAGACATTTTTCCTTAATATCATGTACCCTTCTTGCATAACATCATCCTGAAATACTTAAAAAAAGCAAAAAATAAATGGAGATAAACAGAAAATCAATAACAATGTATTCAGATTAGGCCCTTTATATGACTGGTACTATGCTATAGTAATTTCTTACGATTTACTAGCTGAACTTAAGGCTCAATATCGTTTAAAAATACTCCACTGGATTCAGGGAAATGTACAGTGAAGATTACGGATCAAATACTGAATTAAATACACATTTAACTTCTCTAATAAAATTGCATCCCTCATAATAAACAAGATGGTTGCCGCAGCGGCGCCTGCGCCGGCGCCAGACGTTTAAATACTCGCTCACCCGATGGCACCCGAATGCAATAAATCGAATGAAACATTGTTTGCAAAGTGACTCGATGTAAACACAATAAGCGGTTTATTATGTAGTAAATTTTATATATATGTAATGAGGTGTTGGGGACTTACCAGGAAATGTATCAATTGATCTGAAACAATTACGGTTTTTATGAGATAGGTATTATCTTTCGCCCCGCGGTTTTACTTGCGTTCCCGAAGGAAATTATCCTATATATTAATCCAGAATTTGTCTATTTGCTCTGAGTTTGGGTGTAATTGTATATATATAAGTATAGGATCCCCAATAGACCGGTCTTGGGTGGCCAGCATCCATCGTATTTATTATTATTATTTATACTACACCACTCTACACCCCATTATGACCTGCCTACTTATTAAACTACACCACTAATTAAGAACAAGGTCCTGATAACTCGTCGCAGGCGCAGGTTGCACAGTTCAACCGTTGGAATGCGAATAGAAATAAATCTCTTGTATAATTAACCCAACTGCATGTTGATTGTGACCGACTACATGTTTCAATCAACTCTACTGTCCTGACTCTCGGATCACACGTGACTTCGTCATCCATATTTATAATTAAGTGGCATCCATAAACAACGGTACGTACTTATACCTCTGTGACCTGTATAGGTATGCAAATGTCTATACATTGATTGTCTAAACCGGTGGTCCGCGTACCACTGGTGGTCCCTGGAAGCAGCCAAAGTCATCCAAAAAATATTAAATCGTAAAAAATAAAAATACTGTTGACTTTGAATATTATGCGTATTTTATTTATAGATAGAACAACCCTTTATTCATTTACATTTACTGTATATTACCTCCAAACAGTTGGTGGTCCATAGCAACATAGAAATTTTGTCAAATCACTCACATCTTTAAAAGGTCTGTAAATTGGAGTAGTTAGGCTTAACAAATTATAATAAAGATAATATATATCGTTGGAGATTTGTAATCCTATTCAATTAAATGACGTTCTCGAAAACGGCTCTAACTTTCGATGAAAGTTGCAATAAGGTTTACAATCTAGCTAGGTCTCATACCTATCTGAGAACATTCGTTTTCTCGATTTTCACCCGAGCAGAGCTCGGTCGCCATTTATTTTGCCTTTAATATATCTTTCCTTTATTATATTGTATCATTTTTTTTATACCACATTGTCGGCAAACAAGCATACTGCCCGCCTGATGGTAAGCGGTTACCGTAGCCTATGAACGCTTGCAACACCAGGTGTATCACTCGCGCGTTGCTGACCCTTCCCCCCTCCCCGATGAGCTCAGGCGACGTTACTCACGCGCAGGAACACAACTATAAGCTACTATTTTCTGTAAATCATTCTAAAATAAATAAGTACGCAGCGATCACAGCGATTTTTTTTACTTTGTACAGGCTTGTGTTTGACCACAATCTTATTATGGTAAGTGATGATGTGGCCAAATGTTGTTAACTCACAAAACCTTGTAGTAACTGGTTCTCAAGTCCAACTCCCGGAAAACACCAATACTTACTTAGCCAGGCGGGTACTACAAAGTGCCCTACCACCGTGCTATGGTTTCCTCACGATGTTTTTCTTTCACCGAAAGCTCATTCGGCATCCGACGTCACAACCACCGAACTATTATCTAGCCTTGTCTTTGGTATCGCGCAGTTATGTAATAAATAGCAATCTAACATTCTTCTGCTAAGTTTGTGTTACATATTTCTGTTTATATCCTTGTAAATGACTCATGAACAGACGTCATTAATTACCAAAATACTATGTTATTCCATTTATAACAGGCCTTTGTATAATCTATATATATATAATAAACGAGTTATCCCCCGTGGTTTCACCCGATTTCTCGAAAGAAAAAACTAGCCTATGTCCGATATATTTGTGTCTCTATGTCTGTCTGTTTGAACACCCTAATCTTCGAAACCATCGAATGGATTTTCATGGGGTGGCTTAGCGTGGCGCTTCGATTAGGCTTTGTTTCATCGAAATTTGCTAAGGGAAAAAAGTTATGTATATAAATTTTATAAAGTTCTGAAAAGTTAGTAATAAAATATATCCGTGATAGATCGTGCGTCTTATTGTTAAGAAATAAGGTGACACAATCTTTCCATAGTCAATGGGGAATCACGGAATTCTCCATTAAAGTGAAATATGTTAAAATATTTTGTTTACAAGCAAACGTTTGCAGAAATATACATTATTCAGAAACACGATAAATTCCAAGTTTTTCAAAGACACATTGGGTGTTGAATACTAATTATTTGAAGAGGTAAAACGATAATTGAGACATTACAATAGCGACCTAACTATTGTTCTACAAATGTTTTATATTATTTCTTTGAATTGTGTGTATGCTTTTATAATACAAAATATTCCTAATACCATAAGTCTATACGGATTTATTAAGAACCTATAATAAGAAGAGCCGCATTGTATTATTATTTTTATACTACTTAGGTGGCAAACAAGATTACGGCCCACCTGATGGTAAGCGGTTACCGTAGCCTATAGACGCTCATAACACCACGGGCAAAGAAAATACAATATTATATTTTCCCTACCAGGGGTATCACTCACGCGTTGCCAACCTTGAGACATGAAGTTGTTAAGTCTCCTGTGCCTGTAATTTCACCGGCTCCCATACACTCCTAACCGAAACACAGTAATACAAGTGCACTACTATTTCACGGCGGAATTAGATATGGTGGTAGTACTTCCCCGGGCGAACTCTGCACTAAGAGTTCTACTACCTGTTAAATTTAGAAACCTTCCCAACTTGAAATTCCGTGGCAAACGGGCCTACCAGATTCTGACGACTTTAGTACGTTGTGTTCCGACAGTGCTTTAGATTACATGCCCTATTAATACTTTGTATAGGCTTGTATTTGATCACAATCTCAACAAGGTAAGTAATGATGCAGCGCACAAAGCCTAGAAAGAACTGCCTCTCAAGTGCAACTAACGACATACCGATAGGTTTTTGGCGACAGATTTTCAACAAGATTTTTACTTTCTTTGGCACCAATGCTGGTGATAAAAAGGTGTAAATGTACCCTACCACCACGCTATGGTTTCCTCACAATATTTTCCTTCACTGAAAGCTCAAGCTGTAGGATTCGAACCCGTGAACTTCGTCACGGCATCCGACGTCACTGCCACTGAAATATCATCCTTAAGTATTTATTCAAAGATACCATGCCGAAGACTTTTGCAGGAAGAACGCTAGAAGATCCTAACATCCTAACTTCCTAATCCTAACTAATATAATAACTGCGAATGTGAGTTTGTTTGTTTGTTACCTTTTCACGCCTAAGCCGCTGAACCGATCGCGATAAAATTTGGTACGCAGATAGCCTATGATATGGAGAAGGACATGGGCTACTTTTTTTCTCGGGAACGCGGATAAAGGCAGGGGAGCAGGGGACAGCTATCATAACATAAAATGATGATAAGGAAATGATTGAGGAATTATCAATGTGACAATCAACCGTATCAGGAAACCATAGGTATAAAAACATGCAGTCAGCAGATCAGTCTGTATGTCCCTCCTGGTCCGCCCTTCTTTAGTGAACGTCTCTCGACTCCTCCCGCTGTCACGCAAACGTGACATACCAACAGTGACACTGATAACGTCAAATGTTACGACATGAATTTATTACCGATTAGCTAAACCCGACTGTAGTTCAATTTAAACCTCGCAAAACGCTTAGTATTTTCCAATCCCGTGGTAATTTAGGAATAAAAAGTATATAAAAACAATCTTCATATATGTCATCGGAAAATAACAAGATCCGCAAATTTATAAATTTACTAGGTTAGGTTAGGTAAGTTTATGAATTTCCTACAAAATTTATAAACTCGCGGATCTTGTTATTTTCCGGTGACATATATAAAAGGAAAAGGTGACTGACTGACTGATCTATCAACGCACATCTCAAACCAATGGACGGATCGGGCTAAAATTGAGCATACAGATAGCTATTATGATGTAGGCATCCTCTAAGAAAGGATTTTTGAAAATTCGATCCCTAAGGGGGTAAAATAGGGGTTCGCAGGTGAAATCGCGGGGTGGTAAGCTAGTCTTATATAAAAATGCAACGTTGTGTAAACATTTCAAGTTAATCCATCGAATACTTTTCGACACAAACATAACGGACGGTGAGTATTGTATGTAATTTGTTCCAACCCACAAATTGGCCAATTTACTGAAATCTGATCCAAGTAGGAACACAGTGTAGATTTGCATCTCTACAAAATAATAATAAATATCCTGTGACATTCCTCACACACGCCCATCTGATCCCAAACTAAGCAGAGCTTGTACTATGGAAACCAGATAACTTATGTCCTACATACTTACGGGGTGATTTTTTAGTCACTGGACATACTTGCAGGGGTGGAAGTACTCATCAATATGAACAACTTTTATGATGGGACTAACTCTCGAGATCACAAAAAATTATCACCTGTCCATACAAAAGTTCAATACCTACTCGACCAAAATGTATTCTGATAATATTCTGATCCGATCGCCACCAAACCTTACAGGATTAGCCACTGGGTCAATCTAAAGATTGTCTGAAAATTTCATTGAAATCGGTCCAGCCGTTTCGGAGAATATAAGGAACATAAATAATACATACATACTTTCTCTTTTATATATACATATACATTACACTCAGCCTCAGGAAAAACAGACATGTTCACGCACACAAATGTCTGTCCTGGATGGGAATCAAACCCACGACTTGTGGCGTAAAGGGCGTAATAGATAGGGTTATCTTGCCAACCACCAAAACAGAAAAACAAAATATGAGATCGGTTTATACAAGACTAGCCTTCCACCCCGCGGTTTCACCCGCGACCCCTTATTTTAGCCCCTTAGGGATGTAATTTCTTAAAATCCTTCCTCAGTGAATGCCTAGGCTGTATAAGGTATCTATGTGCAAAATTTCAAGTCTCTAGGTCCAGCTGTTTGGACTGTGCGTTGATATCAGTCAGTCAGTTTACCATTCTTACAGACAAAATCCGTGGTTTTAAAAGCAGAACATTTTGACAAGTTCCTTAACAATATCTTTCACTACTCCAAGATACTCGTCCATATATGATATGGTTTCCAAATATAAACAGTACCATATTCAGAGTGTATAAAATATAATGTGCATACACGCCGCCCCCCGGCGCCGTCTAATGCACTGCACTAAAATATACGCGGCCATCTGCGACGTGTTGCGTTGCGTAATGCGATACTGGACCAGGGTTGCCACTTTTTATTTTGCATCTTGATGTTGCTGATTAAATAAAATTCCCATTAGAGAATAATAAAAACTACGAATGTATGCATGTAAGAATATCATGGAATAATAAATTAGTGTAAATTTTTATGTTTTTAAACTCAACGAGGTTCAGGGAAACCGGCGGGCTGTTTCGGCCAACGCATTAGCTTAGCCATACAAAGATAAAACGTTGCCAGCCTGTTGGGAACCTTGCACATCGGCAGCGACGGTAGCTTCGAAGAAATTTTCTATTTATTATGTATATTTCGTATTTTTGTTGAGAATACCTGTTTTGATAATAATGTTACGTGTTGAATATTTTAAGTTAAAACAAACAAAGTTATCAAGATGTTGCTAAAACGTAGAAACTAACTAAAGCAGGTATCATGAAACTTTGATAGTAGATCAACCCTAACATCAATGTGACTTACATAATCAAAATTAAGTTACGAAATATATTATATGAAAGTGACAACCCTACAACCCGCATCTGCCTTTTAGGGCGCATCCAAAAAGAATGCACATCACATCACCGAACGGGACTCCATCCCGCATCCCGCAACGCATGCGGTGTTTACGTCCATTTTATGATCGACACATTATCGTATACAACTTATGAAATATTTCTGCGTTATCTACAGAGCATTCTGATTATGTTATCTTTGGGTTAGTGAATACATCCGGAAATGGGAGCATTTTCATTTTCAATGATACATTCGATCTATTTGTAAAGTACAGTATGTTTTTAGACTTAGGCTAATTTCGCGACGCGCCTTAATAAGTGTTATAAAAACTCATGACTGTCAAAGACAACCTATCAAAATTTCGTATCTTTTCTATGGAACTAACCATAACTTAAAAACTATGGCTTGCTGAGTTTCTTGCCGGAGTCTTCTCAGTCCAAGTGTATTCCGAACCGGTGGTAGAATCAATTGTAACGTTCATAAGTGCCTTATGAGGGCCTAAACTGAATTAATGAGTTTGAGTTTGAACTGGAATCGAATTTACTCCCTCAAAATGAAATAGTCATTTTTGGATATGTCAAATTCAACTTATAACGCAGAAAAAGTAACACCCCTATTACGGACAATACAGTTTAGGGTTGCCACATTATCAATATAATGTCTGCACTACACATAGTGCATTTTTAGTTACATTCAGCCACATACAACACGAACAATTATTATTAGATAAGATATCCCTCCGGCAACCTAAGTCAAACAATCAGACAAGCGCCATATTGGTCATGCTGAAAATAGATCATTAACTTAACCATTCAAAAATAAACCTTAACTCTACGAAACAATGTTAATTTTTAAATGACTTACGATTTACATTGACACACGGACGTCTGGTCATTTTATGGTGTTTGAACACCATTTAACGATGGTTTAAAGATTAAAGGAATTAATGTAAACTATACGGTTTAAATATGGTAGTCAAGTTTTAAAAATGTAAACATCGCGTGTTGCAATCAGTGCAATAGGCTTTGCTAAGGAGATTCTACTTTAATTCTTCAATCGGATGCTTTCACGGTTCCAGAATAAGGGCATAGACAAAATGCAATATTTGTAGTGTAATCACGAGCATAAATATATATATATATATAAGTTACTGTGAAAGTCCGGTTCGGTGAATGTTAAGATTCACCAGCACATGTCGAAAATCACCAATTACGATGGTGTAAGTACGAAATTGTTTAGTAAATCTTTTTTGTTCGGACATACGCTGGTAAATGTTAACAATAACCAAGACTATTTCGTGTATCAAGTACATTTTTTTAATTCAACCCCTAAGAAAGAAGAAAGAGAGGTAGAGCATAGCGATATGTCGCTCAAAGAGCAGCTCGACTGGGGAAGTACCTCCCCTTACAGGGGAATAACTTTTAGTTGTGTTCCTGCGCGTGAGTAAGGTCGCTAACCGCTTAACATCAGGTGGGCCGTATACTAGTTTGCCGACAATGTAGTATAAAAAAAGTCCCTCAAAGTAAGTGAAACGTACATTCTAATCTATTTGATAAATTGATAACAAACTATAATATTAATAAAGATTAGATTTAAATAGCCACCCCCTATTTACAATGCTCGCTTTGTCTTCGAAAGACCAATTAAACTGAGTTTACATTGTGATTCACTGAATAAAGAATGATGTACAAGACGCGATGAGAGACGAGCCCGCATCTCCCTGTGTAAACAGAGATAAGAATAGTGATGGGCGATGAGGCGGAAGTTATCGATAAATTTGTTGTTTGTTTTTATTAGCCAGGGGGAGACTACAAAGTTTTTTTTTTGTAATTTTACCATCCATGTATCGTTATTTAAAAAAAATACAACGTTCTTTTAGTAAAAAACAATAAATTTTTCTTCTTGCTTATAAAGTTAGAGATATAAGCATATATGCCTAATTTTTTTATATGTAATACTATACTCTATGGTTTACGCGGTGCATGCGTGAAAAGCTCCCGGTCAGCCTGTTTTTTTTTTCCGAAATCCTCATATTTTAGCCAATTTACACAAAACCTCTTATGAATCCTATTTCTGTGAATTACATACTAAAAGCGTATGAAAATTCGTTCAGTATTTTTGATCAACGCATACATACATACAGACAGACGCAGCGGGGGACTTTGTTTTATAATATGTAGTGACAGTGATTCATTATCTAGTTATACCCTTATACCTACTAAGCATTGCTCAGTTAGAAATCAGCCGTGTACGTAAGATATATATTTTATTTCCACATTTAATAAGAATGATATAAAGCAAATTGATGTATGAATAGTCAAAGGGTACTGAGTACAAATCCAATCACAATCCTCCGTATGATAAATCAATAAGAAATGCGCTCAATGTCGCAAAACCAGTTACACAATATGTTTATCGAATGAATAATTTATTAGTACAACAGCACTAGCTTTACATCCCGGTTTGCTTTGGAGCAACTGAACTTTAAAGTACGTGATAGTTATTTCTGTAGGATCTTACTTCGCTTATGTTAAACATATTTTGTAGCACACAAACCGTTGTTTTTAAAGCGATGACTAGGGATCCCTTCTAGGGCTTGTATTTTTACCACCTTAGGCCACATCATCACTTGCCACTGTGAGATTGTGGTAACCATTTTTATGGCGGCGATAAATCACAATTGATTCTACCACCGGATCGTAATACAAATACGGTTTTCCCTTCCACTATTCTACAATTGACTTAGGTATATAAGAAGTATAAATAGTTTATTCACACCGACATAAATCAATCGAATAGGTTTAGGTAGGTCGATTATTTTTTGATGATAAAGCATCTGTTTTGAGCCAAATTTCGTCGGTTTAATATAACCTAAGGCCTGGCGTAACGCCTGTTATTTTCTCCAGCGACCGATGCGGTTTCATTCGACTCCATGCGTTTCTTCCATAATGGATACCTTACATCTAATTATGATATTCCTCATAACTTTCAAACTATTAAACCATTATTTTTTCAAAATTATAATTTACAAACATATTATGTATCAAAGAATTTAAATAATTACCAATATATGCAATTGATTGAATTCCAAGTTTGATCCACATTATCTAATTGTGATGAAACATCATCTCACAATTAAGTCACAGTACTTAAAATTGGCATAGACAGTAGCTCAAGTTATCATAAAATTATTACCAACAAATTAAATAAAATATCCTGGGACATTATTCCTCACACACGGCCATCTGACCCCAAACTAAGCAGAGCTTGTACTATGGAAGCCAGATAACTGATATACTACATATACTACTTTTCTTTTGTAAATACATACATATATAGATAATTACACCCAGACACAGGACAAACAGACATGTTCATACACACAAATGTTTGTCCTGTGTGGGAATCGAACCCACGACCTGCGGCGTGATAGATAGGGTATCTTACCAACCACGCCAACCGGCCCGTCAATTAATTAGATAAAAGACAGCAAGAAATTTTATTTTCTCAACAGAGTATTGTTCATTATTCTTTTTTAAATTATACAATATAATATAATTAATTAATTATAATATAAATATACTAATATTATAAAGTGGTAAAGTTTGTGAGGTTGTAGGGGGTAATCTCAGGAACTACTGGTTCTAATTGAAAAATTATTTTAGTGTTGGATAGCCCATTTATCGAGGAAGGCTATAGGCTACTTTTATCCCGGAAACATAAGATCCCTCGGAAACGCGAGTGAAACCGTGGGGCGGAAGCTAGTAGTATATATATAAAAGAAGTCTTAACTGACTGACTGACACATGATAATCACCGCCTAAACCGCTGGTCCTAGAAACGTGAAATTTGGAGATTATATCCCTTTTGTAATGTAAGGGTGTACTAAGAAGGGTAAATAGGGTATAAACTGCGTGGTGGACATATTGCATACTAAAAAACTACAATATATATAAATACAAATCCATTTTAGAAAATAAATTAAATACCAAAGAAATTACTTATTTTATTATACTGTGATAGTAGAGCTGTCTTAGAATGTGGGCCACAGATCAATCTTTAAGCATTAATGAGACAAACTGACGACAATAGATACTGTTATCTCTGTGTAGGTGGCGTTGAGACATAATTCTGAATAAATAATATCATGATTATAATAACTACACTCTCTACTTTCTGCACCTTGCTCACTGTTTCCTTTTTGATTAGGTCAAGGTTGGAGCTTATGAAGAAATATAATACGCATAAACACATAAATGAAAAAAAAAATAACAAGATTCACGAAACAAAAATAACACACGTCAGTTAGATTACCAAAAAAATATTGGACACGTATTTTTTTTTTAGTTCCGAATACAAAAAATTACGACGATACAGTGCGTTGAAATAAAGCCCCCGCTCCTGAACTTTGGTGCAAAATAACATTGTAATTTTTATTGATTTGATAAACGAAAAAATACATGTCTAATATTTTTTGATAATCTAACTGATGGACTAATAAGAATTACTTGTTTTTTACCCAGTCATCATGCCTATTATCACATTCAAAGTTGAACCTTTATTCGTCCAAACTAACGAGCAAATCCTGTAATAAATACCTAGTCTAAATAATGTAATCAGCCCACATACCTTGTGACATCGCAATTGCATTTAGAATGCTAACCACGCCTCTCCACACCGACTTAGAAACAATTCATCCGAATCATTGGACAAACATTTTCGGCAACTAAATCTGCTACCTACATGCTCTACTTAGCCTTAACTTAAACTGCATGTGGTATAACTTACAGATTGATTGACAGATGTCTTATTTCTACATAAATTGTTTGTTAAATTAACTCTAAATAGTATAAAATAAAGCAGCTGCCTCGTATGTTTCTCCGCTTACTTCTTCTAAACCTCGCAATCTAAAAACGATGAGAGTTTGTGTATATAAATTGCAGCCGTGTGAAACCGGGGCGGGTTACACCAAATTGGATAAACCTTTCTTTTATGTGTTTGTTATTGTCAGGAGAAGATTTGTATGAAAGAAAATATTTGACGGAAAAAATATGTATACTCGAAACGCGGGTGAAACCGCGGGGAATAGTTAGTTTATAATAAAAACTAAATACAAAATATAATAATATATTATATAAATTTCCTCGAAGCTGCTGCCAATTCCTATGAGCAAGGTTTCCAGGATATTTCTTTTTGAATTGTTATTAGGATTTTTACGGAGGCACTGACAAATATACAAAACTATAAAAATATTGAAGAGTCAATTCCCTTTTATTATATCAGAATGCTGACAAGCAAGCAGGCGGTCCACCTGATGGTAAGTGGCTACCGTCGCCTATGGATATTAGCAATACCAGTGGGATTGTCTACGTGTTGCCAACCGTTATAAAGCCTTGAAGGCAACTGCCGTAACATTCCCTTCTGGACTTTGTGTATTTTCTACATCACTACTTTCCACGATGAGATTTTGGTCAAACACAAGCCTATCCATAAAGAAAAAATGGTTTAATAACCAGAAATACAAATATAGCTCAAACAGACAAATAGATTAAAGTAACCACAATACTGCGCATGCGCAGCACGTATGCAAATTAAACTAAACCAATGTTGCAATACAAGTGTTCACAACCAGTCTTCGTCCGCGACATGTCACTGAGCGCTATGAATTTAATTAACATTTATTAACCTAGGCGAAAGGCACTTTTCCGGATTTCCGGATCAAGTTTTTAAGTTTGGATTGTAAAGGACAAGTTTTGTGACAAAGTATATCATATTTTTATTGTATCACTTAATTAAGTTGTTTAAAATAAGTACGTTCTGTCTGACCCATGATTTTGCCAATAAGGGTATACATTTTTATTACAGCTATATATAAACTTTATAAATACTTCATAAATTAGGTTACATTGCAAAACCAAGCAATAAATGAAAAACATATAACTTAAAAAAAAACATCGAAAAACAAAAACATCGACACATACCCATCACTAAGCCTCGGCGTTAATGAACTTGGTGCGTGTGAAAATAGACCGACGCACGCACTGCATCGATGATCGCACTATTCTAACGCTGTGCTCAAGCTCATGTAACTATAATGTTTGGTATGTCGTAAATAAATGTGAACGTTTCTATTATAAGATAAGTAATTAACATATTACTTATTTTAAGACTCGCAGGGGGTGTGACCGAAATATATCTATATACAGGGTGATTTTGTTATCACTGGCAATACTTGTAGGGGTGGAAGTACTCATCAATGTGAACAACTTTCATTATAGGGCTAACTCTGATATCGCGTAAAATAATATGGTTGCTTCATACATTTTGGTCGAGTAGGTATTGAACTTTTGTATGGAACAGCTGATAATTTTTTCATGATTTCACAGTTAGTCCCATAATAAAAGTTGTTCATTTTGATGAGTACTTCCACCCCTGCAAGTATTGCCAGTGATAACAAAATCACCCTGTATATATATAAAAGAGAAATTATGTATGTATGTTCCTTATAGACTCCGAAACCGCTGACCCGATCGCGATGAAATTTTCAGACAATCTTCATATTAGCCCCGCGGGTAATCCTGTAAGGTTTGGTGGCGATCGGTGCACTCGGGACCGCGGGTGAAACCGCGGGGCGGAAGCTAGTTATAATATAAATTATCAACAAAACCGTCACATACATTTCTAAAAAACTACTGTAACCATTAAGAAAAAACAATTTGCAGGTTAGCACTGGAATCCCGGAAATAACAAGACATGACAGAAAACATAACATAGCTTGTACAATGAAAATCAGATAACTGATATAGTACACAATTTATAATCTATACTAATATTATGAAGACGAAAGATTTGTATTTTTGTTTGTAACGAATAAACTCAAAAACTACTGGACCGATTTCAAAAATTCTTTCACCATTAGAAAGCTACCTACATTAAATAATATAAATAAATATTCTGGGACATTCCTCACACACGGCCATCTGACCCCAAACTAAGCAGAGCTTGTACTATGGAAGCCAGATGACATACTCCATATACTACTTTTCTTTTGTAAATATATACTTATATAGATAATTACACCCAGACTCAGGACAAACAGACATGTTCATGCACACAAATGTTTATCCTGAGTGGGAATCGAACCCACGACTTGCGGCGTGATAGATAGGGTATCTTACCAACCAACGCCAACGCAAATATTTATCCAGTCTGGGAATAGAACCTACGACTTATGACGTGGTAGTATGAACTATGAGTACATAGTCTGGCCATAAATACTGTTAAAATTAAAAATAAGAAAGATATTACATTTGAATTTGGAATCTGTCATTTTTATACGATTGTTCATTGGGTTTTCTAATTTTGGCGCCAATACATTGGACAATATTTTGCGATATTAAAATGGAGTGGGGTGATAAAGAGAACCGAATCGCTGTGATTGCATTACACAAAGTTGGTATGGAGCCAAATGCAATTTTTAAAACTCTCCATACGCTTGGTATTAGTCAAATGTTTGTGTACCGGACTATTAATAGGTACAATGAGACCTCCTCTGCTTGTGACAGAAAAAGATCTGGCTGTCCACGTAGTGTTCGTACGAAAAAGGTGGTTAAAGCAGTAAGGGAAAGAATTCGAAGAAATCCTGTCCGAAAGCAAAAGATTTTATCTCGGGAGATGAAGATAGCACCCAGAACCATGTCGCGTATTTTAAAAGATGACTTAGGACTTGCAGCCTATAAGAGACGCACTGGTCATTTTTTAACTGATAATTTAAAAAAGAATAGGGTGGTAAAATCGAAACAACTACTGAAGCGGTACGCAAAGGGAGGTCACAGAAAAAATTTGTTTACGGATGAGAAAATCTTTACATTTGAGCAACATTTTAACAAACAAAATGATCGTATTTATGCTCAAAGCTCTAAGGAAGCTTCCCAATTAGTCGAAAGAGTGCAACGTGGGCATTATCCGACTTCAGTGATGGTTTGGTGGGGTGTTAGCTATGAAGGAGTGACTGAGCCATATTTTTGTGAAAAAGGTATCAAAACATCGGCACAAGTGTATCAAGATATCATTCTTGCGAAGGTAGTTAAGCCCCTTAACAACACCATGTTCAATAACCAAGTATGGTCCTTCCAACAAGACTCGGCGCCGGGTCATAAAGCTCGGTCCACGCAGTCTTGGTTGGAAGTAAACGTTTCGGACTTCATCAGAGCTGAAGACTGGCCGTCGTCTAGTCCCGATCTTAATCCGCTGGATTATGATTTATGGTCAGTTTTAGAGAGTACGGCTTGCTCTAAACGCCATGATAATTTGGAGTCCCTAAAACAATCCATACGATTGGCAGTGAAGAATTTTTCCATGGAAAGAGTGCGTGCTTCTATTGATAACTGGCCTCAACGTTTAAAGGACTTTATTGCAGCCAATGGAGACCACTTCGAATAAGCTTTTTATATTTTAAATTGTTTTTTATTTATGTATTAAACTAACATACTGTAAAAGTAATAAATATTATTTGCAATAAAAAAATTTTTTTTTTCATTGTGACAATATTTATGGCAAGACTAGGTATATTAAAATAGTTATTTAATCATGTAGAAAGAAAGTAGTAGATTTCTGGTTCTGAATACTAATATATGCAAAATCGTTCTGTGGCAAATTTAAAGGAGAGCGTCTGTTTTTTTGGAAATACCATATATTATACTAATTTATAATAAATCCTATAAATAACTACACAAATCAGCTAGTTGGCGTTGGTTGGTCAGATATCTACTGATATTTGTGTGTGAACATGTCTGTTTGTCCTGAGTCTGGGTGTAGGTAATTGTCTACATAAGTATTTATTTAACAAAAGTAATACGTAATCTCCATTGTACAAGCTCTGCTTAGTTTGGGATCAGGTGGACGTGTGTGAGGAATATCCCAGGATATTTATTTATTATATACTCGTATATAGTGGTAACAAATATCGTATGTGACATAAAGCACGTACACAACAAATTAACTAAAATAACCTATACTACATTATCGCTAATGTTTACACGTTTACGACTTATTTTAGGTATTTATCGACCGATTACGAATGATTCCCTGATAGTGAAGCGGAAATGCTTGATTATAAACAAAGGTAGCGTTTAGTGTCAATTTTATTGTTATGCTACCAAAAGCTACCCACTTTTTTTTTAAAGAAAAAAGACGGATATAGCTCGTGGGCAGGCCACATCGCTTGAAGAGCCGATAACCGATGGCGAAGAAAAGTTCTCGAGTGGCGACCAATTAGGACGGCCTCCCACCAGGTGGACCGACGACCTGGTCAGAGTTGCTGAGAGTCGCTGGCTGTAAGCGACCTAAAACCGTTCGTTGGAAATAAATTGAGGCCTATGTTCAGCAGTGGACATCCTCGGGCTGTATATAAGTATGCTTTTAATAAATACATAGATTTCGAAAATATGCCATCTTGAAATATCCATGAAGTATGTGCCAAGATTCATATAAATTTGTTGAGCTAATTCGGTTTGATTTAGTAACAAACATATAAACCTATCTAGGCTTTATAAAGGTTGCCATTTGGACATTAGAGTCCATAGGCAACGGTAGCCACATACCATCAGACATAAATAAATAAAAAAAACTTTCAATTTGTAATATTAGTAGGATACGGTAAGGTGAAAAGTAATAAAGACTTTACATGTATGCAAATGCATGTAGCTGGCGACCGAAAAAAAAGAATAAAGTATTTTTTTTATTTGGCACTTGCATAAGGCATGCAATAGACAATATTCTTGCCATGACAAAGGTAAGCAGTAACTTAAAACTACAGAAAGGACTATGAAATAAATTAATAAAAATATAAACAGTATCGATATTCAGGGTCCGTTCACATAGACCGGCTCGGAGAGCAGAGCAAGTTTTTGAGCGTATTTAAAATTAAGTTTTAGGACATTTATATAAGGTTAATTTTCAGAGAGCTTTTCACATTGGTATAGCTCACGAACATCCTCTTGTCACAAAAGATTTGAAATGTAAAAATAAACCTTATATAAATGTCCTAATACGTAATTTTAAATACGCTCAAAAATGTGCTTGGCTCTGCGAGCCGGGATTAGGGATAAATAAACAGAAGAGGGTAAATAGTGACGAAGGCTGTCATTGCATAATGGAAGCTTTCTTGAAAATTCAGATCCTGTCGATCAAATGTCTGATTAACGCATAATAGCGCCTTAAAAGCTGAAACACTTAAAATTTAATTTCGTTAATTATAATAGACACCCATTTTTGAAAAGTGTCTCAATTCGTTCCTAAGGCGCTAATAAGCCACCAAAAAAAACGCAATTTTTTTATTCAATCTATAAGTGCCATAAAAATGCATTTAGATTTTACATTTTCAAATTCCGCGAGTAGTTTGATGAAAACGCTGGACGTCATGTAACTCTACGGTCATGACGTTATTTGGTCTCAATTGGACTTATAGCAACACGACTATAGGTAGGTACTTTGTAAGTTACCGAGTGAGACGAACTTTATAAATTCCGTCTCATTCAGCAATGAACAATCTCTTGTAAAATTAATTAGAAATCCATCAATAACAATAAACAAAACAAATATTCCAAATAGGTACTTAAACGAATAAATGTTT
This sequence comes from Tetheella fluctuosa, assembly GCA_951216915.1. Classification (NCBI taxonomy): domain Eukaryota; kingdom Metazoa; phylum Arthropoda; class Insecta; order Lepidoptera; family Drepanidae; genus Tetheella; species Tetheella fluctuosa. The sequence goes on along the minus strand of OX578233.1, from coordinate 9,790,742 downwards.
AACTTACAGAAATTAAACGTTTCCCCTCTCAACTCGAGCGCAGTGGACAATAACAACGCTTGCACTTGAGTCCCGGTTCAATAGCTGACCCGGGCCGAACCACTCAGACGAATCAACTGCTTCCGATAGGGTCGGGACGCGGTGGTATCGACGTCAATGAAAATAATCGATCTTTTTTTACAAACTAATAATAATAAATAATTGCAAATGTTTGTTTGATGGTAGCTGTAATGAATTTAGATGTAATTTGGTATTTTTGATTCAAATTTAAAACAGAATATATTTTTACAAAGGACTTTAGAGTCTCTGGAACGCAGGTGAAACTGCGTGGCAGTAACTAGGGTATGATAAGGTAACAGAAGAAGAGCTCATGGCGTAGCTTGATTAGCCGTTCTTCACCGATCGGTGGTCAAACACAAGCCTATACAAAGTAAAAAAAAAAAAAGATATCAATAATATAGTAACAGCGGACATCAAGCCGTATTCGGTATCTATTGATAAGTAGATTAAAATTCCATTAAAAATAATCAATACTAACGCATCTTAATATAAGATAACGCCTAATATTGGTAAAGTTTGTAAAAAACTACTTACGGTAATGTTCCGTATAATTTTCCTGACATTATATGAATTAATTAGAAAAAAAAATAACAATATTAAGTAAGTGACCAAAGTGATCATGAGAGGGCAGATTCAAATCAAGGTAAGTACCACTAGCAAATCTTGGTGAGAAATTCTCTCTATATGCCTATTGGACCTCTACAATTCAAAGGCATGTGCCCGAAAATCGGTCCTACCAAAATCAGAGCAAGAATGGCTGACATTCACCGACACGATCAGATTTTTTTAAGTAAGTCAGCGAGCAGGATACAAAATATGAGTGATTCGAGTTGAATGGAGACGGCAAGTCTGACATATGCGTTGAATCAGTCGTATGTACGAATAATGCCTTATTAAAGAATTAAGTAATTATTTTATACATACAGACAAACATCCCAATAAAATATCACCATTAGGTTCCTACACAATTATCATACATCTCTCTAAACGATAAACTCTATAAAACGATAATTACGTCATAAAAATTAATCCTAGTTTCACTGTCAAGGTTGCCATTATCGGTTCCTAACTACAATCATCGATATCGACTTCAGTATCGATAGACGACGTAGCAGCACTAATCAATCAAAGGCAGGCGCGGCGGATATGAGTCTACGAATGCATCTGAATGCATTAAGAGAGTTGATGACTGAGCCCTTAGACGGATGAGAGTATTTGTGGCCGAGCCATTAATTATTATATTAGTTTTGTTATTGCGTCCTGTGTTTAGACTGGAAGGAAGTTATTACTAGCTTCTGCCCCGCGGTTTCACCCGCGAATTATTATAAATACGAAAGTAAGTCTACCTGTCACCTTTCACGCCTAAACCGCGTGAAAGGTCATATGTTACTTTTTTCTCAGAAACGCGGGTGAATCCGCGCCCCGTTACGGAGCTGAGGAAACAAATACATACACAAAAACTTAATATAAATACAGAACATAATGCTTAACAATATAAACGAATATATGAATGACAATGTGTAGCGCTCGCTCTTGCAGGACACGCCTTGTAAATGTTGTTTTAAAAACAGTAATTCCACCCCTGCAAGTATTGCCAGTTATAAAAAAATTCAACCAGTATAATGTTATAATACACAAAAACCATCAAACGAAATATCGAATACATTACTAAGTATAAAACTGAAGCACGCTCACTAAACAGTTGATATAAACCCTGAAATCCCCGTAACCTCGAGTGCTACGAACGGCTACGATGTACTACGAAGGCTATGTCTCACTGGCAGCGAGTCTATACCTAAGCGAAACGATAATATTATATTGTGGTTTTTTTGGTTTACATTTGTGTTTGACAAATTTCACTATGGTAGGTGATGATGTAGCCAAAGGTCAACGGAACACAACGTTTTGCAACCTTATAATGCAGACAGCAAAGGAGTGGATCTTGCTCCCGGCGGCTTTGTTTCCTGACTCCAATAATCTAGGGACAAGGTAAGCGTGCCCCATCTTAGGCTACGTCTTCGTCCTTAGACGGGTCAAAAGCTCATACAATTAAAAAAAAAAAAAAAAAAATCACACTCGTAGGTACATAGCGACAGATATTCAACTTGAGGGGAGAAGTAAGGGTTGTTGTAACTAAAAATCTTGTAGATGTATTTATCTGATTTCCGAGATGAGATCAAGAGAGATGGAAAATATATTTTGGAAATTCTGGATGATTTTTTTGTCACTAGCAATACTTGCAGGGGTGGAAGTACTCATCAATGTGAACAACTTTTATTATGGGGCTAACTCTGATATTGCATAAAATAAAACGGTTGCTTCATACATTTTGGTCGAGGAGGTATTGAACTTTTGTATGGAACGGCTGATATTTTTTTCGTGATTTCACACTTAGTCTAATAATAAAAGTCACCCAGTATGACAATTGCTGAAGAAACTTCGATAGCGCGATGTAGGATATTGTGGCGCCATCTGTCCACTGGTAGTTTCAATGTGTGATTTATAGATGTCGCTATAATTATATACCTAAATAAGTAAAATTATAGCAAGCGATTAACATAAAATGAAAACAAAATGCTACTTCAAATATGACTCGTAATAAACCATAACAAACTAATAAAAACAATTATCAATATAAATAAATAGTGTATAATGTCCACTGATAATGGAAAGCATAGGTTGGTATATGATGCTACTCTTCTGCGGTGTGACAGAAGCCTCGACGAAGGGCGGGCGGCGCCCAGACAGCGGGGGCGGCGCGGGGCGGGCGTCTCACGCGACCGTCTACGTCTGGCACGATATATTGTATTTATTTGTATCGTGACTACGCCACCGTTTCGTTAGCTATTATTTATTTTGCGTGTAACAGTTTTGAGGTCAAAATGATTCATTAATTAAGTTATTATTTTGAATGATTTATATAAGTAATTGAGTATTTTCGTGATTTTCATAAATTACATAGAACCATTTAAAAAGTTTACATAAAAACCTTTTCATAATAGTCAAAATTGACGTACAAATAGTATTGTGTCACAACAAGTCGATAGCGCGAGTTTTTTTATTCGTTCAAACATCTCGTTAAAGATATAAATATATAATATCTATTTATAATTGTCTAAATTAATTGTCCTTGAAGATCTACGCAAGCTACTCATGCATAATTTCAACTGACTTTCTTATCGGCCCTGTGGCGCAACGGATAACGCGTCTGACTACGGATCAGAAGATTCCAGGTTCGAATCCTGGCAGGGTCGCAATAAAAATTCTTTTTGTTATGTTTAATGTCGATTCGATGTTTGTAATTTTGTTACATTTGTGAATATACTTTGTAAATCTTTATAAAAGTTAGAAAATAACAATTTAAGTAGGTACACGTGTACTGTATGAATTTATTATAACCTCTTCAATATTACGATGTTACTAAAGATGGCGACACCGTCGTATAAAAAAATACTGTCCTGTCTATTGCATTTCAAATACAAAATTTAAAGTTAATAAAAAAATATGCGACATATAAAACGTAAAATAATATCAAGTGCATTTTGCAATAATTGTAGGCCCTACAAATCCAGAACTTAATGGGGTGTATGGAATCACCCTAAATTATAAGCATTAAGATTGACCCGTAATGGGCAGACTGGGGAATTAAACAGATTTAATCATTTTATGATGTTTGTCTAAGAGTTTATTCGATTATAATAGAAATCCGTAGAACTAGTGTTATTTTTTTCCCAAAAATGGAGTGTGGGTGATGTAGGAAAAATGCAGAGATTTTTTTTTTCATTTTCTTATCATATTACTGTCTATTTCAACACGTTCAATCTTCGAAACCACTGAATGGATTTTGCGTGGCTTGCCGCTTGCATAACATCCAAATATGTCAGTGAGAACGTAGAATTTGCAACAAAAAATACAATGTGCTGTAGAGATTATTATTATCTAACAATGAAAATTGTTTTACTTATTTTAAAAAGAGGTTATAGTATAGCTGATTTTATTGCCGAGTCTATTAAAAACCGTCGATTAACAAAATTACATTAGCTTCACTAAATAGAGCATCATAAGACGATGAAATAAAGCAAAACAACAGCTAGCACCGCCCGATCCCATGGTAAATAACAATGGGAATACAAAGGTTACAGTCGACGAGACGTTGGGGCACGACTACCTGCGCCCACTGGTAAAAAAAAAAATCTAACGTTTAGGTTCCGTACACAATAATAAATATATAAAAAAAATAACCTTGCTGAGTTTCTTGCCGGTTCTTCTCAGTTGAAGGCTGATTTCCGAACCGGTGGTAACTTCAGTAAATTCGACCTTCATAAGTGCCCTCCTAGGGCCTAAACTGAATAAATGGCTTTGACTTTGAAAGGAAGGAGTTTTATTTTACTCATCAATTTATTGAGTTGTTAATTCATATCAATCATAGCGTAACCATTTACCATCAGGTGATGGCACGATTGTCAGCCTTCCGACATTTAAAAAAATTGGATGAGTACTTTTATATGCCACGAATGCTCCTCATTGGAAGTCAGGAACTCCACTGCATAAAGAAGTGGTAACAAAATGAACTCTCATAAAACGTGTCAAGGGATTTTAGTCAATATGCTTGCTGGCATATAATAAAATAGGATTCTAGAAAAAGGGAGCTAACTTCATTTCCATTTTAATACAGCCCTACTTAAGGCGGGTTATTCCAAGGGATGGTTAACGTTACATACATACCTACGTTAAATTTTACTAATGGCGTATGGTATTTAGCGTCCGTTAATCAAAATGCGTTATTTCATCTCGTAAAGAAGAATGAAAGAGAGGAAAGAACTGTCAATTCTTGAAACAACGCGGAATTTATGTTAGCTTACTCGTACGTCAAAGTGAGTTCATCACCGTACAAAGACTAAACTCGCTTCATATCAATGTGTAGAATGTATCCTGACAAATCTGACAATCAGCTATATTGAAATTCACAAATTCACACCTTATAATAGTCAGAAATGAGGAAAAAAGCAGATCATAAAGCAATGGAATATAAGTGCTATTATGATGCCAGAAAAAAACACTGGCTGAAGGTGAACATGGAAGGATCATACCCAACCATAGAGTTGGACCCGAAGCCAAGATGGCTAAAGGTAAAGCTGAATAAAATGGAAGCAAAGAACGAGAAAGGAAGATCCGAAGACCAAAAAAGGCGTAATTATTTTCCTACGGATCCCTAATCCCTGACCTCTATTCATGGTGCGAGAACGTGCCACCTCCGATGTGGGTAGACTTAAAAACTTTACAAAAAAAAACATAAATAAAGCCTTGAAAATGTGAGCCATTCGTAAATCACACCTTTTAGAGCTTTGTTTGGTGTTATTGGGGATTATTTTTAAAAAACTACCGTTTACCTACGGTTCCACCTGCTTAATTTAATCGTTTATATTAAAAATATAGTCGTGTGTCCATTTTTATTGGCCAATACATTATATATGTATAAATTCATAGTATAAACTCGATCCTATACGATTGGCTATCTCGATATCATGTATTGTATCAACATGATACCACACTGTAATCATGGGTTCGAATCCTCGACCGGCACTTGAGAGGCAGTTATCCTCTAGCTCAGTGGTTCTTAACCTTTTAATGACAAGGGACCATTTGACAAAATTACCACCAACTGTTTGGAGGTAATATACTGTAAATGTAAATGGCTTTATCCATTTGTTCTATCTATAAATAAAACACGCATAGGTACAATTGTTGAAAATCAGAAGTATTTCAATTTTTTTAACGATTTCGGATGACTTCGCGGTCCACGGTCCACTTCGAGTGCTTCCAGGGACCAGTGGTCGGCGGACCACCGGTTAACCACTGCTCTAGCTAGCTAGACCTCCCCTAATTACCACGGTGAGTTGTGATCAACACACAAACTTATTTAAGTACATACTGGATGGTTCCCAGGTAGGTTGTAATCCCAAACAGCCTCGGTAGATAAGTTATTGATACTATATAATAGGTCCATCCATTTAGATTATTGTATTGATCTATGATTACGTGGAATTTAATGTAGTTTGCATGCAAGGCTTTTAATTCCTAGATTCCCGAAAAGTTTTGAAATCCTCAACTAATAAAATCAATTTATATTTTTTATTAGATACAGTAAGAACGTAAAACAAATTTAATTACCTAAATAACCTCATTGTATGGGTACCAGATTAATGAAAAAATACAGTCACTTACTTAAATTAAGTACCTACTTTACTTTTAAAAAAAAACTTATATGTAGGTTGTCAAATTTAAAAACAAAATACTCACCTTCTTTCACCTTGTTGTTCGATTTTCTTTTCTATGTCCTATATCACAAGACACTTTTGAATTCAAACCGGGCTGTATATCGTACGTTTGCTTGCTCTCAGACAAAAAAAAACAAAGCCCAAAACAGTTCTTTATTCAATCAATTTCGCGCAAGTTCATATGTTTTTCGAATTAGAATACTACGATTAATCAACACGGATTGAGATGTTAGAACCAACCCTCAAACGCCTAGCTTTTTTAAATAACCTCAAAATCTGATAAAATTGTCGCGAAACTAAAAGGGATAGACCACCCTCCGCGTTTGACAGCTGACTGTACGAAAAACTATGCGCACACTCACGCATGCGCATTGGATTACATACCATCCTCCAAAACTGGGGGAATAAAATCCAAATACAATCAAACTATTCGCGATAAATCTTCAATAAATCGTGTAGGTCCCGGTTAGTAAAATGTAAAGCTAGTAAAAAAAAAGGGTTAGTAAAAAAACTTCGCATTTGGTATCAAAATTATTTCCCACCCGGCTAAATTGAAACTCCATCACTTGGTAGCTTAGGTGAATAAAAGACGGCTATTCAATTTATCGTGATAGCATTGTGAGTAATATTGTGTGAAAAATAAATGATGTGGAACAGATTTGTGGTCGTCTCGACCTTTGATGGAGCATCGCTAATGTAGGGTTAAGGTTGATTAGAGTAATTTAGACCCTTATATTGTTAACATACAATGTTTAATTAAAAGGTGTGAAAGACCCTTTCGGGCATTTTGACCTATGTAAATGGGAGGTAGGCTAGGTATCGCTTGGGCCCGAGCAGGCTGATAGGATTACACAAGGGCACTGGACAGCATTGTAATTGATTTGACCTTCTCTATCTACCTATTTGAAAAAAAATGGGAAACACAAAATATTTAGTTGAAAAAACATCCGCTTTTTTTTCGCACAGTCACACGCTTTATTTAATAAATAATAACAATATAAGTTTACTTACAAATATAGTAAATCCGTCATTGACTGTAGGATCCATTTTATCGGTTTACTCACCTTAAAATAAGAACATATTTGATTAAATAAAATAAAAAAATCTCTCGATATAGGACGAAAATTGTGTGACTCTTGCCACAATAAAGAGAGACACTTTTTATCCTGAGAATGTAAATATTTTATAGATCAGTAATATTTAATAGTGTATCGTAGACACGATCCCAAAAGTAAGTGTGAAAACCACCATAACGGAATCCAATATCCATGTTCAATAGAACCGGCGGCGCTGCGACATTTCCGGCACATCGCACGAGCCAGCGGCACGACACGCGTACGACAGCGTCGTGGACACGACACGACAGTCACTGTTCCGCCACGACAATACTGTTGCACTTGTTTGAAAGCATTCTATTGTTGTACATATAAGAGGTGTATAGGTACTCATTATTGTGGTCGTGATTGTGGTTATATTTTGACACTACTTGTAGGTATTGGTACGTATGAGTAGAAAAGTGTTAGAATCGCGGAATAGCATTGTATTTGATGGGTGGAGTGATAGTCGAAGGTATAATGTGTTACACAATGTGTAAATTTATGTGCACTAAACACACTGAGTTTCTTTATTTAAGTTGTGGAAAATGTATGTAGGCCCGATTTCCTTCCCACCCAGGATAGACATCGTAGTGCATGAATAGGTACCTATTGAACGTCCATTTATGATTTATTTGTCTTAAAATAGGGCCAAATGTTTAAAAATGAACTGTTTTGCTTTTAATGTCAAGTTCAACAGAAGTTTCTCTGACCAGCCCCCAAATATGCTTTCAGTGTACTAGCCTTGGTAACGTCTCTTAAATTCCATTATGTCTTGATGGAACCCTTCCCCTTGTACTTCCGAATAATTCCCATATTATCCTTAAATTTATCCAAGAATGTAACATGTACATCTTTAGAGACATTCTGCATCCGATCATACAAAAATTCGAAATCTTGTCAGTAATCAGACATTAATTGGGCACGAAACTCAAAAATGGTCGAATGGCTATAACTTTTTTAAATGCAAATATTTCCGATGTCCAATCGCATTTTTTATATATATCTTACTCATACAATCAGAATATATTAAGTAAATCCCCTGCAAGTATTATATAATAATATAATATAACAAAATTGCTACGTACTAAGTAGTTTAAGTATCTACATATATTACATACTAGTTCTTGTTCGCGGCCTCGCGTGAATACCTGCTTGTTTCATTTACTACGAATTCTGCTCTGCTCTCTTCATTCATAGAGCAATGATTCTAGAAACTTCTTATCTTATTGTAAAAACAACATCAAAATCCGTGTTGTAGTTCTCTAGTTAGTATATAGGTACTAACGGACAGAAAGAGACGTTGTGTTTTATTTATTCATCGACATAATCAATTTATTTTAATTAGCATCGCCATTTTAAATTAACAATGAGTTATAAAACATATAACATGTAAATTGCAATGTGTACTTACCTGGGTACATATTTGGGTGACAATCATTCAGTTCGTAAGAACATAAAGTCAAAGGAAAAACCATAGAATAGAGTTTTTGGTTTTGTCAAATTTTGTGGAAATTTTCCGGTTCGTTTTCATGGAAACCCATTTTTTTAGTTGGAAGTCAAAACTATTTAGGTATTCAGTTTAGGCCCTAGAAGGACACTAATGAAAGTCGAAGCTACTGAAGTTACCACCGGTTCGGAATTCAGCCTTCAACTGAGACGAATTTGTTCTTTAAACGTTTCAAAAAAAATATTTACTAGTAAAAACAATTCGAAAAAACTTACCTCCGTAATTAAAATGTAAATAAAATTAATTTACTAAATTATAAACAAAAATCTCCCCTAACTCTTCCCCTGGGGCGAGCCTTGCTCGCTGCCTCGCTGAATCCAGAGGCTTAGGTATTATTTGGACTAAGTATATGTACCTATATAAAACAAATTCATAATAAGAGTAAAGTCTAAGTAACTTACAGTCGGCCAACGGACACATCTAGACAGAGCAATCGTGCGGGGCTTGCGGAGTGAGAGAGGGGCGGTAGCGGTACAATGACGAATGCCTATACAAAAGCGGCATTTCGCGTGACTTTAAACGCGATGGATCACTGTATGTTTTTACGCTGTGATAAGAGCAAATTCCCTCGAATCTACACTAATAATTATAAGTTTTAGTTTGCTATCATTAAACCAGAAGGCGCGCTTCTTAATACATTTTACTATTACATATTATAAATAAAAAAAGATTCCAACGAATTGAGAGCCTCGTCCTTTTGTGAAGTCGGTTAAAAAGACGTAACACACCGGTGGGTACTTACAACTTCTCTTAAGTACCAAATGAAATTCACTAGAACGTTTAAAATCTTTATTAAACAATAGATATATTTATAGTACAGAATCGCTAAATGTCAATGATGGAGAGGTCCTGCAGAAGGTGTTCCTCAACGTCGGAGGCGAATGACGAGCGTCTCTCAAAAAGACGCGGCTCCAACCATTTTATGTTCCTGTATCGAAATAATCATCAATACATATAATAAAATAGTAGAATCCAGTGTGTGTCTGTACATTGAAGTAATAAAAAATACCAGCGATTTTTTTTATTTTTAGCCAAACACCTATTGGTGTGTTCCGGCAGCTGCACTTGAGAGCCAGATCCGGCTTTCTATGCTTACCACCTTCGGCCACATCATCATCTACCATACCATAGTGAGATTGTGGTTCAAACACAAGCCTATACAAAGTAAAAAAAACTGCTTGTTTGTCTCTATTTGTGTTAACGCTCTTCTCCAAAATACTAAACGAATTTTCATGTAGTTTTGACAGGTAGACAGAGATTAATTTGGAGCAGAATATAAGTTTACTAGCTGTCCCCCGCGGTTTCACTCGCGTAGCGGTTTAAAAAATAGATAGTAGCCCATTCTCAGACCTACTGAATATGCATATAAAATTTCATAAAAATCGGTCAAGCCGTTTCGGAGGATTTTTTTGGAATTTACTTTCATACTGTTAGAAAGTTACATAGAAAATAATAACGGATTTTCAAGGAGCTTCTACAAGTTAATGTTTGGTCTGACTCACTCACTGACTGACTAACTAAACTCGGAACTACGCCGAAGTTTTTAGTACGTACCTACAGGATTTTGTAAGTGGTGATGTGGCCGAAGGTGGTAAACACAAAAAGAAGGAACTGACTCTAAAGTCCAGCTGCCGGTAGGTGCTTGGCGACAGATTTTCAACTTGAGGGCGGTAGCCAGCCAGGAGGGTACTACAAAGTACCCTACCACCATGCTATGGTTTCCTCACGATGTTTTCCTTCACCGAAAACTCAAGGTTGTAGAACATGGTGAACCTGAGCTATCATCGCCTTAAAGGCTGCAATGTGCTTACACACTTCAAACACATTAAAACTTACCACATTGACTGTGGTCAAATTATCCAATAAGCCGTGGTGGCTCGGGTGGTCGCACCTACCTTCGATCACAAGGATACAAGTTCAAATCACTATCTGATACCTCAACGTACGAATTCGCTACTGACTTTTCAGTGCGTTTTTTCATACGTTCGTACTTTAATTGGAAAGCAAAATGGCGGTACAATTTACCGTGTGATTGTGTCGTGTGGAACAGGCTTTACGTGCGATGGCTAACCAGATATTAATACAGCCTCGTCTCTTTTTGTTATATGACGTTAGAAAGTGATGGATATATTTAAAATCTGGGTTTCACTACTTGCTTTATACCATATTATGTAATAAGGAGATTGTAGTATATGTGGACCTAACTATCCTAGGGTTAAAATAAGGATAAGAACTATAGGTAGGTACCACTAGAAACCCAGGGTGATTTTTTAGTCACTGGCAATACTTGCAGGAGTTGAAGTACTCATCAATATGAACAACTTTTATTATGAGACCAACTCTGATATCGCATAAAATAAAATGGTTGCTTCATCCATTTTGGTCGAGTAGGTATTGAACTTTTGTATGGAACAGCTGATTTTTTTTTGTGATCTCAAGAGTTAGTCCTATTTTAAAAGTTGTTCATGTTGATGAGTACTTCAACCCCTGCAAGTATTGCACGTGACTAAAAAATCACCCAGTCAGTATAGATTTTATTTCAACTACAATAGTTGCTATGTTGTTTGTGATAAAACTGATCAAAAACACTTTTATACGAAAAAGGTTTATATACATTTTATAAATGAAATACCTAACCAATATTAAAAACCGAATCGGTTTTATCGACTTTTTTAATTACATTTCGCACACAAAAACTACATATTTTAATGTTTTTAATCAATTTTAGCATAATTTAAGATGATTAACAAAATTATGTATATAAATGATATAGGTACATTAATTACTCTGTATAATGTATTAAATACATAATAGACATACATTTTACATAAAGATCTTTAATTACATGTATTACTTATACATAAATGTATACAATTAATCAAATCTACATGTATTTTACATTCTACCATAAACAAAATTACTCTATTATATAATCTGTAATACCTATACAAGGTGTAGAAAACGGTCGATCATTAAATGAAACCAGAGCTTCATCCCGTAGTTATTAAACCGTATACAAAAAATAATTGAAATCCACCGAGTAGTTTAGCCACAGTAATTAATTTTCGTTTCATCAATTTTTCTCATCACGTAGATGCCTAACACAAATTATTTTCTCATTTGTTTAACTTTGATTGGCGTCCGGCCACTAATTTCCACACATGGATATTCACAATGCAAAATGTATTAATTTTGGAAGACCTTTGAGAAGACATCTAGGGGCGCGACGAAGATGCAGCGAATGGACAGCGTGCTCAGCGTGCGCCTTGAAACCTAGCCTATACCAGTACGTCCGGAATACGAAGACCGCTGCTGAGGCATGGAAAAAGAATACCGTCGTTTTTGAAGACGAAGGGTCTCTATAGACGAGTTTTACTTCTAAGAAGATTGCATAGAATCCAGTTCAGTGAATTTAACACAATGAGTGCATGAGTCTCGAGTATGGCTGCTGTTACTGCGACAAACCAACTTCCAAGTGAGCTAGTAAATGCAAGTCTTTTGCAAAAGTACTCTAGGAAAATATTACATGAAAATGGATCAGCTTTTGCATCAAACAAAATTGGAAATTTAGTGTGCAATTATTGTGGGAAGAAAGGACATTCGAAGGCCCGTTGTTTTAAGTGGAAACGTGAGAAAATCCAACAAGGCAGCGCCTATAAGCGTCGACAAAACACATTTAGTGTCAACTTTTTCGACTGTTCCCGATAAGGATAAAAACTTTTACTTGGAAACTGGTACAAGTAAACAACAATGTGTTAATTCAGGATTTAAAATATTGCAATACTTTGATTAAAGTAGCAAATGATGATACTTTAATTAGTCAAGAAGTTGGAACAATTAAGATATCAATTGGTAATCAGGATGAAAAACAGCTGAAATACTGTGAGCCATATCTTCAGGGGAAGTCGGCTGCATCTTATCCCAGTGGGCAGGCACACCTAGCTACAGTTGATTTATAGCTCTTTCCACTACTCTGCCAAATAATATCAAACACTTTATGTGAGACGGAAGAAAGCGTATCGCCCGCGTCGCACCTCTTACAGGACTATGTAACTATAAATAACATAGTTTTTTGTTTACTTTCAGATGGTATGGATGGTATGATGGTATATGTACTTTCTTTGAAAATTTTGTTTTTTTTATTTTGTTCTAAAATTGTTTTCGTCTATGTTATAGTGCTATAATGCACTTGTTACGATAGCGTTTAAATTTAATGATCGACCGTCATATCCACCTTGTATAATCTATAATACTTATATAAATATTTTAATAAAATATATGTAGTACAAGTACGTATTATAACATATAATGTACATAAATTACTTAAAACAAACAGTACATTTATTTTTTTAGTAACTAGGAACACAATATTTCTATATAGTTTATAATTAAAAGCATTTTTTAAATACACAATAAATGGAAGCTTCTATAATTACGTCCGCCCTAATTTACCTATAATAATGTCATAGCCAAAAATTAAGCAGTAAAACGCTTTTTAACGCTACTCTCCCCTAGGTACTGTCTCCAAGCTACTATCCCCAATATATTGTCCCCAAGATACATTACCAAAACTACTATCCCCAAGCTACTGACCCCCAAGCTACTGTCCCCAAAGTACTATCCCCAAGATGCTGTCCCCAAGGTACCAAAGCTACTATCCCCAAGATACTGTCCCCAAGGTACTATCCCCAAGCTACTGCCCCCAAGGTACCAAAGCTACTATGCCCAAGATACTGTCCCCAAGGTACTATCCCCAAGACACTGTCCCCAAGATACTATCCCCAAGCTACTACCCCCAAGCTACTATCCCCAAGATACTGTCCCCAAGGTACTATCCCAAAGCTACTATCCCCAAGGTACTATACTATACCCAAGATACTTTCCCCAAATTACTTGTCTCATTATAAACACATCACTAGCTGCTGTACCTAATTAACTAGTACTTAGCTAGTGTCCCCAAGCGACGTTCTCTGTCCCCCTAAGCTACATCCCTTTCCTCCACCCTCTCCCTTTCCCTCCAGGTGTACCTCTCGAAGACATGCAGCAGTTCGAACATGACCTCGGCCAGAATGAGCGCGATGACCATCCACTCGAGCCGCACGTGGTGCCTGTCCGCCGCCCACGACGACAGCAGCTCCAGGAGTTCAACGCAGTGGGAGAGACGCTCGTTCAACACCTGGTTATAAACATTTATTAGATTTTATAGGTATACTGAGGCAAAATTACGAGAGAAATTCACTCTCATCTTTTATCTATACATATAATTATGAACGTCAGTCTGTCTGTCTGTCTGTCAAACCTATAAAGAAAGAAAGAAAGAAAGAAAGAAAGAAAGAAAGAAAGAAAGAAAAACATTTAACACGATAACTATGACACGACTTTAATGGATTCATTTTTAAGGAATAATAAACTAAATTTTATTATTATACTGAATTTTATGTTATTGATAAACACCCCATTGCACACTAATAAGGGTTAATTTGGAATATCGTAAAATACGTGCTTCAATTAATTTTAAGTTCCTAGACTACCAATGGTATTTCAGAAATTACGATTCATCCCCCTAGGATATGAGTTCCAAAAATCACTCTAGTATCATTAATTATTATGTTTTCAAGGATTTAGGGGCCTGTTTGAATTAGATGTAGACATCTTACCCTCGTCCGTCTCGAGATGGTGAAGAACGCGATGGTGGAAGAGTAGAGTCGCTCCAGCTGCTCCTCCTCCCAGTAGAAGTCCGGCGTGTCCAGCAAGTCCGACTCTAGGTTCAGTCTGTGCCGGAGGGAGAACAGTTCGCCTAGTTTGCGGACCACCTGCAACATACAAGAACAATCATAGTCAAATACAAATATTAATTTATACAAAATGAAGAAATTTTATAAGATCCACACCGCGATTTCACTCGCGTACCCATATTTTACCCCCTTAGGGGTTGAATTTCCAAAACCCTTTCCTTAGCCTACAGTGTAGGCCCTACACTGTATAAGGTGTCTATGTGCAAAATTTCAAGTCTTTAGATCAAACAGTTTGGGCTGCAGTGTGAATGACCTCTGGCGGACAGCGCGTCACAGATAACTACCGACCTACCTACCTACATAGTAGATACCTATGTTTATAGAATGTATGTTTTAAAATTAAATAATTGTATCACTGTTTATTAATTTAGTTACTTAATAATTTGTATCTAAGTACTATGTTATGTCGAGTTTCGGAATTTTTGTATTTTCTCATTTAGCTATATGGTTTAAATGATTTTCTTGTATTTTTTATGAATACCAGAACCTTTACATTTATCTCTCTTAATACTGGGTGATTTTAAGTCACTGGCCATACTTGCAGAGGTGGAAGTACTCATCAATATGAACAAATTTTATGATGGGACTAACTCTCGAGATCACAAAAAATTATCAGCTGTCCATACAAAAGTTCAATACCTACTCGACCAAAATGTATGAAGAGACCATATAATTTTTAGCAAATATAAATATCTCCGGAACGTAAGCAAAATACAACGCCATTTATAGTTACATCGTCACTGACCTGTAAGAGGAGCGACCTTGAACGCGACGCGTGCGATACGCTTTCTTTGTCTCAAATAGCGTGTTAGACAGAGAAATAGAGGCAGCGCGAGGATCATTGGTTTGCTCGAGTCATTGTCCAATCTACTTTAGCTTAGCTATATTTTTAGTCATCTACATGATGAGTAAAATTGATAAAAGATTTTTTTTTGTGGCAAAACTACTCGATAAATTTCAATTCTTTTTAGTATACGGTTTAAAAAACAACGTGATAAAGCTCTATTTTCATTTATTGATCGACCGTTTTCTCCACCCTGTATGATTATTCACTGCTTTTTTTTTTATACCTAAACATCATGAAATGAAATGATAATGTATTTTATTCAAATAGCCTTCATGTAGTGACCTCCTTTTTGTCTAGATGCGCGGCGCCCTCCCGCTCCATGACGGCGGAGTGCGCGCGCACGGCGGCCGACAGCGACTCCAGCCGCCACTCCCACGCGCCCAGCCGGACCGACTGCACCATCGCGTGACTGCATCACCAATACTAATACTATTTAACCATTTGTATCTGATATTATAAAAAGAGCTTATAACATTAATAAAAAAAGAAATATATGATACTAGCTTCTGCCTTATATCTTATTCCAGGTTATAATCTATCTATGAGCCATGTTTCATCCAAATCTATTCAGCCGTTTATGCATGATAGAATCACAAACATTCAAATTTACACATAATATTAGTAGAACAATAGGATAGCTCTCGCCCTGCGGTACCGAGGGATCTTTTATTTTGTCGGGGTCACCAGTTTGGCAACAGAAAAGAAGAATATAATTTTTAATATTTTATTTTAATGACGGAACAATAATTATTTTAGATTGACAAAGCATATTTTTCCTCTCACTGACGGCAGGTTCTTTTTAAGCAAGCCATAGACCACGCGACCGTGGAGTATGAATTGAATAGGCCACACCGCGATAAAATATATTCTTCTATCTGTGTGGCAAATTTCATCCAAATCTAATCATTAGTTTTTGCGTAAAGAGTAACAAACATCCATCCATCCATTCCGACTCACAAACTTCCGCATTAATAATATTAGACGATAGTAGGAGTCACAGACTTATGCCAGACAATTTTAATACCAGTTCTCAATTTCCTGTAACATTAAATATAAAAACTTATTTACCTGAATGTGTACTTTTCTAAAGAGTTGTCTCTGCCCGGCATCAGCACAAAACATGACTCTTGCAGATGACACCTTTTACTGCAAACAAAAATTTATAGTTTTATTAATTTTCTTCTTCTGTATATATAAAAGGAAAACGTGACTGACTCACTGATCTATCAACGCACAGCTCAAACCACTGGATGGATCAGCTTATATTTGGCATACAGCTAGCTATTATGATGTAGGCATATGCTAAGGAAGGATTTTCGAAAATTCCTCACCGAAGGGGGTAAAATATCGCGGGTGAAACCGGGGGTTGGTAAGCTAGTTAAATAAATTTTAGTTCTTGGTTATTTGATATCAGAAGGCTAATGAGCAGGATAATTATCCACATAATATTTTATGTTAAATAGTTGACCAGCAGGCAGGCGGTTCGCCTGATGGTAAGTGGCTACCGTTGCCGATTAGCAACACCAGTAGGGTTACCAATGTGTTGCCTTTATAAAGCCTAGAAAGCAAGTAGATCTCAAGTGCTACTCCTAGAACAACAGTTTCTCTTTGAGAAACTCTCTCTCTCTTTTTCTCTCTAACTTTGAGAACGGTAGCAAGCCAAGCATATACTACAAAGTACCCTACAACTTTCAATTTAGCCTACCAAGTTCAAGTATATTCTGGAACACACCAGCTAGTTGCCTGGCTCGCCTCACTCGGCAACAAAACATAAACAAATATTACTTACGCATTTGGCTGGTATATATAAGTCATAATTTCTCTCTCCCTTTCAACAACTTCTCTTGGGTAACTCTCTATTTCATATCTGTAAATTATAAAGATAATAAATACAAACAAGTTAGTTGATGTAACCCTGATATTGGGAAACAAAAAATTGTTCGAATTTTATGGTATGTGATATATTTAAGCAATGTAATCAGCATCATGCAGAGTTGGAAGACCAATTTGTGGTATATTTCCTTTAAAAATTTCACAACATATAGATATTCACACGAAATCTTTCATTACACGAGAATCTCACCATGGTAGGTGAACAAAGATGATCAACACAAGCCTAGCCAGCCCAAAAACACATACGGTTTCACAAAATCCAAAACATTTCTGGCCTCCAGCTCCGTACAGTTCCAAAAGACAACAGCACCCTCACGGAAGAACATGATCTCCCTTGGTTCATCACCAACACTGTACACAGCATTGGCGACCACTACCTCACCAATTTCTTGAGCTTTCAATCTGAAACGTAGAATATAGATATAAAAAATTCTATATGGTACGTCATTGTCTGTCATTTATGAGATTGTATAATTCACTTATCTACTATTTGTAATATATAAGGGTAGTTCTTGTTTTCAATCAACAAAGTTTGTGTTTGTGTGTTTAATTGCTTAACTCCGTAATGACTGAATGAATTTGGATAACATTTGGCACACGGATAGAATATATTTAGGATTTAACACAAAGGAGATCCCTCGGGAATACGGGTGAAAACGCGGGGTGGAAGTTAGTTACTATTTCATTTTGGTTTCATCTAGCCCAAGAAATGATGTAAGTAAAAACCTTACGTGCCAGGTTCATAAAGTTTCTGTTCCAGCAGTGCCTCCTTCAGACTCTTCAGATCATAAGAATTTGCCGTTGCATAAGCTAAACTTAAGAAATGTCCCTCTTTATTCTTCATGTCGGCTAACGAGGCCTTTTTATGTATAGTCTTCTTTTTTATCGGTATAGTTCCATTTTCTATCGGTAATGTTGGCTGGATCGCATCACTCGAGTATTTCCTTATTACCAATTGCTGTCCGATCGGGAGAATATAGTTTTTCGTGGATAAAAACCTTACTTTTTGAATGCCGATATCACATACCGAATTTGGCACGACACATTTAGTAACCGCGCCGCGTAATAAAGTAAATGCAATTCTTGATAAATACACAGTCATTTTAAATTGAATAGCAATTTTTATTACTAATGATGCAATGCAAATGCTTTTTTGTAATTATTACATAAAATTGAGGTTATACTTAAGTTTACTATTTTGTTTTTGACGTTTTCTAGTATGACAGATCAAGGTTTGTTTATTTGACATTGACATTGATTTCAGTGTTGCTATAGTAGTGAATAGGCAAAATTAAATTACTGATTCTAGACATAAATGATTCCAAGAGACAGAAGTGAGTACGATAAGGGACATAGGCCACTTCATTGCAGCGCATTACATAAACGCGCGACAAAAACGGTGTAGCATTGTTACTGTAGCTGGAAAAGAAAGGGTAGAGACTTCGTCATCGTGTTAGCATCATTTCCTTTTAGGGAGTGGATCGCTGCTAATAGTATTTGGGACGAAATAAAATTAAACAACTTGCTTACAGACTTGATTTTATTTTATTATAAATAGTAAAAGAGTAAACG
The DNA here is from genome assembly GCA_951216915.1 of Tetheella fluctuosa. Classification (NCBI taxonomy): domain Eukaryota; kingdom Metazoa; phylum Arthropoda; class Insecta; order Lepidoptera; family Drepanidae; genus Tetheella; species Tetheella fluctuosa. The sequence goes on along the minus strand of OX578233.1, from coordinate 9,771,693 downwards.
CACCCAGCCTGCTGGGAACCTTGCCCATCTGCAAATTCCTTTTAATATTTTATAAATATAAATAGTTAAGTAAATAAATTATTGTAACAAAACATTACCATCTTCTGCAGTGAATAAAGTTTTAAGTTTTCTAGCGAACTCCGGCCCAAGTCGACGTGCCTTAGAGCCTGGTACCGCCGCTCGAGCCACTCCTATATCCGCTAGTTTTTTCTCACTATCCGAAGACTGAAGAGCCTAGAATAGAAGAACTTTATACTGCATTTTTCTACACTGACTTACGGCTGTTGATAAGCGCGTAATTTTACCAACTCAGCTATATCCCCATAATGCAAACCTATTGACGGATAAACAACTTTAAAAATATTTATTATAGCTTCCACCCTGCGGTTTCACCCGCGTTTTTGGGAATCTCGATATTTTAAGTTAATCTAGAATATATTCTATCTATGTGCTAAATTTGAACCAAATCCGTTCATCCGTTACGGAGTTGAGTGGTAACATCCAAACATCCAAACATTCACATTTATGATATTTCTTTTTTTATACAACATAGTCGGCAAACAAGCATACGGCCCGCCTGATGGTAAGCGGTTACCGTAGCCTATGAACGCTTGCAACACCAGACGTATCACTCACGCGTTGCCGACCCTTCCCCCCTCCCCGATGAGCTCTGGCGACCTTACTCACGCGCAGGAACATAACTATCAGTTATTTGGCTGCGGTATTCTGTAAGGTGGAGGTACCTCCCCAGTCGAGCTGCTCTTTGAGCGACATATCTCTATGCTCTATGTACGGTGCAACCGTACATTCTTTTAAGTCAGCATTTTTACGCGACACACGCGGCGGTTGCATTAATAATTATTTTCAGTTCATGTTCGGTCGGTTTGCTAGCACGCCGCATGTGCTCTCTACCAAACAAGTGGTAGTTTTCCATCCCTACACAAAGTACATGTTTAGTAGTCAAGTACGACGCGTGTGCTCGTTACCTATCAATTGGTCATATTCATTCATCCCATTAAACTCATTTAATTTAGATATCCTTTTCGGACAATATATTCAATTCTTACAAAATACAGTATTTCAATTCTATCCAACAAACATTTAAAAGAGTGTACGGTCTTACAAGAGACCATACACTCTACCTCTCTTCTCTTCTTCTAAAGCAGGATAATTATGACAAACCTCAATTAACTCGAGGGGTGACTTATATTTAGCACATAACGCTCTTGAAGTCTCCAAACTGGACATCGGCAGAATAGCTATCATTTGTTGCCACAACCTGCTGACACCAACACCTGAATAACAAGATATTTTTACTATCACGTTTACTAACTAGCTATACCCCGTAGTTTCACTCGCGTCCCCTCAGTAAAGATTTTCCTTTGTTTATCTCTGTTGTCTACTAGGAGTAGCTTATGCAAATTCTTATCAAAATCGGTTTGATAGTTTAGCTGAGAGAACATGACAGACACTCAATTTTATAATATTATAAGCTTCCGCCTCGCGGTTTCACCCACGTTCCCGAGGGATCTTATGTTTACCCGGGATAAAAAGTAGCCTATAGCCTTCCTCGATAAATGGGCTATCCAATACTGAAATATTTTTTTAAATCGAACCAGTAGTTCCTGAGATTAGCGCGTTCAAACAAAACTCTTCAGTTTATAATATTAGTATAGATAAGCGAGCCCCGCGGTTTTACTTGCGTTCTCGAGATAAATGTAGCCTATATCTCTCTCCATACCAAATTTCATCGCGATCAGTCCAGCGGTTTAGGCGTGAAAAGGTAACAAACAAACAAACTCACATACACATTCATAATATTAGTTAGGATACTATAATTACCATCTTTGTCAATAGTAACACATTTCTTGTTGTCACCTCTCATATAAAAATCGGCTTGGTCGTCGCAGGCACGTTTGGCCTTCCTGTAAACCAAAATATTAAATTAAAAAAAAAAACGTTCTTTTCTGGGGGTTTCTAAATGAAACAAAATAATATACAGGGTGACTTTTTAGTCACTGGCAATACTTGCAGGGGTGGAAATACTCATCAATATGAACAACTTTTACTATGGAACCAACTCTGAGATCGCGTAAAATAAAATGGTTGCTTCATACATTTTGGTTGAGTAAGTATTGAACATTTGTATGGAACAGCTGATAATTTTTTCGAGATTTCACACTTAGTCTAATAATAAAAGTTGTTCATATTGATGAGTACTTCCACCCCCGCAAGTATTGCCATTGACTAAAAAGTCACCCTGTATAATAATATGCATAATATTTTAAAATAGCTTTTCCCCGCGGTTTCATCCGCGTTCCCCCTTATTATGATTTTTAATGACCAATCTAACCATAAAGAGTATGCTATACAATTATGACGTCACATGCTTGTATTTCATACAAAACTCCATATCAAACCTATCGTTTTGACATTTCGTAAAAAAAATATGATTTGAATGTCAGTCAAATACCCTATAAGGCTATCAAATGCAAAATTTTCAAATCCGACTGATAGTTCCAGATTAGCGCGTTCAAACAAACAAAACTCTCCAGCTATATTATATTAGATTAGAAGACTAGCTTCCGCCTGGCGGATTTACCCGAGTTCCCGAGGGATCTTATATTTTCCCGGGATAAAAAGTAGCCTATGTGTTAATCCAGGGTGTCAGCTACCTCCGTACCAAAAAAAAAAAAAACCTTCAGCTATCATCACCTTCAACATTACCCTCCTTCTGGGGCAGTCGGGTAAATACTTACTTATAAGGAGCCTCAGCTATCGCCTTTGTGAACTGTACGATGAGGAGAGCCAGTTCATTTGGAGTATTCACCAACACTGCATCACAGTTTTTACTTACTAGTAGGTCTGTAAATAAGAAATTACACCAAAAAAATAATAATAATTTTTAAAAAAACGTTAGTATAAAGTGTGAGATTTGTCTTCATATTGACAAGTATTAAAAACAAATAGTTGTCTGAACTGTTGCTAAGTTGGAGACAAAGTTATGGAACCGTTAAAAAGGCGATGACAGCTCAGTGGTAGTGACATGGGATGCCACGGCGAAGGTCGTGAGTTCGAATCCTACAATGACCTTGAGCTTTCGGTGAAGGAAAACATCGTGAGGACCATAGCACGGTGGTAGGGTACTTTGTAGTACCCGCCTGGCTGGCTACCACCCTCAAGTTGAAAATCTGTCGTCAAACACCTATTGGTGTTCCGGCAGCTGCACTTGAGAGCCAGTTCCTTCTAGGCGCTTGGCCTTAGCGCTTGGCCCTAAATGTACTGAGATGAGAAAAATTAAATTGCTCTGATCAAGTTGGTCCCATTGTGAAAGTTGTTCAGAATGATGTCCCTAACAACCCACTTCCGGCTTGACGTCGACTTCTGGGGCACCCTGTATATACGAGTTTCCAAAATTTATATTGGATCTAGTCTGGCAGAAAATGGAGGAGTCTACCTTACTCCTCCATATTCTCAATAAGGTTAATTTTCAAAAGAACATTGCATTAGAAAGATATGAGGTTTGATTTAAATAATATTTATATAACTCACCCGTTAAAGCCGTTTCTAATTCAATGGCAGTGACTAAATTCCTATTGCTATTCGATGTCTTGCGATTGGACGTTCTGCATAACAAAATATTTATGTATTACATCAAAATCATTACATATACAAGCTGGATATGACGGTCGATCATTAAATTAAAACACTATTGTTACAAGTTAACTAAAGCACTATAACAAAGTCTAAAATGATTTTAGAACAAAAAAAAAACTAGATTGTAGAAATCAATATTTTTTTGGAATGCGCGTGGTGAGCGACTTTAACAGCTCCGGTACCTCTCTGGATATTTATCCAGAGAGGTACCGGAGGTACCATTTGGTAGTGGGGTAACTCACCAGCGACTCGCATAAAATTGAAACAAGTGACGATTAAAAAATACTCGTAATGACATCATTTTAATAAAGAAACTTTTGAATTCGAATTTGCATGAGTACCATAGCGAAGTTGTGATGGCAACACTTAAAGCAGATGGTCCCTAGTGCTCTGTACAGGGCGCTAGGAATAATGTGCCTCGCTGTATAACCTTTCGGTTGAGTAAGTGGGGCCACTAACACAAATCTCAGTAGTCTTTATGGGTCTGAAGAAATTGGTGCACAATTCATTTTATGTTAATAACTTACTTCATATAATCCTTGACCCCGAACACGACAAGGGTCAACGTACAGGCGGCCATGTCCTTGACCAAGCCAACATGCTCGGTGAGCGTGCGCGCGGTGACATGCTCGGCGACCGTGTCCGCCGTCAGTATGTACAGAGCGCGGTGGCAAGACACGCGAGTGGGGGAAAGTTTCAACTGAAAATATTACAAAAATAAATATTCTGGGACATTATTCCTCTACAATTAAGCGATAACCGGGACCAACGGCTTTACTTCCGAAGCACGGAAACGTCTCACGTTGAAATACCACTAGGCGGTGACCCATTCAGGTACCGACCTGACCGGGCGTCGCTTAACTTTGCCGATCGGTTAAGAACGACTAATCGGCTAATACTTAAGTAAATAAATAAATAAATATTTTGGGACATTATTCCTCACACACGGCCATCTGACCCCAAACTAAGCAGAACTTGTACTATGGAAGCCAGATAACTGATATACTACATATACTACTTTTCTTTTATAAATACATACATATATAGATAATTATACCCAGACACAGGACAAACAGACATATTCATGCACACAAATGTTTGTGCTGAGTGGGAATCGAACCCACGACCTGCGGCGTGATAGATAGGGTATCTTACCAACCACGCCAACCGGCCCGTCAGTAATACTGAAAGGTTCATAAGTTTCTTTCTAGGGCTAAACTGAATAAATGGCTTTCACTTTGACATTGAGTTTGAAATCCCTTTTCACCTCCGGCAACATCACTCCATATAGGCAAGTTTAAGTGGATGGTACGACATACACATACCTTTCCTAGAGGACCAGTGAGCGTGGTGGCGGTGGTGCGCGACCACAGCAGCAGGTCCGGCTGGAACACGTCCGCGTCCCGCACGAGCCGCGCGCCCGCCGCCGCCGCCTCGCGGCCCACGTCCGACATGTACCACAGCGACGCCAGGTTGGGGTGCACCTCTATGTTCATGTGCTGCCCAACAAATACAGGGACATTTTTTAGTCGCTGCCAATACTTGCAGGGCCATATTGATGAGTACTTCCACAAGTACTCATCAATATGAACAACTTTTACTATGGGACCAACTCTGACATCGCGTAAAATAAAATGGTTGCTTCACACATTTTGGTCCAGTAGGTCCAACTTTTGTATGGAACAGCTGATATTTTTTTCATGATTTCACAGTTAGTCCTATAATAAAAGTTGTTCATATTGATGAGTACTTTCACCCCTGCAAGTATTGTCGGTGACAAAAAAATCACCCAGTATACAAGGTGGAGAAAACGGTCGATCATTAAATGAAACCGGAGCCTTATCACGTTGTTTTTAAACCGTATATTAAAATTAATCGAAATTCATCAAGTAGTTAAGCCACGGTAATTAATTTTCATTTTATCAATTTTACTCTACACGTAGATACCTAACAAATTCACTAGGCTAAAGTAGGACAGATAATTACCCGAGAAAATGCACAGCCTCCATTTCTCTGTCTAACACGTCATGTGAGACGAAGAAAGCGTATCTTCCGCGCCGCGTCCAAGGTCGCGCCTCTTACAGGTCAGTGACGGACGATGTAACTATAAATGATGTTTGTATTTTGTTGACGTTACGAAGGTATTTACTTTCTTTGAAAATTAGATTTTTTTATTTGGATCAAAAATCGTTTTCGAGTGCTTTTTGGCACTTGTGATTGACCGTCATATCCACCTTGTAAATAAAAGTTTGTATGTTTGTTGTAACCACTTGACTCCGTAACGGCTGAACGGATTTGAATGAAATTTGGTACACAGATAGAATATATCCTGAATTAATATATACGAAACTTTTTATCCCGGGAGAACATAAGATCCCTCGGGAACGCGGGGCTGAAGCTAGTCTGTATATAAAAGGGGAAGTAACTGAATGACTCACAGAACAACACTCAGCAACCGCACGGTCTAGAAACTTGAAATCTTAAAATGTCATCATTCTACTCTCAAAATATGGGATAAGTATGTGTCCATGAAAATTTGTATTTATTATTATTTATATACATAGTCTGGCCATAAATACTGTTACAATTAAAAATAAGAAAGATATTACATTTGAATTTGGAATCTGTCATTTTTATAGAATAGAATAGTTTTTTATTTGACAGTATATATCAATTTCTAAACCTATTACATACTTATACTAAAATTATTATTAATTATACTGCCAACAAAAGACAACCGCTCAGCAATATAGTTGCGGTATAAATAAACCCACAACGCTGATTTTCAGCGGCAACTTTAGTTGACGTTTGGACGCCCCTGCGTCAATATGGATGCACTTTAACCCGTTAAAAGCAAAATATATTAATATCAATTACTTAAATAATTTTATGTAATTGAGAAAATATTAGTTAGAATTATATCCAATATTTGAGGTTAGGATGAAATAAGAGAGAATAACTTTTGTTCTCTGTGCTAAAATTAGGTTCGATACACCGCCACTGCAAATTCTTATGGCGAAATTAAAAAAGTGACACCAAAATTCTATACTGCGATTTAAAACCTGACATAGTTTGACAGTCACGAAGTGGTGGTGGTAAATTGTTCCAACATTTAGTGGCGGCGTAACGAAAACTGCCTTCAAAAGTTGCTGTTCTGTGATGTGGAATCAAAAGCATGTACTTTGATGCACGTGTATTAATTGGATTATGTTCATGTGCCCATTTAATTTTGTCATATAAGTATTTTGGGGACTGTGTCTTAATGACACCAAAGAGGAGGCTTGCAAGGTGAAAATCTCTACGATATGACATTTTCAGAACATTTGCTTTATTCAAATAGGGACTCACATGTGCTCTAGGTGGGATATTAAAACAGAAGCGAGCACAGGCATTCTGCACACGTTGTATAAGTTTCACACTACGGGCTAGCAGACGAGGGCCAAAAACAGTATCCGCATAGTTAAATTTCGACAAAATAAGAGCGTCACATAACTTAACCCGTAAATCTGTGCAGAGAAAGCTACGAACACGGTACAGCAGCTTAAGCCTGTAAAAACACTGTTGCACTGTCTGAAGCACATGATCTTCGAAACGTAATTTGTTATCCATATACAAACCCAGGTTGCGTGTACCATTGACACGCTCAATAGATTCATTCAAAATAGTAACAGTGGGGTCATAATCTAGTATTTTGCGAGTTTGAATTTTAGAACCAAGAATTAAGAATTTAGATTTATTGGGGTTCAGAACTAGCGAATTATACGATACTAATTATACGATTGTTCATTGGGTTCTCTAATTTTGGCGCCAATACATTGGACAATATTTTGCGATATTAAAATGGAGTGGGTTGATAAAGAGAACTGAATCGCTGTGATTGCATTACACAAAGTTGGTATGGAGCCAAATGCAATTTTTAAAACTCTCCATACGCTTGGTATTAGTCAAATGTTTGTGTACCGGACTATTAATAGGTACAATGAGACCTCCTCTGCTTGTGACAGAAAAAGATCTGGCCGTCCACGTAGTGTTCGTACGAAAAAGGTGGTTAAAGCAGTAAGGGAAAGAATTCGAAGAAATCCTGTCCGAAAGCAAAAGATTTTATCTCGGGAGATGAAGATAGCACCCAGAACCATGTCGCGTATTTTAAAAGATGACTTAGGACTTGCAGCCTATAAGAGACGCACTGGTCATTTTTTAACTGATAATTTAAAAAAGAATAGGGTGGTAAAATCGAAACAACTACTGAAGCGGTACGCAAAGGGAGGTCACAGAATTTTTTTGTTTACGGATGAGAAATTTTTTACAGTTGAGCAACATTTTAACAAACAAAATGATCGTATTTATGCTCAAAGCTCTAAGGAAGCTTCCCAATTAGTCGACAGTGTGCAACGTGGGCATTATCCGACTTCAGTGATGGTTTGGTGGGGTGTTAGCTATGAAGGAGTGACTGAGCCATATTTTTGTGAAAAAGGTATCAAAACATCGGCACAAGTGTATCAAGATACCATTCTTGAGAAGGTAGTTAAGCCCCTTAACAACACCATGTTCAATAACCAAGTATGGTCCTTCCAACAAGACTCGGCGCCGGGTCATAAAGCTCGGTCCACGCAGTCTTGGTTGGAAGTAAACGTTTCGGACTTCATCAGAGCTGAAGACTGGCCGTCGTCTAGTCCCGATCTTAATCCGCTGGATTATGATTTATGGTCAGTTTTAGAGAGTACGGCTTGCTCTAAACGCCATGATAATTTGGAGTCCCTAAAACAATCCATACGATTGGCAGTGAAGAATTTTTCCATGGAAAGAGTGCGTGCTTCTATTGATAACTGGCCTCAACGTTTAAAGGACTGTATTGCAGCCAATGGAGACCACTTCGAATAAGCTTTTTATATTTTAAATTGTTTTTTATTTATATATTAAACTAACATACTGTAAAAGTAATAAATATTATTTGCAATAAAAAAAAATGTTTTTTCTTTGTGACAATATTTATGGCAAGACTAGGTATATATATACTTTTGAATCGACACGGCCCGAGGACCAACCCTTTTGGAAGGGTTGCGAGTAGATACAGATCCAACACGTAGAGGCCTATAAGATACGTTTATTACAGTACTAGCTTCCACCCTACGGTTTCACCCGCATTCCCGAGGGATCTTATTTTCCCGGGATAAACAGTAGCCTATAGCCTTCCTCGATAAATGGGCTATCTAGCACGAGTCAATAGATGCATTCAAATCTATCCAGCCGTTGTGTTGCTTCGAGAGTATACAGTATCCCACATACATAGATACCCGTGAAAAGCATAACCCTATCCTTGCAGTCACGCAGTCGAGTAAATAATAATTACTTATTACAGTATACCTTCATACACTCCCCGGGCTTGTATATCTTGTTGGTCTCAGCTGCAGAGCGCTTGGCGGCCTTCTCCGCCGCCAGCATCTGCTTCTCCACTTCTTTATCTAGTGCTGTATGTGCTTTCTTCTTAGTATTATCTTCTGAGCTACGTCCTGTAAAGCGTACATTATATATTAGATAGGTATGTATAATAAATAAAATTGTTACTTAATTTTCGTCTAAACTAGCTGTACTTTAGGGTTTTAGGTAAAAATATTCCACGGGAGTTAATAGGGATGATGACTGGGTAAAAAAAAAGTAATTCTAATTAGTCGGTCAGTTAGATTACCAAAAAATATTAGGCACGTATATTTTCGTTCATCAAATCAATAAAAAAATACTAAGTTATGTTGCACCAAAGTTCAAGAGTGGGGGCTTGTGACGTCACTTGTATGTACAATTTTGACATACAAGTGACGTCACGCGAAATTTAAACGCACTGTATCGTCGTCATATTTTATATTAGGAACTAAAGAAAAAATACGTGTCCAATATTTTTTGGTAAACTAACTGACGGACTAAATAGATTTTTTTAGTCAGCATCCCTATTGCACAATTGCTTCAAAAGCATTGAATTAAAATTTTCATAAAACTGCCACTCTGTAATGTATATGTGGCGAAATTAAGCCCCCGGTTTATCTCCATGGTACCAGCTATTCATCTACCAATTTTCATTAAAATCGGTTCCATAGTGTAACCGTGAAAATATTACTGGCTGTATTTTAGCAGCTACATTAGCCCTCCTAAGCTTTGTGAGCTTACCACATTCGGCCACATCATCGCTTACCCTAGTGAGATTGTGCTCAAAGACAAGTTAATTTATTGTCTTAGGTCTTATTGTTACAAATGTTTGTTTGATCAAAGAAGCAAAAAAATACTGTAGCATGACCAAATGTATCAAAATTTTCAAAATCTTGCAATATTTTTTTTTTGTCATAAGGCTAACAAGCAACCGTCGCCTATAGACATTTAGTATATCGGAGGTGTTGCCGACCTTAATAAAGCCTAGAAGGCAACTGGCTCTTAAGAGCAGCAGTCGTAAAACACCGGTAGCTTGACGACCGATTCGCAACTCGAGGGTGGTAGCCAACAGCCTCAAGCATGCTGTATGTGTGCATCAATTTGAACTTATGCCCTATCGAAAGCTATATCTACTTCTATTCATGCCTTTGTGACGTTTTTTAATTACGAAGCAATTTTTAAAAAGCTTAAAAATCTAAATTCTGTTATAATCACTAAATTAAATAAATTTAAAAAATCTAATTGTTATTTAACTATAGTCTATGATTAAATAATAAATTAGTACAAACCATTCAAAAGCCATAGGTTAAATAAAACAAAGAAAAACAAACCAACACTCTTTCTCTTCATCTTGCCGCAGCCGGCGGAGCTGGCACTGGTACCAGCTGACGTTGACGCTTCGGTATCTTGAACTGACAATTAATGATCATCATCCACGGAGCATTAGTCTTCATTGCTGAAGCATGAACTTGCTAACCATGCTGGTAGTAGAAGATTCTTTGTAGTACCCATCTGGGTAGCTACCTCCTTCAAGTAGGAAATCTGTTATTACACTATAGTTTAAGCGAAACCGCTGTATCGCGCCTTAGGTATGCGCGCGGCGAGACGGTGGTGGGGAGTATCGGCCGCTCCGTTCCATCAGTCCGCCGTCAATGTGAACTCATTCTCTTTCCTCCCCGGTCCGGCCGCTTTGCTAAGGCGCGGTACAGCGGTTTCGGTCACACTATAGATAGTGAGTTGCAACAGCTGCATTTTAGTCCTTATTTTGTGCTTACCATCTTCACACTTAAACCTAGTCAAACGCAGCCCTATCATATGTTAGTGTACTATTTTATTATTCATTCTGTCTCTGTCAAATGTCAAATAAAAAGTATTTTTTTAAGTATGGCAATAAAATTCTTTATATTAGGACACATTTTTTGCCATTAACAAGTTTTAATAAAAAAAATTCAAGTCAGGTTATATCACTTTCACATATGTCAAGTAAAATCCATTCATTTTAGTAAATTTGCGGCATTTATACTAAAATTTGACGAAAGGACTATCTTCTTTACCAAGATGCTGATAAACTTCTAATATTTGAGAATCTTATAAGAAACTAGATAACTAATATACTTTATTACTACTTTTCATATACATAGCCCCCCTGGAATAGACATTATATATTTATTGTATAGACAGAGAGAAATCCAACGGTCAAACTGGACCGTCTCTTTATAAAACTTACCCGATGCAACATCATCATCGTCTTGCGTGAGGTCCATTACATCATCTTTTACATCACCACCAGTGCTAATAGAACCTGGAAATATCTTGCTATTACTTGTTATAATCTACTAACAGATAAAAGGTAACCAAGAATTAAATTTGATAAGTATGGAATGATACTTGATCTAACATTAATGAAATCAGAATCTTCTATCTTTACATTTCAATTGAGAAGGTTAAAAAAAAATTGGTCAGTGGATCTGAACCCTACAATGAGCTAGAGGTTATAACATTGTGAGGAAACCATAGCATGGTGGTAGGGAGCTTTGTAGTACCCGTCTGGCTGGCTACCACCCTCATGTTGAAAATCTGTCCCTAAACATCTACCGGTGTGTTCCAGCAGCGGTACATGAGAGTTGCTTCCTTCTAAGCTTTGTTTGCTTTTGCACCTTTGGCCACATTGTCACTTACCATGGTGAGATTGTGGTCAAAAACAGGTTTTTTTATTGGAACTAAAATGTGGGTGTAAAATGCTGCAGTAAAAAGCTGTAGTATTATCAAATATTAATTTATAAGCTACTAGCTGTTCCCCGTGGTTTCACCCGCATTTCAGAGAAAAAAGTAGCGTGTGTCCTTCTCCATACCATAATTTATTTGGGTACAATTTCATCACGATCGGTTCAGCGGTTTAACGTGGAAATGTAACAAACAAAGTAAATAAACATTCTCACATTCGTATTTATAATAAGTTAGAATGATTGAATGCCTCCATAAACAAATACACAATTTTAAAGCAAAGACATTTTGATAACATACACCTGTAACCAGTCTGAAGTCAGAAAGCACCAAAGGGTATAAATATGGTAATGTTTATTAGGCTAATCGTTTTTGATTATTATGCTCCATTATTCTGCCAATTTAAGTGCAATAGTTCTTTGGAATAAATTACCGACCCCAACTGTAAAGGCAAATTAGATTTTGGTGACAGAGTAAACTTTTCTATTTCTTGTTCTTTAGTTGTAATTTCTTGTTTTGTTTATGAATAAAGGCTTCGCAAAATAAATACATTTCCGCACCTACCTTTTTTTGCATAATCCATTTTCGGCATCTTGTGCGCCGTGGAACTAACACCGCTGCTGCAACTGCCGTCCGATGTGTTTAATGTGATATCCATTTGATCACGTCTTTATCCTGAAAGAGGTCTTTGGATAAAGCAAAGAAATATTATTATAAAAGTAAATAAATATGTAAACAAACAATCAATATTGTATTCAAAGTAATTCCAGTGTTACCAGTTGAGTTTCCTGAAAATAACGTACGTACTATAGACAATCTAACCAAAAAGGTATAGGCAAGGGTCATTAACCATACAGCCTTTTGATATGTATTTTTTTTTTTTTTTTACTTTGTATAGGCTTGTGTTTGACCACAATCTCACTATGGTAGGTGATGATGTGGCCGAAGGTGGTAAGCACACAAAGCCTAGAAGGATCTGGCTCTCAAGTGCAGCTGCCGGAACACACCAATAGGTGTTGGGCATTATTTTCATATTATTATGTCTAGTATCAATATAAAGGCCAAAGCCAAATCTTTTTCATATTCATTCAAGTCATGTCAAGTCAGTAAATTTTTAATAATTATTATTTAGACGTGTATTTATAATAAAGGTGTGTACACGTGAAGTGTAAGTACGATAGCAGACATATTATTATGCTAATGCACTAAAGCGTACGTGCGAGTGTGGACGTTTCATCTTAATTATACGAAATTACGAATGCCTTCACGAAAGCGAACGAGTGTACAGACAGTGCCCATCGGGCGGCGCGTGCGATTCCTGAAACCATAATGTATGTTCTCGACACTCTCGTACATAAATACATCTACTATTGCTCTAAAGATAGGTACTTAACAGAGAAAAATTGGGTGTATGTACGATCATACCCTATAGTGGCGTTCCAAGGTTTAATTATCTTTGTTGTTGTTATTCGATTCGCCAAAAAGGCAGGCAAAGGTACAGAGCCATACAGCCATGTCATATTTTGTAATCTCTTTTTCCAGTCTAATGTTGTAAACAATAAAGGCCAAAGCCAAGTCTGATTTGTCAAAGTTCAAAAGGCCAACGCCATGTCTGTTTCTTTTTCCCAAGATCAAAGCCATGTCTGATTTGTCAAAGTTCAAAAGGCTAACGATTTCACACGACAAAGATACTACAGCTGCATCTGAAAAAAAAAAAAGTCCCTTGCTGAGTTTCTTGCCGGAGTCTTCTCAGTCCAAGTGTATTCCGAACCGGTGGTAGAATCAATTGTAACGTTCATAAGTGCCTTATTATGGCCTAAACTGAATAAATGATTTTTGAATTTGAATTTGAAAAGCCCGAACTCCATAGATGATACACTATAACTAGCTACCGAACTCTTTGCTTGTGGAGCAGCGTTTGTGAGCTGTAAAGTATATTTGGTTGACTATTGCTCAGAAACTATAGCCCTGACTAGTTTTTGTAACTATAAGGCACTCAGTTATTGATTTTCCTTGCCACTTCAGTCTTTAATCTTTAATTTTTAAATTTCCAAATTGCCACGCTACAAATGCAATATCCACGCAGGAACCTACCCCTGTGGACCTGTAAAATAATCCAACTATTCCTTTCCGTGATTAAAAATGTAAATGTAAGTAACTAGGTCCCTAATCAGTTAAATCAGGATAGAACGAAAGACAAAAGCTAGTTAAAATATATATACAGTGGAACATAGAACTTCCTCCTTTATTGAAATCGTTTAAAAATAATTGATGGCCTTGGCCAGACCTTTTTCAATGCAAACATTCGTTTCGCATCCAATGGAGCAATAAAATGCTTGCGAACGCGAAATCAACATGCATGTGAGGCGATATAAAATGGCTGATTTGACAAACCAACGAAACCCAGACAGGCATGAACGAACACTACCTATCCTATTGATTTCCCATAAAACGGTCTATAAATCATCTGAAGTTAACCCTTCAGCGCTGAATTCAGCTTTGTTTGCTGGAGTATTATGAAGAGAGTTAGTGTACAAAAAGCTGTAGCGCTACAATGTGCTATAATGTACGAAATGAACTGCACATGCGTGCATTCGCTCGCTCATCTTATGGCGCGCTTTCTCGCCCGCACCACGCCGATGAGTGATTGAAAAACGATCAGCGTTTCAATCATGTTTTTCTATACTTCTTTGTTATTATAAACATTGTAATTAAACGATAGGTACTTGGTAATGAATCGACGAACACGATGTAAAAGTTGTCGTTGGTTGCGAAGTTGTTCATAAGGTAATAGGTACTTACACAGTTCAATAGAATAAAATGATATTGATTTGATTGATTATACTATTAAAAATAATCTTTTATAAATAGCTGTACAGTTTTCCGAGAAATAAATAAATAAATATTAGACACGAAAACCTATAGGTAGGTAGGTACCGCAGACAGACCGTCAGCTATTCAATCAAGCAGACAGGCAAGAGAGTTCCTACATGACCCACACTCTTTTTTTTATTTTTGACGGGACACGAAGGTGGTGGGTCCAGGGGACCATCGACCACCCTTATACGACCCACACTCTATTTTGAACACACTTTTATTAGCTTCACCTGTAGGTAACTAACTATCTAGCTATGTAAGAAAATCTTGGAAGCTAAAGACATACTTCTCGGTTTCCAATTGAGCTGAATTTCCTAAATAATGCAGAGAGACGTCGCTCCTATTTTTTTAATTTTTTTTTGTTTTCTGCACCATGGCAATCTGTCCTAGAGCAATAAGCCTCTGTGTTGACCAACTTCTAGTCTGTTTGGTTTATTAAATTGGTGTAGAGTAGCTCTCAACTCTCTATGCGAATCTGGCGCATAGACTGGGGATGTCACATCTCTTCAGCCTCGTGTGCTGTTGTCCTCCTGCCCCACTCAGTGCTAGTGCCAGCTCATTTGTGTGTTGTGTAAGTCTTAGGCTAAGCTGACTTATTTCTTGCTTTACTTTTCGTTTGAGGTCTAGGTACATGTATTTATTGCCATACTTATACTTAAGGGGTCAGTAACCAGTCCCCGCCAAACTGGACTTACTTGGCGGTCAGTCAGATGATTCCTTCATGGTATACTCACTCAGATTCCTCTCGCAATTATACAGATTTTTTATGGGTATCTTTTTAGGGTTCCGTACCAAAAGGGTAAAAACGGGACCCTATTACTAAGACTTCGCTGTCTGTCCGTCCGTTTCTCCGTCCGTCTGTCCGTCCATCCGTCCGTCCGTCTGTCTGTCTCCAGGCTGTATCTCAAGAACCGCTATAGCTAGACAGTTGAAATTTTCACAAATTATGTATTTCTGTTGCCGCTATAACAACAAATACTAAAAACAAAATAAAATAACTATTTAAGGGGGGCTCCCATACAACAAACGCGATTTTTTTGCCCTTTTATTTGTTTTGTGGTAGTTTCCGTTGACCTAGAATCACGAAATTTGGCAAAAAGCAAGTTCTTACAGCACAAATAAAGGGGAAATTCCAAAATATAAAAAAAGTTGAAAATTAAAGATTGCCCCCATACATACACAGTTGAATAGGCGCCGATACAATTTAGAGGTCTAGCTTAATTGGCACCAACCTCAAATAAGGTAAATAAATAAAATTGTGCATTTCCCGTGATGGACGAACGATGGACGAAGTACGGAACCCTCGGTGCGCGAGTCCGACTCGCACTTGGCCGGTTTTTATTTTTTAAATATGTAGTTTTGAGAAGCCCATCCCATTCGCGAGCCAAGGGGTATCGGTAGTACCTATTAACCCCTCAACCCGCGGGTGAGTCATCAAGCTGAATTAATTCCAGTCCCTTTTGACTTGAACTCTCGCTATTTACCCCTGAGATTAATGATCCGAGCTTTATACTAGAATTTAAAAAGCACTTGGCTACTATAATATTTGAGATGTGATAGATCGGTCATCCACAAACTACGACATGTGCGGTTCTTCAAAAAATTACGTTCGAAACACATCGGCTTTCCCCCTGGCATTGCAAATGTCCAAAGACGATGATGGCCAATTAAGGAGGTGGATCGTCTACCTGCTTGTCAACCTGATGAAATTAAACAAAGTAAAACTGCTACAGTAAAATTAGATAAATATCTTCACGGTTATTATCCTAATTAGGTAGGCAGAGGTCTCCTGAACGGAAACCAATCTAAATTCTGCGTCAAATCAAAATTTAAAATTATGCAGGATTTTAAGAATACAATCAATTACAGTTCATTAATTGTTGTATGTATCCAAAAGTCATTCACTCACATAAATATTTAACCCATTACGAAAACAAACAAACGTACATTCGAGTAAGTACACTAGATAGGTATACTTATGCATCTGCAAATATGAGAATAAAACTCGTTTTTTTCATCACACTCGTCTGTTTATTCATAAATGTTTGCTCTATGTCTGAGGCAGTCGGAGTCGGAGGGCCCGTCCGTTCCCTCCTCCTCCAGTCTGGCTTTGTTTACGAGGGAGCGCGGCCGTCGCTCTCCAAACGTATAGAAAACGCACGCGTTTTAAAAATAAAACTTAGCGCTCGAATGCATTTCCTGTGTTAAAATTCTGTTATATTTTAAAAAGTTTAGTCTATTCGGTTTTCAAATAAAGCCTGTGCTTGCATACGACGCGTGCCTTGCAAAAAAGTTCACTCACATTCGCATTCCTGAATTCGATCTTATACCTATTGAATATCGACCTTACTCAAAATAAGTAATCGTTGTTCAATTTAATCATTCAAATAAAAATAAATCTGCGTTGTTACCGGTGTTAAAATATTTTACCTGAAAGCCAACATAGAAAGATAAACAAAAGCTCGGTCGATTATAATTTATGTGTGCTCACGGTTAAACACTATGGATCGGTTTTAAAATTCGAAATTCGAATCTATCAAAAATGGATTGGCGCGAAAAACTTTTTGGGAAAGTGCTAGTCAAGTGTGAGTCGGGTACACAAAGCGGCCAGTTTGAAAACATTTCAACTTTGGAAGCTCTATCAGACTGTGTGGAGGAAGGAGAAGGAGCAGTTTGTGGGATTTATTTTTCTTTTGCCAACATAAGCGACACAAGTGACGATTTCGGCGTGCGTTTGGAGGAGGTTTATAAGAGAGTGCAACCTCGTTTGAGAGTGGTTCAAGTGGTTTTGTGGGCACATGTTGGAACACCTGAGGGTCCTGTGGAGAGAGAGGCAGGATTCCGACGCAGTCTGACAACGAAGCCATGGGTTGCTGTGCCGTTTCATGATGTTGATACAAAGGTGAGACGAAATAAATGGCCTTCTATACATTATGTTCTAGTCCTAAAACTATTGAAATTAATATCTTCAATTAGGATCACCCCCGTAATTTTTAATCTTTTAGATACTTACTCACAACTTTTACCAAATCAGCAAAAATTTGCAAAGTCCTATATTGGTAAAAATAAGGCATATCACCCAAGTCATATTAGGCATTTTCTGCTATTGCAAAACTCTACAAGACGTGTGTTGCATCTAAACGTGAAACCTCGTAATTGACTATTGTTAGGTTGAGGGTAAAGCCCCCGTTAAAATGAAATTCTTAATGCCAATCACCATTTTACCGTCTTAAAATAACCTACAATAATTTTTGCTCTAATTATAAAATATCAGCACGCAAAATACCTTAGCTCCAATTACGTAACGGCAATTTTTCCTTATTTAAATTTCGAACAGCCGACAATTTAATAAATTACGAAACATTTTTTAAAAAAGGAACCCTCTAATTACGTTCAGCTTCGTGTAAACCTCGTCTATCAGCGCGTTGGAAAAAAAATCTCTACTCTTAAGTTTTTCCACGAGCCTAGACCAGGCACTTCAGCCCCGTAGACTGCGTCCCCGCAGTAATTACGGGAAAGCAGGGGGTTGCGTCAATACCATGTATCACCCTAAATTACTTTTCACCCCACACTTGTAGGAAGGGGACGTTTTTTAGCTTGTACTCGAAACAAGGACGGAACAGGTGCGTATGATTAATATCCCTGAAGGTAATGGGTGTTTTTGTTTGTTTATAAGTTTTTTGCGAATGTAGAATTAAGTAGATATAAATAAAGAAATTTTCCTAAATGTTAACTTAATAAGAAACACATTTACATTTGTCAAAGAAGAAACTTACGATATACATAATGCTGATAAAAAAATACATAAAAATACCAACAACTGTAGAGGCATGGGTCCAAATTATAAGTATAACTTGAATACACCCTCGGGTACTGAATTCTTGTGTTTGTGTTCGTGACATCACCCTAAATACTCAAAGGATTCCATGAATTCCTGCAACAAGACTTCACTCTAAGAATCCTCCCTCAAAAATCAAAAGAATTAAGTTGATGAATTACAAGCAAGGCTTAATATTCTAATCTGCGTCGCCACACCACTGAGACACCGTCGTTCAAGCAACGTTTTACATCTCCAGGACTTGTTTCCGTGATAGGGGAGGTGAATCTAATTTGCATCAGCTTCCAGACCCTCGTAACGCTGGCCAATTTGTTTGCTTCATTTATTTTAACTACGATCATCGTATGATTGGCTGAACTGATTTGTAAAATATAGACCCGCATGATTCAATGAATTTATAGACATAGATAAGGCTGCGTTTCCACCAGAGGTAGGGTTTTTATCCGCCAATAGGATCGCTACATTAGATCTATGAAGTGCTAAGCTGTAAAAAAAATGTGATCCTATTTATGGATAAAAATACATACCTCGCTACGCATCTCTGGTGGAAAAACAGCCTAAGTATGCCGCGATTGGCCGTGGCTTCGCTTTTGACGCTATCTGAAATGTACTATATGCAGCGCTGCAGCATAAGCTGAGTGAGATAGGTGCCTTTTTGGCCTCGTTTCTTTGTTACCTTTTCACGTCTAAACCGCTGAACAGATAGGGATGGTCTTTGGTAAACATATAGCGTATGGTGTGGAAAGGGTCATTGGATACTATTTTCTCGAGAATGCGGGTGAAACTGCGGAGTACAGCTAGCTTTTTATAATTGTGCTGTTGTTTCTATTTGAGTCTCAATTTATGTATTTATTTTTTTCTTTATTATGCATCCTATGATCTGTAAATTCTCTTTCAGTTATTAATCTTTGAGTGCACTCTTTTTAATCTATCTTTACTAATATTATAAAGCTGAAGAGTTTGTTTGAACGCGCTAATTTCAGGAACTACCGGTTCGATTTGAAAAAATCTTTCAGTGTTGGATAGCCCATTTATCGAGGAGGGCTATATATATATTTCATCCCGGGAAAACATAAGATCCCTCGGGAACGCGGGTGAAACCGCGGGGCGGAAGCTAGTTTACTTTGTGTACCACAAACCGATGGTAGAGACAATAGTAACGTTCATATGTGCCTAATCTCAATGTGTTTTGAGTTTGAGTAATCAATGATCATTACTTATAGAAATGTTTCTTTAAAGAAACAAACACCGTGATATCAACTGTTCTTAAGATTATTAAAAAAAAAAAAAAAAATTCGCGTCTTAATTTCATACGTCAATTTTAAGAGCATATGGGAATTAATTATGTGTTTCGTGCGTTAGGTGTATGGCAATGGATTATTGTATGTATTAAAACTTATATTATGCTTTTAAACTAATAAAAACAATACGGAATATATATAAATAAAAAACGAACACCAATGTATAATTCTATATTCGTTTTGAATGCAAAATTAATACATCCATATATTATATACAATATACTTTATTTACATATTTACAATTAAAGTAAAAAATACAAACTATGATATATAGAAAACATACAATACAATACAATACAATACAATTATATATCCATTGGCATACGCTTCATACGGAAATCACAAAATTAAGTCTCATAGGGGCTTGAAAACGCAGGAAAAATTCAAAATCACCTTCCTACCTTCGACCTCAAGCCTAAAGATCACGTAAAGTCTGCTACGGCACGGTCTCCTTACCATACAAATGCATGTAGAGGTATGTAACAGGGCCGAGCGTAGCTAACCATCAAAGGGCCTAACTTAGCAATCATTAAAAATGTCCATAATTAGGCCAGTACCGCGTGTCCGTATTTAACATGTCCCACACGATGTGCCAGACGTGTCCCCTCTGTCCCAGGAATCGTTATCGGTAACTAAATATGTAGGTAGGTATATGTCGCTAATGTGTGGGACGTCTCGAAATTATACGTCAAATTTAATATGAGTTTGCGCCACCAAAGAAGTCCCGTGGAATTAATGAAAATCGATCTTATTTTTTGTAATAGAGGTGAACCTTCGGGACATCTTTTGGTGCGCGAACTCTAGTTGCCCTTTTATCAAAGCCTTATTAGTGTGGGTGTTAGTCAAATATTTATCGAAAATTAGCTATTTCTACGTTTATTTTTGTTTTAATAATGCTCTTGAAAAATTATGGACAACAAAACCAAAATGATAATTTTAAATAGTCGCTGGGCATACCCTAAAGTTTTAAGTCAAAGTCATTTATTCAGTTTAGGTCCTAGGAGGGCACTAATGAAATGAACGTCGAAACTACTGAAGTTACCACCGGTTCAGAAGTCGCCATCAACTGAGAAGAACCGGCAAGAAACTCTGCAAGACTACATTTTCTATGTTGATTTTCGTGTTTAACAACTTTTTGAAACCAGAGATTTAAATCTATGTTTGAAGATAATGTTATAACATTATATACCCATATCTACTTAGGAACTTTATCATCATCATCATCATCATCTCAGCCGCAAGACGTCCACAGCTGGGCATAGGCCTCCCCTAAGGATCTCCAATAGGAACTTACACGTAGGTAGGTATTTAACTACAAGAAAATCATGATTACAAAAATAAAAAATACAAACCAACAATTGTCAAATCGTACATTTTAACATTGTACCCCGACAATGGAATCCAACAATAAAGCTGGCTACAGACCGGTAGGCACGTGAAATAGCTGATGTCACAAAATATTTGCTTCCCGTATGCACTGTGTACGAGCCATTGTGCAAGGCCCTCTGCTTTGTTCTGTACTGCATTGTGAAGTAGGGTTGCCTGCTTGCTTTTATATTCATCCCTCCAAATATCTGTAAGAGACTCATTGATCATACTTCTAGGAAGATCTTTGAAATTTTTTAGGTGCTATGACGAAGAACCAACCTATTGAATTAAAAAAATAAGATACATCCAGTTAGAAGGTATATGGCTGAAAGATGTGGGTAGATACTTGAGTATAAAAAACTACATGTTTATAGAGATTTGCCTGAACGAGTTTGTATTTTTGCAGAGATTAGATTTTTACCTCACCCCGCGAGTTTTAAAACTTCCTTGGTGAATTGAAAACTTCCTTGGATATGCTTCTCCAAACAATAATACTGAGAAATTATATTAACAATAGCATAATTGAAATATTAATGTACGGCGTAAAATAACTGGTTCTAAAATTAGTAGACAACCCTAGAATGCAACTCGACCCTACCTCTTATCAACCGAGTGCTGCTGCTCCTGTAGAGCGCCATCGCGCCATCTCAATTTACTGCAGCATTGTGATAGAGACAGCATTTGTGACCCGAAACCGCCAACTCGCCATGATAAGAGGAATTTACTCAACTGTTTTAGCACCCGTTTTAATTTACATAAATCGGTCTTCTGTAGTCGCATGTCGCTTAATTAGTAAGAAAATTTTGCACACGAAATTGTAAAGCTGCTAGAAGAGCATTAAATCCAAATACCGCAATTCCTGAAGGTATCTTTAGAGAAAAAATACAATACAATTTGTATATTTATAATGACATACAGACGGCCAGACGGGCTGGACGAAACTAAAATAGTTGTTTGACTACGGAACCCTATTTTTTTTTTTCAATCTTACTTTGCACATACTATATTGCATTGTCTACAGCATCAAAAGTGTGTGCAACATATAAGCTCAATCAGTTGGGAGGAACTGGTTTAAAATTCAGTAACAAGTTTACAGAAGCTTGAAAAAATACGCAATTCTTACCTTATAAACCTGTCAAAAATATACCTATTAACCCTTATTTTGACAGATAGATTTCACCAGATTTATAAAAAGACTAGCTGTTACTCGCGGTCTCACCCTAATTCCCGGGATAAAAAGATCACAACCTTCCTCAAGAGGGTTGATAAATGCATTTTCCAAATCCGACTGTTAGATCCAGAGAAGCGCATTCAAACAAAAATAACTATATATAGAATGTGGACATACGCATCAGACGTAACGCGACCCGATGTATCGCATATATTGGACAAGCAGACTGAGCGATGCTGCATTTTTAAAATCGCGTCATTCCCGCCCACACAAGAATATAATCGAGTTTAAACTCACTGGCTATTGAACGCTATTGGCACAATGGGACATGATGGTCGGCTTGATATAACTTAATTTCCATGCCACTGAACTGGAACGGAATGTAACGCAAATTGTGACAATAGATTTTATGTTATTAATAGAGAATGAATGCTTTGTTTTGGTAAAAAGTTCAAAATCCTGAAGCCTGCTTAAGTATTAATTTTAAAATAAAAAAAAGAATCGATATTTTGTCCAAAATATTTCATTTTTCCGACCTGACAACCCTAGCTCATGTAATACCAAACACAAGTCTTAAAATAAAATAATTCTCTCTTGCTGGTTCTCAATTTTCCACCACCACGTAATGCAAGGTAATAAAATAGCACAATACCTTATCCAATTAACATTGCGCAGTCGCAGTTATCACGAGATCTGTATCGCCAGACATTGAACCCGAAACCATAACGTGTTGTGTTCACTGAACTAAAGGTGCAGAGGTTGTCTCAAATAACTCCCCCTCTTGGGATCTGTGATTGAGGAAAAAATCAATATAGTTGTCATGAAAATGAAGAGTTTTTAAAGGAAAGGGCGTGACAGAAGTCTTTTAAAATTGTACTCACTGATGTTGAAATATCTATCGTCAAGCATCTACCGTTGTGATCGCAGTGGCACTTGAGAGCCATTTCCCCAGGTTTTTCTGCTGCCCACCCCTTGCACATAGAAGATGGAGTTATGCGTTGATGATCAGCTGTAACCTAATCATCATTTTACATAGCTCATAATGTTTCCCATCTCCACTGAAAGGAAACGAACCTACTCTTACAAAAAATATTTATATGAATACTTAGCGTCCGCCCCGCGGTTTCAGCCGCGCTCCCTAGGGATTTATGTTTATCCGAATTAAAAAGTAGCCTATGTGCTACTCCAAACTATAATCTATCTCGTGAGCCAAAGCGTGAATTAAAGATAAGCAAGTCATATTGTTTATGGACATTACCTCTTTAATCTCCATGGAGGCGCGTATGAAATGGACGATAAAAGCCTATAGGCCGTTATCTACCGGCTATAAAAGCCGGTCAGAAACATAAGCCCAAGGGGACGCTTCTAGAGTTCTTATAAGAGTTATAAAGCTGCATGTTTATTGTATATATGCGAATTGGCTCACGCTAGAATTTGTTAAGTCAACTGGGGTCATCAAATAGGAAAATAATGTCCTTGGGGAAAATAGTACAGGCGGTGTTACGATCGCGGACCACCGACCATACGTCTTGACCATTATTTTTTTTTTTTTACATTGTTATAGGCTTGTATTTGAACACTATCACTATGGTAAGTGATGATGTGGCCGAAGGTGGTAAGCACACAAAGTCTAGAAGGAACTGGCCCTCGAGTGCAGCTGCCGGAACACACCAATAGGTGTTTGGCGACAGATTTTCAACTTGAGGGTGGTAGCCAGCCAGGCGTGTACTACAAAGTACCATAACACCGTGCTATGGTTTCCTCACGATGTTTTCTTTCATCGAAAGCTCAGGCTCAATGTAGAATTCGAACCCAAAACATAACTATGAAAGTAAATAATTGTGAATTCTCTCACAATTATTTTACATTTAATTATATTACAGCCAGCACTTAGTAGCAGCTAAATCATACTGTGACAACACTTTTCAATGATAAACATGTAGTGCTTTCCAATATCTGTGCTAATTCTTTTAAGAAATAAAAAAATATATATTGCTATATAAAATAATAGTGAGGTAAAATGATGACCATTTAAAAACGGTGGTAGGGTACTTTGTAGTACCCGCCTGGGTGGTTACCACACTCATGTTGAAAATCTTTTCGCCAAGCACCTATTGGTGTGTTCCGGCAGCTGCACTCGAGGGCCAGTTCCTTCTAGGCTTTGTGTACATCTTCGGCTACATCATCACTTACCATAGTGGGATTGTGGTCAAACACAAGCCTATACAAAGTAAAAAAAAAAAGGCGGAAGCTAGTTATCTATTTAATTGGTTCTACATTCCAGCATGATATTTATTTATTATATATTAAGTATATAAATAAATAAATATCGAACGAATGAAGCAATGAAATATAATATAATGTAAACGAACTTATCAAGTGAAGTTCAATCGATATTATTAAAAATAAAACATTACCATAGCAGTATAAAACCTCGCCAAGTTACATTGGAGGCTCGTGTACAGGTTGTCGTCACCAGAAGGGCACTCCACGGTCGGGCGTCCACTTCAGGGACCCTTCAGCCCTTTTCACCGACATTTACCAAGCTTTCACCGAGACGCGAGATCTAAACTCGCCTTTATTCTTGTTGCAAGGAAAATATAGTGTAAATGTGTTTAAATATGGTAGGATTTTCTGTAAGGTACTTTTAATGTGGAATATTATGGCAGAATTTTTGGGAAGATTGGAAAGACTACAACAATTTGAAAGTATAAATGAGAATTTAACTCACGTAAAAAAAAAAAAAATGCGTTTGCACCAGATGCTTTTCTTCATTGTCACACTAGCTTATGGGCCCGCGGATTCACTCGCGATCCTCTATTTTACCGCCATACAAATAGACTTTCGGAAATATAAGTTGCGTTACAAAAGGAAGTAGTCTCCAGTTTAGGCTCTCAAAGTGAAAGTCGTGGAAGCTACTGAAGGTATCACCGGTTCGGAAATTAACAAGGCACATATAAATAAAAATTATACTTTAAACCTTATCATTTGTTTATTTTTCCTTTGATTGTTTTAGTTTCAGTTTAGTTTGGTACAAAATGTTACACTTGGAAGGTGTTTACCCCAAGATACAGGTTATCCTAGTTTGGGGACCAACAACATATGTATCAGTAAAACTGCTAACATTAGATATTATTTTTATAATTGCCGTATGTATGTAAGCGCATAAATTCGGCTGCACCTATTTGGCTAATTCATTGTTGTGTTTGTAATTATCAGGATAAGGTTTGTGTCAAAGAAAATGTTTGAGGGCAAAATATAGGGACTTACTGGGAACGCGGGTGAAACCGCGGGGAACGGCCAATTTATTTTAAAAACTATTCTCTACGAACCTCTTTCAGTCAATCAGGACTTCAACTTTTTGGATTAGATATGATTGGGTTGCGTTTGACTGCCATCTTACTGTGGTAGTTGAGTTACAATTAGGCTTCCTTCCTTACTTTCCTGATCATCATCGTTATTCACTGTATTATTCACCAATGTCAGACCAGCCTTTGTTGGATACCCGGATATCCTCTCCATCTTCCCTTAACCTCATTGAGGATATCTGGTAACTCAATCCTCCGGTAATCCAATCTTTAGAAAAGGCGCCAAGGGCAAATAAATAGAAAAAGCTCTATCTCTAATATTTTTTTAAAACCTTAAGTATAATAATTCCAAAGGAAACAAATTGGAACATTTATTTCATTTCAACTGTAGATTGGATTTCTTGAAAAGCTATTTCAGTTTTAACGAGTTTTCCTAGGACAATTTAGTACAGCTCTCTGTGACAATTTTGCCTTTTACCCGACTGCGCGATAGCAATGACAGATTTTAATGCATGTGCCTATCGACTCGTTTAATCCGTGCAATGGATGTTACATTTTCTATAATCAAAATGGCGGGTGTGGAATACAAAATGGTGATAGAGAAAACAAAATAATCGCGTACCATATATTGTGGAGTATCACTGAATAGGTCTTATAAAACAATATGATATTTCCTTGACCATTTTACAGCCATAAGCTACGTTTAGGAATTAAACAACCTGAAAGTTGTGTATCTGTTGTTGGTCTACGTGATCTTTTTAGATATCCAACTGCCCAAGTGCTAATGTTTAACCTATTCCTGCTGTAACATAATCAACGGCAAAGAGTGGCTATTTACTGAGGAATAAGATCACCTTCGGCTACATCATCACGGTTCAGAATCTGTTTGTTATTCACGTGTTCATAACTGAAACAGAATAAACAAAAGCCGACCATTCCCTAATACAGCCATTACAAACAACCAAGATTAAGGAGAAAGTCCATGGTCGAGTGGACAACGATCGAAGGGTTCACTTGTTCCGATCCGATGGGCACCCCTCGGCTTTACTAAATTACTTTTAGCGATTACTGCCAGACGTGCCTTTACTGGATTTATATTTAGTCTATTTTATTACTTAAAGAGATCGGGGGAGGGAAGAAATTTGTTTGTCGTGTAATGGAACACCTGCCCAATGTTTTTGAACTCATTAGAAGCAGTTTATATGCTTCGTCTTTGAATATATTGTGTTGAGAAGTTTCCCTGGCCAGATTTAATGTGACTAGTATTACATGTTTTTCCGTAAATATTGTCAGTGAGACTAGAAAAATATTTATGTGTAATTAATCCGAATTTGTTTTGAAAAGAGTAATTGCTGAGTTTCTTGTTTCATCTCAGTAAAAGCAACCTTCCGAACCGTGCGTTAGAGTCAGACAATTCATAAGCTTGTGAAAGCCTATTTGAATTAAAAATATTATATGTTATTTCATTTGACTAGGAGCTTAGCAGGTTAACAGTCTTCTTTTTGCTTTATAAAAATTATAGTCTGCGTAGACATTACTTTTCATATCTTATCTAGCCATATAATTTTGGATCTTCTCCTATCAGTAGTTTTATAGATCCACAGATAAGAGTATCATTCAATATACATACCTACAAAATCTGCCGGCATCATAAATTTTATCCATGGAAAATTCGCAAGCCTCGGCCACTCTCAAGAGAATCAAGTTTAAATCAGGAACTTACTTGTGTAAGGAATTTTAGAGTCATATTTCCCCTGAGGACAGAATATGAGCAGATCTAGTGTAGTTATTTCTGCTGCTGTAAACTTTTGCTTTACGAAATATAATAAGTTCACGTTGCGGCTAAAATATATCTTACAATACGTAGATGTTCGCTCGAATAATATGTAATTTCACGTAAGGTATAAAGGCAGCAGACAGACAGACAAAAAGATCAAAAATTGCATGTATTCTGTCTCTTGTGGATGTAGGAAGAGACAGAATACATGCAATTATTGATCTTTTTGTCTGTCTGTCTGTTATCTTTCTGTTTGAACACGCTAATCTCCGAAACCACCAAACGGATTATCATGGGATTTTGCACTGGTTTTTGAGTTTATCGCGTACAGACAGACAGAAACTCGCGGCGCGGGGGACTTTGTTTTGATGTAGTGATAATCAGGACGCATCATAAAGAGTCCAACTGGGCTATTCTTTAAGTTCAAGTTCAGAATAGCCTACCAGGTGCTATTAAGAATCGAGATGACTCACACGAGTTAAAAACGACCAGTTAAACTCTAACAAGGGTCTGAAATTTATAAATACACATTCTATGTTTCGGTATTGTCTGGACGTGTGTAGATACCTACCTACCTATAAGCTTTTATACCCTAAGATATTCTTCATTCAAAAAAGATATAAATCTATACGGTTGGTTGTACTAATCTCGACATGATTGTGTTGCTTCTACATAACTACTTTATCACAACATGCACTCTCTATAATAAAAAAAGTCATATAGGCAAGTTGTAACAGTCATATAGGTAGTTCATTGGGTGTCAGCTTGATATCAGCTGCGTAGACAGCGGACAGCTTTTAGCGTGATTGCTCCGTTCTGCATCGTCTGCCTCAATAGCTAGATGCTACGATATAGTATCAATGTGGCATCATCATGCGGGATTAGATACAGTCAAGAGTATAAATATACAGGGTGATTTTGTTATCACTGGCAATATTTGCAGGGGTGGAAGTACTCATCAATGTGAACAACTTTTACTATAGGACTAACTCTGATATCGCGTAAAATAATACGGTTGCGTCATACATTTTGGTCGAGTAGGTATTGAACTTTTGTATGGAACAGCTGATAATTTTTTCATGATTTCACAGTTAGTCCCGTAATAAAAGATGTTCATTTTGATAAGTACTTCCACCCTTGCAAGTATTGCCAGTGATAACAAAATCACCCTGTATACCCACAGTCTATATAACTCTTTCTTACAGTCGGCTAACGGACACGTCTAGACAGAGCAATCGTGCGGGGCTTGCGGGGTGACAGAGGGGTAGTAGCGAGCCCAAGCTGCCATACACTCGCTTGGGACACAATGGAGCAATTACGAATGCCTATACAAAGCGGCATTTCGTGTGACTTCAAACGCGATAGACCACTGTATGTAATTACGCTGTGATATACCTATATACTTAGTACAATTCAAAAGAGATTTTCTCATAAAATATTGAGTCTTAGGTATTGCTATTACAGGTGAAAATGGCTTTTTAATTTTACTAAGTGTGTGTATAATGCTCGGGTCTTCAAAGTGTGTCTATTTGGGGGTCAATAGTGGTCTATAGAAGGAAAACAGGGTTTGAGCTTAGGCGTGTAATGAAGAATATTTATTTACTAATATTAATAATATTATTTAGAGGGCTTTATATGACTAACTACCTGTCGATCATCATCATCATCAACAACCTACATCAGCCATCTGTTGGACATAGGTCTCTACCAAAACACGACACTGAGCTCGATCTTCGGCTTGTAACAGTTGTAACAAATATTGCTTATTTAATAGAATAATAGGTACATTTATATACCTACCTTATTCTTAACTAGTTCATTATCACCTCAACACACCAAATCACTTTTAAAATAACATGCGGTGGCTACCTAACGGTTACCACGACATGTTTCTTAACAATTATTAAGTGGTTTATAAATAGCACTGGAAGCCGCTGTTACTCGACTTGTTATTACTGATGCTTTGATGTTACACAGAGCTCAGTGTGTCCCAGCTTCAATACAACTGACCTGACTCAATTATACATTCGTTTTGTTATATTTAGATTTGTATTCAATGCCTTAATTATTTTACAGCTAGTATTTCACCAGTGGCTTCGCTTGCGTAGACATAAAATTAAATACATAAGTTATTTGCAATTAAATATATAAATTCAATATTTTTAATACCTAAAATACTAATATAATAAAAGAGACAACTTAACTATTACTTACAGGGCATCAAAAAAATCATCCGCATCACTGTCAACAGAAAAAGTGCCCAAAACGCTGGCAGCATTGTCAATATATAAATTAAAAAGATCTATAAAAATATGCCTTGCTGAGTTTCTTTTCGGAGTCTTCTCAGTCCAAATATATACCGTACCGGAAGAGTCAATAGGGTATTATTTGACTGACATTCAAATCAGCAACTTTTTATGAAATGTCAAAACGATAGGTTTATATGGAGTTTTGTATGAAATACAAGCATGTGACGTCATCATTATATAGCATACTCTTTATGGTTAGATTGGTCATTAAAAATCATAATAAGGATAAATTTAATAAAATAATTGTGGTTTCCCCTTTTTTTAGATGTTTTATACATTGGTTAGTGTTGGATAATTTATTTTGAATACAGGAAAATACCCTATTGTAACTTAATAACAAAGACAATCAAGTATAAACTTTCTTTTCCGTTAACCAATTTCGATGAAACAAGGCCTATTTATTCGAAGCGCCATTATCCTGTGGTAACTCCATGAAAATACGTTCAGGGGTTTTGAAGATTAACATGTTCAAACAGACAGACAGACAGGCAAGAAAAAAATATGATGACGTATAGTCATGGTCAAACGATTTATTCTTAAAATCCCACAAGATCCCATAACCCAATATACATATTAAAGATGCCTCGTAAAATGTGCCACAATCCTATAAATATTGCATCGACACTGCAGATCAATAGCATACACGCAGGGATTTCTACATAACTGTGGATATAAAAAGCCCATGGCAAACATATGGGTGCAGATAACTCGTTTAGTATTCTATTGGGGAGCCTCTCTGTACCCGCCAAGATACGTGATCCCAATACAAACACGGTACCAGGACGATTTAGGCTCCTATCGAAATACTTTTGGCATGTTAAATTCAGAAAATCGACCATATTCCATATTATTAGTGCTATTATTTATTCTGTGGTAGAGATTTGAACGGGCGTCTTTTTAACTGACTGAACGACAGGAAAGACAGGGTTAATGTTTTTCACGCGTATATGTGTTGAATTCTTTATAACCGCGAAGCATCCCAGCTGATTGATTTTAATTGTTATCTTGTTATTTTTCTTTCATTTTTTTGTGGTTTGCGTAAAACAACAGGAAATCACTATTATAGACTTGCAAAGACTGAGCAGAGTTCAATTTGCAAGTGTAATTTGATACATTATTCCACAATTAACGAACATGATGGTGTACATAAGGTTTGAAAACCGGTAAAATTCAATATTTCGGTTCTCCCTTATAAACCTAACAATTAAACGATTTTAGGCAACAAAGTTCTCTAAAATGGGTTCGATGAATTAACCAGTTTTGAAAGTTTTTTGCCGCTTACCTTCAATTTCAGGTAACGAGTCAGCTATAGACAATGGCGTCGCTACTCGCCGATTAACCGTTTAATTTAAATTTTCAAAACGCTCTTACTCCGTACAATATAATGATAAAACAACTTTCAATATTATGTAACTAACTATTTAAGGATTCAGTTCCATCTTTTATAGATGAAAAGATTCAAAATTTTAGCAATGTTTCGGATCGCCTTTTAAAAATTAATACACATTCGGCTTACACGGTTATCAAATACTGCCTTTTCGTCCCTAAATTCACTTACTTCCTCCGCTGTTGCCCACTCTGGAACCACCCAACCCTTTTACAGAGCTTGGACAACATCATAAAAAAAACCCTCTCATCAATTTTAAACATAAATTTTGATGATCGGACCTGGACTCAGGCTTCCCTACCCATAAGGTCAGGCGGTCTGGGTATTCGCAAAATTTCCAGTTTATCACTTCCAGCTTTTTTGTCCTCAGTCAATAGTACACAAAAGCTAGTCTTTGACATCCTTAATACGTCGATTCCATCATCTGACATAGCGCATTTGACTGAGGCAAAAATGGCTTGGACAGTAGCCTGCCCTAATTCTAATTTACCCACTAACCCATCCTCACAGAGGCAGTGGGACGGGCCGCTCTGCGAGCTAGTACGGAACAAACTTGTTGAAACGTCAACTAGCCACGCGGATCGCGCCCGTCTCATTGCCGTGTCATAATGGGAATCTGGCCTTTGGTTGCGAGCGCGTCCGTCAGCAAACATCGGGACTCTACTCGATCCATCGACTTTCCGGCTTGCATCTTGTCTGCGTCTTGGTGCACCTATTTATATGTCCCATCGCTGCCAGTGTGGCACTTTTGTCGATCAGCTTGGCCACCACGGGCTATCGTGCGTAAAAAGCGCAGGCAGAATTCCGCGCCATTCTGACCTCAATGACATCATCCGCCGGGCTCTTGCCAGTGCTCACGTGTCAGCTATTCGCGAACCGAGTGGCTTGATGCGGGATGACGGTAAGAGACCCGACGGAATGACCTTGATGCCCTGGAAGTTGGGGCGTCCCTTAGTATGGGACGCAACTTGTGTTGATACTCTCGCACCGTCCCACCTTCCAGAGACTGTCAAAAGGGCCGGTGGCGCGGCTGTCTGTGCCGAAAACCACAAGCGGCGCAAATATAGTAACCTTGATGGGGGCTATATTTTTGAACCGTTTGGGGTTGAGACGCTGGGGCCGTGGGGGTCAGGAGCCCATCGAATGTTTCGCGATATTTCTAAGCGACTGATCGACACTTCTCGTGACCAGAGGGCTGGTGAATACCTCGGCCAGAGGATTAGCATCGCCATACAGCGTGGCAATGCCGCTAGCGTTCTGGGCACACTACCAACTGGCAGCGATTTAGATCAGCTTTTCTTTTTGTAAATTGTTTTAAATTAAGATGTGTATTTTTTGTTCTTGTTTTTATTGTAAAATATAATATAATAACTTTAATATATATACCTACTGAAATAAAATTAAAAACTACTTAATTATAACTTAACTAATGAAATGAAAATGAAATGAAAATGAAAATGAAAATATTTTTTATTCAAATAGGCCTTCACAAGCACTTATGAATAGTCTGACTCTAACGCACGGTTCGGAAAAGGTTGCTTTTACTGAGAAGAGCCGGCAAGAAACTCAGCAATTACTCTTTTCAAAACCAACTCAGATTCATTACATCAAATTATTTATCTAGTCTCACTGACAATATAATTTTGTATTTGTCCCCACAGCGTCGCCTGACCCAAAAATACAGCATAGCAGTAGGAGTCCCCACCCTAGTCATTCGTGGCCGACCAGTAAGAGACGCTCTCCTGGACGATCCTCTAGGAGAACGGTTCCCATGGCCAGCTCCGCCTCTCCATGAAGTGTTGAGAGGCGTGCAGCTGCAGGGAGATGGAGGGAGCAAGCTGTATGAGGAACTGCCTGTCGATGCCGTCAGGGTGTTCTATTTTGCTGCTCATTGGGTGAGTTAGCAAATATTCTATTTTCATATTAAACTTTATGTCGTTGTGATTTGAGTTCTATTGCCATTATTTATTAGGTTATTTTTAACATAAAATATGTATAGCGATATAAAAGAATGTTTAATTGCATTTGAAAACGTTCTTTCCGAAAACTGTTTAAAATAAGAATCAAGAAAAAGAAGAAAACTTTTTATATAAAAAAAACTACTTATCTTTATTAAATAAAGACTTACATGTGTTTTAACAAAACTTTCGCCTGCCGCCATTTTGATTCTATAGAATTTTAAATTACTATAGCCATGCCATATCTAACTAGCTCCCGACAGCCATGGTGTATGAAGCTGTAGCATGATTAGGGTCATATAAAATTTATGGAAAAGTACCCCACACCTCATTCACGGTTTCCCATTACTTTTCCATGAAAGGGAGCGGAAAAAAAGTTATTAACACGTTCTTGTAAAAGAGGATTACGTCTTTGAGTCTTTTGACATTTAAGAAGTTGTTTTAGACGCATTTATTCCAACGTTTTAGCTCCTCTATAGATTATCAACGTGTTTTAACTGTAAAAAAAAGTGTCATCGAAAAACTGAGTTGAATTTTGAATTTATGGCTAGGTGAGCACATCGACGAGGAAAAAGCCTAGATCTCATTTACGAAGAACAGTGCATGAAAAAAGAGACGTAATTTTTTTTACTCGACATTACACATTTATTAGGTGTAGGTAATTAAGCTCTCGACTTTTCCAACACCAGATTCTTGTCTGCATAGGTTCTCTAATCACCAATAAGCTGAAAACTCTGAGTATAGCTATGCCCTCTATAGCATTCCCATTTTCTGCAGCCCCAGTTATATAAATAATTTTGTTTCCAGTGTCCGCCATGCCGTACATTCTCACCCAGCCTATGCAGTGCGTTGTCAGCTGTGCGCAAACGCAGATCTAAATACGCAAACACGCAGCTTATATTAGTCTCTAGTGACAGGTAAGAAAGTAAACTAATGGTTATCTACATACCTTCATCGGGCCTTAAAATATATACCTAGGTAATTTAAATGTATCGCCGTAGCATTTTCTCGAGCATTTCTATGTAATGCAACTTTCTTACGAATGGTACAATACAGGTAAAAGCTCAGTTTCCAAAGCATTTTCATGTAATGTAACGTTCCTGCGAATGCTCGGCGCTCTGTTTGGCGTAATGCTCACAGCGACTGTGCATTTACCCGTAACATTTTGTTGTACCTTGCGTTCACTCTTTGTTGAAATGTCTGACCTACAGGTCGCGTGTGCTGCGTGCCCGCGCTCGTGCAAAGGCTCGACGTAATGTTACACCAATACGCTCGTTGGTTTGTACAATTAGGTTGTAACCAAACGGCGAGCGTGCTCGACGTTTGGTTCGTGAAAGGGTGATACACTAGAACATATCATAGAGCGGCTCGTTGTTCTGGTACAAGTAAATGATCTAGTCTATACTCACCTTTAAACTCAACCATTTCAAAAGTGGAACCAATCAAGCTCCCACCTATACAGAGTGATTTTGTTATCACTGGCAATACTTGCAGGGGTGGAAGTACTCATCAATGTGAACAACTTTTATTATAGGGCTAACTCTGATATCGCGTAAAATAATACGGTTGCTTCATACATTTTGGTCGAGTAGGTATTGAAGTTTTGTATGGAACAGCTGATAATTTTTTCATGATTTCAGAGTTAGTCCCATAATAAAAGTTGTTCATTTTGATGAGTACTTCCACCCTTGCAAGTATTGCCAGTGATAACAAAATCACCCAGTATGAATGCAAATGTGAGTTTGTTAGTTACCTTTACATGTCTAAACCACTGAACTCATTAAGATGAAATTTAATACGCAGATAGCCTATGGTATGGAGAAGGACTACAGCTACTATTTTCCCGGGAACGCGAGTGATACCGGGGCGGACAGCTAGTACATATTTAAAACCAACTTTCATGGAAACCCATCCGAAATCTAATCAGCTAGTTAAAACAAAGTTGCTTAACTTTCACAAGTTTGTATTGTTTTGTTTTGTTTGTCCCTCCCGAACAATCGGGAGGCAGGAGGGAATCTCCATTTGGCTTTATTGAGAGGTGAACGAAGCCAAGTGGAATTACTTATTTAATTTACTTGGGAAAATCTTTACTTGATTAATTAACAGTGTAATTGTACCTACTAAATGTAATAAACAAAATTAAGGTAACCTTCCATTACTTAAGTTTGTTATAAAATGCTTCTATCTAGGATTTTTGGCTCGCTGTTGCTATTTATGTTTTTTCTCTCACTTATGTAATTTTATTAAGAAAATAATAATTGCTAGGCCTTTCTTAGCAAAAGCAATCTTCTGGGCAATATAGTCAGACATTAAGCGTCTGGAAATGTAAATGTACATTGATTATTTATGTCTAGATGAACAGTCGATGTTGTGAAAGCATCGAAAAAAAATAGAGCTTAACTGTGCCCCTTTACATCCCTTCAATTCTTCTAATTCAAGATATACATCATCACCTACCATAGTGAGATTGTGGCCAACACAAGCCTATACAAAGTAAAAAAAAAAAAAAAAAATGTCTTGACACTATCTCAGTATTTGTACGTCATACATAACTGCCCATTTACTGATTTATCATGAATACAGAATGTATTTTATTTACCACAGATGTCTAAAAATATAAAGGCTGGAGTACCTAAGCGAATCTCGAAGAGATCGATCGAGGTATGAATACTCTATACGGATTCAATTAGCCGTAACAACAAGACGACGACACGGTTGAAATGTCACTTCTGAATATTTCATTTGTTTTCACTTCTCTTAAATTATTTGTTAATCAGAAGTTTCTTAAAAATCTCAAAAGCTAATAATTAGTGGGTTTTATCTTCGTGAAGGATTTAATAAATAAGATAGATAGTTTTGATTTTACTATGTATAGATCCAGTAACGGATCGCGCAGGCTCAAGCCCGCAATAGCATCTGAGTCCACCTCTGACAAATCTCAATTATCGAATCCACAGCATTTGACGACTTCTAGGCTTTGTGTGCTTGTGTCCTTCTTCCATCTAACCTTCAATTCAGTGTCGATTGAAGCAATAATAATAATAGAAAATTGATTCACAAATAAACAATAATCAGATTATGTAAATTTAGATGTCTTTCTGTCCTACCGTCTGCAAATACGTACAATGTCAAAATTGTTTCAAATCAGTTTTCGTAAAACGGAGGGGTTCTCATTAAAATTCAATAGGTCCTCGGTCCAGCGGTTATTTGAATAAATTGTGGATTCAGCATTTAGGTTCCTCGATTTGAGACATCTCCCAGCCAGACGACTACTTATCATATTTCTCCAATATTTTCATAAGAGTCATCTTACTTATTGTCTTTGATCATGACTTTTTTTTCAACAAAAATGGATTGTTTTAAATCTATACACAGATTATTAAAATTATCCGATCCAGTTAGATATAGCTCCTGTTGTGGTTCTAGAGCAGGAAATTAATCATATTTTATTTGGCATATTATAAAAACAAACAAGGGTTTCCATACCATTAGCTTAAAACAACATTTCTACTTTTATTAAAAGCTTTTTTTAAATATAAAAACCAGCGAAATATAATTTAAATAATGGCTTTCGGTAGCTTTATCAGGAAAATAAATTTCCATTAAACAACATGAAAACAACGAGAG
Organism: Tetheella fluctuosa; assembly: GCA_951216915.1. Classification (NCBI taxonomy): domain Eukaryota; kingdom Metazoa; phylum Arthropoda; class Insecta; order Lepidoptera; family Drepanidae; genus Tetheella; species Tetheella fluctuosa. Next base: position 9,734,973 of record OX578233.1, on the reverse strand, counting down.
ACGCGTAAAAAGAGGCATTCAGAGGCTTCTAGCAATTAAATCAAGCCGATAAGGATGCAGGGTCTGAATTAAAGGGCCAAGTCACCCGTCGCGACCGCCATTGCGTTCACCAACATGCTTCCCGCGCAAATCTACCGCCATTACGGGTTCACTGAGCGTTTTGAATTTTGAATGTCGAATTGTAAATTCCCTTGGCCAGAAATGCTTAATGATTGAACCAAAGTGGTATAGCTCTCTACTATCTATGGCACGACAACTATAACATTATACATCTTTTTGATTCATTATGTTATGTTATAAAAGTTAACCAATCGTGTTATGTAATGGACAAAATAAAGTCAAAGACCTTATGAATTCATACAATAAATTTCAATTAGTTCGCTTTAGTCATTGTTGAGAAAAATCGGTTTCCTTGCAACCAAAATCTTCAAGGCGTCGCCTTAACGGTAATTAGAGTTCTTTATCAAGATGGAACCCTTATGGTGCGTCCATCCGTCTGTCCGTAGGTCACAGAGGCATATTTCAGCAACTACATCATTTACAAACAAACATTGTTTTGCGGTTCTGTTTTTTTATTTTATTTTAACCACAGTTATGGCAAATAACTTTTTATACGCCCAAGGAAGATATGGAACCCTCGATTTGCGAGTCTGAGTCGCACTTGGCCGGTATTTTCAATAAGTTATCAACTGAGTTACTTATTCTAATCCTATAACTATTATAAATGCGAAAGTGAGTTTGTTTGTTTGTTACCTTTTCACGCTTACAACCGCTGAACCGATTGCGATGATTTGATTGTATTTGGTATGCAGATAGCATATGGTACGGAGAAGAACACAGGCTACTTTTCATCCCGGGAAAACATAAGATCCCTGGGCAACGCGGCTGAAACCGCGGTGGGGCGGAATCTAGTACAACATAAAAGGGAAAATACGGTACACTCACTGCGTACTGGCTCTAAGGTCAGGCAAACCCACGCGGCAAGCTAATAGTAGTAGCGGCCAAACCCAGGGACACGCGTGTATTAGCACGCGGCGAAAGAAAACCTTCCCCAAGCAGCCATCGGGCCGCGGCAAGGACTCCCCACCGCCCCCGCGGGGACGGTGTGCGACGACCATCAGTACTCACTGCGTGCCGAACAACTAAACCATGACTAGGGTATACGTGATGCACCATATACTATACTACGCACTTTTAACTCAGTTGAGAGCATAGGTGCTTAAATACAAGAAAACTTTTGGATAGAGACGATAGTGATCCCACACTAGCTTCCTTCCCGCGGTTTCACCCGCGTTCTCGAGGGAACTAAAATAATTTTTCAATTAAAACCAGTAGTTCCTGAGATTAGCGCGTTTAACCAAATAAACCAACTCTTCAGCTTTATAATTTGCGGCACAAAATAATTATTTTATAAAATATTCATTTCAACAAAAAGTTCATCTGGTATTAGTTTATGTATTTACTGATGAATTATACTTCAAACTCCGTTTATTACTTTGTAAGAGTGCAAAGTAAATGTTTCCTTATCCATAAAAGTGAAGTTAAAATAAATTCAAGTCATATTCTATTTTTTGCATGTAATCACAACAATTTCCTAATTAATTTCCTTTTTCACAAAAATGTAAAAGGTTTCCTGTTTAATTTAATTTTACATAACGTTTATACATTCTAATAAAGCTGGCAACTTTTACGTAATAATGGTTGGTATTTTCCCCAGCCGCGTCCTTCCAAAGTGCTCTCGTCTCCTACTTTATTACGAACATTCGCTTTTATGCGAGAATTATCTCTCCTCTGGAAAAATACTCGAATGAAGACCGCTCGTCTATTATTTTGCCCTCTTTTAAAGAATTAAAGAAACAAAAAATATTCTTTGTAATTTTTTCATTTCAACGTTGGTTACGCTGTTTATTCGAGTGAACAAAGTAGAATGAGACTAGTTTCCCCGCATACCCGGGGTAAAAACGTTTCACGGTATTAGGGTATTTTGTAGTACCCGCCTGTACAGAACCAGTTCCTTCTACGCTTTGTGTGCTTACCACCTTCGGCCACATCATCACTTACCATGGTGAGATTGTGGTCAAATACACAAGCCTAAAGGTACATAGGAAAAATATAAACGTAACCATAGATTTTTCAACAGTGCTTCGAAATTGAAGCGAGGCCATAGTCACACGAATTTAATTTTTAAAATTTAGTTATGAATAGTATCTAGATAGTCAAATATATCTACAAATATTGGCCAAACACATAAGTTTGTGCCGTCTGGGAGCCAGACTCTATGTTTTATAATAGCCTGGGGATACTGTACCCGTGTCGAATGGATGGGTTGTCTGCTAATCAGGGATGTCTATAATCCGGTTGTAATTCTGTCTATCCTCTTTTGTTTACAGGTTTTAGATGTTCAAAATCTTAGATCAAAATAGAAAAATTATAGGCATAGCCTCTTTATTTGGCATAATGCTTATCACCGGTAAAATTGTCGTCAAACGTACGTACGTATACGTAATAAAAAAAAAGGATAATTATGTCTTTTGGACAATATATTTTCCCACAAACTATGTTCAAAACTGGCCGGCTCCATTCCACCAATTTAGATATTCCAGCAATTTATTTGGGTAACATAAAACTCGCCAGGCCAGCCCTATCTCACCCCTTCCATTAGCCGGGGGGTAGACGGGAGATACCTGTCGCGACTAGCACAAAATAGATATGTGCAGAAGAATCACTCTACACAAATGCTCTTAATCTGTTCACATATTTTTCTCTAGCATTTGCAGCATTTGGAAAAATATTTGAATTACTTAGAGCCTTGCCGAGTTTCTTGTAGGAGTCTTCTCGGTCCAAGTGTATTTCGAACCGGTGGCAGAGTCAATTTTAACGTTCATAGTGCCTTATTAGGGCCTAAACTGAATAATTGAGTTTGATTTTGATACTACGTTTTCTATCACTGACAATGTGAGAAACGTAGTGTCTAAACCAGGGTTCAAGAAATATAATAACAATCGCGAGTGCTTCGTCAATTATAATATAGTAAATGTTTAAGCGGGATCGGAAAACGTTAGATGTCTTGGTTGAATAACTTATAAGTAGGTACACTAGTATCAAAACTCAGATTAGTCTGAACATCTTGGAGAGGCACTATCTTCGCTAGAGTTCCCTGTGTCATTGGACATGACACTGCAGCGTCTGTGTGCGTAGATTGTATTGCATAAATGAGAAAAAATACCTTCTGTGTTTACCTATTATGTGTCACTTGCGTCTACTGACGGCACACCCCATTGCACCCCTGTTTAAGGGGAGCGTTAGTTAGACACTCAAGAAAGAATATTTCTCTACCCTAAGTCTGTTTTGGATAGCGGCCAGTGCTTAAAAATGATTTGATTATGTAAATTATGGAATGTAGCATGGATTTATGGGAGAAAATAACGATGTTAATTGGAATTCCTTGTAACATAAATATGTAAAGTTCAAAACTTAGAATATGGGATCGTTGTTTCTTTAGATTGGTTTCATGGCTTCTATTCTTGTATTTTTTTCAAATTAGAGTGATTCCGTGCAAACCTTACTTCTTTACTAATAGTTATGAATGCCAGAGTGTATATCTGTCTCTGTTTGTTCTTCTGTCAATTTGCCAAGTTTGATGAAAATTAACACCTAGGAGTCTATATGTATACACTTTATTTTGCACTAATCGACTCCCTCATTAATTACGGAGTGAGCAGCTACGGACTCACCTTCACTACACATTTAAATAAAATAAAACAACTACAGATTAGATTTTTGAAATATTTATTAGATAATAAAATTAAAATTGATTTAAACAAAGAATATGAACGATTATTTAAAATTTGTAAAATATTACCAATTAATTAAATATGTAACTGTGCTATTTTAATTGAACAATTTAATTCAGATGACTATAAAATAATGCAAGTCCGAAGCCGCCCACTTCGTTCGAACCGAACTGACAAATATAATGTTCCCGATACCCTCAATTGTTATGATGAACGTACTCGTGCCTGGATTGTACCCACATTATACAATGAAATAAATAATTATTGTACCATTGATAAAGCCAAAACAAAAAGCAACTTCAAGAAAATTATTAAAAAGCATTATGTCAGTAAACTGTAAACTATGTCTGTTAAATATTGAGATGCATTGACTATAGTTTGTAGTTTCTATCAATAAATAACTTTTATATTTTTGTGCGTGTTAAACCAAGTAATCAAATAGTAATTAATAGTATTAACTAACTATGTACCTATATACTATGGAACTCTAAGAGAACTGTATCTGCCAACAAACTGCTGTGCAGTTTGGCAGAATTAAATTTTAATTTCAAAAGCTGTACATTTTGTTTAGAATAACTTAAATTAAAAAAAAAAAAAAACAATTACAATAACCCGGAGACATTATGATTCTTTTTTTTTTTTGGGAACTCATTGGGTATACCGTAACTACGAGAAATTAGCACATAGGATATCTTTAAATTTTAAATCAGTATCAATTTTAAACTATAGTTAGTAGGTATATCGAAGTAATTATATTATAAAAAATATAACACACACATATTGTCAGTGAGACTAGATAAATAATTTGATGTAATGAATCTGAGTTGGTTTTGAAAAGAGTAATCTGAAGCCGAGTTTCTTGCCGGCTCTTCTCAGTAAAAGCAACCTTCCGAACCGTGCGTTAGAGTCAGACTATTCATAAGTACTTCTAAAGGCCTATTGTAATAAAAAATATTCATTTTCATTTTCAATTTCATGACTTTTCATTAGATTCTTTAGACAGTTTATTTCCAGTAAATCCTGCATAGTAGCTACCATATCAACCAATCTGAGCTTCCATTCGCTCTACAAAAAGGGTTCAAAAATCGTTATGAATCCTCCAATCACTGGAGGTAAATCCTTAATGTCGTCAGCTTTGACATCGACATCTTTGGAATTAAATTCTTCCTTGATTACGACGACTGAAATGCTTTGAAAAATTACTTTGGAAAGGCCAAAGGAAAAAGAGAGTTAGTTTTGCTGATGACGTTTAACGTACATGATAAGAAGCTTCCAAGAAAACCTTGAGCCCCCCTAACGTTGGAAATGCGGGGCAAAAGCTTATTCGTAATATCTCCCTCCTAAAGAATGTTTGTTTCCCCCACCCCTCCACACTAATTTGTTTAGATATAAAATACAGTAAATCTAAACACGCATAAAACTGGCAAACAATTTATTGCACGGCACGAGCTTCTAATAAAAGCTAGGACGTTACGACCGCGTTTACCCCGATTACCCCGAGGGTGGGGGTACTCGGGTAATATGCCCGGTGGCCTCCGATAAACCGTCTCCCTCCATACGTAGACTTTATGACCGGTTTATGATCTTATTTTCCCAGATCCCTGAACCCGGGTACGTTTCAATTGTATTAGATTAGATTCTAGAGTCAATTTAAACGTGAAAGGATATTTGGGTGCGACTGCGACGCAAATATTGTGCGGAAGAAAATTCTGTATAACCGTTGTTATAGAGCCTACAATGACTTACTGTGCTCAATTTTAAATCTAGTTACATACCTACAAGTATTATATTATAACATAAACCGCAAGCATCGAGGGACACACCCAATCCTTTAAAGCCCTTTCAGAAAAAATATTCAAATAAAACTTGATGACACAAAATGAGCATCATTTTATACAATTGCCTACTTACTTTCTGAACGAAAGTTCCGTCATTGTTTGTACCTCATGGCGGCACGGGTAATGGCGCGCAAGAGAGTTATGGCGGGAAAACATCAGTCCGCCATCTTTGTATACGGCACATTTAGCGCGAAACAGTGACAGATAACGAATGTTGCCTGGCGTTCGTTGATTACTCTATCTGAGTAGTTGTGGATCTCATCTCATCCCCAAATTCCTGTTCTACTTATTTTGGGTTATCAGTGGCGCATTTCGACTATACTATGGGGGAAGTTTAATGGAATTTGCTAAAGTTTTGTGTATAAGAAGTAATGTATCTGGCTAAGATTATATCCATTCCTATAAGACTTTTGCGTACCTTTTTATAAACTAAGTATGTGCAAATGATTATTTCTTCATGATAAATATATATAACTCGCAAGCACTGGAGCTTCAGTAGCATGAAAATTACCGTCAAAGTTTCCTCGTTTTGCAACACCCGCGTCACTGAGTCTTCAACGACTAAAACTTCCCCCTTACATAAGCTTAATGCGAAAAGTTTTCAATAAAACTACTGCGACTACACAAACTTAACGTCAAACGCGAGACGTGGCATGCTATCGCTAAAGAAAACTGTGTAATAAATTGATAGAAGTTTTGTTATTTATGTTTTGTCATAGGTATATACAAAGTATTATATTGATCTTCGTAGTACCGCTAGTGCTGTTGTACAATCCCGCATCCCGTATCTCATAATCCCAAGCCTGGAATTATGGGTGAAAGTTATCTCGTAAAAACGTCATCATAAATGTGGTTTCCAGATTTAACGACTTTCCATATTGTGCGTAAGTAGGTAATGGTGTTGCTCTTATTTATGATTTATGTAAGTTTATAGGTGTACATAAAACTTGCACTTATGATATGAATAATATTATATTAGAATGATTGATCGTTGGGTATTTTTTACTTTTTTATAGACAATAAATTTAGAAGCTTAATCCGATGTTAAATAAGGAAGTGACTTGAGCAATTCGGTTTCGTAACGTTACGTACATAATGAAAACGGGGCCTGTTGTGAAATGGGACTTGACATATTCATAAAATATTTAGCTGTGAAATTATTAGTTTTAGGTGAACGAGCAATCTTATATTTAATTTAGAACAAATTCTTTTGGTAGCCAAATAGTCACCATACAGTTCGTTTTATAGGCCTGTATTTCTCAGCATGGTAAGTGATTAAGTGGCCAAACGTAAAGCATACAAAGCCTAGATGGGAACTGAAGATAAGCTCTCGATAATCTCAAATAGATTCATTCTGTAGTGTTAGATTTCTACCCAGGCAATCTGGGGAATTGAAAACTGTCATAGCCTACCAATGCTTAAATCTTCCTGTAACATTCCAGAAGCGAGCAGTCCTACAACCGCACAACACAGTCCGTGTCGTCGATAGGCGCGCTCTCAATCCCGTGGTCCGGGATTGAGGCGCGTCTCGCGCTGCCGGCCGCGATGGGCGTCGCGGGAATTCCGGCGCTAGTCATCACTGATAGCGCGGGGAAAACGCTTACTGCTAATGGAAGACAGCATCTTACTGCTGATCCTTTGGGTCTGGTATGTTGCGCTTGTTTATATTTTTTTAATTCCTCAACCAACATCATTCCCAACCCCGTCGATCCGTTGCTGCTAACTACTAACTAACACACTTTCCAATTTTTCATTCTTCACACATCAAATTCTATTATCATTAATTATCTATTCAGAAATCAAATTCTAAAGTCCGCACAATACCCGAAATCAAAAAAAAAAACATAAGTAACCTATGTAATAAATACCATAACCTATTACGTGGAGGGTATCGTCTGCGTATCTAACCATCATTCTAAATTTCTATATTGCAGAACTTCCCGTGGGCTCAGAGGCCGGTATCGGTGCTGACAGAACAAGCGCTGCTGAAAATGGCGCGACACCCCGCCGTCGTGTTATTTATTGGTAAGACAAAAATCGTTCGTCCCCTAGACGATTTAGTCGGATATTCCTATTGCGGACCATTGGGATATGAACTGCCAGTTCAGATTTTCCCGCAGCGCTACATTAAAGGGTTTATGAAAAAGAGCGTAAACTCTTCAACATATTTCAAATTCTGACATGCTGAAGGACTACTTTCGTTTAGATCCAATAAATGGGGGAGGGGGCTTAATTAATCAAAAAACCACAACGTATAACTTCTTTTCAGATGACGAGGACTCAGAAATCGAATTTGCCGAATCAGTGATCATGCCCTCGGCAGAATCGTATTACGAAGAGTGCAGCATACAGTACCCAGGCTTCTGCCCCTACCAGAACTCTTCAGACGACGAGACCATGGACTTCGACTACCCAACATCAAAACACTCTAGAATTAAGAAAAAACCTTTCAAACATGTCATGTTTTATATAGGTATCGATGGAACGGAGAGTGCTGATATGCTTCGAGAGCATATTGGGTTAGATGATGCAGTACCCTTGTTAACTGCAATAGACTTCCCTAAACAAAGGATGGTGACAATGAAATATGGTGATGAGATAACCACAGATTCCGTTCAGAATTTCGTTGACGCGTATTTGAGCGGGAATTCTGATTTCAAACCGTTGAAACCTTATAGTGAAAAATGTTAGTTACAGAATAGATTGTTTACCTAGTTCACCTACTTAGTTCGTATCCTCATCGAGAATTTCAGTTGAGTTGACGATCTTCAGTATCCAAATCCGAGACATAAAGCACACTGTGAACCTTTTACATACAAGAAAGCACAGATCCGTCATCTGTGCAAATTAATACTTTTGTAAAAAAAAAAAACATTCTTTCGTTTTTACACTGTTGATATTAGATAACAAAAGTAAATAAGTAATGTAATCAAGAAAAGTAAAAAATTGACGGATGGATTAATCCAAATATTTTTAATTAATAAAAAACATGTTGATGGGTATGTTCCGTTATTCACTGCGAGCACTGTTCAGTACTCTTACTGGGGAGAAATTCGTTCCGTTATAGATGACAGTATACTGCCGCAGATGTCGATATCGTATGACGTCATAAATCGTCGCCATTTTTGTACTGTGAGCACTGGCGTTTTCGAGGTAAGGTGCTCTCAGCGCTATGATCACGTGATCAATGGCGCCCAGAATGACAGTTTACATACGTGGATGACACACAGTATACTGGACTGCGTTCCGTTTTAAACAGTACCCAGTATAGCTAACTATAAAGGAGCGGCTTCTCAGTATACTAAATGACGTCACACCTTACAGTGCTCACAGTGTATATCGGAACAATATCCAACTTCAAGTAATGTCATGTCGCCGCCATTTCTAGTTTCAAATTAGCCCATAACTTTGTTAATTTTTCATTATTATAATTTCCCAATTTTAGTAACTTGTGAAGTACTTTGTAGTGATAGTAGATAATATTGTAGAAACTGTTTCGTGAATAGAGAATACCTGCAATTATATGCAGATTCGTGATAAGAAATGATTCAATAAATTATGAACGTACCTATTGATTCTGTATTTTATGTTCTGTACCCCTGTTATGAGTTTGCTACAGTAACGTGCGGTAACGTAATCGAGCAGCGCCTCTAGTGGCCACGAAGTTATAACAATAAAACAATAACAACAATCACGTTCGTTAAATATGCATTATGTAGGTACCTACCTTCCTACTAAAAAGTCAAAAATAAAATTTGAATTAAAAGAAAAAATATTTCCACATGCACCTATATCCTACAACAATTTAAAAAAAATGAGACTAAACCTGTAATTTATATGCACAAGTAAATTAATAAAGAAATCAGAAATTAACACGTTCACTGCGGCTTCGGGCTGCCACGACCCGATCGCACACATCCCGTTGAGACGGCTCTGATAAACTCGAACTTTCCTTTCTTGCGGAGGGCATTTCTCATGATGTACAGTAGTTACGAAAGAGGTGAATATAGGTATGGGTTTCTGACGTCAAACCAAATATTTTTATTGAATAAAATGCATAATAATTGTATTATTTTATTTTGCCAGCACTATTTTTTTTTACTTTCAGTGCGGTATCGGGTCGGTACCCTACAATTTTATATCACTTTTTTATAAAACCAATAGTCCCATTTAAGTACGATTTCGGATTTATACTCATCAGATATAAGAAAAACTATTCCAATTTACAAAAAGAAAGTTTATACAATGTCGATCAGCCCGATTCCGTGGTTATGATAAGTCTAAGAACAGGTTGATGTGACCCGAAGCCGCTCCAGCAAAAAGGTATATATTTTCGTAGCCGCAGTTAACGTGTTAAATATAGCAAGCACCAGTACGTCATGATATCGTCGTGCGGCCAACTTCAATTTATATCTTATCTTTCCTTACTTACTTGTGATAACAAATGGAGTTCCATTAATGTCGTGCGCAAGGTCAAAGACCGGCCCCCTCAAGCAGCACCGGTTTACAAGTATGATGCATGTGGCAGCCATCGCAGGCTATCGCCCTCCTCCCAATTAATATGGATACTCCTGTCTGGGATCACTAGAGATGGCAGCAGAAAATCAGCCTGTTGAATTCAGCGGCACATGCTGAGCTGGCACCAAAGAGTATAGTAATATAACGGCAAGGCACTCTTTTGGCAGCACACCTACCGTTGATTGACTACATTCATGAGTTAAATACTATTTATGGAGGGTAGAGGTAAGGAGAACCATCTTTGTGGGTATGAAAAAGTTTCCGTCGGCAAGCAACCAATCAGGGTGGCGCCACGGTAGCGAGTGTGTTAATTTTAAAGATAGAACCAAAATTTATTAGAGTAGGATAGTGAATTAAACTTTTAAATATTAAATTTTTATCTCGTGAAGTGTGCCTAGTTGAAAAATTTAGCAAATCAGCACACTTCCCTCCGTTTTCAAATGTTAGGAATATATGTCATTCCCACTTGCTACGCTAGCGCCATTTTGGTGGGGTTTTGAGTTGTAATTTGCTGCTTACAGCTGGACACTTTTTCAACTTTTTCCTCATATTAAGGTGGACGCGCGGGGTCGCATACTATTTCATAGAAAGATTTATAAATTTAAAAGATTTATATAGATTTATTCGGCGCGGAAAGGTACGCGTCCACGTTAAGAAACTCCTTACCTACACCTACACCTACCTTCCATAATATTATTGATCCAACCGGAACCATAGACGAATCTTTTCAAAATACATCTATGATACGCTTATAAAGGAGTATTTACAGTTGAATGGTCGCAATAACCAACTCAAACTCATAAACTTTAATATATGAACTCAATATAGATACCGTTTAAAGAAAATAATAAGATTTATCTTGATTTGATCATTCAACCCGAACAAACTATCAATACCTAAATCTTAAAGCTAAAGCGGTTATTACACTACCCTATTAAGAGAAACTCTAATCGGAATCGGAATGTGTAATCGTAGTTATTGTAGATTCCGATTTAGTGCGATTGGAAGGTGCCAACCGCACTACTCCCTTAATAGTTTACTATTTAGTTGAGTTTCTCAAATTAGGGTAGTGTAATAACCACTTTACATAAATAAGGGCGCGCAGCCTTTCAATCACTAACAATAGTCTCCATTTATAAATGTCAATAACCTAAGTCAATAACACTCATAAATTAAATCAAGTGCAGTTTTGTTTCGACATACAGAGGCAGAATTATTATACACACACACAGGCCATTGCCAAAGTGCCAAAGGTGAACTGCTATCAAATACCCTTCATCTAATATCAATAGATGCGATGTTATTTTAGAATTTATCAGATCAAAAATCAACTACTTTATTATTGTTATGTATATAAAAATATACTTGTCATTTTAGGTAAAAACTTAGTACTAAATTGTAATACCCTGAGCAGGTATTATGATAAATTGAGTGATACTGAATACTGGCCAGACAGCCGGCTGGCCGACCAGTCCATAGACCACACATTGCGGCAGAATACCAAGTGTCCGTCCAGTGCCAAATTGTTGTCGATGATGAATCATTGAAAAAAAAAACAAATTGACGCCAAACGAAATTGCTAACCGCCCGCCATTATTGTGAAATAAAAATTTCAAAATAAATTTCACGTGCTCAATTGAGCAGATTGATTATAAATACAAAGCTTAGTATACATTTTCTAAATCATGGCTGATAATGACGATCTTTTGGACTACGAAGACGAAGAGCAGGCGGATCAGCAGACTACCGATGGAGCAACCGAAGCGGCTCCAAAGAAAGAGGTTAAAGGGTCCTACGTCTCCATACACAGTTCCGGCTTTCGCGATTTCCTTTTGAAGCCTGAAATTTTGAGGGCAATAGTCGACTGCGGTTTTGAGCATCCCTCCGAAGTGCAGCATGAGTGCATTCCTCAAGCCGTGCTTGGTATGGATATCCTGTGCCAAGCGAAATCTGGTATGGGAAAAACAGCCGTGTTTGTTTTGGCAACTCTGCAACAGATTGAGCCTTCCGAGAACCACGTCTACGTCCTCGTAATGTGCCACACTAGAGAATTAGCGTTCCAAATTAGCAAGGAGTATGAAAGATTTTCCAAATATATGGCTGGAGTCAGGGTGTCAGTGTTTTTCGGTGGCATGCCCATACAGAAAGACGAGGAAGTGCTAAAAACTGCATGTCCTCACATAGTCGTCGGCACTCCTGGCAGAATCTTGGCGTTGGTAAACAGCAAGAAGCTGAACCTGAAGCACCTCAAACACTTCATTCTTGACGAGTGTGACAAGATGTTGGAATCCCTCGACATGAGACGTGATGTGCAGGAAATATTCCGGAACACTCCTCATGGTAAGCAAGTGATGATGTTTTCAGCTACATTGAGCAAAGAGATCCGGCCAGTATGCAAGAAGTTCATGCAAGACCCCATGGAGGTGTATGTAGATGATGAAGCCAAGCTGACATTGCATGGATTGCAGCAACATTATGTAAAACTTAAGGAAAATGAAAAGAACAAAAAGCTGTTTGAACTACTTGATGTATTGGAATTTAACCAAGTAGTAATATTTGTTAAGTCTGTACAACGCTGCATAGCTCTAGCGCAGCTGCTCACTGACCAGAACTTCCCTGCTATTGGAATCCACCGGAACATGACACAAGATGAGCGATTATCCCGTTACCAACAGTTCAAAGACTTCCAGAAGAGGATTTTAGTTGCTACCAATCTGTTTGGCCGTGGAATGGATATTGAGCGAGTAAACATTGTGTTTAACTATGACATGCCAGAAGATTCCGACACCTACCTTCACAGAGTGGCGCGTGCTGGAAGATTTGGTACCAAAGGTCTGGCAATTACTATGGTATCTGATGAGGGAGATGCGAAGATACTCAATGAAGTACAAGACCGCTTTGATGTCAACATAACTGAACTACCTGAAGAAATTGAGCTATCAACATACATTGAAGGCCGATAAATTTATTATTAAGATATTCATTCCTTTTATACAGTTGATTGATTGTATAAGCCTGCCACTTTGGGTGGGGGCATTCTCAATATGAGTGTGGTTTTGTATTTTCTATTCTAAAGCTAAGAATTGTTCATGTTCATCAAGTAGTATTTTGGTTTGTAAATTGTTAGCACACCTCATGTCCAAGTTATATCTAGGCTTAACAAGTAATTAAAGTGACATTTGATATTGTGATAACTGGCTGTTTTTTCTATAATCCCTATTCAGTTTAACAATTTAAATTGTTAACCATATGCATTAGATTGCTCAAAAATAACTACAATGCACTAATGACAATATATATTGCTTTTCCTTCGAAGTTTCACACACATTCCCGGAATCAAAAATAGCCTTCCTAAAATAATAGGACTTTCTAAAAAGATTTTTTCAAATTGGATCAGTAATTAGTAGTATTACCTCCTACATACAAACTTTACCTCTTTATAATATTAGTATAGTATATAATATTTGAAGGTAAAATTCCAACCCATATTATTCCAATAAAGCCAACTTATATCAAGTTGGTATGAGTCGAAGTCAAAGCCATTTATTCAGTTTAGGCCCTAGGAGGGCACTTATGAAGGTCGAATTTACTGAAGCTTCCAAGTAATTAAAATAACAAAAATAAATTATTACCAACAATGTACACTGCAATAAAACTTTACTGTCAAATATTTATGGAATCCTACACATGTAGGTACAAGGATAAATAAAGCAATTTGATACATGATAACAAAAATATATTTATTATATACCTACCTACATAAGTTATGATATGAATTAACATTTGGTGTCCACTAATTTATATAGTTATGTATAATTGATAAAACAAAGTACAAATTTGAACAAAATATCATAATTAGGAACTCATATTTGGTACCTACCTAATTGGTTGTATGACAATATAATTCATTTCTGATTTTTACATTATTAAATTAGGCTTCTATAGTACACTTACATACTTATTTGTTGATAGCCTTATCATATTTTTTTTTTACTGTAAGTACCTATTCAAAGAAGTCTGTTATAAATGAGGATTGCTTTGTAAGCTACAAACTGATCAGAACACTTTAAAAATAAATCTAGTTCTTATATGTAGGTAGCCATGACAATTTCCAATTTAATTAAGACCTAAAAAGGTTTTCTTGTTAGACCCACTAAACGTTTTCTCGTGAGTAAATCTAGTAATTAGATCTAGGGCCCATTTGGGCTGGTCTCCAGGTACCATGTGGCCTGCGTTCCTCACCATGATCTCAACTAATTTGCCAGCCTGCTTCACATACCCAGCAACCTCACCATCAACTTTCCAAATGTACCGTTTCGCCGTCTTATATTCTTCGGCACCAGTAAAGTTGAGATTCCTCAAATAGTTCAATGTTAGTGGATATGCAACAATGATATCCAACTGGCCACTATAAATGACTACATAATAGTGATCTAATAGTTCAGATACCCACGGAGCTACAGACTTCATGACATCTTGCTTCAAATGTTTTTCTACCACAGATCCATCATGGAATGTAAGGTTACCAACATGTATTGATTTACGCACAGCACTTTTCTGTAGCATAGGTCCAAAGTCTTCAAATAGAGTATAGTCTTTTGTGTGTAAATAATTGAAATAGAACTCAAAGCCAGTCATATTCTGGAATATACTTGGACCCGTGGTCATGTCTCCATTTAATAATGTATCAAAGTTTTCAAAAGCCTTATCCCATTCTCCCTGCTTGATATAGTCAACAGTTTGGTTTTCATACTGCTCAAAAACTTTTGCTTGATTCCAATCAATGAGACCAATTTGGTATAAATATTTTCCATACACTAACTGATGCTGGGGGTCACTCAACCCGTTGCCAATAGCTACACCCTTCAGATTTATTTTCAACTCTGCAGTTGGGTTCTTTTTATGAATTGTGTGAGCCAAAGCGGGGACATATTTCCCCCCATATGACTCCCCGGTCACAAAGAATTTGTTCTGCTGCAATTCTGGGAACAACTTGAAAAATTGAATCATAGTAGAGTAAAGTTGTTCACCAACTTGAGTCTCATCAGTACAGTAGCCTTTAGGGTCTTTGGTGAAGCTGAAACCTGTTCCAACAGGGTTATCTATGTAGATGATGTGGTGACTCAAAGCCCAGTTGTACTTCCTCCTCTCAAATTTTCCTTTTCTGACCCTGAGAGGACCATTTTCAGTGAACAGGCCGTAGAGGGACGTCGCACCGGGCCCACCTTGAAGCCACACAATTACTGGAGCATCTTTCTTGTTAGGAATCATCGCCGGGAAGTACCAGAAGAATTGATTGGAGTCATAAGTTTTGTTAACGGTAAAGTATCCAGCATAACTTGTGATCCGCAAACCTAAGGTGAAGTTTACACGGGCTAGGAGCCTACCTTCAGTTATATTTCCACTTTCTACAAATGGAGTGAGAAATAGAGGAGCACCAGGATCTCCGCCATCAGATTCGCCAAGATTTAACTTTGGATAGCGATGCAGAAAGCACTGTGCTGAATATATTTGAAAGATCAAAAGTCCCCATAGAATACGCGCCATATCGCCAGCTTACTTGTTTGGGCAAAGAAATAAAAATCACTCGCTACTACTACGTTACACTACCCTACCCATAGATAATACACATATGACCCTACCTGCCTGCTTGGCTCACAAAATTCGAATGTGATTATGTATGTGATAGAAAGAACGTAGTGATTATATACTCTTTGTATGTGATGTGAGGTGAGTGACTGAGTGAAGTCACCCGGCCGGCCCAATAGATAATACTCAGTCACTATTTTTATAGTATTAATAAGACAGACAGTTAATAATTATTAACCTTTTGCCTCTTTATCATTCATGTTCTCATTTATTTCCTAAGTAAGTAGGTAATATTTTTATTTCCTATCTATACAATCGGTTCGGTTGACAGGTCATTTGAGTGAAGTGAGGTCAGGAGCAGTGTTGCCAGGGCCCTTGAGTCGAAAGTTACGTTTCGTTTGCTGAAATGTTACATTTTTGCTGCAAAAGTTACATACACACACATACATACGTATACATACTTACACATACATATGTGTGTGTGGGAGGTGTTAGGTTTTTTCGTTACGAAATTTCTTGATTCGGTCACCGCGCTCAAAGCCCGAAGCCAAGGAACATATTTACTCCAAGCGCCCGAAACCCGCGATAAAAGGTTAAAAAAGCAATCAATTCTCGCGTAATGTTCAAATGAGAACCTATATTAATTTTGCTTTAAAATCTAGTCTTTCAATCAACGCTTTCTCACGATTGATTTTTTAAGCGCATGCGATACTATTATCCATTTCACACGACATCACTCCAGTAAATTCAATGGCATACTGATGATGATATTATTGACAATGTAATAGCCCAATTTCAATACTTGCGATACTTGGATCGTGATAATATTGACAATGTAATGCACCCCAATGAAAAGTCTACTATAAAAAAATATCGATAAACATGGGTACATCTCTAACTGGAATACCAGTAAATATCATATTTAAGTAATTGTGCAATTTATATTTTCTTAGTTATTTTATAGTTGTTAAACAATCCAGCACTATTCATTAATATTTTCCTTAATCAATATTTTACACACCACTTTCAGTTATCAGTTTTTAATATTTATTATTTATTCTCTTTTTTTTCTAATTTTGCACAATAATATTTGCACAAAGTATGCAAATGTCACTTAATTGGCAATAATTACTGTGACGTCAAATATTGCAAGATTTCACAAATTATCAAAACCATCCTTATTATCATCAAGCTAAGCTTTGTTTTTAATAGTTGCGATTATCGTACAAACATAACCAATGACTGTTAAGTTATGTATGTATTGCAAATATGACATGTCTTGTAAGTGTGTGCAACCGGCGACAGCGGTTCTAGTACAAAAGTTCCTCAAAGGCCTTTCCAACCTTATTTACCTATTCCGTGGCCGTATTTGTAGAAACTGAACGCACCCCTAGACGTCTGGCAGCACTGATCAGACAATCAATCAATCAGTTTTGACAGAAGTGACTAGTGCAAAGAGTATAGTACTTAGATAAAATACCTATTCGTGAAATAAAAGCATAGACTGTGAATAAAAGGTTTTACCACAGACTACTATAGGGGATACTACGTATGGTTTTACTCCGTGGTTTTACTTACGTTACGTACGATACGACCCAAACAAGACTAGTTGTATTTTGTATTGTTTGATTGATACCAAGAATAAAATATGTGTGGTTCTAACAGCATGCAAGCAGTGCTAATCTTAATTTCATATATAAGTTTATTAAATCCAAGTAACGCTATATTTCTTCCAAATGTGTATCCTCGAGTGAAATTAGACGCTAAACTTTCTGGAAATGCCGGTGACCCACTCATACTAACACCTTACTTGAAGAAGGGTTCCATAGATCTCGCACAAAACCTTTCGCTTGTGCCTTTAACTGAGAAAATGGGCATTAGAAGTTACGCCGGCTTTTTCACTGTTGACGATAAACACGACTCCAATCTCTTCTTTTGGTATTTCCCGCCGTTTTCAAAGAATGAGAATGCGCCAGTTGTTTTGTGGCTTCAAGGTGGACCCGGTGGTAGCTCTTTATTTGGCCTGTTCATGGAATTGGGACCTCTGATAGCTAAAAAGGATGGATTTGCACTACGGAAATATCACTGGGCTCTTGATAATCACCTTATTTTCATTGATAACCCAGTAGGGACTGGGTTCAGTTACACCAAACATACAGATGGTTACTGCAATGATGAAGACTGTATAGGAAAAGGCCTATATGATAGTATGCTGCAGTTCTTTACAATGTTTCCAGCATTGAAAAATAGTAATTTTTTTATTTCAGGAGAATCATATGCTGGGAAATATGTACCTTCATTAGCTATGGAAATACATATTCAAAATGCTAAGGCTACATGCAACAACAAAATTAACTTGAAGGGTTTAGCTATGGGGAATGCTTACTGTGATCCTATCAACCAACTAGACTATGGGAAGTATTTGTATCAACATGGAATGCTTGATGACAATCAATTACACTTATTTGAGAAATACCAAAACCAAATTAAGTTAGAAATTATGAAAGAGAACTGGCAAGAGGCTGATATTCTATTGGATAGGCTTATGGATGGAGATTTAACCAATTTTTCTTACTTCAGATCCTACACTGGTTTTGATTATTACTATAATTTTCTAATAACCAAACATGTAGATGATATTTCTGTATTTAAATATCTTTTGAACAATGATAACATGCGAAAAGGTATCCATGTAGGTGGGCTACCGTTTAATTCTGGTGAATTAGTACAGCTCCATCTCGTAAATGATATGTTAAAATCTGTAGCACCATATATATCCGAACTCCTTTCTCACTACCGTATCTTATTCTACAATGGCCAATTAGACATTGTTGTTGCGTATCCATTGACGGAGAATTTTCTGCGTAATCTCAACTTCTCTTCAGCAATTGAATATAAAAAAGCACCTAGGAGTATTTGGAGGGTGGGTAAAGATGTGGCTGGATATGTAAAAAAGGCTGGTAACTTAACAGAGGTTTTAGTAAGAAATTCAGGTCATATGGTACCGAGTGACCAACCAAAATGGGCTTTAGATTTGATAACAAAGTTTGTACAGGATTATTTGTGAATTATACTATGATACTCATATCAATAATTTAAGTTTTTGCTAAGCAAAATTTTATTATTTTATTACATTGTTGATTTTATTCATTTGTTAACCCAATTCTGATATATTTTGTTGGTTTTATTAGTTAATTGAATTTGATATAATTTGTATTATTTATTTTTAAAATGTTTAAAACTGAAATTGATTCTCGGCATAATATTTTTATGTTATTTAAAAAAAAAACTAAATGAATGTATTGCATTGATTTTTGTACCAAAAGAATAAAATTACTGTAATAATATACACTGAATTACTATAATACGATTTTTATTTCATATCTTCAATTCAAAAATATCAATAAATAATTAAAACTAAACTTATCAACTTATTCTAAGATCCATAACTTATAATTGACAATCTTTACTCACAACAAAAAAGAAATACTATTAATTTATTAGTGGGTATGGCAAATTGCATTTGAAAATAATTGATTACATAAATCTAATTTTAACCAAAATTGGGCTGTACCAAGTTGAAATTTGAGTGTATTTAAATTATAACTGATAATAATTTATCCCGGGAATGCAGGTGAAACCGCCGGGAACAGCTATATAACAAAATAAAATAGTTACCCTCATACTCAGTAATGCTGAAATACAAATGTATAGGTTGATGATGGGGGGGGGGAAGTAGGTTGAGGATTTTTATTTTGAGAATGCAGGGGGAAATCCCCCGAAACAGCAGGGGACAGTTAGTCTATCTATCTATATAAATAAAAATGGATCGCCGAAATGTCTGTACGCACATAGCTTCCGAACGACTGCACAAAATTGGATAAATCTTTATGTGTTCATTATTGTCAGGTTTCTATGAAAAAAAAATACACCGGGAACATGGGTGAAACCGCGGGGAACAGCTAGTTTGTTATAAATAGATTATTTTTTTGAGCTCTTGTGATGTGTGCTGAATTCATAAATGTACATAACTGTGGTTTAAGCATTCTCATTTACCTGTGTAAGAATTGAATTTGACAAAATCCTTCAATGCACAAATACATTATATTAAACCAGGTTTAGCTGGCTGATATTAAGTAATGGCATAACTCATAAACGCAACATACATTTCCTGTCATAGAAAACAATTATATCCTAATAATAAACAAGGATTTTTGTTACTCAATCACACTGTAACGGGTGAACGGATTTAGATGAATCTTGGCAAATAGATAGTAGATTCTGGGACATCCTACCTACAACCTATTATCAGATTCGAAACTAAGTCCCTGTACTTGTAAACGCTTGCAAAGCTATCTATAAAAATATGGCTTGCCGAGTTTCTTGCCGGAGCCTTCTCAGTCCAAGTGTATTCCGAACCGGTGGTAGAATCAATTGTAACGTTCATAAGTGAATAAATGAGTTTGAGTTTCTATTTCAACTTTAAACAGTATGTGAGTTAAGGAGTGGATTTCACGGGTCCAGTAGCTTGCAGATAATTAATTTTATAAACATCTTGAAGTTTACAACATACATTTAAGCGAGTAAAGCAGTCAAAGCGTCGAGGAACTGCGTCCGCTGTGCCACAGGTAACGTGATGACGGAAGAGTCCACGCAATCCAGGGACACTGACGCGCCGGACTTCGTTGCTGCCTGCTCGAACGCCGCGCCAAACAAACTGGAATAAAAAATCAGGTTGCCAATAAGTTCCATACAGCTCATCTGACCACCTTACTAATATTATAAAATCAAAAGATTACGAAGATGGATGGATGTATGTTTGTTAATTTCACGTAAAAACTACTGAACGTATTTGGATGAAAGGCACACAGATAGAATATATTCTGGATCAATATATAGGTCACTTTTTATCCCGGGAAAACAAGTTCCCTCGGGAAACCGTGAAACCGCGGGGCGGAAGCTAGTTATCTTATAATGCAGTATTTTCTTTAGAAAAAATACTATCCTATGATATTTTATTCATTAAAAATCTTACAAATCGCGTGACGTCGTATGTATGTATACCTTGAAACGGTAGAGTTCATCTCATACAAATGACCATGGCGGCGTGTATTAAGATGTCACGTTTTGTTCCTCGAATATTATAATAAAGTTGTTTATTTAGGCATTCTGCACACTTTCTGTTTAAGCTATCACACTAGAAATTTTCATCAAAATCGATTCTCTAGTTTAGTCGCGAAAAATAAACACGACTTCAATTCACTTGTATAATATTAATACTAACTTCCTAGGCTCATGCTGGAACCGTGGTGGCACTCCCAGAAGGATGCAGGTGCCGTCTCCCTTGGATGCGCTGGCCACCACCGGCCGTGTGGCGGCCACACCCGCCGCTGTGGCCGCCCACCGCGCTGCCACGCCCAGCCACAGCGGTCCTTTCACTATATTTGCTTCTGGTGTACCCTGCAATTTTATATATTTATTACAATTAATAAATAGGCAAAGACAAAATAGTTTGGTACCATTTTCTCTTGTTTGTGAGTGTATGTGGGTTCAATTCCCACCCAGGACAGATAATTGTGACAATTTGTGTGCATGAATATGGCTGTTTATCGTGATGTATTTGGAAAAAGAAAGAATAATGTAGTATATCAGTTAACTGGTTTCCATTGTACAAGCTCTGCTTAGTTTGGGATCAGATGGCCGTGGGTGAGGAATGTCCCAGAATATTTAATATTTATCTATATATATACAGATTTTTTATTTTATTTTAGTCACTGGCAATTCTTGATCATTTACTTTTACTTGACTTTTGACTTCACAGTTAGTCCCATAATAAAAGTTGTTCATATTGATGAGCAACAAAAACCCCTGCAAGTATTGCCAGTGACTAAAAAATCACCCAGTATAAATGAATCCCCATTTCTCTTGGTCCCTCCATAACTTGAGAACAACTTTACCGATTTCATGAATCATTATTTTTTAATTTTTCTAATACTTCATAGAAGGTTCTTACGAAAAAAAAAAAAGAAAATTGGAAAATTCTGGAAAAACTCAAAGTATGATATTTTACGTTGACTAATATTTTTGCGTTAGGTAAACAGTTTATTGAGTAATATAGGCTACTTTTTATGTTGAAAACGCAGGCGAAACCGCGGGGGACAGCTAGATTATCATAAAACATAACATACCTCTTGCACAATAAAATAACTAAAAGGTCCGGCTAACATCAGCTTCCGTCCACTGAGAGTGGCACTGACAAGCCTCGCTACGGCCTCTAGTGCTCGCTGAGCGGACACCCATCCGAGTCTTCGGCTCTCATTGTCGCCGCTTTCCGTGCTCAACGCTGACAGCGCGTGCTGGAAGCCTTCCTCTTTGGGCATGGTTTCCTGGAAGATGATTGGGTTAAATCAGTCAAAATTACTCAGGGAAGTACCGGTTCGATTGAATTATGAAGCTACTGAAGTTATAACTGGTTCACCCAATAGAGAAGAACTAGCAAGAAACTCAACAAGTTTTTGGACAATGTGAGAATAGTCAATGGGTATATTATTAAACAATTTAAAAATAGTTTCATCCAAATCCATTCAGCCGTTTACGCGTGATTGACTCATCAACATCCACCCATTCACATTTATAATATTATTAAGATTGTAAATCAACCACAGATTAGATAGATCAAATACTAACATGTTCAATAAGTCCACAGATAGCGTACACTATATCCAAGGCAGGCAGGATGGGGGAATGAGGCCGCTGCAGAACGAAGCTGGCCTGCGTGGGGACAGGCAGCTTGTGTTTAGGAGCCGCTGTCTCTAATGCTGGTATCAGAGACCGTCGCAGTTCCACATCCATGGATCTGTATGCTTGCCGGGCTTGCTGGAGAGGTATACTGGAATATACATAATATTTGTTTAAACTACACTCTGTCCATTATAAGATACACTTTTTGACGTTTATGAATATCAATGTAAAATAACCCTTATTGATTTAGAATAAGGTTCAACTATATTATAAGATGATCTATACAATTATCTATAGATTTAACAGATAACCTTATTGTGACGTAATATGGTTCACTTTTCTTTGACATTCTTAAATGTCAAAAACTGTTTCTTATAATGGAAAAGGTATAGCAGCTATGATGGTTTGGTGTCAAAAAGATACAAGAATAACGAGGAGCTCCTTATGTCAAAATAGCTACATTAGTTTATACAGAATACTTTTTTATATGAAGGATTACCTTCACTAAGAATAGGTGGTAGCTTAGGTAAGTTACAACTGTTGCATGGAGACATTCATTAATTAGGTAAGGACCCCGAGCAGCTGCCGCAGCCGCTGCGCGCCGGCCAGCGTGTGCAGGCGCAGGTGCGGGCCCACTGCGGGCGCGTGCCGCAGCGCGCTCTCCACGCTCCACACGCGGTACATAGTATGTGAGGTGATGACATACCCCATGTCGGCGAGCAGCTGCCGCAGCCGCTGCGCGCCGGCCAGCGTGTGCAGGCGCAGGTGCGGGCCCACTGCGGGCGCGTGCCGCAGCGCGCTCTCCACGCTCCACACGCGGTACATAGTATGTGAGGTGATGACATACCCCATGTCGGCGAGCAGCTGCCGCAGCCGCTGCGCGCCGGCCAGCGTGTGCAGGCGCAGGTGCGGGCCCACTGCGGGCGCGTGCCGCAGCGCGCTCTCCACGCTCCACACGCGGTACATAGTATGTGAGGTGATGACATACCCCATGTCGGCGAGCAGCTGCCGCAGCCGCTGCGCGCCGGCCAGCGTGTGCAGGCGCAGGTGCGGGCCCACTGCGGGCGCGTGCCGCAGCGCGCTCTCCACGCTCCACACGCGGTACATAGTATGTGAGGTGATGACATACCCCATGTCGGCGAGCAGCTGCCGCAGCCGCTGCGCGCCGGCCAGCGTGTGCAGGCGCAGGTGCGGGCCCACTGCGGGCGCGTGCCGCAGCGCGCTCTCCACGCTCCACACGCGGTACATAGTATGTGAGGTGATGACATACCCCATGTCGGCGAGCAGCTGCCGCAGCCGCTGCGCGCCGGCCAGCGTGTGCAGGCGCAGGTGCGGGCCCACTGCGGGCGCGTGCCGCAGCGCGCTCTCCACGCTCCACACGCGGTACATAGTATGTGAGGTGATGACATACCCCATGTCGGCGAGCAGCTGCCGCAGCCGCTGCGCGCCGGCCAGCGTGTGCAGGCGCAGGTGCGGGCCCACTGCGGGCGCGTGCCGCAGCGCGCTCTCCACGCTCCACACGCGGTACATAGTATGTGAGGTGATGACATACCCCATGTCGGCGAGCAGCTGCCGCAGCCGCTGCGCGCCGGCCAGCGTGTGCAGGCGCAGGTGCGGGCCCACTGCGGGCGCGTGCCGCAGCGCGCTCTCCACGCTCCACACGCGGTACATAGTATGTGAGGTGATGACATACCCCATGTCGGCGAGCAGCTGCCGCAGCCGCTGCGCGCCGGCCAGCGTGTGCAGGCGCAGGTGCGGGCCCACTGCGGGCGCGTGCCGCAGCGCGCTCTCCACGCTCCACACGCGGTACATAGTATGTGAGGTGATGACATACCCCATGTCGGCGAGCAGCTGCCGCAGCCGCTGCGCGCCGGCCAGCGTGTGCAGGCGCAGGTGCGGGCCCACTGCGGGCGCGTGCCGCAGCGCGCTCTCCACGCTCCACACGCGGTACATAGTATGTGAGGTGATGACATACCCCATGTCGGCGAGCAGCTGCCGCAGCCGCTGCGCGCCGGCCAGCGTGTGCAGGCGCAGGTGCGGGCCCACTGCGGGCGCGTGCCGCAGCGCGCTCTCCACGCTCCACACGCGGTACATAGTATGTGAGGTGATGACATACCCCATGTCGGCGAGCAGCTGCCGCAGCCGCTGCGCGCCGGCCAGCGTGTGCAGGCGCAGGTGCGGGCCCACTGCGGGCGCGTGCCGCAGCGCGCTCTCCACGCTCCACACGCGGTACATAGTATGTGAGGTGATGACATACCCCATGTCGGCGAGCAGCTGCCGCAGCCGCTGCGCGCCGGCCAGCGTGTGCAGGCGCAGGTGCGGGCCCACTGCGGGCGCGTGCCGCAGCGCGCTCTCCACGCTCCACACGCGGTACATAGTATGTGAGGTGATGACATACCCCATGTCGGCGAGCAGCTGCCGCAGCCGCTGCGCGCCGGCCAGCGTGTGCAGGCGCAGGTGCGGGCCCACTGCGGGCGCGTGCCGCAGCGCGCTCTCCACGCTCCACACGCGGTACATAGTATGTGAGGTGATGACATACCCCATGTCGGCGAGCAGCTGCCGCAGCCGCTGCGCGCCGGCCAGCGTGTGCAGGCGCAGGTGCGGGCCCACTGCGGGCGCGTGCCGCAGCGCGCTCTCCACGCTCCACACGCGGTACATAGTATGTGAGGTGATGACATACCCCATGTCGGCGAGCAGCTGCCGCAGCCGCTGCGCGCCGGCCAGCGTGTGCAGGCGCAGGTGCGGGCCCACTGCGGGCGCGTGCCGCAGCGCGCTCTCCACGCTCCACACGCGGTACAGCGGGACTGACAACTCCTTCTCCAGCACCACGCGGATTGACTACGCAACATAACACCTTAACTTAGACTATCTCATCTCACTTTCCCGCATTCCCGGGATAAAAAATAGCCTATAACCTTCCTCAAGAATTGGACTATCGAGTGCAAGAAGTTTTCAAATCCGACTGGTAGTTCCAGTGGTTAGCGCACAAACAAACATAAAACTGAGTAGTTTTTTTGTTTGTTTGTGTGCGTTTCGTTATTATATTTGTATAGAGAGATAAAAATGACACTATTACTGTCTGTTTATGTACTTAGTCCTTTAGAATCTAAAGGATTAGATTTTAATCTAAAATATTAATGTTAAGTTTAGATTACCCATTCGATTCTGAAGCGGTTTTACTTTAAATAATTCCAAATTTCTTATTCTACATTTTGGGTGTATGATACATTTCTTGACCGAAACCAAAGCGGATCGCTAGTGGTCAGATATAAGAAGAGGAAAGGTGATAATGCAAGACATGATGAGGTAATGACAAGCTAGTGATGGCTGTGCGCTGATAGATCAGTCGGTCAGCAGGAGTCAAGACAGACTAATCATTATAAATAGATGTGTCATAGGTTCTAACGTGGGCGATAACGCCCCTTGTGAGAGTTTAGAGACTTTCAGGGGGGGCAGTAGAAGACCCCGAGAAAATTAGGGGGCGTTGAGATTGCAGAACACGCTAATCACGTACTGAAGTAAACTATAAAATTGGTTATTTTTTGTTAAAAATATATTGAGATCATCTTTATATTTCGGTAGTTTGGGAATGAAAATTGAACTGAAAGATTCTATTACATTCAGATTAAGGTTAAATGTGGGTATAACTGCCGTGTGAAGACTAACTAATTTTTCTAAAATTCATTTGAGATAGCGGTAAGTTTTTTTTAAATTAATGTTTCCCTTACGATTTTGAACCTCCAAAAAAATTAAGAAAGCGATATATTATTGAAATATTCTTCTTTAAACTCAGAAATAGGATAGGGGTTGTAGACTACCTTCATCATCATCATCATCTCGGCCGCAAGACACGGATACCTATTCTACCTTACGACTATATAATATTACACGTTTAAACATAATCCTGGGAATAGCCGTTTCAGATTCGCGACAGAAGGTAAGTAATCAGAAAGTAAGGGGGGCTCTAGATAAAAATATCTCTAAAAGGGCGGGGGGCAAAATAAGGTCAGACGAAGTAATGGTACGGACTGTATTCCCTCGGGCGAGTGGCGCGACGTGCCGGTGCAGGTGGTCAGCGTCGAGCAGCCCCTGCGCGGGGGCCCGCCGGTGCAGCGCGCCCTGCGCCGCCGCCGCCACGCCGCCCGCCCACAGCGCCTCCCAGCCGCCGCGGGACGCGCGCCACGACACCTCCAGGGCTACGCACGCGCTCTACGACACGTTACTCGCTTCATTCATGCTTTTCTACTCGTTTAACCCGGATAAGAATTTCCAGTTCTCGTGGGAACTTAGAGAAAAGTATATACAGGGTAAAAAAAACAAATTAATTAATTAACTACTTTTCCGAGTTTAGAGTTCACAGACATACGAAGCTGACTTTTTACATATAAAGATCGGGAAGTAAATACATAATTATTATTACTTTCTATTAAAAAAAATATTAATTTTGATACATCACCTTTTCCTCAAATTCTTGGGCATGACAAAGAGAATAGTAAAAAGTTTAGTATTTGATAGTGACCTATGTCGATTACGATTTACAATATACCGTCCTTTCCCACCATAAAATATGTAATATAAAAATATACATACAGGTTTTCCATAGTATGAGAATTGTGTGTAGTTGAACATCAGTGTGTTCCGACGGTCCTCCCACGCGCGTTTGTTGCGGCGGCGCTCCACCATCGCCTCCAGGGCTTCCCTGCCGCCTTCCTGCTCTTCCTCCTAATTCGATACATAGTCAGACTATGGTAAACAGATCACGGGTTTGAAATGTATAAAACACAAAGTATAGTTGGTTCTTACCTCATCATTTTCATCATCTCTAAATATATCATCAAAATTTGGAATGTTTTCTTCATCATCTTTATACACTAGTCTCACCTGAAACACAATTATATATATAATGCAATAAATAAATTAGAATAGGTAATAAAAATTAAAAAAAGCTACAGGGCACACTCAACATTATTGTCATGTCAATTTGTGGGGGCCCTCCATAGAGGATAGCAACCCATTGTATTTATAGAGTGGTATACTCTATTATTTCTTTTCTCTTGAGACGATTCCCGTAGCTGTGCATGCTTAAACTCTCCACAAGAAAATTCGGGTGGCTTTCCAGCATTTATCTGTTGAAGCCTGGATTTCTTCTCCCGCAGTGGTCATATTTAAAATGTGTGTGTGAGTTGGTAATAAGCCACGGCACATGCATTATTATTCTTAATATTGCATTCTGCATCTTTTGCAATATTGCGATGTTTGTATTACTTGCACTCCCCCATAGCTGAATGCCATACATCCGAGTTGGTTTTAATATGGACTTATATATGAGTAATTTACGAAGCATCCAGTAGAGTTTTTTATATCTTATGTTAAGTTCTCTCTTGCATATAATATGCTGTTTGTACATCAAATAATGATCCAAGTGTAAGCCCAGATACCTAACGCTGTGTTGGTGGGGTTACATAGTGTTATTTAGGTGCACATAGGGGCAGTTTTCTTTCCGAAATGTGAATGTGACATGTACAGATTTTGTTCTTTAATCCTCCATTTTTTATGCCACTTTGTAATAGAGTCTAGCCCGTGCTGGAGTTCGTGTGTGGCTACAACAGGATGCTTATAACTCAACATTACAGCTGTGTCATGTGTCATAGTTAAAAAAACAGGAACTACCAATGTTAAATAGTTATCTATCAGTAAAGAATTTTTATTATGTTGACATTATTCTACAATATTTAATAAGTACTAGTGAGTCAAAGTATACAACACAATATTTTACCTGGCCATCACTGTAAACATTGCAAACATCGGTAGGTTTGTGAGCATCAAGCACAAAGAATACCACATCTTCCTCTGGCTGCAGGATATCCACCAGGTCTATAGTCCCACCACAATTCACCAGCACCACATACTTTATCTCTTCATTATTCTCCTCGTAAGCAGTCTTCAACTCAGAAATACCCCCCACGGGCACCAAAGTGTAAGAAATATTGTCACTTTTGAACAAACCCTGTAATATCTTACACGTACATATCGCGTCGACGTCGTAATGCACTAATAACAGCACCCGCTGTAATAAAAATGATTATATTATAAACTAAAACAGGATGGCTAGGATGCTAAAATTCGAATACAAGCTCAAATACTTACGTTACCCAATAGAACGTTATAGAAATCGTTCCTAATATCTTCTATAAACATTTTGCAGCTTCAGACGCTGAATATTAGGTAAAATATCAAGGAATCATGTTTATATTCGAGTTTAAAAATTACCAAAGCAATGAAATCGTTCGAACACCTGCCTTGCCTTACGAAATTCTGTCATCGAACTAACTGTCAAATACTGTCAGTCAATAAAGAATTCGCGCCAAAATATTTGGGTACGTTTGTGATCCAAACTATAATAGCACAGTTTAAAGATGTAACTCTTTATTCTGTGATAATAGTAATTATTGTACCATGGATATTTATTTATTTATATGTTAATAAATTACTTATAAAACATTACGCTTATGAATTGCAGTAGTAATCTATACTAATATTATAAAGCTGAAGAGTTTGTTTGTTTCTTTGATTGAACGCGCTAATCTCAGGAACTACTACTGGTTTGATTTGAAAAATTATTTCAGTGTTGGATAGCCCGAATAAATAACAGGAACATAAATAAAGGAGTCGGTTTAATAAAAAGGCGATGACCTACAATTTATTGGCTGTAGGTCACTGAACAAAGCTTATCTCATTTGCACATGACGTAATGTCGGTATATTCGTTATCAGCGTAGGTATCCCGAATAAATTGAACGTCAGATCATTATTTTTAAATTATTTATTGTATGTACCTACATAGTCTAAATTAAATTCTTACAACTATTTACATGTTCGTTTCTTATAACACTCTACATGATGGGAAGCTATTTTATGAGCTATTGTGTAAGGCCTTAGCAAACTACCAGAGAGAGCATGAAAATAAGACTTTAGTAATGAGTCATCAGTTTCTTCAGGATATAAATATTCCTTTAATTCATAGCACAACATATCTTCTGGGCAATCTAATGCTCTGAGACATCCAGCATATTCCGACCAAAGGAGTTTACGCCACTTAACATTATGTTTCTGAGCTAGTGGTACAAGTACGCACGCCGCAAACGTCTGGTCACCATAACTCACAGACTGGAATTGTTCTAAAAATTGAGTGTAAAAATCTTGAAAATTAGTTAGACCCATCATCTGCTTGTCAAAATTTAACTTCGACTTCTTTTTGAACAGCATCTGAATGCATTTTCGAAGCAGAACCTTTATATTCGCATCCAAAAAAAGAGAATTATCACATAAAAAGACACACATCATTCGGCAAAATCTATCTGTAATATCTATATCGTTCAGTAAATCTGGGAAGCACAATTCATTGAATAGAATCCATTCTAAACTACATCTTATGATAAATCCTTTTTCTGCAGCAATATGTTCTGCAACTCTTTTGGCGTGTTCTCCGACGATTTTAGGAATAGTGTCAGATTCTTGACTTTTACTGTATAGAGTCAATATTGGTAAATATATCCAGTCTCTGGGTAGTACTGGTTCCATCCATTTTCTTAAGGCAACATTGGGGCCTGTATCTCTATATTTTAAGTTAATAACTTTACTGTAAAATACCTTAATCTGCTCTATTGATGACAAGGCTGTGGAGAACCCTTCAGCATCAGTTAGATTCACTAGATTTAGTAATCTTTCAGCTGTGAACCAGTGTTTGTTGAAAACTATGTTATTGAATATGAACTCAAGTTCATATTTCTTGTCACTCCTTAGAATATAGCAAAGTTTATTAGCAACTGCATACAGCAAGTCCTTATTTGCCTCTGAGCTTTCATTTTGAATTGATAACATTATAGTATTGAATACAAAATCAGTTTCCATTCTAGTAAACCAATTATCACATAGCCTTGGAACATTATTTGCCAGTTTAGACATATATGGTGCCAAGTGACTTAAGTACATTTCTGAAATTTGTTTATCATTTAAATAAAGGAGTATTTTTACAATTGATACCAAACATGGAAAAGGTGATAAATAATTTAATATTGGCAGCACCTTTTGTCCCGAATCTATCACTGAACTTCCTAGGCTCATTAAATTGTTTGTCAAATGTAAATCTTTATTTTCCAGTCCTGATAATATGTTTGAACTTGGAATGAGATTATTGATAATCTGATTGAATCCTCTCGATGAAGACAACTGTTTCAATGAATCACAGAAAAACTTGACTGGTACATTCTCAATAACAATGACAGTTTTACAGCAATCTAAGGCAGAGCACAAAAGCCTCAAATGTCCACAAGTGTAGTTTTCCGAGTTTGATAACTGTCCAATCCACTTCAGTACACCCTCCTTAATTAATGGATATATTTGTGTTTTGTGGCTCTCTAAAGTGCTTAAGTTACAACTCAACAGTTTGTTTATTAGTTGCAATACCACTGCAGCATGAGTTGCTGATAGAATTGAAGAGTTTGGATAAATATCTGTTCCTTTAACATGTTTGTATAATGCTGTTATGATAACAGGTGACAGTGATTTGGCATTTTCAATGCCTAGTCCATAGTATAATAAATTAGAAAGTAAACAATATGCTTCAATTTGGATACGCAATCCATATGTTCTGTCTACAATAGAACTTATATACTCAGATATTGGTTGTAAGATATCATAAGTAGATAATATCAGCCTACTTACTAATTCAGATTGTAATGTGAGTATTCTTAATAATTTTAATGCAGCTAAAACTGGTTTACCATTGTAAACAATTTGTGGATCAAATGCAAAGTTAATACTGGTAGTTGGTATAAAGTTTTTGATTATTGCATTCATTAAATGTTCAGTTTGCACAATTTTATTGGCTGTCTCAACTGAATCTCTTGCCAACCTTATTAAAATTTGTATGCAATACTGAACACAGTTGAAACTAGGTTTAACAGTGTCCAAAATGTAATACAATCTTTGTAGAATGTCAGTTCTCAAAATAGCGGCAATTATATCAATTTCAGCTAAATGAAAGTCATTCAATTCAGATTCCTTTGATTCTAACGCTTCTATTTCTGATTTATCATTTTCTAGGTTTGGTTGTAATGTGCCTTCTTCAAATCCTAATAAAGCATCTAAACTTGCTTCATCTATCCTGTTGTAGAGTAAATTTCTCAATGCTTTTAGAGCTGGCTCTAAAATGATAACTTTATTTTCATCCATTGCAATTCTTATTATGAAAAACAATTTACTGAGCGGTATTTCTATGACATCTTTGTAGATTCCAGCAGTGTAATATTCAAGCACTCCAGCAATAGTATTTAATGCCATCACCCTCTGTTGTGTAACTGTTGAACGGGTTAACTCAATCAGTTCTGTAAGAGAATAACCGGGTCGATGCGACTCTTCCCCATGATGAAACAAGGTCTTGGTTTTCTCAGTGTATTCTATAGTATATGGGAGCAAATATCCATTAAAGTCAAATCTAGCTTCGTAAGGTCCATCTACTTTTGTTTTTTTACTTTCTTGAATCCCTTTCATCCATTCCAGCTTATCTTTTTCAAGAGAATTAAAGTGAAGCCATTTGTTGACATCAGGGTGAGAGAGGACATCATTTTCCCATAAAGTATCATTGTCATTAATAATTGATGGTTCAGTAGCCTCAATTTTTTTACTTGTCTTGTTTTCATTGAGTACAATATCAGGCTCATTTACTGTAGGTGCTGAAGCTTGCCGTCTGGCTTTTATGAACTCTACTAATGTTGGGTCTAAGTTAGACAGTAATTTTTGCCTTTCCTCAAGTATTTCTTGTTCAGACATTTGGTTTAATACTTTAACATTTTCATTGTGAATTTCATTTGCTACATTTGATAAAACTATGTAACTCTTGTCGGGTAGATTAATTTGTTTGCTAGGCTTTGTATTAACATTGGAAGTTGAAGGCTCATCTACATCCATAGTGACATTGTCTGTATATTTCTTTCGATCTAAATTCTGTTTGAAAACACTTAACTTGCCAGGTACATATTTGGTTATAACAGGAAAACCAGATGGTGGCATAGATGCCACACTAAAATCCTCAAATGTATCCAAGTTTTTCTCAACGATATTTCCGAGTACAGACGGAATTACTTTTGGATAATATACTTTATCATCATCGTCTTCTGGTTGAAACTTTTTTGGTTCCTCCAAGTTTTTCTCCAAGATATCACCCATGACTGAACTGGTGCTGGCCTCAATTTTCACGCGTTTATCTGGTCCTCCGAGTCCTTTGGACTGTGCATATTTAGAAGGTTTCCGCGTACCTGGATCGCTAGTATTTGGCCTTTTTGTGGGCTCTGTACGACGTAAATTAACTACTTGAGCAGCCGCTTGATAATTTTGGTTTTTGTTTTTTTCACGCAGGAATTCTTCCTGCATCTGAAGAATATCATTTTCATCTTCACCCCGCTTAGGTCTCTGTATCATTTTTATTATATAAATAAAGTCACATGTATATCCCGAAAAATAATAAATATAAATATATAATAACACACAACAAAGATGCCCTGTCAAGCAGTGTTTCCAACTCCGGAAAGCAATTTTGGGCAGTAGGTTGTCTGAAAAGGGATTATCGGACGGTAACTGTTTCTAAATCATGCTCTAGCTAGATGGCTATGTCAATACGCTAATCTCCTAAATATTAATATCTGTTACTTTTACAAAGATTTTAGTGAAGGCTGAAATTATTACGTATAGCAAGCAGCTAGCTAGAGATTAAAGACATGCACGAAAACAAATTATGATCATGAATTAACTCATGTTCACATAAAAATAAACTATGCATACAAATAAAAATGGGTACGTCTATTGTTAAAAATATGTTAATTGACAATAATTTAATTAATAAACCAATGTTAACTGAAAAGAATTAGGGGGTACAAATAGAAGGGAATTTTTAGCCTTAGAGAAATAAAGTATAAAAAATATACTGGGTTATTTTTAATTGCTTGGTTAAATGAATTTTAATGTGTGACTAACTTTGAAAACGCAAAAATATAATTAGTTCCATGTTCCATACAAAAATTTCAAGTAAAATACCTGCTCAGTCTAAATAATTTATGAAATGAAAAGGGTAAATTTTGGTAGGTACAAAATGCTTTCACACAGTTTGTCGAATCTAGATCACCAGAGTTCTATCGAAAAGGCATAAATGACCTTCCTATTAGATGGCAGCAATGTATAGATAATAATGGTAATTATTTTGATTAAATGAATATTTTTAATAAAAAAAAAACTAATTTCAATTATTCAGTACAAATCGGCAATTTCATACTTTAACCCCTAATAATATACATGATTAGGCTGTATGGGCTAGAACCCTTTTAGTGTTGCATATCAATAGTTCAATATCGATAGACTATCGATTATTTATCGATAGTTAAGGCAAAACCAATAGTAACAGCAATTTATCGATAGTATTACCATGTTTCAATAACATCGATACTATCGATTGTATCGATAGTGCTTTTTGAGCAATACAATACCGTAAAATAAAATAGCAACACTTTTTGCAGTCGTTAACTTACCTCTATACATAGATTTCAGTATACTTACACTAGTATCGAACAATCACTGACAATCGATAGTTCAAATCTATTGGTACTTTAGACAGTATCGATTGTTTTTGAGTTTTTAACGGCAATTTTGCAATACTATCGATACGATCGATACCATTGGACGCAAAACTATCAATAGTGTCGATAGTATTGCCGTCATCAATAGTATTGCTTAAAAAGTATTATCGATACTACCGATAGAATCGATTGCATTGACATGTGGCGATGCTATCGATAGCACTATCGATATCCTGAATAGTTTACAAGGTCAACTATCGATAGTCAAACTATCGATGTTTAAGTAACACTAAGCCCTTTGCCTTCGCGAAATAAGTGAAAACACAAAAAAAATGACTGACGTCTGACAATAGGGAATATGCATAAAATTTAAATTTGTCTCAAATATTTTTTTCTAGATTCTTTATTGTCATTACATTATACTTAAAAGGTATTTTTTTGATTTAGTTATTATTTAAACCCAGAAAATATTACATAAAAAGTGAAAAATAAGGGAGGAAAATTCAAACTTACAAAACGCGTCACCATTGGTCGAAACGAAATGTGACGTTAATTGTCACGTCATTGAATTTATCGGCGTCGATATTCATACTGTGTTAAAGTAGTGTTTGTGAGAAAAAGTGTTTAAAACTGTATTCCTGTGTGATTACTTGTGGATATATATTTGTAGTCAATCGAGGACGATGACAGAAACTGGTTTTGTTAAAGCACAATCAGATAATCTGCCGAAAATAGATGCATTTATGATGTCAGCATATTTTGCATCAAATCTCGAGTCTTTGCCTTTTAACTACAGCCATTCTTTCAACTGGTGGTGGCATATTCCGTTTTTGACACAAAAATATATGAGGAACAACTCCTTTCTTTAACCGTAGATTACATTTTTCTCCTTTCTGTTTCATTATGTTATATTCAATATAATTAACTGTATCTTCCTTAAGGCTAGTCTCCCTAAAATCAGTGTTCTTGCGGAATTTGTCAGAAAAGAAATATTGTTTTTTAGTCATCAGAAAAACAAAAATTAAATATATTTTACGTTATTTTAAAGTGTGAGATTTGAAGTTTCTAATACATATTTAATTTTTTAATTTGACGCCACTTTTATTAGCTTTGTGAGGCTTTAAACTTACCTCTATTTACGTTCCACGCGTAGAGGGTCTCATTCATGCACTCGCCACGAAAAAAATATAATAAAAACAAGAAATGTATTCAGATTACATTTGTCGGCAAGTCCTTTACAATAATCGTATCTAGTTACTTTTTTTCAAAATCGTCTCAATTTCTTATTTAAACTGCTTTAAAAAGTTATAAATTTCTGAATTTGACCCTTGCAAACTAAATATATAACACAACGAACGCTGTCAATTCCCAGCGGAATTGAATGGAATTTTGATGCGTTTTATGTTTTATTTGTTTAGTATCGGTAAATTTATTTCAAATGATTTTTTGAATGCATATATTTTTTATTCGACAGATAAGTAGTTGCTTTCGGAGTGGTTAAAGTGTGATTTCTCTAAACCATTACTTTGTAATAGAAAAAAATATATGTTGCAAGGGTCGAATTCAGAAATTTATAACTTTTTAAAGCAGTTTAAATAAGAAATTGAGACGATTTTGAAAAAAAGTAACTAGATAAGATTATTGTAAAGGACTTGCCGACAAATGTAATCTGAATACATTTCTTGTTTTTATTATATTTTTTTCGTGGCGAGTGCATGAATGAGATCCTCTACACGTGGAACGTAAATAGAGGTAAGCTTAAAGCCTCACAAAGCTAATAAAAGAGGCGTCAAATTAAAAAATAAAATATGTATTAGAAACTTCAAATCATACACTTTAAAATAACGTAAAATATATTTCATTTATTGCTTTTCTGATGACTAAAAAAAATATTTCTTTTCTGATAAATTCCGCAAGAACACTGATTTTAGGGAGACTGGAGCCTTAAAATGAAATAAATTATCAATCATTAAAATTTCGTAAAACCGCAATACGGATAAATAAGCAAGATCTTTAGATACATTTTTAAATAACTTTTGTAAACAAGGCTAGGTTAGTTTTAGACCAAACCTCCTATTTTCACACTAAACTGTACATAAATATATGCTATAATAATAATAAATAGCCTCTTTATTTCCTTAATAAAAAATATTACATTTCAATTCACATTTCATATTAATTTTTAGCATGCATAATATAATAAGTATAATCCAGTTAGCAAAATAATTAGGTATTTCAGTTTAATAGTTACATTTCTTATTATACTATATGCAAATTATAATACTACATGCATTGCATAAATATATGCTATACTTACGTTAAAATGATCTTCACAACAAAATAGAACCGATAATGGAGATACAATATCCCTTCTCATCATCTTACATAATTTTTTTCGTAATTTCGCATCGCATGGAATACGAAAAAACACTTTATCGGGTGTACTAATAATAGTGTTTTTGCACTTCGGTACCATACAATACTTGTAAGATGGTTTTTTAACTACTTCCATGATTTGTATAGCAATTAAAACTGAAAATACGTATGAAGTAACTGAAACACTATAGTAAACAAACGTGGGATATAACAAATGACGTCATCAAAAGCGCGCGCTAAATGGTGGCGTTTGAACGGCTCAAATTTATTCAAGGTTTTAAATTTCATTTTGAAAAATAATTTGGCTCTTTTCAAGCCTATTTATATTTTTTTCCATGTTATAAAAATGTAAATGATAAATTTAAGAAATAAAAAAAAATCATGCATATTCCCTATTCTGACACTTGACAATATTGACTTGACATCTACATACATACGACATACATACAAGTAATTTATAAATAAGTGAGAAACACGTGAAGGAAACCTAAAAACATTTATAATGCCTAATCTAAAGAAAAATTTGGATAAACTGAAGCATCCAAACAGTAGAAAAACAATTTCATTAGCAAAAAAAATAAAAAAGCACGAGAAAAAGGACCAGGGTAAACTAGGGACACACATAAAGCACAATATAATCGGTGAAAAAATTATGTGGTTCAAGGAGAGAATACCCGAGGGTTCTGTAATATTATCTAAGGAACAGACGCTGGAATTAATAGAGACATATTTGGGGAGATTTAATGAAGAATTAGAACAGATAACTTTAAAAAACTCCATAGGTCAAAGAAGGAATCGTCAACACGCAAGTAGAGAGGATATGATAAATATTACGAAAAGAAATGAGCATGAAGAGTTCGAGACGTGTGGTCTAGAATTGCCAGATTTAATGGATCATCAGCAGATGGAGGTACTGAGGAACTGGAATGGAGAACTGCGGTTTCTTCAGCATTTTAAGTTGAAGAGGATAGCTAGGAAACATCTAATATAGTTAAGAAATTATTATTGTCTTTAATTTTACTAATCCTTCTAATTGTATATTTAAAATGGTGAACTGACTGACTGGGTGGTAATTGATATATCAACACACAGCTCAAACCGCTGGACCTGGAGACTTGAAATTTTGCACATAGATACCTTATACAGTGTAGTTATCCACCAAGAAAGGGTTTTCGGAAATTCCATCCCTAAAGGGGTAAAATAGAGGTTCACAGGTGAAATCGCAGGGTGGATTGCTGGTTGCCTATAAATAACTTTCTTAATATAATCCTTCGAAATAGATTTTAAAAATACATAGGTAGGAAGGAAGGTACTTAAGTTATGAAATAGGTATTTACATACATACAGAAAATTAAGGCCTGTATTTATGAGGGACTATTGTCCTCTGAAATCTGGGGATGATGAAAATACCCAGTGGATATTTCAATATAATATATTTTCAAAATATTATATGCTAGGTTAGTCATGCTGCACAGTTTTTAGTAAGGGACCAATTCAGACATGGCAAAGTCAAATATTTGTTACTAAAGGTCTGATCAAATTGTAAGAAAAGTTATTATTTTCACAATCATAGTATAAATGGTTTCCAAAATATTTAATCTGTATAATAGGTAAGTACTTAGAAATACAGAGTTTATTATAATGCTCACATAAAAAATAAGACATATTGCTATTGTATTTGAACAGGTTTTTGCATACCATATGGAAAATCTATAACTTAAGTTAGGTATTCATTCATAAATTATTCTAATTCTTTAAAATTAGAGGTTATACCTTCAATAAAACAACTAAAATAAGTTGACTAATTTTATTTAAACTAATAAGTATTTACAAGTCTCACAAGGGGTACAGATACAAAAGAAAAATGTCCATAGGATCTAGAATGTAACAACCACAGAAACATAATACTAGCAAATATACATTCACACAGAAGTTGCCATGTAACATCTGATATGTCATACAAAATCAGTCACAATATCACATACAAAAATAATAAAACACATAAAATAGCTAGTACAATAAAGGGCAGTCAAACTAGGGTGCTTAGGTAACCTAGAAACCAAAATAATACAAGAATAATCTCCATCCCTCCAGCCTGAGTTTTCAATTTATCTACAATGTTTTTTTTTATTGAAAAGTAAAATAAGGGTCCCCCTATTATTTTGATTGGTTAAATTAATTTAACAGAAATTTATAGTCTTCATGGTATAAACTGTATGTATTATCTAAATTCTACCACAAATAAATAAATAGATACTTATATAAAAGAAATAAAAAAAACATCTTCACATTTAAAATATAGATTAAATCCTAATATTATGAAAATTTTATAAATATAATTAAAAATTTCACATATAATAATAATAAGATAAGTATACAAAAGCAGACTTTAAAAAACATGATGGTAACTGCTAGAAATTCTACCACTAATTATTTGAAGGTTTGTAATATGACCGGTCCTATTGGAGATCCTATGGGAGGCCTATGTCCTGCAGTGGACGTCTTGCGGCTGAGATGATAATGAATATTGCAAAATTAAAGTTAAACATCTTTGTTGTAATAAATAATTTACTTACTAAACTCTTTCGTGCTTCATTTTATTCTGCTTATAAGGTGGACCTAGATGGTCACCCAAAGACTAAAGATGCTCTTGGTCCAGAAGGTCAAAACGATACAAGATATTCCAATCTTTTTGAAATATTAACGAATAGAAAACTGTCGAGAGGTGAATTTCATGCA
Source organism: Tetheella fluctuosa (assembly GCA_951216915.1). Lineage (NCBI taxonomy): Eukaryota > Metazoa > Arthropoda > Insecta > Lepidoptera > Drepanidae > Tetheella > Tetheella fluctuosa. The sequence continues at coordinate 9,695,752 of OX578233.1, read as the reverse complement.
ATTCTATTGGTTAACATTAGTAAGTCCACATCTATACCATAATGTTGCATTTAACAAAAAATATATATACGGCTAAAAATATCATTCGTATTTAGAAATCACGTATCATGTATTCTGTTTAAACAAAAATAAGTTTTATTGCATAAATTACAAGACTTACTTTCAATTGTACAAACTTTTGTTACAAATGTAAATAAATGTTGCATCAAAGCCCATATAATGAAGTGTCAATGACAATTCAGAGTCAATGCAAATGACTAAATTAGGATGCAGTGAAAGTATCTAGAAAATGACTAATTTATAAATGTGTTACAGACAGACATATAAAACAATGTTATGATTACAACAGACATGTTATATGATCATCAAATTCTATTTCTATGTACCTAGGCACTTGGATAGTCTAATAAATATTATTTGTAATGTCTCTTTTTATGTAGATATTATGTCAATCTAGTTGAAAATATTATTTTTTATATTTTTAACTTTTCATACAATTTTTTTTTTACATCGCAACATTTTTTTTAAAATTTTATTAGATTGGATATTTACAAAAAATCCATAATCTAGTAAGTAATTGGACAGTTTTTTTTTTCATATAGTTATTAATAATAAATACTACAGCACATTGCTACCTTATTTCAATTAATTCTGATGGTTGTGCAATCTATGAATACTACTCCGATTTTATTTTTAAAGCTATAAATTTGATAACAACTGTATAAGACACATAATTAAATAAATACTGCTGCTTAATAAATAATAATATTTCTCTTTTCAAATTTTACTCATGTTTTATATGATAAGATTTAGAGAGCAAATCAAACCAGCATCTCCAGACTTGATATTCGTTCCTCGTTTCTTGATTACATTAAATTCATTTTACTCCACTTATGCAAACTTAATATAATTAACTTAAATTTATGCAAAATGAATCAAGTAAATAATGGGAGATGGTAGAAATCGTATCCCCTTTGTCCTCTGGCAGCAAGCCATATATAGACGACGTGGTAGGCACCAGGCACAAAGCATATCATACCGGCTACAAAGAATACTGCACCTTGGAGACCATTTTCTGGTTCGGCAACTGCAAAGGCACCCATGCCGAGCAGGCCTACTCCAACGACGAGGAGTATGACTGCAGCGCAAACCGTTTTCCAGTTCTCCCTAACTTTAGGATGGTTCCAGCAGTACATTGATTGTGTGGCTTCTACATATTCATGTATCAGTGAGTCTGAATCTCTTGATGTCGTGTCCTCTGTGCATTTGTAGGTTTTGCTGTGGATGGAAAAAATAAAAAAAATATCAATAAAATAAAATCTCATGACATAAAACCTCTCAAAAGTTTTATAAAAACAAACTATTTAATGTATTTTCAAATGCTTTATTTGAAACTAATGTAAATGAAACAGAAAGATATAAAGTAATAGTTTATAATAATGAACACGACAGCAGAAGAAGAAACAAAGGAAAGAGTAGTCGTCAAAACGTCCGCTGACAAGGTAGACCAGAAACAACTAAGTAAGGTTTTATGTTCATATTCCAATATCCTCCCTTGGACATAAACCCATTTTTGCCGAGCAGTAGTCCAGCTTCAGTTGCGGAGTCCCTTTAGTCAGCGAATCCGCCACCATCTCACTTGATTGAATGTACTTGACGGCAATCTTCTTCAACTGCACCTTATCGCGTACAAAGTGGTGTCGAACGTCTATGTGCTTCGATCTGGAATGATAGTTTTCAGTGCCTGCAAGTTTAATAGCACTTTGATTGTCACATAAAATGGTAACAGGTATGGTGGCCAAATGAGGCCAAAACTCTTCTTGTAATTGTCCAAGCCACATAGCCTCTTGAGTGCAGCTGGATAGTGCCATGTATTCAGCTTCAGTAGTGGACAGCGCAACAGTTTGTTGTCGACGTGAGTTCCAGGTGATTGCGCCACCTTGAAATAGAAATACATAGCCGGTACATGATCTTCGATCATCTTCATTACCAGCCCAATCTGCATCACAATAACCATGTATTGATTTTTCTTCAGTATTCTGATTATAAGTTAAAGAATAATTTTCAGTATGTTTCAGATATCTGAAGACTCGCTTCAGCGCCATAAAATGCTGCATTTCCGGTCTTGAATTAAACTTACTTAAAGTGTTCACAGCATAAGATATATCTGGGCGAGTTCCTTGCGATAAATACAACAAAGACCCAATCATTTCTTGATATGAAGTTGTATCAACAGTCGAATTTTCTTCTTTACTCATATTAAACTTTGTTTTTGGATCAATAGGTGTTTTCACACTCTTACAATTTGACATTCCAAATTTTTTCAGAATGTCCTGAATATACTGCTTTTGATTCATACATAGAGTGCCATTATTTCTATGTCTCAGGACATGCAAGCCCAAACAATATTTTACTTCTCCTAAATCCTTCATTTCAAAATTAGAAAATAATTTTTCCTTTATGTCATTTTTAGTTTTCACAGAGCTTGTAAATAATATTAAATCATCTACATACACAGCTAAGAAAGTTATGTCTTTATTTTCTATGTTATAATAGATACAGGGATCAAGCGATGACTGTGTCAAACCAATTTCTTTCAATGTAATGTCCAATTTTTTATTCCATTGTCTACTGGCTTGTTTTAATCCATAAAGTGATTTTTTCAATAAACACACTTTTGTATTATTTTCTTCAAAGCTTGGAGGTTGTGACATATAAATGCTTTCTTCTACATCACCCTGCAGAAAGGCAGACACAGCATCCATTTGGTCAATATCGAAATTATATTTCACAGCTAATGCAAACAAATAGCGCAGAGATGAATATCTGATTACCGGTGAATATACTTCATTGTAATCCAATCCTTTCTTTTGAGCGCATCCTTTAATTACTAATCTCGCCTTATGTTTTGCTATGTTTCCTTCCTCATCCCTTTTGGTCTTAAAAACCCATTTACATAATATAGCTTTTTTGCCAGTGGGTAAATCACATAACTCCCAAGTATTATTTTTAATTAATGACTTATACTCCTCTTCCATGGCTTTCTTCCAATGACTGGATTCTGGGCAAGACATGGCTTCTTCTACAGTTAAAGGATCCTGACTTAGAGGAGCCCAACATGCATGATTTAATTCTCCTTCATCAATGAGTTGCCTTCTGCGAGACCTCAAATTTATGTATGGGTTTGGAGAGTCAGAAGAGCAATCAGTGCTAGGTTCATAAGTTGTATCCTGATCAGTTATGTCCACTGTAGAGTCGAAACTCTCGTCTGAGTTAGGTGTAGAGCCAATCTCAACAATCTGGTCATTGTGAACAGCAGGTGTAGAGTTTTCTTCACTGATTGGAATCTGTGTAGTTTCCGTCAAAGGTACAAGAGTCTGCAAATTATTATTATTATTTATGGTTGGACTTAAATTTTCATTCTTCTCATATGGGCAGTTTTCAATAAATGTGACATTTCTGCTTTTAGTAATCTTCTTTGTAATTGGGTTCAATAATCTATACCCTTTGGTATTTTCACAGTATCCAAGAAAAATCATTTCTGTGGATTTTGAATCCCACTTTGTTCGCTTTTCTTTCGGCACGTGAACCATAGCTTTACAGCCAAATATTCTTAAATGAGAAATGTTTGGTTTAATACCTGTCAATTTCTCCAGTGGTGTCACGTAGTCAAGAACTTTGTAAAATTATTAAATACTAATGACACTAATAATAATTGTATTCCATGTTTGAAAGGTAAACAGACTAGGTTTCCTTTTAAGAATATAGGCTCACGGGCTACTGCACCATTGGAACTGATACACTCAGACTTGTGTGGCCCCATGGAGACAACATCTATGGGCGGAGCCAGGTATTTTATCACTTTGATTTTGCTTTCAGGTCTTTTTTTGGATCGACTGTTACGCCATCATCAGGTTCAACGCAGTCCCACAACTCTTCGTGTTGTAAAAAAGTCTGTACTGCGAATTTCCAAGTACAGTAATTCTCTCTTCCCTTCAATTTTTCCAGTTGAACGTTATTCATAGCCATTTTACGTCGGAGCAAATTCAAAATTTGACTAGTAACGGTGGCTACCTAAAAATCAGAGAAATCACTTCGCGGAACTAGATGACTTTATATACTAGCGGTGTTTCACTATTTATGACTTTTAACGGGTCATATGCCCATAACCTAATGTAAATGAAACAGAAAGATATAAAGTAATAGTTTATAATAATGAACACGACAGCAGAAGAAGAAACAAAGGAAAGAGTAGTCGTCAAAACGTCCGCTGACAAGGTAGACCAGAAACAACTAAGTAAGGTTTTATGTTCATATTCCAATAGAAACCTTACAGAGATATTCTTCGTTTTTATAAATAAGTTAAAAAAAGATGGTGGTAGGTACAATAAAATATTCATTAAGGCAAGTTAATAAATTAATCTGCGCGATATTCCGGCTTATTCCTTGTCTATATCATAAAGGGACCCTCAGTATAAAATTTCGGCTTTCTAGGGCCAAGGTATTGGGCTAGGCCATAGATAATACACTATATGGGCTAGGCGTTGATGAGTTAGTCAGTGAGTGAGTCACATTTCTTTTTATATGTATACTAGAAGACCCAGGTACGCGTTGCTGTGGCTTATATGAAATAAAAAAACCGGCCAAGTGCGAGTCGGACACGAAGGGTTCCGTACCATTATCTATAAAAACGGCAAAAAAATCGCGTTTGTTGTATGGGAACCCCCTTTAATATTTATTTTATTTTGTTTTTAGTATTTGTTGTTATAGCGGCAACAGAAATACATAATTTTTGAAAATTTCAAGTGTCTAGCTATCGCGGTTCTTGAGATACAGCCTGGTGACAGACACGACGGATGGACGGACAGACAGCGAAGTCTTAGTAATAGGGTACGGTTTTTAACGGAACCCTAAAAAGGAAATAATCGGGATGAAACTATCCTATCTTTTAAGTTGGAACAAATCACAGATTTTGGAAAAAAAATCGTTACGATCGGATAAGTAGTTTCGGAGTTCAGAGCAGGCCAACATAGTAAGTCACGTGTGACACAATTTTATAGATTAAGATTTTTTTTATATACAACATTGTCGGCAAACAAGCGGTAAGTAAGTGGTTACCGTAGCCTATGAACGCTTGCAACACCAGAGGTATCACTCATGCGTTGCCTTCCCCCCTCCCCGATCGGCTCTGGCTCTTACTCACGCGCAGGAACACAACTATAAGAAACTCTCTGAAACTCTCTCTGTAAAGAGAAAGCTGAAAAAGTTTTATTGTGATGGTATTATGTAATAAATTACTGAGCAGCCATATTTTCATACACATTTATATATATTTACATATTTATATTCATATTTGTATTGTCAATGGATAGAGGATGTGGCTCTGCCTTATATGGTTCAAGTGAAGGCGTATACGACCTGTTGTCCCCTAAACTGACTGTGCAAGGCTGGCATTCTACTTATAAAATATTTGCATTCTTTATTGCCTGTTTAGCATATTAATTAATGCTGTGAGCCTAACCTAAGCTAGTTAAGTGATAAAAACTTTCTAATTTTATCATAACAAGAAAATCAGCAATGAATTAAGGCGACGCCTTGAAGATTTTGGTTGCAAGGATACCGATTTTTCTCAACAATTACTAAGCGAACGAAATGAAAATTTATTGCAAGAATTCATCATGTCTTTGACTTTATTATGTCCATTGCATAACACGATTGGTTAACTTCTATAACACAAAATAATTAATCAAAAAGACCTCTTTAAAATAAGAGATCCCAATTTTACCGACATTGAGGATCGATTTGAGGTTCCAAAATTTCTACATAATTAATTGAAACTGATACTATAATTGGTACATACATTTTATGAAATATATTTGTAGTTTTTAAATTAAAAAATAAAAACCATTTTGTCGCATACGCCCTTTTCGTTTACGCGGGTTTTCTATGAGAGATCGCTATAGTAGGGAGCGGGACGCAGCACATTGAATTTCAGATTTTTCCTTAATGCTCATGAATAAATGCTTGTCAATGAAAAGTATTTTAAAATTGCAACCAAAGGTGGTTCCCATTTAGAATTTTTAATGAACATCTTGCATTTGAACTTATTAAGTACCTCAGTACAAGTACATGTATTTATTTTTCATTTAAACGTTATAGAATTGTATGTTGGTTCTTTAATAACAAAACATTATTTAATTGATAAGAAACCAACATATGGTTTTAACTAGTTTTTAAAGCATTTAATACATACAATAATCTAATAATCCATTCCTATACGCCTCACCCGCAAATCACATAATTACTGTGAATAAAGCCCATTGTTACGTCATAATTGTATTATTTTTATATATAAGCAAATAATCATCTATAGGTAGACCAGTCGTTAATAAATCAATTAGAGTGCAGACATATTGTGTTTTCATTCAAATAAATCTATCTGCTAATTAAAGTGAACCCTATCTACATCAACACCCATTAAAAATACAAAATGGGGGCCAGCTATTGATAGCAGATAATTTATGATAATAGTAAAGTTATATATTTTTTGGTGTTGTTTCAGAACATTGTCACTGTAGTTATAGCAAAATGACTTTATAAATGCCTAGTAGTTAACATTTAAATGACAAATGTTAATCTTACATTGCAGAAAGATTATTAAGGCTTTTAAAGGGTGTGTAATGTATTTCAAACAAGTTTTGATACATAATTAAATGATATAAAGGTCCATGGAATTTGGTTCTGCTGGTTTAGCGTGGCTGCACTGTATAGTGTTGCATCTGCCTTTTAAACTTCAAAAGATAGTTACAGAAAAGCGGAGTATACACTAGGATACTCAGGATAAAATGTAACAAGGATTATGCTTGTTACATACTTAATAAGGACTCTCCAGTTAATTTCCAAAGCAGTTTTTTACTTAAATTTTTATGTGCAGTTTCACCTGTTTTCCCAGGATAAAATTTAGCCCATGTTACTCAGGGATAATGTAGAATTCTAATGGTGAAAGAATTTTTGAAATTGGCCCAGTCGTTTTTGTGTTTATTTGTTACAAACATACCGATACAAATCTATCCTCTTTATAATATTATAAGTAGTATGATAGTATGGAGTATGATTATCTCTTTAATAACAATTTTTTATCCTATAATGAATTTTTTAAGTGTCATTATTGACTTAGATAAAAGTGCTCATTGTTCCTCTATTACTCAGAGCAAACTCATAAAACAAGATTTTAATACAAACAGAGTATAAGCCAGTTATAACAAGACATCTATAATAGTGATGATTACAAACAATTACATATTTATGGAATACAAACAATAATATACGACATGTTGAGATATAAAATCATTTTGGTAATAGTTTATATAAAAAATAAAATCATTATGTGATATCTCAAAGCTTAGTACATTTTAATGTCAGATTATGACCAATAAAAGCAGTTTACACATTGTTATCACCACATAAAAGCAATAAAACATAATTAATCAGCAAACATTAGATGGTACACACAATTAGCATACATTGGTTAGTAATTAGAACTAGGATGTGGAGTGGAGCGAGTAACGGCTTGCATCTCGCATGCATAAGTTCAAACCCCTTTGCCCCACTAGGGAAATCTGACTCACAAAAGGTCAAGACCAGCATGCCATTTCGAACAAAGAAAACTCGCTTTACCATGAAATCATCGATATAACCACTTCAGAACAAGTCCATAAACAAATAAATATGCCATACCTGGATAAATATTCTGGCCCATTCTTAAATTTGGTCTGTAAAGGCGATCTATCTCCCGTGGCACCATACACCTTGATCGCTTCGTCTGTTTCCTCCTCGAACGCGTCGTCTATTGAGAAACGTTTATCACTGTTACCGAACGGTCTAGTCATTGTTAAATAATATTCTTATCAGTCTGGAGATGTGAAAAAAACATCACAACTTTCTTGTGAGGACAAAACACAGCTGTCAATTTGTCATATCAACATGCGCCATATTGATTCATGATTTTTTAGGTAGTTAGATCTGAAAGTCAATATTGATTATTGAATTTCAATAATTTAATTAAAATAATTTTGAATATATCAAACAAATAGAAACTATAAAATATTAAATGTTTATTTTCTGTTGAGATAGTACTTTAAAAAAAAAACTACACAAAACTCACCTCATGAAAATCAGTCAAGTGAAAGAAAATTGAATGAAGTGAATTGTGCTTAAGTATTTGAACGATAAATAGGTAATTTTCGTTCGGATATTTTTCACCAAAGAATAAATATTATTAATGTCAACGAACAAACTGGCCTAAGTTAAAATATTGATAATATACAAAAACAAAAATGGGAACAGTTTATTTTACTGGCAGTGCAATGTTGAAAGATTGATCGCTTTATTAATTTAAAATCAAATAACATTGTATCCAGGGTTATAGTATTTTTTATATAGCAACACTTCACGCACGCAATCTGTCAGTTCATAAAAAAAGTAAATAAATAAATGTCAAATCCGCGTGTTTCGAGGTTATGTTTATCCCGAATTTTCTTGTAAAAGAATCCCCTTCGTTTATCTTTAACTAACGTGACATTGGCGGAATTGTGCTATTGGCTTCAGTCGCCATTCTATCAAGAAGAAGAAGAAGAAGTTTATCCCGTATACAAAAATAAAATAACAACGATGGTTATCAAAGATTGGTGTAAAGTGACCCCAGTGCTCTCGAAGCCTGTACTGAACTGTATAAAAAAGCAAGGATTCACGGCCATGACTCCTATACAAGCGGCAGTAATACCCCTAATCATGTCATGTAAGGATGTGGTGGCTGAAGCGGTGACGGGGTCAGGGAAGACTTTGGCGTTTGTGGTGCCAATGCTGGAGATGCTGCTAAAGAAGGGGAAAGATAGTCCGTTGAGGAAGGACTATGTTTATGCCGTGATTATATCGCCTACAAGAGAGCTTGCTACCCAGATTCATAAGGTAATTTTCGAGACTATTTAATTTAGATTTAATATTTGTGTGCATGAACATGTCTGTATGTATTTACAAAAGAAAATTAGTATTTGTAGTATATCAGTTATCTGGCTTCCATAGTACAAGCTCTGCTTAGTTTGGGGTCAGATGGCCGTGTGTGAGGAATAATGCTCCAAATATTTATTACATGCACTTATCCATAAACTGGGTCTGCTTGACTCTAATACTGGTTTGGAAGGTTACTTTTGCTCAGAAGATTTAGTAATAAACCATGTAATTAAATAAAATTTTCAATTTAGCTTCACTGATAATATTTGAGAGATATGGCAAGTACAAACAATATATTTGATTATAACAACTAATAGTTGGAAATATAACCACCCTCCTAGTCACCATATCCATTATTGTACTGTATTTATTCTTTTCATATTGCAGGAAGGAAACACCCATGTCTTGCCACCTTACTTGATCACTTATTTTCAGCTAAAATTATCCTATATCTATTCTAGGTCATAGAGCAGTTCCTCCAAGAGCCCGAACTCTCACACATGACTCTCGGCCAGCTGGTAGGAGGACGAGCAGTGGATGCTGATGTGGCGTGCCTGCAGAAGGGAGCTCATGTGGTGGTGTGCACACCGGGTAGATTTGAGGACCTGCTTGCTGAGAGGAAGCAGCTGAACCTTGCTGGAAGACTGAAAGAGCTGGTAAGTGTATTTTGCATTGGGTAATCAAATAATTACATATCTAAATATTATAAAGCTGAAGAGTTTTTTTGTTTTTCTGTTATAATGCGCAAATCTCAGGAACTACTGGTGCAAATTGAAAAATCCTTTTAGTGTTGGATAGCCCATTTATTGAGGAAGGCTATAGGCTAATTTACGAAAATATAAGATCACTCGCTCGGGAAGCTAAAATCTAATCATTAATCCACCGGAGTATAATGACATTTACTGTGTTACCAGTTTATGATGAAAAACAAATAGTGTTGTGAAAAAATGATTCACATCAATCACTGAACTAAAGTGAACTGAATAAATGTCTTTGACTTTGACTTCTTCTCAGTTGAGGGTGACTTCCGAACCGGTGGTAACTTCAGTAGCTTCGATGTTCATAAGTGCCCATCTATGGCCTAATTAAACTGAATAAAAATATCAAATATTATTATGTTTTAAAACAACACATACCTTTGCATAAATGGAAGACGACTATAAACGGTATTGGGGGCAAAGTAGAAGCAATAGGATATGTATATTTAGATCTTATGATTGAGACATATATATATTTCGTCACAAGTTTTATGTTTTCAAACTTTGCCTTGTAAGGCAGATGGTATAATTGGATATGATTTTATGAAAAAGTTTAGATATAAATAAATAAATAAATAAATATTCTGGGACATTCCTCACACACGGCCATCTGACCCCAAACTAAGCAGAGCTTTTACTATGGAAGCCAGATAACTGATATACTACATATACTACTTTTCTTTTGTAAATACATACAGATCATGCATGCATTGATTTATATAATAAATCTTTAACCTTATACACTTTTCGGAACGATAAAATTGTCATAAAATTGTATAGTAATGATACAGTCTCTTTCAATATACCTTCGAGATCTGAATCCATTCATTATTTAGACACGAGTGTTGACGAGGAATGTGTGGTATGTGCAGCAGAGTTAAGTGAGGGAGTTTTCCTGGCCAGTACTTTAGCAACCCCAGTCAATGGCAAGATTCCAATTCGAATATTAAATACAACCGAAAATGAGTTGACCCTGAAAGATATTAAGCCTGTCATTCATAAATTGCATGATTAGGTAGTAAAAATTACCTTTTTATAATTAGATTCTAGAAACCGTCAATGATAGATAAAAAACAAATAGTTTTAAGATGTTGATTATAGTTTATCAATGTGGTTTCCTAGTAGTACATGCATAAGTTATGTAATAGTGTGATTTTTATTTTTTAGAATTTTTCCTTTATTTGTGCTGTAAGACCTCGCTTTTTGCCATTTTTTATATTTGAGTTGATTGAATGAAAACCGCAATTTACGGTTTGCGATTTATGAAGTATTAAAAAAAAACTACTTACTAGATCTCGTTCAAATCTATTTTCGTTGGAAGTTTGAATGGTAATGTACATCATATATTTTTTTTAGTTTTATCATTCTCTTATTTTAGAAGTTACAGGGGGGGGGGACCAACATTTTACCACTTTGGAAGTGTCTCTCGCGCAAACTATTCAGTTTAGAAAAAAAATATTTTAGAAACCTCAATATCATTTTTGAAGACCTATCCATAGAAACCCCACTTATGGGTTTGACGAAAAAAAAATTTTTGAGTTTCAGTTCTAAGTATGGGGAACCCCCTAAATTTATTGTTTTATTTTTCTATTTTTGTGTGAAAATCTTAATGCGGTTCACAGAATACATCGACTTACCAAGTTTCAACAGTATAGCTCTTATAGTTTCGGAAAAAAGTGGCTGTGACATACGGACGGACAGACAGACAGACATGACGAATCTATGAGGGTTCCGTTTTTTGCCATTTGGCTACGGAACCCTAAAAAACAGAATAAAATTAATATTTAAGGGGGCTCCCATACAACAGACATGACGATTTTGCCGTTGCTATAGATAATGGTACGGAACCCTTCGTGTACGACTCCGACTCGCACTTGGCCGGTTTTATAATTTTATCAGTTAATTTGGACCTAAAAATTCAGTATAAAAACCTCCTCCTCACATCAGGTATCACATAATGTAAATAATGATTATTTACAAATCAATTCCAGGAAATCCTCATCCTAGACGAAGCAGACCGGCTCCTGGACCTGGGCTTCAGTGCAACCCTCACAACAATCTTGCAATACCTGCCCAGACAACGTCGCACTGGCTTATTCTCAGCAACACAGACCAAAGAGCTCCAGGACCTCGTCCGGGCTGGCCTGAGGAACCCTGTAGTTGTCAGTGTTAAAGAGAAATCCACAATCAGCACCCCAATATTACTAGAAAATTACTATGTAATAGTTGAACCACAAGACAAGTTCTTATTTCTATTGAATTTCATAAGAAATCGTCAAATAGCAAAAGGGTTATTTTTCCTGCCGACGTGTGCGTGTGTCGATTATTGGGCAGATGTGTTGCCAGTGTTCTTGCCAGATATAAAAATATTTTCCATACATGGGAAAATGAAGTTGAAGAGGGGCAAAATTTTGGAGAAGTTTCGTGGAGCTGATAAAACTATACTTCTGTGCACTGATTTGCTGGCCAGGTGAGTCACATGTTTTACCATTGCCTCTTTAAAGGTTACATACTTCAATTATCTTTATCTTCTTTGTATATATAAAATTGTAAACTGGCTGACTGGGTGATATATCAACGCACAGCCCAAACCGCTGGACCTAGATACTTGAAATTTTGCACATAGATACCTTATACCATGTAGACATCCAATCCACTAAGGAAGGGTTTTTCGAAATTCAACCCCTAAGGGGGTAAAATAGGGATACGCGGGTGAAATTGCGGGGTGGAAGGCTAGTTGCCCATATTTAAGTAATTAAGGAAATATATAAATAAATAAATATTCTGGGACATTATTCCTCACACACGGCCATCTGACCCCAAACTAAGCAGAGCTTGTACTATGGAAGCCAGATAACTGATATACTACATATACTACTTTTCTTTTATAAATACATACATATATAGATAATTACACCCAGACACAGGACAAACAGACATGTTCATGCACACAAATGTTTGTCCTGATTGGGAATCGAACCCACGACCTGCGGCGTGATAGATATGGTATCTTACCAACCACGCCAACCGGCCCGTCATATTATTTAAAATGTTTTTTTTTTGAGAAATCCGGGAAACCAGTTGCATTAGAGAATGCAGTTATTTCACAGGTAGTACCACAAAATACCTAGTATTCTAAGAAATAATTAAGGTGATGATAGCAGTGGTCTTCGTCTGATGCCGCGACGAAGGTCGAGGGTCCAAATCCTATAAGGAACTTGAGCTTTCAGAGAAGGAAAATATTGTAAGGACAACATAGGTTGGATAGTTTACTATATATTACCAAGATGAAAACCTATCGCCTACTGGTGTGTTCCGGGAATTGCATTTGACAGCTAGTGGCCTCCTAGGTTTTACAAAGGTTGGCAACACATTGTAAATCCCACTGGTCCGGCGGTCCACCATCAAGTGGACCGCCTCCTTGCTTCTCCTTTGATATAAAAATTATCTATTTATTAGCTGACCACCTTTGGACTCATCATCACTTACTGTGGTGAAATTATGCTCTAAAAATGCTATAGAAATAAAGAAAGAAAATGTCTTTATTTATTGATAATCATAGAGGTATACTATCTCTTTCAACTTATGTATGCTTGTTTGCCGCCTTAGTGGTATAAAAAAAAACAAAAACTATATCAAATTTCCCGGTACTATTATGCCTACCCTTGTTCCAGAGGCCTGGACATCCCAGAAGTAGAATGGGTTCTCCAATGGGAGCCCCCGACCAACCCCGCGTCTCTGGTCCATCGAGTGGGTCGTACAGCTAGGGGCGGCGCGGCGGGATGTTCACTACTACCACTATTACCCTCCGAAGATACTTATGTACCCTTTATAAAGACAAATCAGTTGGTGGAGTTGAAAGATTGGCGGGAATCAAAAGATGAAATTAAGATTAGCGAGAAGTTGAGAGATAAGGTTAGGATATATCGAGCCATTCCCGCCGACTTCTCGTAACCGACAAATATAAAATTTTACAGAATTATAATTTTTAGTAATTTGTTAATGAATTTTGTAGGGAAACGTTTACAAGGCTTGGTGCGATACAATTTAAAAATAAAAATATCAATTTCGATAAAAAATGTCGCTTACGATAAGTCGGCGGTAATGGCTCGATATATTAATTCTATAATAAAATTAGTAGTAAAAAAGTAAAACAAGCTTTTTGAATATAATAAATTATTATATTGTCACTAACACTAAAAGTGTGTGCAGAATTTCAGCTCAATCGGTTGTGTGGAACTGGTTTAAAATTCAGATGCAAGATTCTATCCATATATACTACCAGATGTTAAATAAAAGTTTGTAAAAATTGTTAAACATATATAACATATTGCTATTCTATTTCTAATCAATTTCTATTGAATACATCAAAAAGTTAAAACAGACTCCAAGCAAAAACATACTCTAATTTAGTAGCAATTAGGTTCTATTTTGATGTCGGCGAAAAAGAAGATTTGTTCCATAGAATATTTCAAACTCTAAGGCCTGATTTCTCAATGGCCAGATAAACGGTATCTGGCTGTTAATTTGAATTTAGAACAGTTTTTGTATGGACTTATCAGAAGAATAACTTATCCTAGGTTTAATCAGCCATTGAAAAATCAGCCCTAAGAATATTTTCCAACCATCTTCTAAGTCCTAACGTGATATGGTGAGCTTCTAAACGAAGAAACTATACCTTCAACGACCCGGGAATCGTACCCAAGACTTCCCGTGTCTAGCCGAGCTTTATACTGCTTGACTCTATCATATACATTTTTTGATCGTTTGTTAATTCGTGTCGAATCGTTCATCCGATTGAGTTGTACATTTTGTTGTTGACTTTTGCGTGAAGGTTTAAAAAATAAAAATTAAAGAGGCGGGCATTACCTAGTATGTTATTATATTTCAGTTGCTTTCAATCCTCCACGACCAACAAAAGAAAGATAGATCGATATTAGACAAAGGACAAAAAGCATTTGTTTCTCACATGCGAGCGTACACGAAGCACGAATGCAACCTACTATTACAATTCAAAGAGCTACCTTTAGGCCACATAGCAACAAGCTACGGCCTTCTAAAACTACCATTGATGCCAGAAATAAAGCAAGAACATAAAGATCAATTTATTGGACCGAAAGAGAAAATAGATATGAACAGTATACCATATAAAGATAAACAGAAGGAAACCAGCAGGTTACAGAAGTTGGAAGAGTATAAGAATACTGGCGTTTGGCCGTCGAAGAAGAAAAAGAAGATGGTAAGGTTTTTTTTGTGTTAGCAACATTGATTAACATTTTATTTAATCTGCATAAATTCTTAGTGTTGATAAAAGACGCATTAAATTAATATACAATCGGCTAGATTCTTTTTAATCGACTTAAAAACGGAGGTTCTCAATGTGGCTATTTTTTTTGATTTTTTTTATCAAATTAAAGGTATACCTTTTTAGTTTTATGCATTGGCAACTCACTATGTGCGTCATGTTTACAAACAGCAAATATTTTTTTTAGTTAAAGATGCTGTTACCTCCTTCTACGCAAGTTTTTCTCACCAAGCCCTCATTAAGGTACATTTAATTTCAACTATTCTTTTTAGGCACAAACCCAACCCTGGGAGCAAGCAAAACAATCGAAAGAAGAGAAGAAACAAAGAAGGAAAAAGCGTAAAGAGCTCAAAAAGAATAGTACAGAAGTCAAAGGCAAGAAACGGAAAGGTGTGACGCAAGAAGAATTAGATGAACTAGCGGCAGATATTGCACTCATAAAAAAATTGAAGAAGAGGAAAATCACTGAAGAACAATTTGATAAGGAGTTTGAGATTGATGAATAAATATTTAAATATACCTAGTTGTTTTTTTGGTATAGCAACATAACAATGAGTAATTCCTCAAAAGCTTGCATTCTCGTAGTTAACTAATTATATAGACAGGCTATTTGGATTATCTATTTAAAAAATATGGCAACATTAACTCTTTTACTCTTATATAGGCAGCACTGGCCCTAGCCCTTGATTTTGGGTAGAGCGAGATTGTCTTTGGGTGTTTGTGCTTGTCGCTTTGACGCCAAAAAAAATGTATTTCAGGTTACGCTAAGTAAATAGTACCTTATTACCTTTTTCTTTTTAATCCGCCATCAAAATTAATTATCAGTCGACGTTTTTCGCATTCGACATTTTGGCGCCCCTTGCCCCCTAGAGCGACCGCTCATAATTCTACCCTAGGGGCGGCCGCGTCGCTGTAAATATATAAGCAGGCTAATTTATGTTTCGTGATAGGCACAGACCAAGCGTTTGCGCTATATCGAGAACCACTGCATGAATTTCAATGGTTTTTAGTTACCTAAGGCAGGGGTCACCAATTAGATTTAGTAGGGGTCCGTTTAAAAATACAAAAGATTATCGCGGTCCGGTTGGTAGATGATGACTGGCGAAGCTTAGGAATCCTACTATAGGTAATGTTACTAATATATCAAATTATTGTATGTTTGTATGTGCGCGGATTAAATAAAATAACCAAGTGTACATTTTTGTTTGTCAATGTTTGGCCTGCACAATATAGGTCGGCGGTCCGGATCCGCACCGCGGTCCGCCATTTGGTGATCTCTGATCTAGGGGATTCCTTGAGAAAGGTAGATGTTTTCACGTATCAATATAATTCCGCAGTGACCGGTTTTAGCGTAACATACCAGAGACAAAAATAATTCACAGAACAGCTAGTCTTACTAATATATTATAAATGCAAAAGTTTGTGTGTGCATATTCGTTACCACTTAGCTCGATAATGTCTTAACAGATTTGGATGAAACTTGGTACATAGATAGATCATACCCTGGAAAAAATATAGGATAATTTTTATCTCGGGAAAACAATAGTAAATAAGACCAACAATGAAAATAGTAAAATAGACATATATTTTCTGCTAACTTCAGTATTTTGCAACATTTTGATGTGAGTATTACCTATTTACATAACAAGGCACCTAACACCGAACATTATGATATATAAACAATTACATTTTTAAACAACTCTAAAGTTCCATTAAACCGGACATTTGGCACGATGTTAATATATTAGCACCAAGTTACAAAGTCATCTTTATCAAATAGGATACAGAACAGGCTCGATAAACTGTTTTTCTATACTCATAAAGTCACAAATTGTATAAAAGTTGGTCTTCTATTTTATCGAGACATAATTCATATTCATATATTTTATATAAAAGCTAAATTAATAATTGAGAACATTTTATTTTAAATTATAATTATATTAATACAAATAGGTAAATTGTGCGTAAAAATATTTTACTATTTTCAGTTTTAATATCTCAAATTTTCTATTAAAAGGAGTAGAGATATATTTACATAGAATATAATGAAGAAATGTTACGATGTATGTTCTATTTTTAATGTTGGCAACATTGTTAGCTGTCAAATTCTAATATATAAATATTACTAATGAGCACAAGTAAAATTGTTTTTTTGATGTAAATTGTAAAAAACAACTGATTAGTACTATATTAAAAGAAATGATAAAAAATGACATTCCATAATTTACTCTTTGAGCTAATATTGACAGTCGGCAATGACATAACAATGTTGCCAGCTCAAAAAATAATTGCACATGTCTCAAGTCACATTTGTAATGACATTCAATAACATTATTAATTAGGAAGGAAGCGTTTAAAGCGGTGGTAAAAAAACACCATTACAATTACATAACGTCAAATATAACAGGTTGCTTTACATTATTGTCACATGTCACAAATTTACAAGTAAGTACATTACATTACATCGTTATTTGACATTATTTTTACACAAAAAAAAAACGTTAAAAAGACCTAAAAAAGGGAAACTCGAGAAAAAAATACATAAAATCGAAGCTTCACATACAAAAAAGAAAATAATTTACATGAAATAACCTCAGGGAGGTAAAACAAGCATTTTATTCATACACATTTAAAAAAAACATACGATTGCCTTGTCATGATCTTAAAATAGAACATCTAAATTACGCCATCTTATAATTAGAGAAAAATTATATAATCATCATAATAATACTAACTTTAAACTATAATACTTGCTGCCGAAAGAGTGACAGCATAACTTAACCTGTCAAATGTCAATTTCATAAGTGACATGACTAGCTGTCAAATTGAACCAAAAAAACTTTTGACATAGACCGAAACGTAAAATCTCATTGTAATCGTTTATTGCAATTTACATTTTATTTATATTAGTATTAAAGACGTGTATCGATATGCCACTTCTGAAATATTATACATTTATATATAGACTGAAAGCGTTAAATATATGTTAAAACGTAGTTAATTCTGAAAGATTCAAAATGACAATTTGCAGCGCCACAGGTTAAAAACGGCATTTTATGAAAAAAAAAAACAGAAACTTATCCACTCTCAGACAGAATAGTAATTATTAATAATGCATTGAGCCAGCAATTTGTTTAAAAGCGTGACGCCTTAATTATTAGAACGTTATAGCACCAAGTTACTGGACTCTTAACTAACTTATCTAACTCTCGAAGCATTCACTTATAAAAAAAAACTCTATAAATATTTCAGTAATTGCCGACAAAAACAGCAACATACTGGGTGAGTTTATAAATGAATTACACTTCATACACTTTCCAATGATTTTATGGATAGTTACTCGATTTCCGACAGCTGTCATCCGTTGTAAGAAAAACGGCACATCCGTATGTAAAGTCGAATCATTACTGGAGTAAACTGACAGGTGCTAATGTCACTTTGTAAAATAATGTTGCCATATTTATTGTAATAGTGGTGTCAGTTAAGTGTGATTCAGATCACTCGCACAAAGTTATATTTGAACTAATATTAATAATAATTATAAATAGAAAGTCTTTACAACATATAGATTAAATATCTGATACTCAAAATATTTTTTATAACATAATTGGGAAATTTCTTAATAAAAAAATGCCTTTTTTTTTCATCAGAAACTGGTAACACTGTAAATACCAATTTACTCCAGTGAATTAATGATTAGACTACAGCAGACATGTATGATAGGCAATGAGGTTTTAAGGTCCGTATCAGTTGACTAGATAACACTTATAAATCGAGAGGTTTACTGAGATAGTCTTGGACGAAAGGTATATTACAAAATCACTTAATAGTAATAATATTATTAATCTTTGTTGTTCAATATGTAGCCTGTAAAAAATGGCGGAAATCGAGTAATAATTGTGAAAACAACTAATGTATGAATGCAGGGTTTTTTCGTTGTACATTATATGTGGTATCATTTTTCTTTCATACTCCATATAATTTCGAAAGGATTCAAAATGTTAATTTGAAAATAACAATGTATTTACTTCCAATTTATAAAATTACATGCCAATTTCTCCCGCTAGTGGCGCCACTTTATTATAACGAAAACAAATCACAATAGGGTATTACACCCATATTTTAAAAGTGTCTCAATTCGTTCCTAAGGTGCTAATAAGCCACCAAAAAAAACACAAAAATTTTATTCAATCGATAAGTGCCATAAAAATGCATTTCAATTTTACATTTTCAAGTGTCGGGAGTAGTTTGATGAAAACGCTGGACGTCATGTAACTCTACGGTCATGACGTTATTTGGTCTCTTGTAAGTAAATAAATGCGCTGATATTGGTCTCAATTGGACTTATAAAATGTAATAAATTGAAAATGAGCTATTATCCATTTTATTAGTGTACTGTTCCTGAATGCATGAATACTAGTGTAAAAATAATAATACTTCAGTTAACACTTTTTAGTATACATACAGTACTGTATGACGTCATTATAATGGCGGCTACTGTTTCATTTGTTTAGAAACAGATAAAAAAAACTGAAAACTTTGAAATGAATTTTAAAAATAATTAAGTTATTTTATGAACTAAAACTTACATTTTCCGACTGCTTTTTGCCTAAGCTATCTAAGTTGTATATTTTTAGATTTTTTCTCATATAGAGTAAAATACCCTATTATAATGACAAGACGACACTAATGTCATATAATCGTGTCATGCCATTTTGGACACATTTACGTTGTATTTCGGTGGCGCCATCTACAATTACCTTTGCGTAAGCAACCCTAACGCATTTTTTTAGTGCCCTCAGACGTGCCAAAACTTTACATCACATTCTGACGTTTGCATGTATAACTGACGAACCAAATAAAAAAAAATACAAATTATAATGATACCACATACAAATGTACATAAAAAAAAATAAACAACTACACATGTCACTCAAAATAAATAATTACATAGCATTAAAATTGCTTATTACCTAATGCTTTAAATATAATAATATGTGCCAGCATCTATTATATTATATAAGGTCCTAGTGAAATAATTACGGGCAATTTGAGGGATGAACTCATAAATAAGTATTCAAAAAGGTTTTTGTTGCATTGCGGTACTGCGTATAGCTACGTTGCGGTGTGAATGACCTCGAGCGGACAGAGCGTCGCGCGGACACAGCTAGCCGACTACCTACCTACCTAGTCGCTAATTCAGTTTCAGTTCAATGAAATAATTTTCTTAATTATTGTTTATGAATACTTATGATATATTTTCATTCCTCAAAAGGACCATACTTAATGTATTAGGACTTTGTATTATATTTGGAACACTTTAACATAAAAAAAAGTTATATTTTGTTGAGTATTAATTAATGGTCATTCTTGCTTAGGATTTTTATACTTTATTTAATAGTTTGTATTTATTTTTTACTATAAAATATATTATTGATTTATTTATATTAGTAACTTAAACTAATAACATTGTAGTATTGCTTTCATATAATTTAAATCAGCATCAGAAAAAAATACTTTTATTCACAAGATGATAAGACTGAAAATCCTATGCAAGCATCCATAAATATCTACATAACAAGGACATACTAAATGCGACAAATGTATATCACCGATTATATTCAAGAATTTGTGACTGTCAAACGAATATAGTTTTTATTTAATGAAATATAAGGCACATAATGTATTTCGCGTATCACTCCGCCTACTAAACATACTATTTACATTCTTTATATTAAATAAATAAGACTCATTTTGCATTGGCGTGTAAAAGGAATCGATTAGTAAACGACTTTGCAGTTGAATATAAAAGTACATAATAGCTGTGTATATTACATTGATTTCGATTTAGATGAAATATCTCGACAATTTATCATTAAATTCTTTAAAGTTTACATTATGTTTGTACGCTTACGAAAGATATTCACCAAAAAATTAAAACTCTCAGAGAAATGGGGCAGCGTACGTGTAAACAAGATAAAAAGCAAAGCATCTCGCTCACACTCACGCAACTATCCCTTTCTGACTAATTTGGCAATAATTTCGATTTGTTTTACACGTCAATACAAACTATTACAAACAATGAATTATCAATACATTATTGTCGCGTCAAACTGGCCAATTCATTCATCAAAATCAATTTTGAAGTCCACAATTATTGTCAAATAGTTAGTTAATGTAATGACTTTCCATTATTCACTTTTCGATATAAATTTTCTAAAAGTTTCATGTAAACCACCGATAGATGGCGCTTTACAAGAGTCCAAGTTTTAGATGTATATATCCGTTGTGACTTTGTTTTAATCGAATAAAATTACAACCAAAGTTAAAGTCCTTCCTTTGACTCATAAATCAAAATTTTTAGTAGGTATTTCAGTAATATTTTGACTTTACAAAAAAATATTTGAAAATCGCTTCAACATAGAATTTAGAATGATTTTGTAAACACCTATTGGAAATAGAATACCATATATCAAAACAAGATCTCATGGCGCGCACGCAAGCCATTTATTTTACTGGCAATATTACAATATCTACATGTCTTGTAACATTTTTCATAATGACATGTCATAGTAACAATAAGGAAATAACTTGAGTATACTAGTATGCAACAAGTCCCCACTATAGGGGTTGATTTTATATTGGCTATTTATTCGATTAAAAACAAAGATGTTACACTAAGTACCCTCAAACCTCATCAGGAGCCATGTCCTCTCCGTCATGGTTGTGGTGGGGGCTGGCGGGGGGCTGCGGCGAGGGGGCCGCCGGAGGGGCCGCCGCGGGGGCCGCCGGGGGGGCCGCGGGCGCCTTCACCGTCGCCTCGAGGGCGCGGATCCTGTTCTCCTGCTTCACTATGACTGACTTCAGCTTTCTAATCTCGTCGACAAGGTCGGACAGTTGTTTCTCCTGAGGGCAATTGTATTTTCATGTTGAAGCTTGTCCTACTAATATCATAACTGAGAATGTTTATGTTTCGATGTTTGTGACTCAATCACGCATAAACGGCTGAATGGATTTGGATGAAACGTAGAATATAGCCTGGAATATCACATAGGGTACTTTTTATCCCCGGAAAACATAAAATCTCTCGGGAACGAGGGTGAAGCCGGGGGGTAGAAGCTATTAATTTATCAATAAGTATCATTTTAGTCCATTTTCAATAGTGTTCATCTATTTTGACCACATCATCATCTCTTTAATAGTAATCAACGTATCTACTTAAAATCAAAATGTACGTAGAGACATATCGGTGAAGAAAACATCGTGAGTAACATACTAGCTAGACCGTGGTTCGCTGTGGCTCAATTGAAATCTCGTGAAACGCCTAGAACGTTCCCGTGGGAACTTTAGGATAAAAAGTATATAAAAGACTCCTATATGAAACTCCTAGAAATGCAACGCTGTGTAAAAATTTCAAGTTAATCCATAGACAACTTTTCGAGTTTTGCGGACACAAGCATACGGAAGCTGAAAAAGACTTATGTATAGACTCACAATAGCAGCGGTGACAGCGGGGGGCGGCGTGGCGATGGGCGTGGAGACCCCCCCGGCAGGGGTGGGCGAGCGGTCCTTGCCCTGCCCCTGGTCCCGCCCCTGGTCCCGCTCCTTGGCCCCCGCCAGCGCGTTGGCCTTCTTGGTGACGTGCAGCTGCTGCGCCGCGCGCCCCGACACGTACCCGCCCTGGACAACCAACGCACGCTCCTGTAGTTTGGTTAGGGACCCCCTAGCCTATAGCATCTGTTTTCAGTTGGTTTGTTGGCTTTACTTGATGGGAGGGACCGCGTATTTATTTGTTTTTTATTATGTCTTTTTGGTAAATATTTTTTATCACCTTGAAATATCAAGTTGACGACTGAGATTTTCTTATTAAAACCAATTATTCCCCGAAACAATATCTTACTAAATCATGTTATCACCCCATAAATAAAATAACATTGAAATGGTATTAAAAAAACTCATAATACAGTACCGTGACTGAATGACTGACAGTTAACTCACAACCTAATGAGGCAAGGAATATTCCCATAGGGGCAAAATAAGGAGGTTTTTTTTAACTATGTATAAACCTGTGTCTGCCCACAATCTCACCACGTTAAGTGATAATGTGGCTGAAGGTGGTAAACACACAAAGCCTAGAAGGTAGGTGCTTTACGTCAGATTTTCAACTAGAGTCAGTAGTCAGTCGGTCGGGTACTGTAATTTCCACCGTAATGGGTTGAAATAGGGAATCGCGAGTGAAACCGCGAGACGGAAAGCTAGTCACCTATACAAACAAGTATAAAATTTTCTAATAATGTTGTATGTACGTTAATTAACCGGCAAAAACGTTTCAATGAAATTAAACAAATAAATATGAAAGACTGATACAAATTACAATTATTTTTTTTAAGAAATCTACATAATATGTAAATCTACTACAAAGTTGTAAATACAGGTGAGTTTCAATTGTTTTGCTAAACTTTAAGGTTTGAAATTTATCAATAACACAAACAACTTTTACTATGTTGGCACAAGCTAAACGAATACTTGTGTTCGTGTATGTCATCTCACTGCCGCTAGATGGCAGTGTAATTTATTAATGTATACAGCCTATTCACATTATAACTTTTTTATCAAATGAAATCTGTCAATATTTGGAGGGAAAATTAATTGCATTACGTAACTTTTACAACATCTCGTCGTATTATTTCGCATATAGAAATATGCAAATATGTTGTCTCAAATACACAAAAAGTTTTAGTAAAACAGCCACCAATTTACTAAAACCTGACTGGCTTGACTATATGTATACTAGATTTGGTTAAAAACGAATGAATTGAACATTAAAATTTTAAGTACTCAAGAAAAACATAAAACTAATGACGAGGCAGTATGGTCTATGATCTTAGCCTGTTCTCCGGAACGAAAAAAATAAAAGACGAATTACCACAAAATCTATCTAAAGCTATGTGAAAAAAAAGCAAATTTTTTGCGCGCTTTCATGGTTGGTCCCATCGTAAAAGTTGATTGTATTAATGAGTACTTATATATAACCCTGAAAGTTTAGCTAACTAATTAAAAATAACCATGTATGATAGTTAGTAATACAAAAAGTTGCAAAATTAAAAGGTTAACATAAAACACACACACACACATAAAACATCAATATAAATGCTATTAGGTAAAGCCAACATAGTCAACCGAAAACAATGCTTGTGAGATAGATTAAAAACGTTTCACAATCGGTGTATAACATTTTTTTTATCAGTCTTGTGTTTGACCACAATCTCACTATGGTAAGTGATGATGTGGCCGAAGGTGGTAAGCATAGAAAGCCTACAAGAGAAGCTTTCAAGTGTCAGAACACGCCAGTAGATGCTTACTTATCGGCTAAATAGCCGACAGTTGTAAGCTCATGTTTCACACAGCGGTTCACGTTATAGTTTGAATAACCCATACTAAATCTATACAGAAAGGAATTTTCTAGTTGTTATTATTTTACAAAAGTTAATAAAGAAGGAAATGCAATCATTAAAAATATAGTTTAAAGTTCATTTCACACACAACTCGTTCTATAAACTTACCTTGTTTTATTTATATTAAGGTTTTTACCATCTAATAGGGACATTTTGACAGCCCATATCTATCAATGGACAAATATAGCGAGATCGATCATCATCATCATCTCAGCTGCAAGACGTCCACTGCTGGACATAGGCCTCCCCTAAGGATCTCCAATAGGACCGGTCTTGGGCGGCCTGCATTCAGCGTTTTCCAAGACCAATAATGATATCCATTTGTCAAAACGGGCGTACTTAATTGTGACGACATTAGTTACTTACCTTTAGAGAATAGTTCAGTCACATATTTTAAATAATAAATAAGTGAAAATACTCAAAGACAAACTTTTATCATATACATCTATACTAATATTATAAAGCTGAAGAGTTCATTTGTTTGAACGTGCTAATCTCAGGAACTACTGGTTCGATTTGAAAAATTATTTCAGCCCATTTATCGAGGAAGCCTATAGGCTAGGCAACTTTTTATCCCGGGAAAACACAAGATCCCCTCGGGAACGCGGGTGAAACCGCGCGGAAAAGCTAGTTAAATTATAAGGGAATATTCTAAACTATAAAAATAACAGTATTTGAAAACCCTCTTAGTCTAAATTGTCTAAGGGGCTCAAGCCCAGATCCACCACTGCAGTTAGGTACGGTATAGAGTACACTAGTTCTGTTGTGAAACAAGCTGTGCTGTTCCTAGCAACTCTACGATTAATACGAGCACCTAAATTTGATGTACCCATTTTATTTAAACACTAACGTCTTCTAGGTTCAATATTGAATACTAGGGTACCATAGCGAAATGGTGTCAATTTTTACTATCTATTTACCTATATATTTTTAATTATTATCACATTACTCTGCTTATAAACACCGTACCAGGATATGAAGCGAGAGTTATAGGTATACCATTGACCTCCAGTCCGGCACAGTACCATTAATGACAGCACTGGATTCAGGATGGTCTCCAAAGAGCCCTAAGCATCCCTAGGTGTGTTCGGGTGGAGGCCAGTATGGTGATGGTGACGGTGGTGATGGTGAAGAGTACCTTGAGCGACATGGTGCAGGGCTCGGCGTCCTCGCCGGCGAGCCAGTCGTCGGCGGCGAGGCTGGCCTCGTCGCTGAGCGTGTCGGGGTACAGGTCCTCCTGGAACAGCTCCGACTTGCGCGGGACCGTCATCGACACCACCTGGACCACCCAAGTTTTACTATCCATGCTTAATATTATAAACTAGGTTCCTTCCCCATACCGTAGGCTACCTGCGTACCAAATTTCGTCGCGATCGGTTCAGCGGTTTAGGCGTGAAAATGTAACTATGGTATGGAGGGACGTAGGCTACATTTTTTTCTCGTGAACGCAAGTGAAACCGCACGGGAGCAGTGTTTCCCAAATTTTCCATTTTTCTAAATACCGATTTTCATGAATTTGAGGCAGAGAGTTAGTTTGGATCGGGAACACGTGGGGAACCGCGGCGAACATCTAGTAGATATGTCGAGTAATTTACCTGACACAATCCCGAGTTATTGAGCCTGTAGAACTTGGCGATCTCACACGTCGCCACGTCACAACCACGCTTCGGCATCATGCCTATACCTGCAACAAACCATCATCTCCATATATAGCTCAGACGAAGAGAAAAGTTCATAAGAAAAGTAGTATATGTAGTATATCAGTTATCTGGCTTCCATAGTAGAAGCTCTGCTTAGTTTGGGGTCAGATGGCCGTGTGTGAGGTATTATGTCCCAGAATATTTATTTATTTATACACGTCGCCACTGATGGGGACACGAGACCCCCTAACTAGGGGACAGGGGGATTGACAGTTTTCACATGGCTTTGAACTAAAAAACATACCTCTCTGTGGATCTGGAGTCTGGAAGGTGTTGATGTAGTGGACGAATGGCGGCTCTGGTGTCACCTGGAATGGAAAAAAAAACATTTTTGTATTGTTGATCGATTTTCTATCGATTTTGTTTTTTTCCAAAGATATTGGACTTTTAACTTACGATGCTACGTTTGCTGTGAACTTAATTTCTTGATTTTACAGCAACCATTCTTTTCGAACGAGTAACATTTGCAAATAAATGAAAAGTAAAGAGTAAAGAAGAGTCAAACTATTCATAAGTGCGAAGATCTGTTGATATTGTTTCTTTTTACAAATAGTATTTACCCACATTAAATGCGAAAGCGTGTTTGTTGGTTTGTCCTTTGACGCGGCAACAGATCAATGTGATTTTTTGGACAGAGAGCTTAGATCCGGAGTGACATAGGCTACATTTTATCCTGGAAACGCGGGTGAAACCGCGAGGCGGAAGCCAGTAAATTGTCAACTTATTTTAAGTTTCTCAGACTTTTTGATCTTTAACTATACATAATCTTCTCCTTATAAAATCATTGTTTATTTAACATTTGTGACTGAGAACTAACCTCAAAGTATCTGATGACGGAGTCCCCCTTCCCGCAGAGGAATATGAGGTTGGTGTCGGGGTCGTAGAGCGGGAACATGACGCCGTTGCTGGTGTCGATCTCGACCGTCACTATCGGCTCCGACAGCGCGTCCGGAGTGCGCAGACTGTACTGCCTCTCTGACATTCTACTGAACCTGTTGTATCAAACTTACGTTTTAGCCGATTTATATACAGTTATGGAGCAAGGTGGTTTCCGTTTAAAAAGGAAGATCTTCCAGGCTTGGTCATCGTGTCTGGGGACTGCGGTCCAACTGTAGATGTTGGAAACTCGTATATATGGTCAGGAAACTTTGTTAGCGCGATGTAGAACCTTGTGGCGCCATCTATCCACGGGTAGCGGATAGTTTCTTGTGTAGTTAATAGATGTCGCTATACAGTTTTCGAAAAGCAAAGCCATTTCTAAATTCATGAAGTTAATACCCCTAAAATAAAATACATAATAGTACTCACCCAGTAGTAAAAACAAGTCCATGTTTAAGAAAGATGGCGCGCGAAGCCTTGCTGCCCTCGTGTGCTATCGCTTCGGATTCTACTTCACCTTTGCGTGGGTCGATTATTCTATAAAAAAAGTATATCAGTCTCTAAAACATGCTAAGCCATATTAGGCCCTAGGGAGATACTTATAAACGTCAAAGCTATTGGAGTTACCACCGGTTCGGAAGTCAGGCTTCAACTGAGAATAACCGGCAAGAAACTCAGCAATGTTACATTTTCTTAAATATTTTTGGACAATATTTTCCTTCAAATGTTTAACAAATTTTGGAACAATATAAAAAGTATAAACACTAGACGCCGGAAAAATTTCCACCCGTACGTTGTAGACATTCCAAACATACACAACGTTTTGCATCCTCATTTATAATGCGAACAGCAAAGGAGTGGAACTTGCTACCGGCGTCTTTGTTTCCTGACTCCTACAATCTAGGGACTTTCAAGGCCAGAGTGAATAGGTTTCTTCTGGGTAAGCGTGCTCCATCTTAGGCTTCGACTTTCGACGGGTTATAAGCCAAACGCAAGCCCATTCAATTTAAAAAAAAAAAAACGACAAAAAAAAAATACCTGAACAAGTTAAAATTTCAACAAATAATTATGTTGCTAAGCAGTGAATCAATTGAAAACATTCTGAAAGGGACAGCCGCAGACGTGTAAACGAGATAAAAAACAGCACATCTTGCTTACACGCAAACAAGTTTCTTCCTCCAATGACATTAGCAATACCAGGACATTGGGAACCTTTAGAAAGAGACGGCAAGTGGCTATACCTGATCTTCTTATCCCTGCAGGTGGTGAGCAGCTTGGAGCCGTTCCAGTTCCAGCAGGCGGAGTAGATGAGGTCCGGGTGGCAGTCCAGCGTCAGCAGCACCTCGCCGGTACCCACGTTCCATATTGCTATCTGTACAACGATATTTGATCGTCACTATATCCTATCTTTCTTTTTATTTATATAAATATTCTGTACGTGTGTTTGTCACCTAACTCCTCCTAGACGGCAGGACCGATTTGGATGAAATTTTGCGTGTATATTTGAGTGAGTCCCTGGATAGTTTGAAAATACAATTGGATAATTCTTCTGTACGTGTGTTTATCACCTCCTCCTAAACGGCTGGACCTATTTGGATAAAATTTTGTGTGTATATTTGAGTAACACCCTGGATGGTTTGAAAATACAATTGGACCCGGTAGATGGCGCTGCAATCGAGTTCGGGCAGGACAACGTCTGGCGGGTCCGTTAGCATTATATAAAACAAAGTC
Organism: Tetheella fluctuosa; assembly: GCA_951216915.1. Classification (NCBI taxonomy): domain Eukaryota; kingdom Metazoa; phylum Arthropoda; class Insecta; order Lepidoptera; family Drepanidae; genus Tetheella; species Tetheella fluctuosa. The sequence goes on along the minus strand of OX578233.1, from coordinate 9,666,915 downwards.
GGATTCGTTACACCATTTATAACTGAAAAATTGCTGGACCGATTTTGATGATGTTTGATTTGTTGGATTTGAATAAAACGTCGGAAAATTCACGTTTTTTATTAATACCTGGTACGCAGATGAAACCGCGGGGAACAGCTAGTGTCTTATAAATTAGAGTGGGTTTGTTAGTTTGGCCTTCTTTCACGCAGCAAAGGATCCAATTGTTTTTATTTGCAAAGATATAGTTTATGGACCGGAGTGCCATAGGCTACTTTTTATTCTGGGAATGCGGGGAAAACCGCCTGATTGTTACATTGTAATCTTAGAGTTGTTGCACACCTGTTGAGATTTTTGTTTTAAATTCTTTGAAATTGCAAGCAATTGTAACCTGTCTCGGGCATATAAAGTCGACACGGATCTGAGAACAGTGACATCTAAGACTTTTGGAATTATAAGTACCAAAACTATAAAAAATCACTATCTTTTTTTGATCGATTTAACAGTGAGACTAGTTGCTCAAGTCGAAAAACGCCTGGGGCGACTAGACCCATGGGACTAGTTAAATTTGGGCCTAGTTGCCCAAAGATCCGATAAAACATTGAACCACAAATAATGAACAATAAATAACTAAATAAATAATAATAAAAAAAAACAAAGTCTGGACATGTTCACCTGGTTATCCGAGCCGGCAGTGAGCAGCACGTTCTGCGCGGTGGGGTGCCACAGCACGAGCCCCACGCGCCGCTGGTGGAACACCAGGTCCACCACCGGCTCCGTCAGCGTGCGGGACAGCCCGCCGTCCGGGACCTGCCACACCTGAACACCACCACCATACACATCTCATACTACACCAGCATTACAACATTCTAGAAAACCACGGGAGACAGCTGTCGAATTTCTCTGCCATGTTTCCTGACAATGTCAGAAATCATGAGAATCACAAACAGGTCTAGGTCCAATTCGGGCTCCAAGTGGGCACCAGATGATGCAGTTATGGGTAAATGGGTAATTGGAGCCAGTCGGTTATACATGTATGCATAGGTGTGGTAAAACATTTTTTTTTTTAACATTTTGATAGACTTGGCTTGTTCTTGATCCTGAAATCTTAATCAAAAGCCAGCACGACAACGGTAGATCCAGGAGTTCATTTTAAGTATATTTTTAAGATACTATTTATACTAATATATGGACAATAATCCACAATCTAGGCCTTTTAGATCCACCATTTTCTAAACCTGATTTACTTCTATCATCAACTACTTCATTATGGTATACCTTAACAACGCAGTCTTCAGAACCACTGGCAATGACATTGTCGTTGTGGGGGCACCACGCTATGTCCAACACTGGGCCTTTGTGACCTCCGACCAGGGGGTGGTCTGCGGGGATGCGGCCCACCTGCAAGTAAAAATGTTGTAAGTAAGTTTAGTTTGATAATGCTGATGTTTAAACTAAACAATTCAGTTCTAACTGAATTGAGAGACTCACATTCGAGTTTTTTTTTTTCTATTTTCTATGCTAAAAGGGAGGAACTATGACATAATGACACATAAAAACTCACAGCAACTCAAACTGAAACGCCTTATGGGCCATATAGTAACGGGGGACATGTAAGACTATCTGCAACAATATACAGGGTGATTTTTTTATCTTGGAGGGGTGGAAGTACTCATCAATATGATCAACTTTTACTATGGGGCTAACTCTGATATAGCGTAAAATAATACGGTTGCTTCATACATTTTGGTCGAGTAGGTATTGTATGGAACTTTTGTATGGAACAACTGATATTTTTTTCATGATTTCACAGTTAGACCCATAATAAAAGTTGTACATTTTGATGAGTACTTTTACCCCTGCAAGTATTGCCAGTGACTAAAAAATCACCCAGTATATAATAGATACAAAACAAACATGATATAAATTAAAATTATTACAAACAGTTTTATTATTAAAAAAAATATTTAGTCAGTAAGAAGGACTAATTATCGTTTTTTTTTCAATATTTCAGGCATCTACTAAGAGTTTTTAAAATTCAACCCCTAGGGGGTAAAATATTGAAACCGCTGGCGGAAAGAGTATAAGAGTTATTCTAACGTTTTACAAATTATTTTTTTACATGTTTTTTGGAACGTATGTACCTACGCATATTTACAATACATACAAAGGTGTTTAGGATTGAACTGTGGTCAACTTCGGTCGGGAACTTGCTTTAAGCTTTGACAAACTGTAACCCGAAAAATAGTTCAAAATATAAGTTTCTCGAAGCAACATATAATACAGAGGCACACTCTGTCATTTTCTGGAATGTCGGTCGTTCTGTCTGTCCAGACTGTCCCATATTATGTGATTATTTCTGGCATTACTGTGAACTTTTTAATACAATTATCTATACTAATATAATATTATAAAGCTGAAGAGTTTGCTTGTTTGTTTGAACACGATAATCTCAGAACTACTGGTTCGACTTGAAAAATTCTTTCAGTTTTATAGCCCATTTATCGAGGAAGGCTATAGGCTACTTTTTATCCTGGGAAAACACAAGATCCCACGGGAACGCGGGTGAAACCGCGGGGCGGAAGCTAGTGGTAAATAAAACTAGAGAAGCTTTTGAGAGCCAGTTGCTTTCTAGGCTTTATAAAGGTCGGCAACAAATTGACAATCCCACTGGTATTGCTGTCTATATGCGACGGTAGCCACTTACCATCAGTTAGAAGTGTCTGCCTACTTGTCAGCATTATGACAAAAAAAAACTTTTACATCGATCTTCGTCGAATAATTTTATTTCTCATCATAAGAAATAAAATAATATCTAATTCCGCCGTGAAATAGTATGCACTTGTATTACTGTGTTTCGGTTAGGAGGGTATGGGAGCCGGTGAAATTACAGGCACAGGAGACTTAACAACTTCATGTCTCAAGGTTGGCAACGCGTGAGTGATACCCCTGGCAGGGAAAATATAATATAGTATTTTCTTTGCCCGTGGTGTTATGAGTGTCTATAGGCTACGGTAACCGCTTACTATCAGGTGGGCCAGAAGTTGTTTGCCACCTATGTAGTATAAGAAAAAATAAACAAGATAAGGATTTTTAAGGATTTAACTGTAAGTTCATCTTTTCGATGTAAAAATGGCCTACACTACGTCTTTATTGATATGGTTTAACAACAAAAAACATACAAGGTAAACACATAACCATCGCTTTTTAAATCTGTGCAAAAAGTCAAAGTCAAAGCCATTTATTCAGTTTGGGCCCTAGGAGGACACTTTTGAAGGTCGAATTTACTGAAGTTACCACTGGTTCGGAAGTCAGCCTTCAACTTTGAAGAACCAGCAAGAAACTCAACAAGGTAACATTTTTTATATATATATTTTTTACGCTATTGTAATATAAGAACATAACTCCTTTTAAACATCCACAGTCGAGTAATCATCATTTAAATTATGCATAAAAGTAGACAGTGCACACCGCAAAGTGAAAATTAGAGATTAAAAGTGAAATTCATATGAAACAGTTTTATAAAACCGCATTGTTAATTTCGCAACACAAATTGTGTTTTTCGTGTGCCAAAAGAGCACTTTCACTTTATCATTTTCGAACAAGCCAGCGAAAGTTACAAACAAACATAATATAATTAACATTTTGGCGACGGCGTATACTTTTCAACAATAAATTTACTGTAATGTAGGTCGCCGCTCCGCGTCGTAGTTATAGCTAGGTTAATTATTAAGACTTCCAGTATAATCCTGAATAAAGATAATAATTGTCTCACAGGATCTTAATGGCAATCGTTAAGTGCTTTGTGAATGCTGTAAGAAAGTGTATACAAGGTTTTCATGATTGGTCCCATAGAAGTTCGTATTGACGAGTCCCGCGTCCGTGTTTCCTGATTAGTTTCCTAAAATTCCTCAAATTTAGAGCATATATTCCTTTGGAAACGTAGGTTCTAGGGGGGGGGGTAACGTGTGGAGTAGGTAGTGCAATAAGGGGGTAAAATAAGATATCGACTATCGAAAAGGTAATATAAAAAAGACTTCCCGTCACTGACTGACTGATCTATCAACGCACAGCCTAAACCACTAGTTAGAAACATGAAATCTTGCACACAGATTCTTTAAATCACCACAAGGAAGGGTCCTTGAGGGGATGAAATAGTTGAACACTGGTGAAGTGAAACCGCGGGGCGGAAATCTAGTTGCTAATAATGATGCGAGGGCAATGAACAAGAGATTAATAAAAAGTTGCTCCCGCTGAGAATCCTTACGTTCTGTCATAAGAATAAGTCGAAAGTTGAAGTGAAAAACAGGCAGACACATCCATCCACCTTATGGTAAGGTAGGGTATAACCATTTGCAAAACCTATATGGTTATTATCCCACTAATATTATAAATACAAGTCATTGTAGATGTTACTTGCCGAAACTTCTGTACGGATTTAGATCAGGCACATTGGGTGTACTTTGACATCGAGATATCATTAATTCCTGGAATGCGGGTTAAGCCGCGAAGCCGAAGTTTACTCACAAAATATAGTTTAGAATAGATGGGCTGCTAAGAGAGGAGATTTCCAAAGGTTCAGTTCATCAAAATGCCAATTCTTCAAAGAGATTTCAAACAACTTTATATGCCCATCCGTCAACAAATGAAGATTGCGTATCACTCGACAATTTTAGCGTTACATTACAACCAAACGTTTGAACAAACGTTCAGCCACTGTTTACGAGTGTTCGCAACGTGCTACCAGATGGCTGGACGCCAAATCACCACATTTATTTGCTTCGCTGTGCACATTTTCATAGCATAGCGGTGTGTCAACCAAAAAAAAGCTACTCCAAATGCGTCTTTGAATGAGACAATAAATGCGTCATGTTTCTAATTGTCGAGATGCTTGTCAATGAATTTGCTGTCTTTATTTCGCGAGAGAAAGAGATAGCTCAAACAATTATGATACAGTGTGAAAGAAACAAAATTTTGCGTGAGTTTTCCTCGTTTATTTCTTTTAAAATGATTTAGGAGGCTGAATGTGGTAAGTTCCCGAGAATTTAGGGATAATTTTAAAATATCGTGACAGAAACTCTTTTAACTCACCACGTTACATTATATCATAAGATGGTGTCAAAATTATTCTAGAAACGACTAAAATATAATGTCATCTTTCTAAGATTTTCCTCTTAAACTATCGAATTGATTTCCATGAGAACTGGTAAAAGGGCATCAAGAATTGTTTATAATGTATTATTATGCGAAATGTGAGTGAAAAGAGGCAATGATGAGAAATATCATGAAATAATAATCATCCGTTTTTCTACGTATCACATTGCACACGTCGGCGTGCGCGCAGCTTTTCTCGGCGCATGCGTGGGAGAGCCCTCGATTTCCGCACGCTACCCGCGAATTATTGCCCAATACTCCGCGATGTATAAATAGATTATTTGTAAATAATAATTCCAAACTAATAATAGTGCTCTACCGCTACCACATTGTTTTATAAGAATTATTTATAGATTTGAGTATGTATAGCATGGTTTCTTGAGAAGTTTGAAACAGACAGTTCCGACAAAAATTAAGATCTTTTGGCATGAAGTCTGAATGTGCCTGTCATAGATGGATATGTTCGAACTAATATAATATGGTTGATGTTAGAAACCCAACCTATGCCTACTTGGCGATAGGATATTTAATATGGTTGATGTTAGAAACCCAACCTATGCCTACTTGGCGATAGGATATTACACACGGTGTATTTTTCGAGTATTTTTTTTATTATTTAATTTTCTTTCTCACTACTTCGTCTCATTCTTCACTATTTCGTGCAGTGATGGATGATAGGGTAGTCAGTACCACTGAGCAATGCCAGCCTTAGATTGTTAAAATTTACATGTTTTCTCGAAACCATACTGCTAAACTCAGGAGTACGCCAGTAATTCGAACCTGAACCTTCATGATTTTCGCCACTGACCGGCCGCTCGCCAAATATTTAAATATCAACATTTAAATTCGTCACTTAATATAACGACACCTATTTTAGACTCGTTTCAAATTACTGATAATTTGGCACGATTAATATGGTGATGCATTTTACTCTTATAATTATGGATAGGATTTAGATGTGACATTGAGAGATTCCGAAACACCTACGTGGAATCACCCATTAGGTACATCAATTGGACGTGGTAAAAAGACCTTTATATACTCAGATAACTTAGATAGAAAGACTTCTTAGCTTAAACGAAGCCGACGATAAGAGTCGGGAAGGTCACAGGTCTCTCTTAGGCCCGCATTACAGAACGAGAATCAAAGTTTAAGTTGTAGACCAAAAGCATAGATGCAGCATTTTAATTAAATCATTCTATGACTCAAGACTTGACTTATTTTGATATAAGTTCTTTAAAACGAGGCATAGTGCTTCTAGGCCTGCTCTATTGATTATCTACTTAGTGTAGGTACAAATTTCGATAAATGCTAAGACATCACAAGGATTCAGTTCGATGTAGCTATATTGCCGTTTATTGCTCTACAGCACTCTCTATTCGTCCACGAATCAGGAGATTCAAATACTTAGACCTCATTGCTCAACGAAATCTGACTCGCGTACAATCAGGCATCATACATCAAAATAGTGTCTACAGACAGCAGATTAAACTCCAAGTTTATCTATGTGGGCTTTTGCCTAATGCGCAAGAGCATTGAGCCCAGTACAGTAATGATATTGATACCGACGATGGCCGATACGGAAGGCCAATGTCATGTAATCATTATCAATCAGTTTAAATCGATTTTTTTCAAGTACATCAAATATTTCGAACTTGCAAAAAATATAGTCGATTGATCGAACGAATTGACTTGACAACTATATATATTCGATCATAAATCAATGTTAGCGTTGATTATTATGATGACCTAGTACTCCATTATTGAGAAGTTGGAAGACTCTTACGTCAATAATTTATTTGAATGAGACGTATTTCGCTATGCCGTGAATCCTGCATGCCTAATCTATTCCGAGAATGTCCTTAAGCATATAATTTGTTTGTCAGTGCATTATATCTGCAGGACTACCTTGGATCTATTTTCCGACATCGTACGGTACAGCGTAACACTATGTAGATCGTTTTAATTTTACAACACTGTTTATAGACTTATTTACTGGTCTGGACGGCGAACTTGACATACTGGCCTCGCAGTCGCATTATAATTAATGTAAAACAACTCTTATTACTTGGAGTTTAAAAGCTAAATATTCTGAAAAATTGTAAGGTTTTTATTTGGTATTAGGTCATCAGACACTACTCAATGAAAGTTCCGAAAATAACAGTGCAAATGTAGAACACTTTTGATGTTTTCGCGCAAAGCAAAAATCGTAGCTCAGATATTTTGACTTTTTTCTTTGATTGTCTAATTTACTACACCTATTGTCCATCTAAATAGTACGTACTCGAAATAGTCATATTTGGAGTTAAGGCAGGGAATAACAAAGACCTTGTTAATGAGTCTAAGTGAGTAATCGATACGGGAATAGTTTCGATATATTCCTAAAACTTGAGTGAGTGACTCAACTTCTTTGTTTTACTCATAACGTGGCCACAAGGTTTGATAAGAAAGTTTCACTGACAAGGACTATGAACTCTTATCTGAGACCGATAGGACAATGTCAACAAATTACAATACTATTTGGCATTTTATCTGAGTGTTTATTTGTCAGAAAGGGTGCATCTTGCTCCAAATATCCAAAGTTGCGACTGCAGCGAAACCCTGCGAAAAGCTCTCCATACCCATCTTGAAGAGATGGGGCGCTGTACTATCATGGGAAAAACACGACGGAAAGCTGACACCTGAGTGGCCGCGGTAGGAAGCTCTTTTGAAACCGCCATTCTGGTTCTAATGTACCAGGATGAGCTCCCCGCCGATGGTACAACGGATAACTAAGCCCTAAAGAATATCATATTGTTTTCATATTTTTCAGCACAAATATTTAAAGTAAAATACTCATATCAAAGGCCGTGTTAACATAAACAAAAGAATGCTCTGCACCTGTTGAGACTAATCGAAACCCCGTCTTGTCGAACCTATGACACATAAGGCAAGCTCGTGCAATAGGTAAACATTCTCACAGAGCCCCACGGTGTTTTGTGGGCCATTGTAACGCCATTGTTCAACTATATCGGTTACACAATGTGCGCTATCTGTCGCCTGTCGCCGTCGACGGCTTCGACGCATTCAGTGCATTGTTTCGATTGATAAAAACAGTAGCGACTATTATATTTCGAAGAGTTTATGTATGCTTATGTATTTTGGTAATCTTGTATTGTACCTGAGTCTAACTGTCCGTCTGTACGAAACCTTTTTTCATAGATTTGATTCATGAGTAATATCTTTTTAATATTATATAAAATCCGATCTTAACGTACTTTTTTTTTTCAAAATGTGTGACTTGATCCAACATTCGTTTTTATCCCGATAATTTCCTTTTTTATACCGGGAACCCGAGTGAAAACGCAGGGAACAGCTAGTTTAGATATTATAATTGATGAACATTTCGTGCTAATTTATCTGTCTTATGATATCCCTAGAAAAAACCTATCGTCCAATGATTATTTTTTTATTATATTACATTTAGAACAACCTTGCGAAACTGTGGCGGGTTGCTAACTGGACTATAAAATTCAGTCAAATTCTGACCTTATCTTTAACGCTATACAGTTCATTACTCCACCTGTAATTCTGACAGTCAGAACTAAGCTTGATGATGTCTATAAGCTGAAATTCAGCATCAGTATGAAATAGAAGCATAGTATGTGATGATGTGGCCGAAGGTGGTAAGCACACAAAGTTTGGAACGGAACTGGCTCTCTGGCTCTTTCCACTCCGGCGACATATTTCAGATAAGATTTCAATGGAATTTACAATAATAATTAGGTACATGTGATTAAGTAATTTTTTGTAAACATTTGTAACTATTACTGTACGTTGGTGAAATTAAAATGACATGGTAAATTAGATATTTTTATATTATGGTAAACTCGTTAAAGCGACGATATACGCCAAATGATGATTCTAAATTAAGTTTTTCTGCAAGAGATTTGTAAAAAAAAATATGTTAAACTAGAGGATTTATGCCAGGGAACTATTTATTTTTAATAATTTAAAATTTTCTATGATAACGTCAGAAAACAATCGAGAATATGTGTCTTTTTAAGATTGAAAATGGATTTTTCTCCTGTTTTACCCATTCAAATAACTTTTCATACGGTAACTTTTATCAGTTTTCATACGGTTTTCGCCAATGGACAGGGTGATTCATGAGGAACGTTTAGTTACATAATTCATTAGAGTTTTGTGATATTAGCTGATATATGACGATGATTGTTGAAGATGTCGGAAAAAATCATGCCGACTGGGAGTTTTACTGGTTGCTCCGCGTAAACCAATAGAGTTATGGTTATAAAAAAATTGTGGGCATATAATGTGCATAGCCGGGGCGGGTCGCTTGTAAGTATATAAAAGTGAAATACCACTCACTCATTAATAACTAAAATCTCAGGAACTATAAAGTGCCTACAAAATTTGGCAGGCACATTTCTTTTGACATAAAAAAAAGGCTTCCGAAATTCAACTCCTAAATGGGTAAAAGTGGAAAGCAATGGGAATTCTTCTTAACACAACACAAAATGTGTCAAAAGTAATTTAAAGAAAATGATTCATTATTAATAATGTTTGAGATAATAATTGATAACAATAATGTTCTTTACTTCCAAATAGTAAACACCTATATACATACAGGGTGATTTTGTTATCACTGGCAATACTTGCAAGGGTGGAAGTACTCATTAAAGTGGACAACTTTTATAATGGGACTAACTGTGAAATCATGAAAAAATTATCAGCTGTTCCATACAAAAGTTCAATACCTACTCGACCAAAATGTATGAAAAGTTGTTCACATTGATGAGTACTTCCACCCCTGCAAGTATTGCCAGTGATAACAAAATCACCCGTATATCCTACTTTATATATTTTTTCTTCAGCTCGGTGGCAATGATGTCGAATACCATAGATGGTGGGTTCAAATCCTACAATGAACATAGTGAAGGAAAACATTGTGATGATACCGTAGCACGGTGGTAGGGTACTTTGTAGTACCCGCCTGGCTGGCTACCACCCTCAAGTTAAAACACTAATTAAAAAAGATCTTTCTTTTGATTTTTTTAAGTTACATCCAAATAAGTTCAGCCTTATTGTGATTAATAATAAACCACAACAATCCTTCCTACATAAAATATTACGTGTTTAGTAGGAATTCAAATAAAAAACCGGCCAAGTGCAAGTCGGACTCGCGCACCGAGGGTTCCGTACAAACTTCGTCCATCGTTCATCCATCACGGGAAATACACAATTTTATTTATTTACCTTATTTGAGGTTGGTGCCAATTAAGCTAGACCTCAAAACTGTATGAGCGCCCATACAACTCAGAGGTCTTTATTAATTGGCGTAACTATGTATGTATGGGGACACCCTATAAATTTCAACTTTTTTTATTTTTCGGAATTTTTCCTTTATTTGTGCTGTAAGACCTTGCTTTTTGCCAAATACACCCAAATAAAAGGGCAAACATATCGCTATTGTTGTATGGGAGCCCTACTTAAATATTTATTTCATTTTGTTTTTAGTATTTGTTGATATAGCAGCAACAGAAATACATAATTTGCGAGAATTTCAACTGTCTAGCTATCGCGGTTCTTGAGATACCTGGTGACATAGAGACGGACGGACAGACAGCGAAGTCTTAGTAATAAGGTCCCGTTTTTACCCTTTGGGTATGGAACCTTAAAAATAACCTAATATTTTGTAGACATAATCTCATTGTAACTAACTGTAGTTTATTTATTTCCAATTTACTTAATAAAATTTAGAAACATCTATTTTTAATTTAAAAAAAAATCATCTCACCAATCATTGCCCACATACATTCATACAAAGAGTTAAACTGCTAGCAATCATCCCAGAAACATAACCTTGTACCAACGTAATCTGCGAAATTTCCTGTGTGTCAGTAACATTTTAACTTCCATACAAGGTTAGTGTATTTACAGAGGAAGATAGGATTTATTTTACATATTATTATCATTGTCTACTGTTCAGGAAATGGCTGAATTGTCTAAATAAGGACAAGTTAATTATGTAAAGAAATTACTTGTTATTTAGTAGTTAGCCTTGTCTTACAAGAAAGGTATTGCATTACAATATTTTCAAAAGAAATACTTATATTATTGCTATGTATGTATAAATGCCTTCTAGGCTCCCCCAGGTATTGCTAATGTCCATAGAGTCTATGGCATAGACAATGGTAGACGTACCATCAGGTGGACTGCCAGCTTGTCTGCCTTTAGACAATGCCATTCTTATTTTATAATATTATCCTAACTTAATATTATAAATGCGAATGTGAGTTTGTTTGTTACATTTTCACACCTAAACAGCTGAACTGATCGCAATGAAATTTGTTATGCAGATAGCCTATGGTATGGAGAAGAAAATGGGCTATTTTTTTTTCGGGAACGCATGTGAAACTAGTTAAGTCATAAAATTGAACATGGAGTTATATATGCTATTATTTAGATTTCTAATTTACAAGTAATTATGAAAAATATTTTTTGCAGTTTTTTTTTCTATAAATGTCACTACTAGTTGTGCTTTTTTTTTTAATGTTAGTAATTGACGACACGACAACAAATGACAAGAATAGCTAAAAACATGTCACTCACACAAAAAAAAATGATGTCAGACAGGAATATGCATTTTTTTTTTCTTTTCCTGGCTGAGGCTCAAAAACCAGGTGTTTGACCTGTAGATTCTAGATCAAATTAAGAACTAAGATAGTCTAGTCTGAATCACCACTTTGCTTTAGAAAAACTTTTTGGCTGAAATTTTATGATATTTTATAAGCAATATAAATGATTTATTAATAACTAGGAAATTATACTTTGAATCTAAATCAAGTTTTACCTTGTTGAAAGGGATAGAGTTTATTTAAGGAAATAACAACCATAAAACTAGGTGTCAGTTAGAATTAGGTTTGCCATTGATATATGAGGACCTGAATATAATACATCACACATGAATCAAAGTCAAAGCTGTTTAGGCCCTAGGAGGGCACTTATGAAGGTTGAATTTACTTTAGATGTACAAACTTAGATATAAAACAAGGCCTGACTGATTGATAGTGAGAGATTTATGCGGAACCTAAACCATGATCATAAAACTGTGGAATTTGGTTAGAAAATTCTACCCCTAAGCGGGCAGAAAGCTAGTAAATGGGGTTATTCAGACCTGCAAGGGTAGACAAACAGATTGAGTAATCTACTGAATAGGATGACTCCTGTTTTCTCATTTCAGACTTCCATTTAGAATGAGGCAGTTATTCAATACATGATTGTGCCAAATGAATTCTATGATTAACAGCCTAAATTTTGCGAAATAAAGTTGGACCTTTCCAATCGGAATGGCAAACAAATGGATTTGATTAAGGGGATTGTAAAAAAGAAAGGTTATTACTTAATTTTACAAGACATGAAGTGGTGTGTTCCGGCTGCATTTCCTTCTAGGCTTTGTGTGCTTACCACCTTCGGCCACATCATCACTTACCATAGTGAGATTGCGGTCACAGACCTATACATAGTACATAGTAATCTAGTACATAATAACGTACATAGATGTGTCACATACATATGCAACCTATTAATATAATTGATTTATTAATTTTGATGTATTACTTATTCTTATATTGTTAGTACAGAGACATTGAGTCATAAAAAAATGTATTAAGAATATTCATAGGGTTATTAATTAATGAAATAGACTATACTACTGTTGTGTTAGATGTATACTATCACTGAGTTCTTTTGTTAGTCATTATGTATAAGGAATTAATATGCAGTTAATTATTGAATAACATTATCTAATTATAAGTTAGTTTCTCATGTGAAAATAATTTCTCTTTGTATCCTTATTAACTGATAATATTCAAACAGGTTTTACTGATAATTTTGAACCTGTTAATAACCAGTTTTTAAAATAGGATATCACTCCATGTACCTAACAATAATTTTATATGTCATCATAGGGTCAGAGAGTAGCCTTATGGGCGTAGTATATAAAATGTATTATTGTTGAGAATAACTCAAATGTGGAATCAAAAATTAAAGATTTATTTTTAGCCTGAGAAAAATGTGTGAAATTATCAATGAGAGACACTCACCTTATTGTGTGGTAGCACTATGAAGGCGCCTCCGCCGGCGGACTCGACGATTATGGCCAGGAACTTGGGGTTCACGGCACAAAACGTCGAGTCCCATGAACTTTTGGACACTCGAATATTATCATAACATTGTTCCCTCTTCAATGCCTGCCCGTAAACGTGGCGAAATTTAGAACTACGAACCACCCTAAACGACATCTGTAACGCGTTAAACACACCGTTAACAACAAAACAACAACAAATTTATTTATTCCAACTATCTCACTTTGAACATAACCTATACGCTTTTCGTCTGACCTATATTTTGACACTAGAATTAACAATGCTAAATAACTCACGTTTAATTAAAAAGAAGATATAAATACAATTACACTAAGAAATGCAATGAAAACATTTGAATATAACACAATTAAAAGAAAATAAAACTGAGAGCTACTAAGGATCGAAGGGAGGACGGTTGGGAAAACGAGCAAACTCCATATTTGGTAATGCCTGCAGTCACTACATTTACTTATTATAAACTCGCTATAAAATGATATAATAAATAAGAAAACTGTTTATTTATGTAGTTTTGAGACTCTAGTTTGGATTTATGTAATTTTTCTAATTATTTTTGGCGTTTAAACTCATAAATTCAAGTTTCCTTTTGAGCAACAGTTTCTTTAATTACGAACGCAACCTATAGTTGCCAAACGACTGTCAAATACGTGTCAAAATTAACGCGTTCATATATTGTAGAATAGCTAATGTGTTCTCATTTTATAATCTTTAAAGAAAATAATAAAACAAATAGTATGTATTTAGTATCTTAATCACGTAACTATTTACATAATGTAGATACTAACTAAATAAAAATAAAAATATCACATAATTTAAAACTATTTACAAAAAGAAAAGCTGCCGAAAACTAAAGATGAATTTAAAACTTACTTTGGGTAATTCTACTCGATTTTCCGTTCGCTTAGTGCCAGGAGTTTGAGCATGATAGCTATGACAACGTTCCCTTCCAACTCTTTTAGTAACAGGTGCTCTTTTTTTAGGAGTATTAAAACTATTATGTCTTTTGATTTCCTGCGTTTATGAGGTAAAAGTGATTAAAATCCAATAAATAATCATCTAATTTTACTTAGGTACTTATATAATGCAATATTCACTCACCGCAGACTGGTCCACTTCCATTTTCAACATATTGGAATAATTTACAATAATTTTATGAACGTTTTCGGAAGTAATTTTTTTTATACAAGTTAAATTTACACGACTCTGTTTGCTATGACGTGGCGTAGCATTTAAAATGATTAAGAAAGATGAGATTGTAAAATATAGGGGGTAGTTTTAAAATCCTTTATATAGTCTGATTTGATGAGTATCCGAATGTTTGTTTTGGTGTTAGTATGGTTAGAGATTTGATGTTGGGTTTACTGTTTGTTAAAAGTTATTTTTTTATCCCTTCATAATATTAGTATGAAATGATATGATTATTATTAAAATATGATAATATCTGCTAGTCTGTGGACCCCATCGCCTTTTTATCTGTGGCAAATAATGTAAAAAAAAACACAAAACGTTGACAGTGATGACTTAGGAGTTTTTCCCTAAATTTAGGGGGTTTTTATTAGGGGCTTCGAATAAAAACTTGAAATTGCTATTAAAACGAAGAACAGAAGAAATTATAACAAGATAGAGAAATAATGTATAACCAAATAGTATAAATGTTCAAGTCAGGCAGGACATGACTTTTTCTTTTATAAAGGGTAGTTTAATTTTTTTGTTAAACTTTCAGGGTTGATATTACCAAAATATTACTCATTAACATGACGGGCCAGTTGGCGTGGTTGGTAAGATACCCTATCTATCACGCCGCAGGTCGTGGGTTCGATTCCCACTCAGGACAAACATTTGTGTGTATGAACATGTCTGTTTGTCCTATGTCTGGGTGTTATTATCTATATATGCATGTATTTACAAAAGAAAAGTAGTATATGTAGTATATCAGTTATCTGGCTTCCATAGTACAAGCTCTGCTTAGTTTGGGGTCAGATGGCTGTGTGTGAGGAATAATGTCCCAGAATATTTATTTATTTTATTTTAACATAATCCACTTTTATTAAGGGACTACAATGAAAGCGCGATGGAATAAAGAATATTAAAAATAATGTAAAGTATAATTTGCACAAATGAAGATTAGGTTTGAATTTCAATCCTATTCTGGATCTGTGCAAGTTCGGCTTGTTACGAATGACATGGGTACTACCACAGAATTTTGTATTTTATGGGATATTAAAAAAGTTAGGGGGCAAATTTTGGTAAGGGTTGGCAGCACTAAAAGTTGTCTGTCTGTCTGTCTGGCCGACCTGTCAATGTCGAATCAAAAGCCGAAAATCTAAAAAAATATAAAATAATTTTGCATCTACGATTATTTTGCGATAGATGATGTTTTAATTAAATTGATAAGTGGTATTTGTAAAGTGACACTTGATTTTCTATGACAATGGAGCCGACCATTTCTAAGGTATTGTTTATTTTGTATTTTCATCTAAAATGTTACCTATCAAATATCACATAAATTTTCGTATTCATATTTCATTTCTTTCAATTCTATCAAGGAGGAATAATGATTTCGTATTAAGTATCTGAACTTGGCAAAACCCACTTGGTTTACTTGGTAATTTCAAAAGTCATGATCGGAGGAAGATTTTGAAGACAGCACTTGGTGTTCATAAAATCTTTATAAAATTATCACATGGCAGTGTCCAAAAATCATAATCTAAACATGAACTAATAGAGTTTCAGTATGAATAATGAGACATTCAGTGTTGACAAAAAATTATACAAATATTATGTCTATCTACTTGGTAGGGTAAGATTCCAATAAGAATTCGTGTTATATTTATTACATCGTGAAAAAGATCATGCACTTATCCTACTATTGTAAAACCTGTGTTACTCATCTTTAAAACTATCAAAGAAAATTGATATGGCCTTCTTTTTCAATTAAAAACTCTTTTGTTCAGTTTAGATGGCACTTATGAACATTATAATAGACTTCCACTGGTTCTCTACAGTCAAACTTAAAAGACTCCGGCAAGAAACTCATCCAAAGACATAATTTAACTATCATACCAATTAAGTACACCTTTGTTATATTAAATGAGTTATGTGCTTCAGATTGTATTGTTTTGATGTCGTCTCATCATAAAATTAGGTTCTATTTTCATATATAGGTGTAAATTAACAACACATTCACAACTTTGAATTTGACTTCCCGGGCATAGGCTCCTTATGATGTTTCCTTCAACAGAAAGCCAGTGGTGATATCAGGGATTTGACCTGCATCATAGATTGGTGCAATCACTTCTGAGCTATTACTAAACAACCTATTTAGATAGGTAGTTGTGAAGCTCATTGTTATGTTTGTGAGAGACAATCTAATGTAGCATTCATAATGTATATATGACAGTAAGGGCAATGCTATCAATGTTATTGAACTGCTAATTATATGCCAGTGACCCATCACAATTGGGTAGATTAATGTTGTTTTTGATAATTTTACTTGTTCTCCAACCTCCATACCCTGTTTTACACCTATAGGGTTAAAACTTCTGTCTAAAATGTCATGTTTCTAAACCCAAGGGGCCTTTACGATAAATCAGACAAGTATTTTTATATTATAGATAGATCTAATGCTATCTGTGTTCCTACTCTGACATGACATATTGAAATATTTTTTTGCGACATTCTCTAGTTTTTTTTTTGTGTTGGACTACAATCTCATTATGGTAAGTGATGATGTAGCCAAAAGTAGTAAGCATAAAGTCTATCAGGGACCTGGCTCTCATCATCACTACATATTATGAAACAAAGTCCCCGACACAGTGTCTGTATGTCTGTCTGAATGCAATAAACATAAAAACTACTGAACGGATTTTCATATGGTTTTCACCAATGGAAGGAGTGATTCATTAAGAAAATTAAAGAGTAAACTACACAGAATGTACTTATATTTCTACCTAATTCGCGGAATGACAAAAATAATAATCGTAAATTGACAACATATTTTTTTTTGCAACTTGAAATTTTTTGAAGCCAGTACTTGAGTATGATATATCCTTATATTGAGGTAGCAAACATTTATGAATGAAAAATAGAAAAACTATTGTAAGTAGACAATTATTAGGTAAAATGGGTACGTAGGCCTTTCTGTTAAATAATCTGGTTCCCTGACATGACAGCTTACTAGGGTTGACAAAATGTTTGCTTTGATAATTAATTGTGCTGCTTGTGGGGGCTGGTCTGCTTAAGTTTGCAATCCATTTGCTTACTAAGTTACTCATAATTTTGATATATTTTTTCCTTACTGTCATATAACACACACATATTGTCAGTGAGACTAGATAAATAATTTGATGTAATGAATCAGAGTTGGTTTTGAAAAGAGTAATTGCTGAGTTTCTTGCCGGCTCTTCTCAGTAAAAGCAACCTTCCGAACCGTGCGTTAGAGTCAGACTATTCATAAGTGCTTGTGAAGGCCTATTTGAATAAAAAATATTTAAATTTTCATTTTTAAATTATATTTTTTACGGGGTATTTTGTAACACGTTGTATATGCTTATTATAAAAAAAAATAGGTGTATATGGTCTGCTACCCGTGCGAAGCTGGGGACTGGTTTAAACTGAAATTAGAGTATGTTATTATATTTTTACATTCAGTGTAATACCTACCTACTATATAAGCTTCTACATTGAACTCAAGGTTGTTTTATAATTATTTTTTTATGTGATTGCCTCGCAGCTCTAACATTATGATGGTTTACATACATGAGTAGTAGATTTATGTATGTGTGGGTGTGGGTACCATGTCATTAATATAATTCCTATATAGTACTAGCTTCTGCCCCGCGGTTTCAGCCGCGTTTCCGAGGGATCTTATGTCTTCCCGCTGTAAAAAAGTCTCTATATGTTATCTATGTGCCAAATTCATACAAATCTATTCAGCCGTTTAGGCGTGATTGAGTCACAAACATCCATACATCCAAACTTTCACATTTATAATATTAGTAGAATTAGTAGCATTTGTTATTTTTATGAGTAACCCATGGACCTAGAAAGAAAGGCGGACGCCACCCCATAAAACAATTAATGAAGCACCCACAGTAAGCCAGCTCGCTTAAATGCATACACGTCCGGCACGCACACATTCACACCACCCTAAGCCGGCCGCCCGCCATTACCAAAGAACACTTTTACTGGCCATTACGCTCCGAACCACACACACACACAGTTACGTCGCCACCATTTTGGTGCTTCAATAGTTTCTTAGCCGCCTATCTGTCCGCCTTTTTTTCTAGGTCCATGGAGTAACCTAATAAATAAATTGTAATAATCTGAGGTGGCTTGACTTACCTTACTAATACAGATGTCTCCTTATTATCTACTACGTTTCTTCAACAAAAACATAACTCGGTTTTTCATCACCATCATCATCATCTCAGCCGCAAGACGTCCACGGCTGGACATAGGACTCCCCTAAGGATCTCCAATAGGACGGTCTTTACTCACGTGCAATTGTGTAAGAGCGCTTTCACATTAGGACGTTAGCAGCGCGACAGTAGTGCGGCAGAAGAACATCCTTCACATTTTACGAACAAAATGTCGGTCCCGCGACTGTCGCGGTAAATGTGAAAGCGGCCTAAAGGTGGGACGATAAAATGTCCCTTGGGAATTGTCTTTTTTATATCAGAAAGCTGATAACCAACCAGACGGTCCACCTGATGGTAAGTGGCGTGGCGACTGATGTCTATGGACATCAGAATTACCAAAGGGGACTGCTATGACAAAGCTTAGAAAGCATCTGGATCTCAAGTACAACTGCTAAGTGATGATGTGGCTGAAGGTTGTTGTAAGAAGCACTCAAGTCAAATAGTTACGTCAACTTTGTTACATAAAACTTAATTGACAAATTGCTTATCAAGTATCTGTTTTAAAAATACATTGCATTATTTGACATCGATGACCTATAGCCTGTTTTATTGATTACTAGCTTCCGCCCGCGGTTTCACCCGCGTTCCCGAGGGATCTTATGTTTTATATATATATACTCGTACACATGTGTGTAGAATAAATGGTTTATTTATATGGTTGATGGTATAATAAATCTGTATTTAGAAAAAAATTGAAATCTAGAACCGGCCTGTCTGTACATTTTTTTTTGGGTAGTAATAAAAGCTCCGAAAAATCAATTGAATATGAGCATACTCAACATATGAAATTTACTGCTTAATATACAAATTTTCCAACAATTTATATGCGAATACAAATAAAGAAACGACCGAATAAAATACCTATTGAAAATTCCGAAAAATCAATACGGCATTTGCTGACGTAATATTTTTCTGCGTTTATACCGAAAACTACAGTTAAAAATAACCACGAAGTGTATGGCAATCGCTCGCTGTACACTTCTAACCTCTTTAGGTCCGGGTTGTTTGTGAATAGGAAGAGATTTTAGAAGTTACATGTACAACGAATGAATCCACGAACAATTGTTTTCGGAAATTTAGTATTTTTTTTCAGCTTAGTATTACAGTCAAACACAAATCGTAGGAAGTTAATTTGTTTTTCGGGAGTTCTATTATTTCCCATTTTTTTACAGCCAAATAATTGCAGTAGGTATGTCGTTTTTTTGTATGTCAGTGGTAGGATACTTGATACGTTATGTTGGATAATAGACAAGTCTTAAAAATTATTTGAACCGATAAATGAGTCATGTCTTAAAACAGGTGTATCTGTTATACATCACTATGATGTAATGTATGATGCTGTTTTTCTATAAATTGTGATGAAATCGTTTTTTTTATGATATTTTACAATTATGTATGAAACGTTAATCAAATAATAGTACATTATGATATAAGTGCGGTAAGTTTAAAATTACTGCCGAGGCGATATTGCTACAAGATAGCAGAGGCTGTAATTATCCAAGCGCACGTATGTCATACGATGTTTTATAACATATTCGCGAGTATCTCAGGAACTACTGGTTCGATTTGAAAAATTCTTACTTACTTTATATCTCGGGAAAACATAAGATCCCTCGGGAACGTGGGTGAAACCGCGGGGTGGAAGCTAGTATTTACATATGTGTTATGACGGGAAAAAAAACTAAATTACGAATGACTTAGTAAATAAATAGATAGCAAACTCAAGCCCACCAACCCCCACAAGCAGCACCTTTATCGTTATTTAACATTAAATAAAGGAAACAAAAATCGAATTTGAATCGAATCGGAAGTGATAAACGGATTGGAATGAGTTAACCGACGCGTCGCTGCCGCCCGGTTATAGGGTGACGTCATTCTTACGCCTCAAATTTGCATTAGGTAGCCATTTTGTATCGAGCTGTCAGTTTCGCAGGGGAGAAAGTGCTCACTAATATGCACATCTTCTTTAATTTAATACCTTCTTGATTAGAAAAGCTGATAGTTTTACGAGATTTTAGAATTAGCTTCATACAAGCTTCCGCCCTGCGGTTTCACCCGCGTTGCTGCGATTATAAATTATTTGAATTTGAAAGAATAAATCAAATCAGGAAATAAAATAAGTGACATCGTTGTTTTTATTTTGTATGGAGCGATCAATTTGTGACGTCAAAGTCTATGGCGCCGTAGTAATTTGTATGCAGTGAGCTTGACCGTTACAACATAGACTATGACGTCACGCAGTTTAAATTCGCTATGTCTTTGCAAATACAGATATTTCGAAAATTATAGGTGGAATGGATATTTGCAAAAAACAGACATGCTTTTTACTTAACAACTAGACCATCTTAAATGTAAATTCTTATTATCTACCCGACTGGCTGGCTACCACCTTGAAGTTAAAAAACTCTCGCCAAACACCATCCAATGTGTTCCGACAGCTGCATTTAAGAGCCATTTGGTGGTAAAGTGGTAAACCTTCAGCCACATCATCACTTATCATGGTGAAACACAGACCGAGTCATAAAGTCGTTCTTTAACCAGCAGGAACAGGTCAAAACCAAGTGCTCCAAATGCTTTTTACTTAACAACTAGACCATCTTAAATGTAAATTCTTATTATCTACCCGACTGGCTGGCTACCACCTTGAAGTTAAAAAACTCTCGCCAAACACCATCCAATGTGTTCCGACAGCTGCATTTAAGAGCCATTTGGTGGTAAAGTGGTAAACCTTCAGCCACATCATCACTTATCATGGTGAAAGACAGACCGAGTCATAAAGACGTTCTTTAACCAGCAGGAACAGGTCAAAACCAAGTGCTCCAAAAGTAATCATGTGATATTTTGTTCCCAGCCGCGGCACTATCGCGTCGTTATGTGCGTGCTGGTATTCTGCAACGCAGCTGCCTTGCTCGCTGCCACCAACCTGGTGGTGGTTCTCAAGCCAGAGGACAGGTAATACTTACATAATATTACCACAGCGTAAAAAACATACAGTGGTTTATCGCGTTTGAAGTCACGCGAAATGCCACTTTGTATAGGCATTCGTCATTGCTGCATTGTGTCCAAAGCGAGTGTATGGCAGCTTGGGCTCGCTACCGCCCCTCTCTCACCCCGCAAGCCCCGCACGATTGTTGCTCTGTATAGACGTGTCCGTTGGCCGACTGTAAGAGTTACATAGACTGTGATATTACAGTTATTTTCATGCCAAAATATCATTTTCCTTGTCTCTTATTACCATGTACCATCGACAAACTTCAAGCATGATCAATTTTTTAACCTTTTCGCTTGCAAGCACTCATCATAGCTCGCCCCGCCCACTGTCAAGACGAAAGCCGCTATTGTGTAATTTCATTTGTTTTGACTAGTTTTATGATAAGCGCATTGTCCACTTGTATTGTCGACAACCAGGTAGTCGCTGGTCGCTGCACACAAAAAGTAGCCTTATGGTGGTCATGCTTGAACTTTGTCGATTGTATGTATATCAAAATTAATTTTGTATGTATGTATATCCTCTATTTATATTTATGTATCCTCTATGCTTTCCTAAACCATTCAACCGATTGTGATGAAGCTTTGGTGACTTGTTATCCGACAAAAGTAAAAAAAAAGAGTATTGCACGTCACGTTGTACACGTCGGGTATAGCTAGTTACTATACTGGGTGATTTTTTAGTCACTGGCAACACTTGCAGGGGTGGAAGTACTCATCAAAATGAACAACCTGAAAATGTGAAATCATGAAAAAATTATCAGCTGTTCCATACAAAAGTTCAATACCTACTCGACCAAACTGTATGAAGCAACCATTATATTTTACGCGATATCAGAGTTAGCCCCATGATAAAAGTTGTTCACACTGATGAGTTGTTCCACCCCTGCAAGTATTGCCAGTGATAAAAAAAACATTCTGTATACTTATACTATACGAAAGTATTATTGTTGGTTTGTCCTTTTGTCACGCAGCAACTGATCGACGTGATTTTATGTATAGAGATAGTTTATGAACCGGAGTGACGGCCTAATTTTTATCCCGGGAACGCGGGTAAATCCACCGGCGTGGTTCGGTTGGTAAGATACCCTATCTATCACGCCGCAGGTCGTGGCTTCGATTCCCACTCAGGACAAAAATTTGTGTGCATGAACATGTCTGTTTGTCCTGTGTCTGGGTGTATTTATCTATATATGTATGTATTTACAAAAGAAAAGTAGTATATCAGTTATCTGGCTTCCATAGTACAAGCTCTGCTTAGTTTGGGGTCAGATGGCCGTGTGTGAGGAATGTCCCAGAATATTTATTTATTTAAAGTTGTTTAGATAAATAAACATGTATCCAGTTGTCTTCTAGACTTGATGTAACATTATTCATTCCCTATGAAGTCGTCCATAGGCGACGGTGCCCACTTACCATCAGGTAGGACGTATGCAAGTTTGTCAGTTTTCTGTCTTAAAAAATATTGCTCGGGTTAATTGTGTCTGGGTAAAAAATATTCAAAGATCGTGAGCAATGAGGAAAACCACAATAATTAGTTTATAAAACAAAAAACTGACTACAAAGTGGGTTTGCACAAAGTAGGTATAAAGTATTAGTAAGACCACCTCGAGATCTACCTTAATAGAACTACAGTTTAAATCTTTCTTTTTTTTACTTTATGTTTGACCACAATCTCACTATGGTAAGTGACGATGTGGCCGAAGGTGGTAAGCACACAAAGCCTAGAAGAAACTGGCTCTCTAGTGCTGCTGCCAGAATACACCAATAGGTGGTTGGCGACAGATTTTCAACTTGAGGGCGGTAGCCAGCCAGGCGGGTACTACAAAGTATCCTACCATCATGCTATGGTTTCCTCACAACGTTTTCCTTCACCGAAAGCTCAAGCTCATTGTAGGATTCGAACCCACGACCTTCGCCGCGGCGCCTGACGTCACTACCACTGAGCTATCATACCATCGCCTTAAACACCCAAATGTTGGTATGAGGTTGAGCCGTTTCCGAGAAATCAAAGACTATAGGCGTCGAACATAGAACCTCCTATAGCTATGAAGTCCCTCACAAATTGTTCATAGTCCATTAGTCCATAATAAATCGTAACTCAGGGACGAACCCCTTGAATTTGGCATTTAAAGAATACTCTTTGAATAGTCATACGACTCAGTCTAGATGCGAAGGTTTGGAGTGAACTAAGATGTCGTATTTCATTAATTAGGTCATAAACCGCGTAAAAGTGTGTCCAGTGCGGATTTGCGGATTTGTTATTTGTATTTTTTTATGCCATTAAAGTGGCGAGTACCTTCCACAGTTTGTGTGCTTACCACCTTCGGTCACATCATCACTTACCATAGTGAGATTGTGTTCAAACACAAGCCTATACAAAGTAAAAGAAAAAAATAGACTCCCATCTATTTATTTATAAACTGACCCAGGGACTGACACCAAAGCACTGCTCAAACCACAAGGTCTAGGAATTCAATGCACACAGGTTCCACAAACATAAGCTATCCATTTTTTCAAAATTCAAACTCTAAGGCGGTAAAATCCGGAAATCGCGGAGTTAGAACCTTGTTGGAAGCTAGAATCCTGTTGAAAAACTTGACAGTCGCAAAGTATCTTTAATGTGAATGTAAACAGTGATCGTGGATGTTCAATATTTGCACATTATACGAGCGAGCGAGTGATTAACCAGTTTGATAACTCGAGTGTTCGCATGTTTATGATAGAGCAGTGACACTGATCTTTATTTACAATGGATTGGCTGTTAGAAAAATTCAAATGAGGCAGTTTTCACGTCATTAAGATGTGAAATGAGCTTCTCGTTACAATTTGCCCTCAGTGCTATGGTATGGGGTTCTTCAAAACGGTAAAAGAAGTTAGTCAAGGTCTTAGGTCGGCAACACATCGGCAATACCCCTAGTATTGCAAATGTCCATAGGCGGTGGACCGTCAGTTTGCCAACTTTTTGACATAAAAAAGGGCACTGCATACAAAGATTCAAAAAAGTTCATTAAAGTCGATAAAGTCGGGTTAATTACACCATTTATACAGAACGGCTGAACCGTTTTTTATGATGTTTTATTTGTTGGATTTGTCTCCACCTCGAGTAGCAGAATAACTAATAAAACAGTTTTTTTTAATACCGGGGACGCGATTGATACCGCGGGGAACAGCTAGTAATTATTATTTTTTTTTTAATATAAAAATGAATCCATATTTCTCTTGGTCACGCGTGAACGGAAGGAACAATTTCGCTAATTCTTTTTTGTTGTGTTAATTATTGTCAGGAGGGAAAAAAAAAGAAAATTGCGCAGAAAATTGGAAAATTCGGGAAAAACTGAAACTAACTAACAAATCCCATTTGTATGAAATTAAGGCACTGTCAATGACAGACTGTTATTTTTGCGTTAGGTAGGCAGTTTATTGAGGAATATAGGCTACTTTTTATGTTGAATACGCAGGTGAAACCGCAGGCGACAGCTAGTAATAATATAAAATTTTAATGGGCACAAAATTTTGCTGTCATTTAGTATGTAGTAAGTTTAGTAATATAGCCCATCCAGTGAATTTAGAGATTGATGTGCGTTTCATCTCGTCCCCTGTGACGACGTTGATCGAGTAGGTAAATTGCGTACGTATGTACATACTAAGCTGCCCTCGTTAGCTTCTGTTATCTCAATGAAATAGTTTCGAATTTATACATCTGTTATTTTTCTTGTCTTTTACTATTATTAATTCTGTAAAATTTATTGAACTTTTAATGTACTTATACTCATACATTTTATTGTACTAGATATAGAAATGCGGGGCCTCGTTGTACAGGTGTTTCTTAAAAGGAAACCCCATTAAAGGATATTGTTAATGTAGTAGTTAAGTTACTGAAATAAGTACATATAAGCCTTCACAAGCATTTATGATTTGTCAGATTCTCAAACAATATGTTTAAATTGATATGAAGCTTGAAGGATAAATGTTAGAGTTCTGGGGGCCCATGCTTACCACCTTCGGCCACATCATCACTTACAATAGTGAGATTGTGGTCAAATAAAATTGTCATTATATAAAACTGAGTGTAATTGTCTGTTAACAGAACAAGATCGATCCAGATCCAGCCCAAATCAATTTGACTCTCACAGAGACAAGAATTACCATATAAAAAAACAGTCGGTAAATTCCCTCGTTTTAATTCCAGGATCTCAATAAAACGTGGCAGCGCGATCACGGCGCTCGGCTTCGTGTACTTCATGACGCTGTTCGAGCTACTGAACTTGGTCGCGCTGTTCA
Source organism: Tetheella fluctuosa (assembly GCA_951216915.1). Taxonomy (NCBI): domain Eukaryota; kingdom Metazoa; phylum Arthropoda; class Insecta; order Lepidoptera; family Drepanidae; genus Tetheella; species Tetheella fluctuosa. Next base: position 9,640,925 of record OX578233.1, on the reverse strand, counting down.
CCGGCGCCGGCGCACGGTTCCGACACAAGTACCGGCTCAGCTGCGGGGATGTGCTCGATATTAATAACAAGTATGTATAGCATACATTCTTACATTTAGAAAAATCTGTTTTTAATGTTTTAAGCCTCGGTCAAGTGACGTGGAATGCCGTGGCTAAAATTAGCTTGAGCTTTCGGTGAAGGTAAACATCTTGAGGAAACTATAGCACGATGGTAGGGTACTTTATAGTACCCACCTGACTGGCTACCACGCTTCAGTTGAAAATCTGCCGCCAAACACCTACTGGTGTCCGACTTTGCAATCCCCCTGACTATGCTAACGTCTATAGGCGACAGTAGCCACTTACCATGAGGTGGACCGCCTAACTGCTTGTCAGCCAGCAGAAAAAAAAAACTGATCCAGTTCCCTTCTAGCCACATGATTATGGTAAAACACAAACCTATAATAAAGAAAACGCCCCAGTTTATTTAAAACAATGCATAAAGCTCTATAATGCTTCTCAAATAAGGTCTTGTTTACATTAAAGGGTTGTATCAGCGGTCCAGGCCGCCTTCTGCTGCATAACCGGCGCGATAGTGTGTCTATGGTCGTGTACCAGAGACTTCATGCTCTCGTCGCACTACATGTCGGAAGCGTACGCGTGGTTCGGCGCCGCCTACTTCTTCTACGACATTTGGTCTATGTACATGGTGAGTAATTATACAGCTGTTATAGCACTTCTGGCTGTATTGTGGTGACTTGGTGTTCAAGATCTATTAAGATGCTTTGGAGATGTTTATAACTTTAAGGAACTCTTCATAACATGGCAGCAAAGTATCACTGAAAATAATTTAGATATTAATATTATAAAGAGGTATAATTTGGATTTTTTGTATGTATGGGGTTATCTCTAATATAAAGCTACATTATATACTTTTCATCCTGGGAACACGGATGTAACCGCAGGGAACAGCATATAATTAATCTAAGTCATAAGTGACTGCAAAGTTTATTTAAATATAATAATGTTGATTTTGATAAAAAAGGCTTCTTTGTCATCTAGGTCCACGTCCAGATGAACTCAAACGTGGACTACGTGAAGAACAAGATCCACCGGCGAGTGTCCAAGAACGGCGACGCTGCGCTCTCGGCTGGAGACGGGGTGGTCTCCAAGAAGCCTTGCAGCACTTCCTTCCTCGCCTACTGCTGCAACGAGCCCGTCATACTGTTCCACCATCTGTTCATTGGCGGATTTGGCTTCCTTGTTATTGTGGTCAGTATCATAATCTATCAGGTTTAAAAAAAGTCTAGAAGGAACAAGCTCTCAATTGCAGTTGCCGGAACATACCGGCAGGTAGAAAATATATCAATTACTGATGCTGATTTACAAATTAGTGAATGAGTAGTAAAATATGACACAGCAAAATTTTGGGTTATTGTCGATGGGCGCTATTTCTGTTTAGAGCTAGTTAGAGCGTACTGCGGGCCTACATTGTAAGGAAATAGTAATGTACTTCATTGGATTAGGCGCCCATTTTTTCTAGAATTCTGTCATATTTAAAAGAAATGCGAATATCAAATGTATGTTTGTTGGTACAGTACCTCCGCGGCGACCTCGGCGACTGCACGTTCGGGTTTGTGTACCTGATGGAGCTGTCGACGCCGTTCGTTTCGGCGCGCGGCATCCTCTCACGACTGAAGCTGAAGGGCTCCCGAGCCTACCTCATCAACGGAGTCCTCATGCTGGTCACCTTCTTCCTGTGCCGCGTGCTCAGCCTGCCCTACGTGTGTCTCATGTACAGCCGCATTGTGGGACTCACTTATATAGAGGTATGTTCATCCTCTCCCGACTGAAGCTGAAGGGCTCCCGAGCCTACCTCATCAACGGAGTCCTCATGCTGGTCACCTTCTTCCTGTGCCGCGTGCTCAGCCTGCCCTACGTGTGTCTCATGTACAGCCGCATTGTGGGACTCACTTATATAGAGGTATGTTCATCCTCTCCCGACTGAAGCTGAAGGGCTCCCGAGCCTACCTCATCAACGGAGTCCTCATGCTGGTCACCTTCTTCCTGTGCCGCGTGCTCAGCCTGCCCTACGTCTGTCTCATGTACAGCCGCATTGTGGGACTCACTTATATAGAGGTATGTTCATCCTCTCCCGACTGAAGCTGAAGGGCTCCCGAGCCTACCTCATCAACGGAGTCCTCATGCTGGTCACCTTCTTCCTGTGCCGCGTGCTCAGCCTGCCCTACGTCTGTCTCATGTACAGCCGCATTGTGGGACTCACTTATATAGAGGTATGTTCATCCTCTCCCGGCTGAAGCTGAAAGGCTCCCGAGCCTACCTCATCAACGGAGTCCTCATGCTGGTCACCTTCTTCCTGTGCCGCGTGCTCAGCCTGCCCTACGTCTGTCTCATGTACAGCCGCATTGTGGGACTCACTTATATAGAGGTATGTTCATCCTCTCCCGGCTGAAGCTGAAAGGCTCCCGAGCCTACCTCATCAACGGAGTCCTCATGCTGGTCACCTTCTTCCTGTGCCGCGTGCTCAGCCTGCCCTACGTCTGTCTCATGTACAGCCGCATTGTGGGACTCACTTATATAGAGGTATGTTCATCCTCTCCCGGCTGAAGCTGAAAGGCTCCCGAGCCTACCTCATCAACGGAGTCCTCATGCTGGTCACCTTCTTCCTGTGCCGCGTGCTCAGCCTGCCCTACGTCTGTCTCATGTACAGCCGCATTGTGGGACTCACTTATATAGAGGTATGTTCATCCTCTCCCGGCTGAAGCTGAAAGGCTCCCGAGCCTACCTCATCAACGGAGTCCTCATGCTGGTCACCTTCTTCCTGTGCCGCGTGCTCAGCCTGCCCTACGTCTGTCTCATGTACAGCCGCATTGTGGGACTCACTTATATAGAGGTATGTTCATCCTCTCCCGGCTGAAGCTGAAAGGCTCCCGAGCCTACCTCATCAACGGAGTCCTCATGCTGGTCACCTTCTTCCTGTGCCGCGTGCTCAGCCTGCCCTACGTCTGTCTCATGTACAGCCGCATTGTGGGACTCACTTATATAGAGGTATGTTCATCCTCTCCCGGCTGAAGCTGAAAGGCTCCCGAGCCTACCTCATCAACGGAGTCCTCATGCTGGTCACCTTCTTCCTGTGCCGCGTGCTCAGCCTGCCCTACGTCTGTCTCATGTACAGCCGCATTGTGGGACTCACTTATATAGAGGTATGTTCATCCTCTCCCGGCTGAAGCTGAAAGGCTCCCGAGCCTACCTCATCAACGGAGTCCTCATGCTGGTCACCTTCTTCCTGTGCCGCGTGCTCAGCCTGCCCTACGTCTGTCTCATGTACAGCCGCATTGTGGGACTCACTTATATAGAGGTATGTTCATCCTCTCCCGGCTGAAGCTGAAAGGCTCCCGAGCCTACCTCATCAACGGAGTCCTCATGCTGGTCACCTTCTTCCTGTGCCGCGTGCTCAGCCTGCCCTACGTCTGTCTCATGTACAGCCGCATTGTGGGACTCACTTATATAGAGGTATGTTCATCCTCTCCCGACTGAAGCTGAAGGGCTCCCGAGCCTACCTCATCAACGGAGTCCTCATGCTGGTCACCTTCTTCCTGTGCCGCGTACTCAGCCTGCCCTACGTCTGTCTCATGTACAGCCGCATTGTGGGACTCACTTATATAGAGGTATGTTCATCCTCTCCCGACTGAAGCTGAAAGGCTCCCGAGCCTACCTCATCTTATCCTTTTTTTTCTATCTTTATATCAAAGAAGTGTTTTAGACAACCCTCTTTGTAACCAAGCGAACAAAATAAAGCAAAAAACACATTTTATGCCTTCAACCGTCTCAACAATTCCAACAGGCAATAAAATCCCTCCCGACCGGTTGCAAGATATCGATCTGCATCCTCCTGGTGCCGCAATTGTACTGGTTCTACCTGATGTCGGCGGGCGCGCTCAAGATGTTCCTGTCGTCCAACAAGTCGGGCCACTTGTCGAGCTCGGCGTCGGCGTCGGCGTCGGCGGGGGAGGGCGAGGGCGAGGGGCGCGAGGGGGACGGCGACGGCGACGCGGCCGACCTCGACCCGCCGCACGCCGACCACAAAGAGAAGAGGAGTTGATGCCGACGCAGGCACAGGCGGCACAGGAATCTACCAAAGTCTTAGGCGAGTTTTGATCAGGTACGTTGGATTTGTTTTTTTAAGTATTTATGGGCTTATGTTCGACCGTCAACTGATCCCACAAGTATTTTTTTGTTTGCTGTTTTATCACGATGTTTTCCTTCACCGAAAGCTCAAACTTTCATTGTAGGATTCGAACTCATGACTTTCGCCACGGCACATCACAGAAATTGACTGAAATGAATGAATGAAAACTGGTCCTAGACAAACAAAATTTAGAAATTATGTTCGTTTTGTAATTAAGAAAGGATTTTCCGAAATTCAACCCCCAATAATCGAATCCTTTTATGTATGTAAACTGGGTTAAAAATGTTAATGAATAGGTATATAAAATAGTTGAGCTTTCGGTGAAGGAAAACATCGTGAGGAAACCATAGCACGGTGGTGGGTACTTTGTAGTACCCGCCTGGCTGGCTACCACCCTCAAGTTGAAAATCTGTCGCCAAACACCTATTGGTGTGTTCCGGCAGCTGCACTTGAGAACCAGATCCTTCTAGGCTTTGTGTACTAACCACCTTCGGCCACATCATCACCTACCATAGTGAGATTGTGGTCAAACACATGCCTATACAAAGTAAAAAAAAAAAAAAAGTTAAAATATGTATTAGTTATTTTATACTACCCGTTCGCTGCGGTTTCACCCGCGTTCCCGAGATTAAAAATAAATAATAACCTACCTCATTAAAAGGGCTTTCTAACTCAAAATGATTTTTCAAGTCAGATCACAAGTTTCGAAGTTCCTACATCCAAACTTACAAACTTTACTTGTTTATAATATTAGTGTAAATTAAGCATACATAAAAGTTTGTTTACATTTATGAAGAAACTACTATAGGTTGGTTATTTACATTAATCTCACAAAAAACACGAATCTAAATCCTACTAAACTGTAAAAGTTTGGATGGACGAATGGATAGATGTTTGTAACTCAATCACGGCAGAACGGGTGAACGGATTTGGATGAAATTTGGCACAGAGATAGATTGTAGTCTGGAATAGGGGACGCGGTTACACCATCGGGACTTCGGGTAAAACCGCGGGGCGGAAACTATATCTTATAAATAAAGCATTGCTTTTTATCGATCGATGTTAGGCTCAATAAATGATAACGTTATGGCGTCACGTTTATTATTTATCGAATGTTTGGTACTTGTTTCTGTGTTTGAATTGTAATTCACACACACATGTATATAACGCTTTTTCGTTACTGTTCCCTTTTCTGCCAGTTAACTCCAACCGCAAGCTCCAAAGCTAATCTTTCAGGGTTGAAAGATATATTTGAAGTGAAACTTCTTTATCGACGTATGGGAGAAATTTTTGTAGCAAATCGTCACGTTTTTCGGTTACGCGCCATGTTGCTTTTATTATGTTTTCCCGTATTTTGGAAGGCAAAGAGTTCTAGCTCATACAGCCTAGCCATTTATCTTATTTATCTTCTTAGTTTTGAATTAATGTCTGACATCTTAAAATATAAAGGTATGAAGTTAGCTAGCGAAAAACATTGGTTGCCATGGCCATGTTTTTTAGTAAGCGTTACTTCCGTCAGAATTTTAATCAGGGACTTTTCAGAAGTTTCACTTCCACCATGTGTGACTTGCACACACACACACTTTTTTTTTTATTATGGGACTAACTTTGAAAGCCCGAAAAAAATAACCAACTATTTTGTAGGTAAACATTTAATGTTTTTCCCCCAAACGATAATTTGTTAATCTTCAAACAATCTACGCTTTCCATATATCATTATGATAATATCATAGTGATTTGTATCTGATTTTACCAAATGACTATGTATTTAAATTTTAGGTACATAGAGTAATTCATATTAGAAAGATTAAAAAAAATATATTGGGTTGCTGAGTTTCTTTCTCAATCAATGTCGCGTTATATTTTTATTTTCATTCAATCGGTGTATTTTGAGTTTTATTGAATAATTAGCTTCCGCCCCGCGTTCCCCAGGTATCTTGTGTTTTCCCGGGATAAAAAGTAGCCTATAGCATTCCTCGATAAATGGGCTATCCAACATTAAAACAAAAAATTCAGTTCGAACCCGTAGTTCCTGATATTAGCGCGTTCAAACAAACAAACTCTTCAGCTTTATAATATTAGTAAAGATATAGATACCGGTGGCATATTGTCCAATGAAGATAAAGCGAAATTAATGCCTGTATCGTGTCTATTCTATCATGTATAGTCCATTTATCGAAGAAGGCTATAGGCTATTTTTTATCCCGGGAAAACATTAAATCCCTCGGGAACGCGGGTGAAACCGCGGGGTGGAAGCTAGTTGACAAAATATACAATTGGTGGGGTACTATGTAGTACCCGCCTGGCTTACTACCAAATGTTAGTGATTTTTTTATCACTGGCAGTACTTGCAGGGATGGAAGTACTCATAAATGTGAACAACTTTTACTATGGGGCTGACTCAGATATCGCGTAAAATAAAACGGTTGCTTCATACATTTTGGTCGAGTAGGTATTGAACTTTTGTATGGAACAGCTGATCATTTTTTCATGATATCACAGTTAATCCCATAATAAAAGTTGTTCATTTTAATGACTGCTTCCACCCCTGCAAGTATTGCCAGTGACTAAAAAATCACCCAGTATAGGTAAAAATATATAATAAAGTGCGGTATCGGCACAGAAAGAATTTAGTGCATTGACCCGTCATTACTTGTCTCTGTTGCACGCGCACAAACATACTGCCGTTGCGCTCGCACAGATGACGACAGTAGGCACAAAGGTCAATGCACTAAATTCGTCCTGCTCCGCGACCGCTCTTTATATTAGTTTATTTATTATTGTTATTAAAAATATGTTGTTTTGTACACAGGTTACAACATCTGTAGTCCAATTACATCTACTGCGGGACATATACCTCTCCCAAAGCGGGAATAACCAGGTGATTTTATGAGTTACTCTATTAGATTTTGCGTTAAAATAGAAAATAAACTTTAAATATTACTTGTTAAAGTTTTAATTGACTTCCAAAGGGTGTAATACATTTTTTTCCTAATAAAAGTTCGCGCTAGAATGATACCATATATTAATTAATTAATTTTTGCTCTGCTATATATAAATATATTATGGAAGTTAATTATTTCTTAAAGATTATGTTTGTGTAATTATAGCGAGATGCATAATGTAGTGATTGTAATATTGAGAAATAGTTCATGGAAATTTAACCTTTAAAACGTTACCATTAACATTCATTTTTGAATTTACATTCAAATCCGTGTCATATTTATAAATAAATATAAAAAATCTAAGCAAAATGTTCCCAAATATTTTTATTATATGTAACTCTGCAATACTGGCATCACTGTAAACGTTTTGGGATTGCAGACTGCAGAGTGAGATTAATCGTTGCGATATTTTACAAAAATATCGTTTATTCAAACTTATTATAATTATTGTTAATAAATATAGATAAAGTTTTGAATGGTGCTTGTGTCTGCGCAACATAACTTATGACTCTAGATATATAGTATTTAATATGTGCTAATACTACTTTGGTTTCGTGAAGAATTAATCGTAAATGATAAATAGCTATATAGATTAGGCAGGGGTCACCAAATAGGTTTAGTAGAGGTCCGTTTAAATAATAAAAAAGATCATCGCGGTCCGGTTGGTAGATGATGACTGGCGACCAAGCTTAGATCCTTACCTACAAATCCTAATATAAATTTACTAATATATTAAAATTATTGTGTTTGGATGTTCGCGGATTTGAAACAATCATGTGCACATTTTTGTTTGTCAAAGTTTGGTCCGCACAATATAGGTCGGCGGTCCGGATCCGGACCGCGGTCCGCCATTTGGTGACCCCTGGATTAGATTATGTAATCAAATATGCTTGTCGATGACACGCTAATTTGGTGACAAAAATTAACCAACGGGTTTATGCGTGACAAAGTGTGGTAGCAGCATTATGTTACGATTTATAAATATATTTTCATATTAATTTACTTACTAATGCGAAAGATTTTTTTAAGCGGGAAGTCATTTTTTGCCGGCACTTCACTAGGCTGTTCGTGTTTGCGTATTTGGCAAATAATCGCTATGTGTATTGTCAAAATTAGAAAGAGAAAGAATATAATAATTGTTTTTAGACTCAAAGGAGTAAATATAAACCGGCCATGTACCTAAATACAGGGTTATTTTTAATTGACCTGTAGTACTTTAAGGGGTTAATGTATTCATCAATATGAGCAAGTTTTATCATGGTGCCAACCCTGAAATTGCGAAAAAGAAATCGAACTTTTAATATTTTGATCCAGGTTGATTTTGTACGTAACGTTTTTTCGCGATTTCAGGGGTAAAAAATATTTCACCTTAAACAACTGTAGGTAAATTAAAAATAACTGTGTCGACATCTATATAGTTTTGGCCTCCATGTGTGGTCGAATAAAGTTGGTATCCTTGCACGCCAAACATTTGCCAAATACACCAACACGAATACGCCAAGTGTAGCGCCAGCATTATATCCTTATGTAACAATATTTCTATATTTGACATTTAATTTACAAATGTATCCTAACGGATTAATCGTCATCTTAAACTTACAGTCTTACTTACAGTTTTACTTACTTATATTCTATTTATTTTTATCTTAATTGTTAAGACGGATTGTGGGATGGTTAAGGCCTAGTATGACTGGCTTTAACCTTAGCACAGGTAGCCAGGGGAAGCCAGGGGGTATGGACGAATGTTTTTTTGTAAATTTAGAATGCTTCCGCAATGTTTTATAAGGGTGAGTTGTTTGATCGGTAGTTAAGGCGGATAGTTAAGCTAACAATTTGTTAAACTTCTACCCTACCTAGTTCTGATTGTGTAACTTATGTTTCGTAAATACTAGCTGTTCCCCGCGGTTGCAACCGCTTTCCCGGTCAAAAAATTTGCCTATAACCAATAAAACTAACCCCTTTTAACATCAGCTATCTGCCAGTGAAAGTGCCGTCAAAATCGGTTCAACTGTTTCCGAGATTAGCCGGCACAAATAAATAGGCATTCATTTCATACGCATTTAGTAAAAAGCTGTTATTTCGACATTACAAACAGACACTTCAATTTTATTTATTTGTATAGATTAAAAGATATCTCTATCTTTTATCATTACATTCTACATTACTAACTTCTATCATAATAATCTATTTATTGATTAACGTTAAGTTAACAAACAATTAGACTACAAGTTTTTTTATAATCTAACAAATTATTAGTTTATGCATTAACCACCTTAACTACAGTTTAAAAAACCCACCCTAAGTGATGTGAAATTTCATGATCTTCCGGTTTTTTTTTTAATTAAGGCTCCAGTCTCCCTAAAATCAGTGTTCTTGCGGAATTTGTCAGAAAAGAAATATTTTTTTTAGTCATCAGAAAAGCAATAAATGAAATGTATTTTACGTTATTTTAAATTTGTGAGATTTGAAGTTTCCAATACATATTTTATTTTTTAATTTGACGCCACTTTTATTAGCTTTGTGAGGCTTTAAACATACCTCTATTTACGTTCCACGCGTAGAGAGTCTCATGCATGCACACGCCAGGAAACAAATATAATAAAAACAAGAAATGTATTCAGATTACATTTGCCGGCAAGTCCTCTACAATAATCTTATCTAGTTACTTTTTTTCAAAATCGTCTCAATTTCTTATTTAAACTGCTTTAAAAATTTATAAATTTCTGAATTTGACCCTTGCAACATATTTTTTTTTTTTTAACAAAGTAATGGTTTAGAGAAATCACACTTTAACCACTCCGAGAGGACTTGCCGACAAATGTAATCTGAATACATTTCTTGTTTTTATTATATTTGTTTCCTGGCGTGTGCATGCATGAGACTCTCTACGCGTGGAACGTAAATAGAGGTATGTTTAAAGCCTCACAAAGCTAATAAAAGTGGCGTCAAATTAAAAAATAAAATATGTATTGGAAACTTCAAACCTCACAAATTTAAAATAACGTAAAATACATTTCATTTATTGCTTTTCTGATGACTAAAAAACAATATTTCTTTTCTGACAAATTCCGCAAGAACACTGATTTTAGGGAGACTGGAGCCTTGACAAGGTAACAGTTTTTATATTTGTGTTTTAGTTAAATATTATCGTTGGATCTGCTGTTAATATTACGTATTGTTGATTTTTATATTGTTTCGAGTGTTGGTTATCATTCTCAGTTTTGCATTTAATTAAGTTTTCTTTGCATTTTATTTAACATTTCTAATTAAACTTTATTGTAATAGACATAAAAGCTCAAATTAGCTAAAACACATTTATTGACCGATTTTTCAATCGCTGGATAAATCTTTAAACTAATCCGTTGATAAGTATACAAAGTCTGTTTTAATTTTATATTAACAGCTAGATATCACGATTTGTGATGATGCAGTGGTTGTAATCACACAAAGTCTAGAAGGTAACAAATACAGCTACCAGATTTTCAACTTGAGGGTGGTAGCCAGCCAGGTGGGTACTACAAAGTAGCTTACCACTGTGCTATGGTTTCCAAACGACAATTTCCTTCACCGAAATCTCATGCTGACTGTAGGACCCACGACCTTTGATTTTTTATTCGCTAGCAATACTTGCAGGGGTGGAAATACTCATCAATATGAACAACTTTTACTATGGGACCAACTGTGAAATCACGAAAAAATTATCAGCGTTCCATACAAAAGTTGAATACCTACTCGACCGAAATGTATGAAGCAACCGTTTTATTTTACGCGATATCAGAGTTGGTCCCATAGTGAAAATTGTTAAATATGAACAATATTGACGAGTACTGCCATCCCTGCATGTATTGCCAGCGAAAAAAAAGCTGTATAATGGTCCTTTATAGAAGAAATTGTTTACTGGCATTTGAAAAATCGGGTTCATATAAATTGAATATAAAGTTAAGGCCGGCGCTCACCGACAGGACGGCACGACTAGGCACGGCAAATTATTTTAATACTAGTAGGACTCATTTCGCTGATACCGTGTTGCAAAGAGACTTGTGTATACCGCAGGAGGCATATGCCGAGCTAAACCAGGAGGTATGGGTGACGTAGAGTGGTTACAGGGTGCAATCCCCCCGCCCCCCCCCCCCCGACTTGAATGAATGAAGAACTTATTATCCTTGTATATTATACAATTTTTTTTTTGGTGACTGTACTTTTTGTTGACTGTACTCTCATTGTCTTCCAATATACTAATGTACACCAAATATCAAGTCAATCCGACCACTGGAAGTGGGTGAAATTCGACTTGCAAGATTCCACCCGGACAAACATACATACATTGCAAGTTAAATAAATGCTTGTAATAAATGTGAATGTGTGTATGCTTGGATGTTTGTTACCACACAACTCCGTAACAGCTGAACGGATTTGGATGAAATTTGGCACATAGATAGAATTTATTATATAGATTAACATGTACACTTTATCCCCGGAAAATATAAGATGCCTCAGGAAAGAAGTATTTCATATTTCTATCACCTGTATTTCTCTCTCACACAAAAAAATACCCTTCCCCCTGAATTAAATCCTGAATCCACCCCTGGATGTGGAGGTAGTTAGATGACGCGTTGTAAAGGTTGTGCTACATCCCGCGGTATTTGAACATGGCGACGGCATCCACATGCATTCCAATGAATATTTTTGCGTGGTATGTCCTGCCGTACTGTTGGTAGGCGGCCTTAAGAATCTCAAAGTAACAATAGAAAATAAATACTTTTATGAGGCTATTTATTTTTAAATATTGCTTACATTTTATAATTGAATTATATGCTAAACTAAACTTACATCGAATTATAATCTACAGAAAGTAGGTTTTCAAACGAACGCTTGCTCGGACGGAACCTAAGTAAAAAAATTTGCGTAACTGTTCCATACACACAGCAACTATGTGCATATATATACGAATTTGGGTCAGGTTTTGATTCAAAAAACGGCGCGCGCGTACTTCTTTTCCGTAGGTAATAATTCGATGATTAATCATTATGAAATATTGAGTAAAATCTTCCGATTTGCCAAATTTTTATAACTCTGCAGTAGTAGCTGTCGGCTAAATAAGTCCTTGCAGAGCTTCCTCATTCAGTTTCCTTGATATTTCTACATTTTTTTATATTATATACAGTATTTAATATTTAATAACATGAGCTTATAGTTTAAATTGAAATGAATAACGAATTGTTCCACGTAGTTGATTAGAGTGAGCACAATATTCATTAACATATAGATAATTATTATGTGTGATAAATTCTGCCGTTGTAATTTTGTTCCTATTTGTACGGCCTGATTGACTATATGGTCTATTTTTGAATAAAATACAATATACAGTCAAAATAAACAATGCTTTCTTATAAAATAATTATAGCATTTTTTTTCCATAATATACGTGTGTATAAATATATATTTTTTTTATATATTTTCTTAAAATTTATTTATTTTATTGTTACAACAAAAAAAATGTATATTGTGGCAGCAATGTAAAACGATTTTGGTAATGATTGTACAATGTGTACGCAACTAGTGTTACCAGTGTTGAAATGTAATTATTGTGTAGTTAATTTATATTATGACCGTTAGCTGGGCACGTGGTACACTTAAAAAAAATAATCGAATGACATTTAAATTTAAAAAGAATTTATCTATTAAAATCAAAAGCGTGTGAAGAATTATCAACTCTAACACCAGTTTGGAGGGTTGCTTTTGCTATACTCAGTCCAGTGCCTAGCTTAAAGGTCTGCAGTCAATGTTATATGAAACAAATAGATGTGATAAATGTTATATAACTTCGTCATAGATAATGATACGGACTAGCAGTCGTGTCAAGACTGCATACATTGTTCCACTGAGTGTTTTATAAATGTATAGAATAATATTGATGTTTCATTTCTTGATTATCCTCCATTTTATATTGTTTATATTCAAGCGAATTTACACCGTATTCTTATGTTTTTTGTTGTTGTTTTGACCACAATCTCACTATGTTAGGTGATGATGTGGCCGAAGGTGGTAAGCACACAAAGCCTGGAAGGAACTGGCTCTCAAGTGCAGCTGCCGGAACACACCAATAGGTGTTTGGCGACAGACTTTCAACTTCAGGGTGGTAGGCCAGGCGGGTACTACAAAGTACACTACCATCGTGCTAACGTGTATAGGAATCAAAATTGAAGGTATGCGCGTATTTTTTTTAAGACCCAGGTTTATTTTGATCTTTATGGAGATAGTAATTCAGTGCTAATTCGGATATCAAATGATCTATGTATGAGACTTTTAGGAGTTTTTTTTTTCTTCCTAGAAGGAACTGTACTTTCAAGCGCTGCTGCCGGAAAACACCGGTAGACTTTCAACTTGAAGGTGGTAGCCGTCGAGGAGGGTACTACAAAGTAGCTATGTGCGTGTTCTTTAGAGTCTATACCTATACGTATACGTATATAAATATATATATTTACAAATAGTATAGTTATTAAATTAATTATCTGGTTTCCATAGACCATAGCCGTGTGTAAAGAATCTGAAAATTTTGGAGCAAGCCTTAACTTAATTTTATCGAGAAAACTTTTATATCAAACGTGTTTACCATCTGGGGAATGCTCAAGTAAGATCTCAAATTATAGAATAAAAACTCGTAGTCCCAAAACGTGTAGGAATTAACATATGTGCATATCATCATCATCTCAGCCGCAAGACGTCCACTGCTGGACATAGGCCTCCCGTACTGATCTCCAATAGGACCGGTCTTGGGTGGCCTGCGTCCAGTGTTTTCCGACGACCTTTGCAATGTCGTCTGTCCACCTTGTAAGCGGACGTCCTACGCTGCGCTTACCGGTTCGTGGTCTCCACTCCATAACTCTTCGGCCCCATCGGCCATCCGTTCTGCGCACTATGTGGCCTGCCCATTGCCACTTCAACTTGCCAATCCGCTGGGCTATGTCGGTGACCCTTATGTGCAAATAAAAAACCAAGGTGTCACACACCTTCAACATTTAGTCAAATAGGGTAGGGATGTATGATTAATTATATAAATATGTTTTTATCACGTGTATGACGTCAGTATTCCGATAATATCATGCAGTATATTTGATAACATATTCGTATATGTGGCGTAGCTACCGGAGGGCTAGGCGGTGCCGCGCCCCGGGGCCCTCAAGCTCCGGGGGGCCCTTGGACGCCGATCAGCAAAGTTCAAAATGAAATTTTCTACCACCTTCAGAGTAATTTAACAGTTTGCAACACGACTTTAATCATGGCAACTCAGTTGAAAGTATTTATATGAATATATATTTATCAGTTTCTTATAATCTAGGTAGTTGATATTACAGATGTTTGACAGTTGATTGGATATTGTTATTTTTATCAAGAATCTATTGAATACTAGCAAATTGTTTGTGACCACAGTAAACTGTCGTGCAGTAAGACATGTCGTAGCTTCCAGCGAATAATCTACCAATATAAATCTTATAATCCATCAGTTACTCTGTGTTACTTAAACTGTTGTGGCACTTAAGGGCGTCACACACGGCGAAGATACTATAATATTTTATCTTAAGATCATGAGACAGCATTATACTATGAAAAGAGAAGCAACGACCTACCTTCACTTTCCCTCTCTTTCACTCGTATAGCACTGTCTCATATATCTTAAGCCCTTATAAAGATCGAAGTTACCACCGGTTTGGAAGCCCAAGTCTAAGAACCGGTAAGAAAATCAGCAAGTTACTAAGTATAAGGGTTCCGTACCTCAAAAGGAACCCTTATAGGATCACTTCGTTGTCCGTCTGCCTGTCTGTCTGTCTGTCAAGACCTTTTTTCTCAGGAACGCGTGGAGGTATCAAGTTGGAATTAATATCAAATACTCAGGTCCATAATCTCTTGAAGCTGTGAAAAAATCAAACTTCTAAGTCAACGCAAACAAAAGATACGACCGTTTATGCCGCATATTTTGAGACTCCCAACTACTCGCAAGCCCTATAGGGTACTTCCCGTTGACCTAGAATCATGAAATTTGGCAAGAAGCAATGTCTTATAGCACAAGTAAAGGAATAAATCTGAAAACCGTAAATTAGTTGTTAATTTTTGTATTGCGATTATAAACTTATTTGCAGTTGGTAAACTGACCGCGACCTATGTCGATGTATGGGGACAACAGTTTACCAACGGCAATGTTGAGTTTGTCTCTCAATCAAGTTTATCTTTTCGTTACGATTCTCGTGATGGATGAACTATTTACATACCTACACCGAGGGTTGTATGGAACCCTCGGTATGCGAGTTTGACTCGCACTTGGCCGGCTTTTTTATTTCAATTATTTTACTACTAGCTTCCGCCCCGCGGTTTCACCCGCGTCCCCGAGGGATCTTATATTTTCCCGGGATAAAAAGTAGCCTATAGCCTTCCTCAATAAATGGACTATCCAACACTAAAATAATTTTTCAATCCGAACCAGCAGTTCCTGAGATTACCCCCTACTTACAACCTCACAAACTTTACCACTTTATAATATTAGTATAGATTTCCAAAAAATATGATGAAAAATGTGTCTCAGTAGTTGGCATACTCTTATTGCGATTAAACCTCATTTACTTTTCTGGCGAAAGAAAAAACGAATTCAGTAAAGTATTGGTTTACACGCAATACAAGTTGGCGGTACCTATTTTATTGGATAAGTTTATCTATTTTCGGCGCGTGAATGGATATCGGTACATTTTTGACAATAGTAAAGCGATTGGTATCGCCGCATATAACTAGTAATCAATCCATCAAAGTTAATCGATTATCAAATAATAATCTGTGATTAGTAAGATTTGGCATTGTTTTGCTACCGTTACTGATAACGGGCAGCGGCAAGCTCAGTGATGTGCAAGATGCTTGTGGCGGCGGGTTTGGTTCTGTGCGCATTGGGTTTTGGACAGGTAAGAGTAATTCCCTATCTTATTCTTTGTGAAAAGGTTACAGTATTCCTATTTTATTTTATTTATTTTAAAATATTCCACAGATATTTCATTTGTCAAACGTTCATCCATAAATTACGTCACGTGAATTTCATATTTTTTTGACCCCTCCCCCATCCTTGTCACATTTGTGAGATCCCGAGGGGGGCTCCCTAGTGTGACGTCAAATATTATTGCATATTGCAATTTTACACCTAGAAATTATTAAATTAAAACAGCAGTTCCGAAATTAGTTTTATTTACATTTAAATATTTTTTCTAAAATCAACATCAAACAAACTTATGTTTATACAGATGGAGCTGAAATATTTTTAAGTTTTTCGTTTACAGTTCAAATACAGTTCAAATTTCACGTTATAATACTTAGATCAAAATCTAATATTTTGAAATGTGACATCACGATACTTAGGCCCCCTCCCGCCCCTTGTCACTCAATGTCACACTTCGTCGACCCCCTCATTTACGTGTGACATAATTTATGGATGTCCCCTAAATCGTTGCGATATTCTTTGCAGATCCAAGCTTATTTAAATGAAGAGGACCTGACAGAAAATGCCAATAACTTAGGTAAGTAATAAATTCGATTTTATTTTTCTCCACGATGCATCCTTATCTTGCGTTTAATAGGCTTCTGTTTTGATCATAATCTCACTATGGTAAGTGATGATGTACCCGAAGATGGTAAGGACACAAAGCCTAGTAACTGGTTCCCTTGTGCAGCTATCGAAACTCACTGTTCGATGCTTGGCGACAGATTTTCAACTTGAGGGTGGTAGCCAGCCAAGTGGATACCAATTAAAAAGACTACCCTACTACCGTGCTATGGTTATCTCGACCTTCGCCATGGCAATCGTCGTCACTACCACTGAGTTTCTGTTTTCTGTGATTCTCGATACAAATGTACCTACCTATTCCCTTATTTGCTTCCTGGATAATACATCTAGTAGAGCAATCTTTTTTTTTCATAAATACTAGGTCTGCTGTAGACATGCCCCTGTTACTTCCTTTTTTCAGTAACTAATTAAAAAAATAATATGGCCCTCTAAAAGTCACGAAAAAGGCCCGTATTTACCGTGGTCATAGGACTACCAGCCTAATTTGAAAAGTTTTTAACATTAAAAATAAATAATAGGAGCATAGACTTAATTTACTTTTTCTGTAGATATTTTTTCCCTAATCTAACATTATTTACATTGAAATTGAAAACTATTCTAGATTGTAGAAAGAGGAGGGAGGGGGGCGCTCTAACTAGATATGGCCTGCCCACTGCTACAGGCTTATCATTATTTATTCTGTCCCCAGCTGAAGACCCAGAAATATACATAGTGTCAGGATGGGCGGCGTACCCGGGCCAGCACCCTCACCAGGCGGCGCTGCGGCTGGTGGGGGAGGGGGGGCGGGTCAGCGGCTGCGGTGGGGCCGTGCTCCACGCGCAGTGGGTGCTCACTGCCGCACATTGTACTGCCGGGTGAGTTTCATCACATTTATTGATTTTAGGCTTTAGGAAACTATGAAATTATTGCCACTACAATTACACCAACTTACCAAGAGACTATTTTACTCTTTGCAAGAGACTCAGCGTTGTGGATTGAGACATTTCCCTAATTCATAAATAGTAACATCATAGGTACCTCTGTGTGTTTGTATATATATAGTTTTAAGCTATTGTATAGCTTTTATCGCTAGCTTCGGGCTTTGAGCGCGGCGACCAAACCAATAAATTACGTAACGAAAAAACCGAACACCTCGCTATGCTGTTTGTGAGAAAGTACCTATATATACGAGTATAGGTATCTATTAATATCAAAGAAAAAACTTGAATTAATATCAAAGAAAAAATATATATAATTGCACAAGTTGATAAAAAATTATATACAATAGCTTTACCGCGGCAGTGCCCGAGTGCCACACGTATTTTTTCTTTTTATTATTTGTAGTAAGCTTAAGTTAGTCTTGCTCACTTTGGGGTATTTGCTTGCGGCGGGGCGTTGTGTAATTATGTACACATAAGTACACATTGTTGGGGACATATACTTGTGAACAGGTGCTGCATGTGGGGGCTGGTCTGCTTAAGTTTGCAATCCATTTATTTACTAAGTTACTCATAATTTTGATACTTTTTCCTTTTTGTCATATACACACAATTTATTTTATTTTATTTATCTATTTATATGTTTATGACTTGACCACTTTTTAACTTGGTACGTAGATAAATCATACCCTGTTGTAATTATACACGGTTGAAACTGTGGGGCAGATAAAAAATAAAATAAACCATAATATTTATTGATGACACTTTGTGATTTTTTCTATAGAGAATATTTCATGTAGTTACTTAATCGTGTTTTAAAAACATGGTAGGGTAGGCCTAATTAGGAGTCCACAACTTCACCTTATTTTTTTTCTAATTGAATGCTGTTAAGTAGGTCTTAAATAAATATATATTTTTTTTTAATTTGCCAGTCAAGTGACAGTGGTTGTACGCGCCGGCCTAACCAACTTGAGTACACCGTTCTACATGTACGAGACGACCGAGTGGTATCACCACCCCACCTACGATGATTCTAACCCATCTGCTATACAACCCAATGATATTTCAATGATTAAACTGCAAAGACCGCTTGTTTTCAATCGTAAGTATTTACTTATTTATTTATATTTTATTTTATATCGATGCATATAAAATAAAATATAAATAATATCGATATATCGAATAATATAATCGATTTAAAAAAATCACTAGTTCTACATTTAGTAGGTACGAAAATAGAGTGGGTTTTTGTCTGTTTATATGTCAGTTTCAACACGCTATATCTCCGAAACCATCGAACGGATTTTCATGGGGTTTTTAGCAGAGATTTAAATCATTAGATGTGCTCATGCGCTTGTAAAAACGGTCCACGTTTTATGACTGCGCGCAACATGCACCGTTCACTGCTTCCTACAAGCGACTACTACGGAAAGATTGAGCTCACTCTTCACAACGACGACACATTTTCGTGCGCCTTATGTGTGGCAAGAGCGCATCTAACGATTTAAATCTCTGGTTTTTAGGCTTTTGTTTCATCGAAATTGGCTAGCGGGAAAACAAAAATAGCGCGACCGAAGCTGGGGGCGAAAAGCTAGTGTAGGTATACTACAACTATTATTATTACGACTATAATTTATTTAGATACCTACAATAAAATGAATTCAAAATTGCCAAACATCCGTCCTATTCTGAGAGGCTTTATTGAGTAGTTCTCAAGATTCATTTTGTAATTCCAGGATTGGTGCAGCCAATTCGTCTTCAATCGTCAGCCGACGCGTACAAGGACTATACTGGAAAAATCATGATTTCAAGCGGTTTTGGAAGAATTTGGACTGGTGGTGAGTGGGTCTTCTGTAATTTGAGAAATTTATATTTTATATATTTCTCTAATCCATCGCTGGCGTGCCCACAACTCACCAGTTTCATCGCAATCGGTTGAATGGTATAGTTCTCTCTTCCTCACTCTAGCCAAGTACCTATTTTCCGTCCTTATTGCGTCGGAATCGTTTCATTTTGACGTAAAACGTTGCACTCAATTCCTTGAAGTTATGCTCTCTCATCTTGCCCAAAGAAGATCCATTTCAAAAAGTCTGTTCCCCAGGGCCAACGTCGGAACAGTTGATGTGGGTATACCTGCGCGGTGTGAGCAACGCCGCCTGCGCGCTCACCTTCGGGAACATCATCACCAGCGTCACTCTCTGCGCGCACTTCTATAACATCACCTCGCAGTCTCCCTGCCAGGTTATATTACCTTATTTAGCTTCTAAAGCTGGAAACAAATTTATCGGACGCGGCTGATAAGTGTGCACAGTCGTTTGAGACGTGGCTTCGTCGGACAACGGACGCGTTTGAAGTCACGCGAAATACCGCTTTGTATAGGCATTCGTATTTACTCCCCCGCTACCGCCCCTCTCTCACCCCGCAAGCCCCGCACGATTGCTCTGTCTAGACGTGTCCGTTGCCCGACTGTAAGAGTTACATAGACTGTGGTAGAACTATGTAATAAATAAGTTATCTGTTTTCCATGTTGTGATCAGATGGCCGTGAGTGAATAACGTCCCAGGATATTTATGATGTTAATGTGTGTAGGGTGACAACGGCGGTCCGTTGGTGATGGTGGATCCGGACGGAGTACCGGTGCTCGTCGGGGTCACCGCGTTTGTTGCGGGTGGTACTGATGGCTGCCATTCCGGACATCCGGCTGGTATGTACTCATTTTTAAGGCGATAAGGTTGAACTTTCGGTGAATGCATCGTGGGGAGTTGGTAGGGTACTTTGTAGTACCCGTCTGGCTACTACCTTCAAGTTGAGAGCCAGTTACCTTCTAGGCTTTATAAAGGTCGGCAACACATTGGCTATCCCCCTTGTATTGCTAATGTTCATAGACATAGCCATTTACCATCAGGTGGAGCAAATTAAGAGCCTCTTGAAGTCCTTTTATACCATTGATGATTTTTGATGACTATTCATTTTAAAAATCTAATATAATTTTGCATTATTTTATATGTATAACAAAGATTATATTATTATGATTTTTTAGTCACTGGCAATTCTTGCAGGGGTTGAAGTGCTCATCAATATGAACAACTTTTACTATGGGACCATCTCTGATATTGTATTGAACTTTTGTATGAAACAGCTGATTATTTTTTTGTGATCTCAGAGTTAGTCCTATGATAAAAGTTGTTTCTATTGATAAGTACTTCCACCCCTGCAAGTATTGCCAGTGACTAAAAAGTCACCCAGTAGCTATGTATTCCTTGTTTGTTAGTTGATAGTCCTTATTTACCTATTCCGTGGTTGATAGTTACTTAAAAGCCAGAATTTTCTCAGTCCAAGTGTATTCAGAATTGGTGGTAGAGTCAATTGTAACGTTCATAATTGCCTTATCAGGGCTTAAACTGAATAAATGAGTTTTGACTTTCATAAATAAAAATGCATGCGCAGGTTTCGTACGCATCGGACCATTTCACGAGTGGCTAAGAAACGTCACTGGTGTAGACTTTGAGAATATGGATGAAGACTCCGAACCACCGAGTGAGGGAACCGAAGAAACTAGTGAGGAAGATGATGAAGATGATAGTGAAGTGGACCCCGAAGTATTAGATCTCATGAAGAAATTAGAAGTACAAGTCAATGTTAAAGTTAAGGTTAAAGTTAAAAAATATAAGAAAGTTAATGATAAGAAATAAAATATTGAATAATATTTGGTTATTTTATTTTAGGAATGTTTTATATTGGAAGAAACTATGACATCGACTGCAATCTCACCACGGTAAGTGATCATGAGCCGAAGGTGGTAAGCACACAAACCAGCTGACACAACCAATAAAAATATTCACGCAAATCCTAGCTATCCTACTATAATATTGTAAATGTGAAAGTTTGGATGGATGGATGTTTGTTACTCTTTCACGCAAAAACTACTGGACGGATTTGGATGAAATTGCAGAGAGATAGATTATAGTCTGGAATAGCACATAGGCCACTTATTATCCCGGGAAAACATAAGAACCCACGGGAACGCGGATGAAACCGCGGGGCGGAAGCTAGTCGTAATCCTATCCTAACTAATATTATAAATGCGAAAGTGAGTTTGTTTGTTACCTTTCCACGCTTAAACCGCTGAACTGATCGCGAGGAAATTTGGTATCCAGATAGCCTATGTTTAAGTATGAAATTGATATTACTAGTAGCGACATCTATTGTCACATCTTATTAAATAATGTAAAGATAACACTACCAATGGATAGATGGCGCCACATATTGTAATACCCCGTATTGTAGTTCACCCGAATCTCGCAAGCATAGTTCATATATTTTTCATCAATCAGTGGCCACCATCATAGATAATACACTATATATACGAGCCACCATCTCCTATGGGCTATGGACGGACATTATGGGCTGCCAATTGTCTACTAGTTAGGAGGGCGTTTGGAAAGTGCGGAGTCATTGGGGGCCTAGGACAAACAACTTTCCGCAATACAAAGCTATACTATCCCTGAGTAACATTAGCGAAGCGGCTGAAACCACCTGGAACATCATATACTTAATTTTGTTACTCGTCCAGCCTGGATGAACTACTGACTAGGAAGAGATCCGCCCATTACGTCCGGGGTCGTACAGTGGGATAGCCAATGTGTTGGCGACCTTTACAAAGCCTAGAAGGCAACTGGTTCTCAAGTGCATCTGCCGGAACACATCAGTAAGTGCTTAGCTAGCAACAGTCAGGCACTAAGTACCCTACCACCGTGCTATGGTTTCCTCATGATGTTTTCCTTCACTGAAAGCTCAAGCTCATTGTAGAATCCGACACTACCACTGAGCTACCATAAACATAATAATGAGAAATTACACTATCTGAAGACAATGAATATTTAAATTTCATATCATTTATATTTTAAACATATGTTATGATATAATGACGAAGGCAGTTTGTCAGAATTGATTTGCAAAACGTGTTTTGATAACAATTAACAGATAATAGATTATAGCTACTGAATAGCAATTTGATTAGGTTGATTAAAAGTATGAAATAATGCTATCAATATTTGATTGTTTGTATTTTTTATTATCCGAGAATACTCACATTATTTAGAAACTAGCGACCCGCCCGGATTCACACGATAGTTTAGGCATGTTTTACAAAATACTTACAAATTATATACAGAAACCTTTCTCGTTTATCGGCTTAGTCGAGTAAACGGGGAAACAGACAGAGGATCTGCTTCCCACATAACTTAGGTCATTACTTTTCTTTTCTCTACAGCATTTTTATGTCCCACTGCTGAGCACGGGCCTCCTTTCACCAATGAGGGTGAAAGGGAATGGGCAAATTCTCCACCACGCATCCCCACTGCGGATTGGTGGAGATAGGCTAGTGCAGATCAACCTACTTACTGTTGGAGTTGAAAACTTAGGTGTTTTGAGTCAATTTGAAAAATTTAACAACCCTAAGATGGACTAAGATAACGATAATAACTTTCGGAACCAGTGTTTTTGTGTAAAATTAAATCAAATCTAATTATCTACCAATGTGATATCGAATCGCGTTGATATCATTTTATGATACTTATGTTACTCAGGTTTACTTATTCATAAACATGGGAAAAAGATAAACTAATTCTGTATTTTTGATACCTACTTTTGGGAAAACATTTTCCTATATATATTGTGACGCAGGGGTCACAATATATGGGGTATATAATATATGGGACACAGGGGTTTTTATTTACTTTGGATATGCTTAAGTTTGACCAGAATCTCACCATGGTAAATAATGATATGGTCGAAGGTGGTAAGCATGCAAAGCCAAGAGGCATCTGCAGGGCCGTAGCTAGTGTAGAATTTATGGTAGGGCAGCGGTTGTTTCAGGTAGGGCGGACGTGTCCATATCCGAATCGTATCCATCGCGAATTTAATCAATTTTCAGTTGACACTAAATGACAATTCAGCTCTACGCTACTATAACTGTTCTAATATTGGTAACTTCAGTAGCTTTGACATTCATAAGTGCCCTCCTAGGGCCTAAACTGAATAAATACCACCTTCGGCCACATCATCACCTACCATAGTGAGATTGTGGTCAAACACAAGCCTATACAAAGTAAAAAAAAAAAAAAAAAATGGCTTTGACTTTCAAATACATGTCGCTAGTAGTAAATTAAAATTGTTAATTTTTGATAATTTCATACTACGTATGAAAAAAGTTGATAGTGTTTTTTAAGGTAGGGTATTAGTATTTTAAGCTGCAATGCCTTACATTGCACCACAATGCCCCCCCCCCCCCCCCTAGCTACGGCCGTGGGCATCTGATTCTTAATTGCAGCTGCCGGAGAGCTTGGCGACAGGCTTTCAACTTGAGGGTGCCAGGCAAATAGGAAAGTACCTATAATACATTGATAGGTATTGCTTAAAAAGATGATTTAGTTTTTAAAATTCTGTAGTGAGAAGGGCTTACTTTAGTCGATTAAAATTAGGAGATTAGTGTTACTTTATTTTCTATTAATTAAAAAATCATAACGATATCAGGTAAACCACAAATATCGTCGCAGGTTGAACCAATAAATCCATAAATCAAAAACCTTATCAGCTGTCGCATTATCTGAGTAATTACATTGATTTCTCGTTAATTCCCCCTAATACTATTGCCCTTTTTAATCCTTTATAATATATTTAGCAGTACTCGACTTAAGCTCAGTGATGATCAACATGTCACTGAAAACGAGTTTGGTTTTAGTCGCCATTGTGTTGGTTCAGGTAAGAAAAATAAGCTTGATGCTAATATAGGAAAAGGACATATTTCATACAGCCAATAATAATATATTTCATCATCATCTCAGCCGCAAGACGTCCACTGCTGGGCATAGGCCTCCTTTAAGGATCTCCAATAATAGGCCGGGTCTTTGATGGCCTGCATCCACAAACATCTTTGAGTTTATTAATATGGCTTGGTAATAAATTTGGGTTCCTAACAGAGCGGTATTTGTCACCTAAAGAAATGATGAACAATTTTTATTTTTATTCCTCAAATTATTCACAGGTACTGGCCGAAAATGTCGAGGTAGATTTCATAGAAAATGTGATCAGTAAAGGTAAGACGCAATTTAAACATAAAAGATCATTGGACCTTATGATTTTAGGCCTAAGCAAAGCTATACCATGCCATCTCTGAATTAATACAGGATTTGTATTTAAAAATATAGAAATGATCTAATAATATAGATAGAAGAGACTCGAGACGTTCAAAAATACAGTCAAACTTATTTATAAATTGTAGGTAGAGAATTTAACAAATTTGAATCCGTTCAACTACTTACATCGATTTTATTAATAAAAATACGAACTATAGGTTATACATTATATAGAAAATCGAAGCTACCGATGCGCAAGGTTCCCAGCAATCCCAGCAGGCTGGCAGCGTTTTCTCTTTGGGTGATTAACTACTTATGTCGCTCTCTAATCTCTAGTTACCCTCTAAAACGTTTTTTATACAAATCAATGTATGGGTATCATGATCTAGACACACGAAATCTCCGCATCGTCTCCGGCTGGGTAGCGAACCCTGGCCAGCATCCGTACCAAACCAGTCTGCGGATGGTGGCCTCCAATGGCGACGTGTCATCATGCGGCGGCTCCATCATCTCACGCTACTGGATGATGACAGCTGCTCATTGCACCGCTGGGTAAGTTCAAGGTGACGTGAGCTCAATTGAGAAGGTTATATTGGTTCAATATGCGAGGTGATTTTGAAGTCGTTGGTATTACTTGCGGCTATGCTTGTAGAGGTTATAATATACCTAGGGTAGGTAATACATGTAGTTTTCTTCTTTCTGAGTTTGTTGCCGGAGTCTTCCCAGTTTTAAGAGTATTCCGAACCGATAGTAGTCTCACAAGTGCCTTATCTGAGCCTAATCTGATTATATGAGTTTGAGTTTTGTGTTCTTTAAATTAATTTCGAGTCCTCTGTTTACTTACTTGAGATTTATAGAAGAGAATCTTCTATAAATAAATAAATAAAATATGAATACTATAATAACTTACTAATAC
Source organism: Tetheella fluctuosa (assembly GCA_951216915.1). Classification (NCBI taxonomy): domain Eukaryota; kingdom Metazoa; phylum Arthropoda; class Insecta; order Lepidoptera; family Drepanidae; genus Tetheella; species Tetheella fluctuosa. The sequence goes on along the minus strand of OX578233.1, from coordinate 9,615,223 downwards.
TAATTTACTAATAATATTATAAACACGTATGTTTGTAACGAATTGGTAACAAAAAGTACTTGACCGATTTTAAAAAATCTTTCACCGTTAGAAAGCTACATCTTCACCGAGTAACATAGGCTATATTTTATCCCGGGAACGAGGGTGAAACCGCGCGGAAAAGCTAGTATTTTATAAGTTAAATATTATATGTTTTTTTAGGCCTACGTTTGACCAAAATCTCAACATAGTGAGTGATGATGTAGCCGAAGGTGGTAAGCATACAAATCTTAGATGGAGCTGGCTCTCAAGTGCAGGATCCGGAACACACCGACAGATTTTCAAATTGAGTGTGGTAGCCAGCCAAGTGGGCACTACACAGTAGCCTACTAGCGTGATATAGTTTTGTCAGGATAGAAGAAAGATAAAGGCCTGAAAAAATATTTTAATTAAAATTTTACTTTGATCAGCGTCAGTGTGAAATAAAAAAAATCGATGTACTGGCTTAACTATTATTTACCTCGGAATATAACAAAAAGAGGAAGACCAGACCCAGTCCAAGCACGTGGGTAACCTTTAGCTAAGTGCTATATTTCCCCTTTTTTTCCCAGCTTCAGCTAATTCATATTTTTCAGACGCATAACGCTCGTAGTCCGAGCTGGCGTCACCAACCTCACGAGGACCGAGTACCTGGGGGAGACCACAGAGTGGTACAACTACCCCACATACAACGACCAGTTCCCCGGAATTGTACAACCCGATGATATTTCAATCGTTAAGCTGACACGACCGGTTGTTTATACTTGTAAGTACTTTTATAAAGATTTTCATGGTTTTATAAAGATGGTATAAAATATGAACACCAAAATAAATTAGACAAATATTAATTAAGTATAAATATAACGTATCAATTTATTTCCAACAAGTATTTACAATCAATGTATAAAATACAAACTATGATATATACAAAACATATAAATCAATTAAATTAAATTAAATTACGTCCTTCTTCCTACTTTATATTGTAAACGCGAAAGTTTGTGAGTATGGATGGATGTTTGTTACTCTTTCACGCAAAAACGACTGAACGGATTTGGATGAAATTTGGCACACAGATAGAATATATTCTGAATAAACATATATATATATATACTGGGTGATTTTGTTATCACTGGCAATACTTGCAAGGGTGGAAGTACTCATCAAAATGAACAACTTTTATTATAAAAATAAAATTATCAGCTGTTCCATACAAAAGTTCAATACCTACTCGACTAAAATGTATGAAGCAACCATATTATTTTACGCGATATCATAGTTAGCCCTATAATAAAAGTTGTTCACATTGATGAGTACTTCCACCCCTACAAGTATTGCCAGTGATAACAAAATCACCCAGTATATATAGTATTTTTCTAGAATATACATTTATTAGTAAGTTTTATGCAAGTAAACTGTTAATTATCCTTAATATAGAATGATAAAGTAAACGGTTTTTTGTAAATATGTATCTACAATTCATCATGAATATTTAGTGAACAGTCCTTTTTTTTTTACTAAGGTCTGTTCAGCTACTTATGTTGCTGACTGTATCTACTGTATAAAAATCTTGAAAACAATTAATACTCTAAGTCTCCCTTTTTACACAGCTCTTTTACAAGCAATCCGTGTGCAGCCGAGAGCTGATGCCTTCAGGAGTTACGAGAACGAGGCGGTACAAGCCAGCGGCTTCGGACGGACATGGACTAATGGTATGTACTAATGAATCGATGAAATATTCGTTATTGTATAAGATCATAAACTTATTCTATCTATTAATATTATAAATATGAAAATTTGTATGTTTGTGATTGTGACTCAATCACGGAGAAAGTTCATGAAATTGGATTGTTATCCCGAGAAAACATAAGATCCCTCGGGAAAGCGGGTGAAACCGCGGGCAGAAGTTAGTGGAAAAAAACAAGAAATACTATAGAGATATATTTCGGGTGGTTGTGTGAAGCTGTATTTATTTAGGTAATAATCTGTCTTAACGCTTCTAATCTTACTCTCTCTATCCTTTTTTCATCAATCAATAGGAGAAGGAGGATTCTATCAATCAATAGGAGAAGTTAAGTTTAGTAAACTTCATTTTATGACAAATCTCTGGGTTCTTGTAGGTATTATTATCATTAGTTAAACCTATGAGTTAAACAAAACAAGCATGTTACAATACTTTATTAATTATTTATTTTATAACATTTTGAAAACGCGCGAGTTCGTCGACCATGAACTGTCAAAATTGTATCTTCAAGATCCCTTAGTGCGGGGACACGCTGCTGATGCCTGAGTCGAGCTAGTGTTGGGACAAAGTCGACTCATCAGTAGGTATGTGTAGGTAAAACCGGTCACCACACGTCTAACTTCCAGGTGTAACCACCGAAGTCCTTAACTGGGTGTACCTCCGCGCCACATCCAACGAAGCTTGCGGCAGGATCTTTGGAACTGCTCTCATCACGAATAACGCCATCTGCGCTGGCTTCTACAACGTCACTTCCCAGTCTACTTGCCAGGTATGAATGCCGACTGGCAACCATACTAAAGACTTATTCATAAACGGTATTACCTGCTGTTGTCCAATTACCAAAAAAGGTTTTTTTTCGCCTGGTGTTGAGATATTAAGCTCAGTCTTAGTGACGCAGCGTTATGATGGTAAAATGAGCTTGAGCTCTCAGCAAATGAATATGTCGCGGGAAAACCACAGCAAGGTAGTACGGTACTTTGCAATACCTGTCTGCTTGACTATCACCTTCAATTGGAAAATCTGTCGCCAAAACTTGGTTTGTTCATCAGTACCAACCAGTATACCTTTCTAAGAGTACTTTCCAGATTTGATCACATCGACAACTATTTGACCTAAGATTTCCTTAGATCTGTATTAAAGAACGCCACTTTGAGTAGAGATTGAATCAATTGAATTAGAAATCTGGACCTATGACATGAGGTTTATTTTCGATTAACACATGCTAACCTTGTGAGTTAACTTGACCATCTAGTCAGTTAATAAATTATTTGAATAGGTTGACATTTAAAAAAAGCCAGTAACAGTCAGTAACATCTCATGCAATGTTGATTTTATCAGGGTGACAGCGGTGGTCCCTTGGTTCACACGGGCTCTGACGGAGTCCCGACCCTCATCGGTGTGACTTCCTTCGTGGCTGGTGGAGACTTTGGCTGCCACTCTGGATTGCCTGCTGGTAAGACTTTAGAACTAGAATTAGTTTTTAAGAGGCTGCTTTTCCACCAGATCCAATCCCATAGGGTCGCTTTATTAAAGCTATGACAAGCTAAACTGTGAAAATGAAGCAACATTTGCAAAAAAATTTTGAAAAACCACCGTTATGCTCAACACACATTCCTACTTATATGATTTATAAAGCCACTAGCAATCTTATAACAAACCTTTCCTATAACAGGATTCATCCGCCCGGGACCCTTCCATAACTGGTTGACACAAATAACAGGCTTGGACTTCGAGAATCTTAAAGAGGAAGATGAGCCTTCGGAACCACCTACCACCCAACCACCAACTACCCAACCGCCTACTACCCAACCGCCTACTACACAACCACCAACTACCCAACCACCAACTACCCAACCGCCTACTACACAACCACCAACTACCCAACCGCCTACTACCCAACCGCCTACTACACAACCACCAACTACCCAACCACCAACTACCCAACCGCCTACTACACAACCACCAACTACCCAACCACCAACTACCCAACCGCCTACTACCCAACCACCAACTACCGAACCACCAACTACCCAACCGCCTACTACCCAACCACCAACTATCCAACCACCAACTACCCAACCGCCTACTACCCAACCACCAACTACCGAACCGCCAACTACCAAACCACCAACAACTGAACCTGATACTGAAGAGGATACCGAAGCTCCTGAGACGGAAGAAGACTCCGACGAGAGCGATGAAGACAGTTCAGAAGAACAAGATCCAGAGCTCGCTGATCTCCTGAAGAGATTGGAAGTCAAAGTTAAAGTCAAGGTCCAAATGAACAAATTCCTTAAAAAGAAGAAGGTCCACCACATTAAAGAGATCAGGGGTAAAAATTAGTGGATAAATAAGTAAATACAAGTACTTTCATAAATATTCCTGTTTTTATTTACTTACCTTTATTGGTTTTGACGTTCTCAGGGTTCCTTGGAAATAAAGTAACTACAAATAAAAGCTTATCAAAAGACGTTATTTGAGGATTCTTTCAAATAATGGGTGGAGATATTTTTATTTTCAAAGTAGGTAAGTTCTTACTATTTTATCATTGTATGTTTAATCGCAATTTTCATTAAAGTCACAAAATTACGTCCCATAGGCGCTTCAAATTGACGTACGACGTACCTAATAATTTAAATGCCAGAAAAATACGTTGAAAATTCATTTGTAATTTATCGGCTCCATGTGAAACAAGCCCTTCTTCGTATAAATATAATACTGACGTATCGTCAGGTTTGCGTTGCGTCAGTTTACGTCATTCATTCGAATTTTTACCGATTTATAGATATTAGCTTTCGTCTACCGATACACTGATTATATACTTAGATTGTAATCTCTTCCGAGTACTTCTGACATAAAATTTAATCAGGCAGGCGATTTACTACGTGCCATCATATTAGAGACTGACAGCATTTCCTTTTTAGAATTTGGAAGGCTAAAGCGGTTATTACACTATCCAATTTGTAGAAACTCTAATTAGGAAATTGGAAGATGTAATCGTAGTTAGATTCCGATTTAGTGCGATTGGAAGGTGCCAACCTAAATTGTTTACAATACCCATTTTTGAAAAGTGTCTCAATTTGTTCCTAAAGAGTTAATAAACCGCAAAAAAAATATTCAGTCGATAAGTGCCATAAAAATGCATTTCAATTTTCACATTTTCAATTGTCGCGATAATTTTGATGAAAACGCCATGCTACTCTATGATCATGACGTCATATCCTTTTCATTAGTGAGTTGTTCCTGAATGCATAGTGTAAAAATAATAATGATTATTTTTCCGACCCAAATATCGACCAATAGAATTGCACCATTCGACGTCACGTGGTACAACCTACATGGTATTATACTGATAATTTTTTTTGAATATTTTCTCTGGTCGTTGCTAAACAAAACATGATCAAAAAAAATCATGAAATTCTTATTTGTTAACTGTTCATTTCATCTCATGGTGCAATTCTATTGGCCGACATTTGGGACGGAAAAATAATCCCCCGAATACCACACGAGCTTCAAAATTATCTGGCATTTCCCTCAAGGTTCCCTGCAAACAAATAAAGTCGTCAAGTTTTTCAGGAAAAATCACTCGCGCTTCGCGCTCGTGATTTTTTAACCTGTTTAAAACTTGACTCCTTCATTTGTTTGCAACGAACCTATCGGAAAATACCCGATAATTTTGAAGCTCTTGTGGTATTATATATGATTATTTTTCCGACCCAAATATCGACCAATAGAATTGCACCATTCGACGTCACGTGGTACAACCTACATGGTATTATACTGATAATTTTTTTTGAATATTTTCTCTGGTCGTTGCTAAACAAAACATGATCAAAAAAAATCATGAAATTCTTATTTGTTAACTGTTCATTTCATCTCATGGTGCAATTCTATTGGCCGACATTTGGGACGGAAAAATAATCCCCCGAATACCACACGAGCTTCAAAATTATCTGGCATTTCCCTCAAGGTTCCCTGCAAACAAATAAAGTCGTCAAGTTTTTCAGGAAAAATCACTCGCGCTTCGCGCTCGTGATTTTTTAACCTGTTTAAAACTTGACTCCTTCATTTGTTTGCAACGAACCTATCGGAAAATACCCGATAATTTTGAAGCTCTTGTGGTATTATATATGATTATTTTTCCGACCCAAATATCGACCAATAGAATTGCACCATTCGACGTCACGTGGTACAACCTACATGGTATTATACTGATAATTTTTTTTGAATATTTTCTCTGGTCGTTGCTAAACAAAACATGATCAAAAAAAATGATGAAATTCTTATTTGTTAACTGTTCATTTCGTCTCATGGTGCAATTCTATTGGCCGACATTTGGGACGGAAAAATAATCCCCCGAATACCACACGAGCTTCAAAATTATCTGGCATTTCCCTCAAGGTTCCCTGCAAACAAATAAAGTCGTCAAGTTTTTCAGGAAAAATCACTCGCGCTTCGCGCTCGTGATTTTTTAACCTGTTTAAAACTTGACTCCTTCATTTGTTTGCAACGAACCTATCGGAAAATACCCGATAATTTTGAAGCTCTTGTGGTATTATATATGATAATACTTCAGTTGACACTTTTTAGTTTACTTCCAGCATCGTATGACGCCATATAATGGCGGCTACCTGTTTCGCTTGTTTAGAAACAGATAAAAAAACTGAAAACTTTGAAATGAATTTTAAAATTAATTAACTTATTTTATGAAGTATAACTAACATTTTCCGACTTTTAATATTACTTTATCTTTTACAAACTCGTGATCACTGGCCGACTAGATTCAAAATTACTACTTTTCAACGTGAATTCTACTTTCCTGTATTTATCTGAATGTTGAAGAATTAGATAGAGTTAATTTTTAAATTGAAAGTTCGAGCCGAGACGAATGAGTCCGGATAATCTGATGTCCGGATAATCGGGATTCTACTGCTGTAGCTATTGAGGATAATAATTTTGATAGAAATCGTTATTTTTTTTTCAAAAATTGCCACTAATCAGTGATATTACGAGAAAATAGATTAGGTTTAATTATCACTCATAGATCATTGTAATTTTTATATCGAAGAATAATCTACTAAAGACGAAGACCTTCTTTTTTTTAAAAAATCTACCGATTTTCAGCTGGCAAGCAAGACTACCGATATCTAAATCTATTTTGCATATTTTGCTTGCAATTTGCATGCAGCACTGTTGTTCATTCATTCATACGTAGTATCACCTATAGTAGTCTGTGATTCATTTATTCAATCATGCGTTAGAATCTGTAGTAGACTAGTAGTGTGATTCAATCAATCATTCCCGAACGAATACCAAGTTAGTCGTCGACCGTCGTATACTCGGAAATTATTATTTTTTTCGCTTATTTCGATGTAAACTGGTCGGTTTTGAAATGAAATGGAGGGAACAAACAAGAAAGGTAAGATATAGCTCCCGATATTAAGTTAAATAATCACAAATAATATTGATTTTGTCATGTTTTGGGTGTTCTTCTTACCATTGAGTATTTTGTGTGGGCGAAGCTGTTTCTCGTCTGAATTATCTTTTGTTTGCCTGAGCCTCGCCTAGAGTTTGTTCCAAGAACAAACCTAAGTTCCAGCAAAGCTAGGTATACTTCTATAAAGCAATCTACGGAGGCAGTCAATTTCAAAGAACGAGACAAAAATATTTATTTTCTCATAGAATGTTTACCTCCGCATTACAAGAATCTAATACGAATTTGAAGGATAACTGCATACTTTATAAGCACAATGTTTTAAATTCTATAGGATAATTTATCCACCAATATCTCTACTTCTATCTAAAGAATTAACAAAGGTTGAGTTCTGGTGATATGTGACTATTAATATTAAATATTTCTCTCATGATGTAAATGTGAATAATATGAAATATTCCTTTCTAATGATGTAAATGTGCAATGCCTTTATTATCTACCAGATATAAGTAATTAAAACCCTTTATCGTTGATAAGAGCCCAGCTTTTAATCTTTATATTTTTGAAGCTAAGGTTGAAAATACTCTTTTATTGATATTACAGAATCCCTCAAATGTGCCGGGTGCTTGAATGACATTGGCAATGATGATTATGTGTCTGCACTCAGCCAGGAGTGGCATAAAGACTGTTTTCGGTAAGTAGATAAGCAGACTTTTATTGCTCACTTACCATAGTCAGATTGTGGTCAATCACAAGCCCATACAAAAAAAATACTGCACTGCACACATTTAAAAAAAGAACAAGAAAAACTGTCTATAAAAAATAAAGTTCTTTCTAATTAACACATCGGTAGACAGTACAATTTCACTGGTTGCAGCTACTGTGGCATTATTTGTTTTCATACATTGTGATACTGTCATATCACCTTTAGCTACCTAGCTAGATGGCCTGAGGTTGTTATGCCAGTGCAGACAAAAAGAAATGCATTTGCAATGAATCTTTGGTGAGTTGTGTGTTGGCCTATGGTTTCTGATAAAAACAAGAGGCATTATAACATACACTGAAGCTTAGCTAGTTATCTATACAAAGAAAGTTTTTTTTTTTTATACCACTAAAGTGACAAACAAGCATAGGCCCTAATTAGATTAAACTGCTAATTTTAAGTGATCAGGATTATTAAAATCTATATATATAACTTGTTTACTAACATAAATGCACATTAATTATTACTTATATACCTACACTAGCTTTCCGCCCCGCGGTTTCACCCGCGTTCCCGTGGGATCTTATGTTTTTCTTTGCTATAAACCTCACGGAGCCCGAGACCTTTCCAACAAATGCAAAACCGTGGAAATCGGTTCATGCGTTCCCGAGTTATAGCGTCAGAAAGGAAAACCTGACTTATTTTTATATAGTAGATAACATGATAAACAAATGTACAAACAAATAATTTCCATTCATTCAACCACTTAAAATAAACTATTCACACTTCAATGGTATGAATGAGTCATTTGATACAGACAATATTTAGTGTAAATATTTATTTCTTGGCTTCTTATGTACAATCTCTGACTGAATAAGTTATTCTTGTTATTACCTACTGTACTATCTAAGCGGGTTTGCAGTACTTGCTTTATAATTTTTTGTGGATGATCAAAGTGTTAATCTAGGATATGATCTAGTGTCAAATTTCATCCAAATCCTAATTTCCATTTTTGTGTGATAAACAAACATCTACAAAATCTTTTACGTTATAGGAAGGATCAGAGATTTAAATCGTTAGATGCGCCATGCGCTTGATAAAACTGACCATGTTTTAAGACTGACACAATGACGACATATTCGTGCGCTTTATGTATGGCAAGGGCGCATCTAACGATTTAAATCTCTGGGAAGGATATGTTATTTATACGGGAGAATAGAAATTAGAAAGTTAGATAGTGCAATGATGTATTATATGTATAGTAACTTGGCATCCACGCTTTATAGTACCACTTTAGGGGTTGTAATTACATATATCTGGACTTACTCCTTATCTACATCATAAAGCTGAAATTTTGCACATTCGGGTCCTGTTTTATTCTAGCTTTCCTGAGCTTTGCCTCATCATTACAAGTGTCAATTTTGCGTGGAGCCTATCCATAATAAAAAAAAAAACTCAAAAAGTTGCAGACTAGTGTTAGAATGTCGGTCATTAACCTATTCCAAGGCCCTTGGACAGGGCAGGGCTGGCAAAATGCCACGGGGCCCCCGGCCTAACGGAGCCCCCAGCCCGAGGCCACGAGTATCCTGACATTTTTAACAAAATTTAGTAAAAAAATATAAATTATATATAAGTAGGTACATACTTAAAATCAATTAAAGTTAGACACAACTAAAGATCATTTACAAATTCAAATTAACTATCAAGATTTAAACGCATTTATTAGAAAGGGATTGGATGCTTAATTTTTTGTCGCGGTAGGCTTTTGAAAATTAAATTTATTAGATAATTAAGTGATACAATATTAGCATTTGGGTGATACATTAAAATTAAATTACAACGTGACGATTTTTTTACTGGGTGGGGCCCCCCATTCAATGAATTTGCCACGGGCCTCAGATGGTATGGTTACGCCACTGTCGAAGGGTCTTGATATTGTTTATTCGGGCGGGAATTATTTGAACAGATGCCAAGTAATCAAGGAGCGGAACATAAAAATGTCTAGACCATATGACCTTACGGTTCAATAACAGAAGGTCACTTGAATAGAAAACTGATTTTATTTTCTTATATTACCTATATGCATTTCACTTTTTGTTTGACGCCGAAACGGCGGAGGTTTAAGATAATATTAGCTGTCCCCCTCGGTTCTCTCCTTCTCCATACCATAGGCTATCTACGTACCAAATTTCCTCGCGATCGGTTCAGCGGTTTAGGTTAGGTTACAAACAACTTGACATTCGCATTTATAATATTAAGTTAGGATTGCAGTTGGTAAATAAATCAAACTGATTTTAGATTTAATTGAGAATTGAACTAAATGAACAAATAAACTATTTAGGTCATGTGGTTCCTCATATGGATTATTTATAGAGAACAGGAAATTATCTTTTTAAATCTATTATAAATTCAAAGAATTTTAATTCATTAGGGCCCTCCATAAATTACGTGACACGTTAAAGTGACGATATTCGCGAATAACCCTGTCCCGCATTAAACTAACGCGAGGAAGAGAGAACGAACAAAGGCCAATTAAATTTTATTTAAAAAAAATGATTTGTTTTTTTGGAAAAGTATAACAAAATAGTTCCCTTTGTAGTACATCTTATAATGTCTGTTAATATTTTCAAGTTATTTGGATGGGTAAAATAGGTGAAAAAATAATTTTCAATTTTAAAATGGCACATATTCTCAATTTCTTTTTTTTATGAAAATTTTTAATTATTAAAAAAATTGTTCCCTGGCATAAATCCTCTAGTTAAACGTATATTTTTTACAAATCTCTTGCATTAAGAATACAGAGAAAGACTTAATTAAGAATCATCATTTTGCGTATATCGTCGCCTTAAGGGCTGAGAAGGGACTCGTGTGGTGATATTGTGTGACAAGGGCTGGGAGGAGTCATAAGCATTGTGACGTCACCATGGATCTCGAAAAAAATGGCGGACGCCACCTCATAAAACAATTACTGACGCACCCACAGTAAGCCAGCTCGCTTAAATGCATACACGTCCGGCACGCACACATTCACACCACACTAAGCCGGCCGCCCGCCATTACGCTCCGAACCACACACACGCACACATACACACACACACACACAGTTACGTCGCCACCATTTTGGTGCTTCAATAGTCTCTTAGCGGCCATCTGTCCGCCTTTTTTTCTTGGTCCATGGACGTCATATGACAAAACCTAAACTATGTACTGTTTTAATTTTCTTATTTCTACATGTAAAATTAGAAATGTGTGACGTTACACCGGAGCAAGTCACACAAATAGTAGAGTAGTTGTAAGTGATGAATAAATAAAAAAATGTGACCTTCTGTGATATGAACTGGGGGAAGTCAAACAATCATGGGATTCGTGTGACGTAATTTATAGATGGCCACTTGTCCTTCACCGAAAGCTCAAAGCTACTTGACATTTGATAAATTCCACAATCTAATACGTCTTGTTTGTAACCCAAGGTGCTCAGTTTGCGACGCTGCGCTGTCGTCATGGTACTTCGAGAAGGCTGGCCTGCTGTTCTGCCAGAAGGACTACTGGGCAAGATATGGCGAGAGTTGCCAACAATGTGCACAGGTAAATAATATATAGCTCATTAGCTTCCGCCCCGCGGTTTCACCCGCGTTCCCGAGGGATCTTATGTTTTCCCGGGATAAAAAGTAGCCTATGTGCTATTCCAGACTATAATCTATCTCTGTGCCAAATTTCATACAAACCCGTTCAGTAGTTTTTGTGAAAGAGTAACAAACATCCATCCATGAATCCAATCTTTCGCATTTATAATATTATTACTAGCTTCGCCCCGCGGTTTCACCCGCGTTCCCGAGGGATCTTGTATTTTCCCGGGATAAAAAGTAGCCTATGTTCTATTCCATACCATAGGCTACCTACGTATTGAATTTCATCGCAATCGGTTCAGCGGTTTAGTCGTGAAAAGGTAACAATCAAACAAACTCACTTTCGCATTTATAATATTAGTTAGGATTAGGATAGTGTGATTGTCGTGACTGATGTGCCGGTTGGATACCCTGACCGTCACAATGTTTGTCCGAATGAACATGTCCGTTTGTTCCGAGTGGGTGTTTTGACCTTTATAAGTATACTAGCCTTCCGTTCCGCGGTTTCTCCCGGGAACCCCTATCATTAGGGGTCGAATTTTCAAAAATCCTTCCTCTCATCCTCGTCGTTTATACCGGGAAGCTAGTAAACAAATAAATAAGGTAGCGGTATATATATAATACTAGCTGTCCCGGCAGACCTTGTTCTGCCCTATTTCTCTAAAACAAACTAACATTGTTTTTTTTATGTTAATAGCTGCTCCGACAGATTTCGTTCTGTCTAACGCGCCTTTGTTTTGTTTTGATTGACGTCTAATGTTTGACAGCTGGGGACAGAGTGCTTTGTATTGGTAAAGAAAATTGTTGTTTTTACTATTTTCCTCTTATTATTTACTTTTTTTCTCTCCATAAAAACCTTAGACTTCATCAAACACAAAAAAAAATACGTATATATCACATTGCACCACGTGTTGTTGAAAAAGAAATTTCGAATTCCAACGTGGCGCCATCTATGAGAAGTTCACAATAGATGGTCCGACAGTTTTCTGTAAAAAATCTGATTTAAGGCGCCATCTGTTTGAGACTTATGAAACTTACGATTAATAACAAACATCAACATTGACAATCAGTTTATTGTTAATTATAAATTATTAAGACCATTAATCGAAATCAGGGAAAACTAACCTATGCTTACAATTTTTAAAAAAGAATAAATTTTGTTGTATTAATGAAACTGCAATTTAGTAGTTGAAAAGGAATATTCAGAATTATATAGAGCACATGAAATTAAATGAGAAATAATCCAGAAAAAGCGATGTTACGTTATAGATCGATCAAAATATCACATTGCACCACGTGTTGTTGAAAAAGAAATTTCGAATTCCAACGTGGCGCCATCTATGAGAAGTTCACAATAAATGGTCCGACAGTTTTCTGTAAAAAATCTGATTTAAGGCGCCATCTGTTTGAGACTTATGAAACTTACGACGTGGCGCCATCTATGAGAAGTTCACAATAGATGGTCCGACATTTTCTGTAAAAAATCTGATTTAAGAATCAGTTTATTGTTAATTATAAATTATTAAGACCATTAATCGAAATATAAACTATCCTATATCTCAAATTAGACCGAATTACACATAAAATGCCAACTTTCATCGAAATCGGTTGACTTGGTGAAGAGTTCACTGGGAATATACATATGACACTGGATTTTTATATATTAAGATATTAGGGCCCCTTTTCAATGCGATGTGTTTGTTGTCCGTGGTCGGCGCCAGGTGATGACGGGGCCGGTGATGGCGGCGGGCGAGCACCGCTTCCACCCGGAGTGCTTCTCGTGCGTCGCGTGCGCCGCGCCCCTCGAGGACGGGGAGCCCTACGCGCTGCTCGACAGGTCCGCCTTGTACTGGTCTGTGACGCTCTTATTTCCTATTACTGAGACTCCGCCGTCCGTCCGTCTGGCACCGGGCTGTATCTCGTGGACCGTTATAGTTAGACAGTTGAAATTTTCACAGATGATGTATTTCTGTTGCCGCAACACATACACAACAAACGTGATTTTTGCCGTTTTTATAGATAATGGCATGGAACCCTTCGTGCGCGAGTCCGACTCGCACTTGGCCCTATTTATTATCTATACGCCTAATAAATTATGTAAAACTGGCGTGTCTGTATATTTTTTTTTTCCAAAATGGAGTGTGGGTGATGTAGGAAGAGTAACAGAAAATACCATTTGTGTTGTTTTTTGTCTGTCTGTTTGAACATGCTAATCTCCAAAACCATCGAATGGATTTTCATGAGGCTTTCACAGGCTAATTATAAAATTAAAAATCCTTCACAAAATACCATAGAAGTTTATAAAAAGGAATTACTTCATCATATACATACATGGATCATGACCCATGACCTATCGTTATAGAATTCGATCCTATGACTTTTGCATAGTAACAGAGAGGCCTAAGGCCTGACTTTTCAATCGCCAGATAAGGGGGCGTCCGTTAATTACGTGAGGTCTAGGGGTCGAACCGAATCTCAACCAATTTCACGTGAGGGAGTGGGGGGTCTAGGCGAATATCTCGTAATTTTTTATTTCCGCAAAAACTGTAAAATCGTGAAAAGGGATTCAATTCAGCAAGACATGTTTCTCCACTAAAATATGGCTAAATCTTTCACAATAATATGTATGGGTTCGAAAAATCGCCAAAAGCGGCTCACGTAATTAATGGACGCCCCCTAAGCGATATCTGACTGTTCAATTAAAAAAACATTAGTAGTTTATCTAGTAGATTGAAATATCTTCCCTAAAGCTAATAACTCAATTCTAGATCTATAAAGAATGTCCCTTGCTGAGTTTCTTGCCGGAGTCTTCTCAGTCCAAGTGTATTCCGAACCGGCGGTAGAATCAATTGTAACGTTCATAAGTGCCTTATTAGGGCCTAAACTGAATAAATGATTTTTGAATTTGAATTTGACTCCCAGTGGCACATGCTACGGGTCCTCACCACACGGCCTGGTGGCGAGGGCGCACGCCATCCGCGTGGTCGAAGTGCCGCCGGCCGCGTTACGACTGGCCGCCGCCGACACCGGCCTCACGCTCACCGAGTAAGTTATAACTAATTTATCATCCTTTATATAAAGTGCACATTTGGTTAGCTAATTTTTAATGAGATCTATGTTGAAATTGCAAAAGATTTGGGAGTCAAACTTTCGTTATTTTTTTACTATAGTGTTTGACCACAATCTCACTATGGTAAGTGATTATGTGGCCGAAGGTGGTGAGCATATTGGTAAGTAATTAATTGTCTTTATCTTTCTCAAATAGAGATGATGATGAGAGTACGTCGCTCTTTTATTCCATATGCAACTCTATTTGAATGTGATAAAGTCGATTGTTACTTAGCGTGGTAAAATGTTGACTATGATATTCAAAATTAAATTTTAATTATATACCATGTTTCCTGAAAATTAAAGTTGAAAAAGCATGAATCTAAGACTGACACTTTATTTAAAATTTATGTCAGGATCTAAGGCGTGTATACAATGTACATATTTGGTGTCCTAATCTGTTTAATGAACTTATTGGAGCTTTTTGCCATACATAATTGTTATTTAATTAATTCCATCATTCTAATGGGGTAACAAAATACTAATTTCATTTGATTTTCATAATGTAACCAATTAACCACCAAAATTTAATTAACAAAAAAGTTTTCATGAAAAACATGCAAAGCAAAAACTACTCTTAGAGTTAGAGTGTTAGGTGTAAATTTTACAAATGAACCCACGGTGTCAGCTCGCGGTGCGCCAGCAAGCTGTCTTGGCTGGTGCGCGCGCTGCTGCGGGCCGCCCTCGCCGCCTGCATACACCTCACCTGCCATAGGTACACTACCACTACACTGTACTACATTACACTGCACTGTACCTACATTACACTGCACTGTACTACATTACACTGCACTGTACTACATTACACTGCACTGTACTACATTACACTGCACTGTATTACACTACACTCTACTACATTACACTGCACTATTTTATATTACATTGCACTATACTACATTACACTGCACTGTATTACACTACACTCTACTACATTACATTGCACTGTACTACATTACACTGCACTGTATTACACTACACTCTACTACATTACTCTGCACTATTTTATATTACATTGCACTGTACTACATTACACTGCACTGTATTACACTACACTCTACTACATTACACTGCACTATTTTATATTACATTGCACTGTACTACATTACACTGCACTGTACCTACATTACACTGCACTGTACTACATTACACTGCACTGTACTACATTACACTGCACTGTACTACATTACACTGCACTGTATTACACTACACTCTACTACATTACACTGCACTATTTTATATTACACTGCACTGTACTACATTACACTGCATTGCACTGAACTACACAACACTGCACTGTATTACATTACACTGGACTTTATTACACTATACTGCACTACTTAACATTATAAGCACAGCTAAACAGGGAGGTCATTTCTAGATGTCTTGATTTGTCATGTTGAACAAGTTTTAGTACGAAAATAACGTTAAAATCGTCCATACAGAAAAATACTAGAACAAAATCTATGATAAAACCGCCACATCTATAGTTGATGTGATTGAACAGTGATAATATGCCTTATGCCTACTACCTAAAGTACACATTGGCTCTGTTTACACTGTGATCAAATTATATTAATGCAGAGCTGAAAAGAAGTTTTAAGTCTTTCGGTATTAGGTATATAATTCATTGTCATAAAAATTTATCAGCATAACTGTCCAACTAACATTATGGAAAGATATTTGGATTTACCTCTCTGTATAGGTATGTCGCTTTATTGAGATAAAATATATAGAGTCTCTGTAGTTAGTTCCTCGAGTCATTCGTTCGAGGAACATCTGTAACTTTTGTTTGTATAGCATGATAGAAGCTTGCTTATTTGTGGTTTGAGGTTTTGTTTGCATTTTTAGTCTTTGGTTGGTTGTGTACCATTTTTAGGATTCCATACCCAAAGGGTAAAAACGGATTACTAAGACTTCGCTGTCTGTCCGTCCGTCTGTCTGTCTCCAGGCTGTATCTCAAGAACCGCGATAGCTAGTCAGTTGAAATTTTCACAAATTATGTATTTCTGTTGCCGCTATAACAACAAATACTAAAAATAAAATAAATATTTAAGGGGGCTCCCATACAACAAACGCGATTTTTTTTTATAGATAATTATACGGAAACCTGTGCGCGAGTCCGACTCGCACTTGGCCGGTTTTTGTTATACTATAAAAAACTGTATGATGGCCGTTTTGACTTGAAGGTATCTCTTTCTACTGTCTATGCTTATCTCTTTTTGGCGCTAGTTTAGCTTGTCTATATGTAACAGTCGGAACTCTTTCATGGTTGGCGTGGTTGGTAAGATACCCTATCTATCACGCCGCAGGTCGTGGGTTCGATTCCCACTCAGGACAAACATTTGTGTGCATGAACATGTCTGTTTATCCTGTGTCTGGGTGTAATTATCTATATATGTATGTATTTACAAAAGAAAAGTAGTATATGTAGTATATCAGTTATCTGGCTGCCATAGTACAAGCTCTGCTTAGTTTGGGGTCAGATGGCCGTGTGTGAGGAATGTCCCAGAATATTTATTTATTTATTTATTTATTTATGGTTAAAACTAATTTTGACTGAAACTATCTCAGTCAAAACACTTTCCTGGTACATAAAAAGACTTTGTTTATATATCTGTGTATGCAAGCAACCTACCAGTATGTGTCATATGAAATGTATTTTTATAACTATGAGTATACGCTTTAATTTACATCAGCACCTGGAAGATGCCTGGCTTTTAGTTTTTTTCACTAATAGGCTCCCACAATTGTATAAATGGTGATGAGTGGCCGAAGGTGGTAAGTACACAAAGTGGAGGAACTGCCTCTCGAGTACAGCTGCCGGAACACACCGGTAGGTTTTTGGCGATAGATTTTCAACTTGAGGTTGGGACTTGGAACTTGAGATTACCTTACCACCTGGCAATGCTGCCAACATTCTGGGAGCATTGCCTTCTGACGTCATTTAGTTTAGATATTTTTATTTACTTATAACAATTGTTTTTGTACTTAAATAAAAGTAAATCTCACAATAAACTGAAATCTAATATCGACCCAATTACTACCATTACATGTGATACGGAATGTTTACTAACAGTGAAACTAAATAAATAACTCGCGTTCTCAGCATAAAAAGTACCATAATATGTCCTGTACCTAACCTATGACGAACACACGTACACGTTTTTAATGCAGTTTAATATTACAATTATTAATAACTCAATATCCCGTCATTCTCCGATAACTATAGGATATTAGCGCCAGACAGGAAAGTTAATAATTGTACGTGTCAAACATTTGATGGAAAAAAACCAACAATGTCAGACTGTCCAAAAAAAAAATATAACCTTGCTGAGTTTCTTGCCGGTTCTTCTCAGTTGAAGGCGACTTCCGAACCGGTGGTAACTTCAGTAGTTTCGACGTTCATAAGTGCCCTTCTTGGGCCTAAACTTGACTTTGACTGAAAAGGATCCGCACAGAGTTAGTTTTGAAATATTCAAGTTTTAGGTTCAGATTGTATTTCGTCTTTGATTCTCTGCTTTAACTTTCTCAGGTTGGTTTTAAATAAAGGATAAACAAGTAAAAATGTGTTATTTTAAAATTACTTAATTACAAAGAGTGTTTTGGTATGCAAAATACACGACATGGGCATAAGATTCAGACTCGACCACATAAAACTGCGCTGTATGATAAAAATATTTTGGGAATGGCCCCCAAGATATATAACAAACTTCCGATAGAAATAAAGCTTAAAACAAAGGATGATTACAATTCTTTTAAAACATCTCTTATAAATTTTCTTATAGGTAGGGCATATTATTCGATTAATGAGTACCTCACAGACGGTTAAACATGAATAAAAATGTTATAGTTTTAAATAATTTTTATTTTATTTGTTTATTTATGTCACCAATATGTTTTTTGTAATTTTTATAAATAATTGTTATTGATTATAAATAAATTATGTTTTAAATATTGTATGCCTAGGAGGCGGGACATAGTTGATCCTTAACATGTATATAACATCTGTACCTCGTCATAACCTATGACCCACAATAAATTACTTTGAATTTGAATTTGAATTTGAAAAAAGAGCGGTGCGAGCAATTTATAATTTGAGTTCTCGAGCTTCTTTCAGAGATAAGTTTAAACAAATTAGTATCCTCACAGAGCATCGTAGTACATTTATGCAAACATATTATTTGTACAAAAAAAATGTAAGTCTTTTTGTAAAAACAAGTGACTTGCACACTATCAATACTAGAAATAAGCAAAAACTTGTAACCTCTGCTTATAGACTCCAAAAAGTGCAAGCTTCATTTTTAGGACTGTGGTCACGCTTCTATAATAAGATCCCTCCTGCACTTTTAAATTTGCCATTACATAAATTTAAGGAACGTGATAAGTCTATTTTAGTACAAAAGGCATACTATAACGTTAATGAATATTTAAATGACGACAACGCTTGGGTGGATACATTTTATGTAATAGTCTAAGTTTGTTTTGAAAAGAGTAATTGCTGAGTTTCTTGCCGGCTCTTCTCAGTAAAAGCAACCTTCCGAACCGAGCGTTAGTCTGACTATTCTTAAGTACCTGTGAAGGCCTATTTGAATGAATAAATTATTTCATTTCACAATTCATTTCAGCCGTATTGTGGCTTGGATCCTATTCGATTAACTACTAATTATAGATCTTACATCACATACGTTCAAGGTCCATAATATTATTGTATCTTTACAGGTATGCATCTTAATTCTCCTCCGTCTGTTAACTAAGATGAGATACTTCAAGAAACGTCACACCCCCAGTTTCTGAAAGCCCAATCAAAGTTAATCTATGATCAAAACTATTGCCGTCTCTCTCATTATATACGTCATCGACAGTGACAGATATACTTTAACAATATTAACATTGCTCTGGTTTCTACAAACTGTATGTAACGATGTGCTGTCCTTTAGGGAAATAATTACATTGATTACGCTGTGGTAATTTCTCTTAGCAATACATGACAGAGAATGAACGCGTCATTAGAAATGACACATACAAAACACAGGAGTTATGCACAATTATCACCAGAGATACAGTAATTCGATCGACATAGATACATGTTCACATAGTTCAATGAACCAAAGGAGCAGTTTATCGACACTTCTTGCCTGGAGCTCCAATCGTTCCTAGGAGTTATACCTCGAACAAATGTGTTTCTTTTTTACTTGTTTTCTTGATTCATTTAAACGGATGACTTTGAAGCTAAGCACATATTATGGCGGGCCGCATCGCAACGATCCATACGAAAGATAAGGATAGCACTACTTTCAGCACTCTGTGTCTATGACAGTGGAGATGCGGCCCAATGTTATGTGCTCAAAGTCGCCAGTCACCACCAGGGACTGGAAACTACTGGAAAGTCCCATACTTGACGCCTAATCAATTTCAACAAGCACTATCTCGTATATGTGCCCCATAAAAATCGGCATTGATAGTTCCACCTTTACTCAAGAGATGTCACTATTTTAAAGCCTTATAAGCCATATATGAACAGCAAATTCATCCTAGTAAATAATAACTAAGTAGCGCATTCCGTAAGACATCTGGTTGTAAAGTTACTCGCCCCAACGATTCGGGTTCGAGCCCAGTTAAGGTTATTAACTACATTCTGATAAGGAATTTTAGTTACACATATTTTATGTGTATACCTGGCTAGGGGCACAAAAACATGGTAGCGCTCTTTGATAATCAATTGACAGAACTCATGTATGACATCGCGAAAGCGCGAGAGAGCTCTCTATTGCCGTTTTATTACTATACTCTTTGGTCACCATCAACTCATAGACGGGGTAAGATTCCTAACTCAATCACCTCGGTATTTCCTTCTTAATTGGGGCCACAACTTACGATTAAGTGTCATCATAGGTACAGTCCGGTCACGTAGGCCATATAACAAAGAATATTGCTTCCATACAGAACTAAACTGAAGTAGCTATAGATATTTTGTGTGAGCGAGACAAGCTCTACATTCAAGAAAGGGAAAGCTGTTTAATATTTTTATCCTGAATCGCATAGCGGCTGTGATATGCGATACGTCATAATTGTGATGTCACCTGTACTACATCAGAATTAAGCTAACTTATAGATAGATTATGTCATGCAAAAAGGGAACGTCCATAGAATATGGATAAGAATTTGGATGCAGCAAAAGTTTTGTTCTTCGAACCCTTTTGTGGTGTTGTAAGTCGATCAATGTATACTCGATACTTATTTATTTAATAAGTTTTTAATCCCCTTGCATTGTCCCCCTTTTTTGTACAATAATTCACCAAAGTTTCATCGCAATCAGTGATTTGGGCAAACTCGGCAGATACATATTATGTACAGTCTGAATTTTTCAGACAGCTCGTGACTCCTTTGAGTATATTTCGCCATTCCTTCTTATAGTTTTGGATTTGGCTACCCACGCCCATTTGAAATATTCACTCTGTTGTTTAGATCTTACCATAGATTAATACTTGGGACTTCTTATCCCCGGAAGAGCTATTTTCTATTGGGGCGAAATATCTCAATGAAATAAAATGGTTATGATCTTTATTATATTTGGCTTCCAGTTTAATGTTCGCTTAATTGTCTGGTTTTGACCGCGTGCACAATAAATACCTATATTTTTTTTTTCGTATAAATTAATTTGTAAAAAAAAACTTTTTTTTTGTTTATGTTTGTTTGGAAAACGGCTAGTATATAACATAAAAATCCTGACGATTTAATATATTTTTATTTATATATACTTAAAATAGTATTTGGATGATACCTCATTATTCGAACCATTGTCCTGCGCCCGCGCTTATCACCAACACCAGTGTATGACCAAGCGTCATGACCGCCTGACTTACTACAAAATACATTGAAAATAATTTTGTGATATAAAATAGTTTTCATATGTTACAAAACGTTTTGTGAAGTGATTATAAAATATGTTAAATTGTTATACGTTAATATATTGAAGTGATACATGTGTTCAAAATAAAAAGATCAAAAATTAATTAAAAATTCATAGTAAAATGACTCTTTGTTACAATGGCATAAGGGTTACGTAAGTAATTTTATTTATCCATGTATGTTTGTTATTGTATTTAAAAATGGCGACCAGAAAACTCCGGTTTTTGAATTAAAAAAAATTTTGACAGCAAAACATAAACGTGGCTCGTGAATGGAACGCATGTCACAGAACTACATACAAAAAACTTTAAAAAAAAAAAACAAATAGTTACATAAATATAGTATTTAAATTCCATGCATACTTCAGTGTATAAGGGCCCAGCCCAAACTGTTGTCATCGAATATCCCACATTGACCCAGTTTTCGGAGAAGGGTGATTAGACAAACCATACATGAATCAAAAGAAGCCCAGCAATGCTATCTTCTTGGTACAAGATTTCTTCGCTTAACTAAATCGGTGTTACAGCAGCCACCGTCTCATTCTCTCGTTAACAAAACGTCACGTGACAGATAAAGACAGAATTTTAATTATTCAAAGTTGCTTAACTTTAGTGAATATGGGGGCATATATTTTGGGATTGTCATTATATTGTATGTAATATTGTCTATTTTGAAGCGATGATAGCTCAGTGGTAGTGACGTCGAATACCGTAACGAAGGTCGTGGTTTCGAATCCTACAATGAGCTTGAGCTTTCAGTGAAGAAAAATAGTACAGTGTAGTACCCGAATGGCTGGCTATCAAGTTGAAAATCTTGCGCCAAGCACCGACCGGTGTGTTCCTGCAGTTGCAATTGAGAGCCAGTTCCTTCTAAGCTCTGCGTGTTTACCACCTCACATTTATTTTTGACTCGTGACTTATTACATTACAGCTCAATGATGCACGAACTAAAATCTTCCTTATAAAATCCCGTAGGTGACTGTTTAAAACCACACAGAGAGAGACGTTTTATAATGTTACAGCTTAGCGTATGATTAGGCACAGGCGTCACAGCCAGTATTCTAGGCTTTACTTAAGGTCAGCAACGCATTGGCAATCCCCCATATATTTTTAACTAGCTTCCGCCCCGCGTTTTCACCCGTGATCCCGAGGGATCTTGGGTTTTCCCGGGATAAAAATGGGCTATCTAACACTGAAAGAATTTTTCAAATCGAACCCGTAGTTTCTAAGATTAGCGCGATCAAACAAACTCTTCAGCTTTATAATATTAGCACAGTCTATGTAACTCTTACAGTCGGCCAACGGACACTTCTAGACAGAGCAATCGTGCGGGGTGAGAGAGGGGCGGTAGCGAGCCCAAGCCTATACAAAGCGGCATTTCGCGTGACTTCAAACGCAATAGACCACTGTATGTAGTCACTTACCATCAAGTGTACCGCCAGTCTGCTTGTCAGGCTTCTGAAAAAAGCACAGCATATACCACACCCACCCGCAGAGCAGGACAGACACCTGTCTGTTACCACCACTGTATATGATCATGCGTAAAATCGGCGCCTGCGCTTCAGGATATCCTCAGCTTTTAACCATGACAGGCCGGTTGGCGTGGTTGGTAAGATATAGGGTATCTATCACGCCACAGGTCGTGGGTTCGATTCCCGTTCAGGACAAATATTTGTGTGCATGAACATGTCTGTTTGTCCTGTGTCTGGGTGTAATTATCTATATATGTATGTATTTACAAAAGAAAAGTAGTATATGTAGTATATCAGTTATCTGGCTTCCATAGCACAAGCTCTGCTTAGTTTGGGGTCAGGTGGCCGAGTGTGAGGAATAATGTCCCAAAAATATTTATTTATTTATATACGCATTGTAGTTATATTATATGTTTGCATGTCTAATTTTTAATGTCTATTTTAATTATTATTTTCCACTAACAACACTAACCTAAAACTTAGTTTTTGACCTACTTGTTCTGTTCTTAATCACCTTTAGGAATGTCGTCGGTTTACTATATCTCATTTGCTTTACATTTAAACTAGATACCACAGTATTTCACAGTAGCTTGATTATACGTACTTATTGTTATCAATAATGAAACTATTGAAACGAATTTTAACGATTTTATCTATCGTATTGTAATTAATTTCATATGATAATTACTAAAACAAACCCAATCAAAGTTAATGTTTAATCAATCGTTTTTCACACGTCATTTATAATGACAGGTATACTAATAAGAGATTAACTATGATCAAGCTTGAGACCCAGTTACCTTTTAGTCTTTGTGTGCATACCACCTTCGGCCACATCATCACTAACCATAGTGAGATTGTGGTCAAAGTTTACTGCTCTGATTATCTACAACATAAGGTAAATTAACATTAATGTAATCAGGATCGATTCGTCATGTGGTCTTCTGACCCTGCACATTGGAGACCGGATCCTGGAGGTCAACGGCACTCCAGTCAAAAACCGGCCGATTGATGAGATAGAGAGGGTGCTGGCCACCTCCGAAGCTGTTATACAGGTGAGCAGTTTGTGATGACATCCCCACCACTAGAAATTGAATAACTTGTATGGTCGAGTAATGTAAAGCTGTTTTGTTACTTTGACAATACTAAATGGGCTGGCTCGCGAATTGGACGCGCGTCCCAAAACTACCTACAAAACTATATTAACCTCGCTGAGTTTGCCGGTTCTTCTCGGTTGAAGGCTGACTTCCGAACCGATGCACTCCTTATGTATAGTCTATGAATCCTTATAAAAATAAACTCTTAAAATTGTGATATACTAAATGTCCACAATACAGTATGTAATTTTCATTCGCGCCAGTTTTGACAGCCCTAAGTTGGTTTTTGAAAAGAATTATTGCTGAGTTATGGCCAACAAAAGCAACTGAACCGTGCGTTCAGACTATTTATAAGTGCTTGTGATATAGGCATATTTGAATATAAACTTTTTTTTTCATCACAAACATACAATGCAATCTGTGTAGTATGTTACTCATGTGTAATTCCCCAACAGGTGATGTTGTGTACATAAACCACAGAGAATTTGTCATTTCATTGCAATTTTTGTTGTACAGTTTACTGAGTTAACTGGTTTGGGTTCTGTCGTTAAATTCTTTTTCTTAATATTATGTTTTATGGTGTGTTGTGGAAGAAATAAAATGTTTTTCTTTATTTTATTCTAAATGGTGTTTAAATGGTGTTTTTTTTATATTATAATTGGTTTCATAGTAAATTATGTAAGTTAAAAAAATACCAATATGCATAATATTGGTATTGTTTTCCATAGGAAAAGTTCTAAAACATAAAAAAAAAATGTCATGTCCATTTTCCTCAAAGAAGTAAGCAGAGGTAACATTAATTCATTTTCATTTCATTCACCGAGGCGATTTATAAACCGCTGGGCGAAAGTTAGTGCATTAAAAGAAAAAATAAACGTAATATTTAAATCATCAATAGATATAAAATGATAAGTCCAGACTCACTCACTGACTGACTGACTCATCAACGCTCAGTCCAAACCTTTGGACCCTGAAAGCTAAAATTTTGCACGGAGAGTCCCTTTATGATGAAGACATGGGATAAGACCGGATTTTAGAAATTCAACTCCTAAGAAGGAAAAGTCATGCGTCGAAACCGCGGGACAGAAAGCTAGTCACACAATACAAAGGCATTATAACAATGCGTATATATTTTCCTTACAGTTAACCATAGAGCACAATCCAGAGACAAACAATAACACAAACAAACGGACGATGTGTAATATAAGCGACATAGATGATAAGCCAAAGCATGAATCGAAATCGCCTGTAGAGAGAAAAATACAAGAGAAAAATCACATTCCAGTAATACATTCCGTGGAGAGAGAGATAGACATAGAGAGTAGGAAAGAGAGGTTGTTTAAGCGGAAGGGAGAGGACGGGGGGAAGGTGCGGATGATGAAGAGGAGGCAGCCTTCTTCACCGCTTTTGGGTGATAAAGAGAGGAGTAGCAGTATGTCGAAGTTATTAGATGTGTGAGTATATATTTTGCACCTGTATATTTAGGGTATTTTTCCCGAAGGGTCCAATCGGGGCCCTATTGCTGTCACTCACATGTCCGTCTGTCCGTCGTCTGTCACACAGGTTTTACAGCCAAACGGTTGGTGCGTGAGTCTTGAAATTTACAGTATAGGTACATCCTGTTGACCCAAAGCCACAAAATTGCCAAAAAATATTTTAAAATGTTTTTAAGGGGAGCTCCCATACAGCTAAAAGAGGGCGCGAAAAAAAAAGTTGACCTACCCCATAGAGTGGGATATCGTTGTTTAGAGTTCGTTAAGTAGATAAAAGCTGTATTTTTGTTTTAAGTTTCACACATATAATCGTTGTTATAGAGTGGAAGGCGAAGAACCGAGCGGAGTGCTGTGTGATCTGAGCAGAGCGAGGTCCTTCAGGGCGGAGCCTGCGCCCGGGCAGAAGGTGTTCCGCGCCTGCGACCTACTACAGGTATGTACTACTTACCGTATATAGTTTACTTGCTACTTTATTGAATAGCAACTCGCAACATCAACATGATAAATGTGTAATGTTGTTTCAGGGTGAGCTCCTCGGGTCAGGGTTCTTCGGTCAAGTATACAAAGTGACCCACCGGGACACCAACGAGGTGATGGTGCTCAAACAGCTGTACAGGGTCGACGAGGACGCGCAGAGGAATTTCCTCAAAGAGGTAACTAACTACTATTGTAGATGAGATATTTCTTTGTCACAGGATGTATATGGGCTGTCAAAACGGGCCTATTAAAGTCTGATCATTTAATTCAGCGGAGTAAAATCACATTAACTGTGTTACCAGTTTATGATGAAAAAAAAAATAGTGTTGTGAAAAAATTATTCACATCAATCACTGATTCATATCACTCACTTATTACGTCGTGTATTAAAACTTTTTTTTATTTACTTACAAATTTCCCGATTACGTTATATTATCCATTAATTACTAAATTGAATTTCTATTTCTAATTATTATTAATGTTTAACTCTGTGCGAGTGAGGTGAATCACACTGAACTGCATTACTATTACAATAAATATAGCAACATTATTTTACAAAGTGACATAAGGACCTGACAGTTTACTCCGCTGAATTAATGATTCGACTTTGAATTGTGACGACTACATAAAGCCATACATCCAAATCTATAAGTATGTAAACGCGACCCGGTGTAGTGTTGCATATGCATTAATTTAGTTCAAATGCAGTTTTATTTTTGGTAAAATGTATGTCATTACATTTGGGTAAGCTTATACGCAGATTATTATAACACAATATTTTGCGTTTTTATTCGGGTTCCTCTGAAGCAACAGACTGTCTAGTATATAAATAGGTTTAAATACATTAATGAAACAATAGTTTTTAAAACAAGTTTTTAATGTCGTTTATGTATTAAATAAAAAGAACTGGCCCCAAAATCGATCCCTGCGGCACCCCTGACGTAATGTCTATATTGTTAGATTGAAAACCTTTCACAACGAACTTTTGTGTCCGTTTTTGTACTAAGGAAGAAAACCAGCGACGATGATTTCCATTTATTCCTTTGACAGCTATTTTATTTTAGAGCATCTCATGATCAACAGGTCGCAGGTCGTGGGTTCGATTCCCACTCAGGACAAACATTTGTGTGCATGAACATGTCTGTCTGTCCTGTGTCTGGGTGTAATTATCTATATATGTATGTATTTACAAAAGAAAAGTAGTTTATGTAGTATATCAGTTATCTGGCTTCCATAGTACAAACTCTGCTTAGTATGGGGTCAGATGGCCGTACGTGAGGAATAATGTCCCAGAATATTATTATATTATTATTATACCATAAATAAGTTATAAAAAAATACATTTAAAAATATAAAAAACAGTTCCCCACCGGTATCGGGAACAGGGTCCTAGTTACCGGTGGTCAAGGCCCCAGAAAGAGGAACTTCCTCACTATATTATTATACCATTTATTAATATATATTCCTATAAATTACATTTTTAAATATAATTTTATTATTATTATCAACATTGTCAAAAGTCTTCATAAAATCTGTATATACCCCGTCAACTTGCACAAATGTTGTCTAGTAAATAACTAATAAATATAATATTTGAGGTGGCGGTGCTGCGGTCCCTGAGCCACCCGAACGTGCTGCGGTTCGTGGGAGTGCTGTACAAGGACAAGCGGCTGCACCTCGTCACCGAGTACGTCGCCGGCGGGACGCTGCACCAGCTCATACAGGTACCCGGCGATACTAGGTGCTCTGTTTCGAAATATTTTTCAAATAGTTATCTAAAATATATAATTATATACCGGTTGGATATTTTATGATAGCATTTCTTTTTCGCGATTTCAGAGTTGGTTCCATAGTAAAAGTTTTTCAGTATGACGAACCTTGCATAGGTTTCGAAAATATGAAAATATGAAAATATGCCAACAATAATATAGTATGTATATATGTGTAGGATCCAGCGGTGTCCCTGAGCTGGTCGGAGCGCGGACGGCTGGCTCGCGACGTGGCGGCCGGCGTGGGGTACCTGCACCGCATGAACGTGATACACCGGGACCTCAACTCGCACAACTGTCTAGTGAGGGAGGTGAGGTAACAAACGGTGTCTCTGAGCTGGTCGGAGCGCGCGACGTGGCGGCCGGCGTGGGGTACCTGCACCGCATGAACGTGATACACCGGGACCTCAACTCGCACAACTGTCTAGTGAGGGAGGTGAGGTAACAAACGGTGTCTCTGAGCTGGTCGGAGCGCGCGACGTGGCGGCCGGCGTGGGGTACCTGCACCGCATGAACGTGATACACCGGGACCTCAACTCGCACAACTGTCTAGTGAGGGAGGTGAGGTAACAAACGGTGTCTCTGAGCTGGTCGGAGCGCGCGACGTAGCGGCCGGCGTGGGGTACCTGCACCGCATGAACGTGATACACCGGGACCTCAACTCGCACAACTGTCTAGTGAGGGAGGTGAGGTAACAAACGGTGTCTCTGAGCTGGTCGGAGCGCGCGACGTGGCGGCCGGCGTGGGGTACCTGCACCGCATGAACGTGATACACCGGGACCTCAACTCGCACAACTGTCTAGTGAGGGAGGTGAGGTAACAAACGGTGTCTCTGAGCTGGTCGGAGCGCGCGACGTGGCGGCCGGCGTGGGGTACCTGCACCGCATGAACGTGATACACCGGGACCTCAACTCGCACAACTGTCTAGTGAGGGAGGTGAGGTAACAAACGGTGTCTCTGAGCTGGTCGGAGCGCGCGACGTGGCGGCCGGCGTGGGGTACCTGCACCGCATGAACGTGATACACCGGGACCTCAACTCGCACAACTGTCTAGTGAGGGAGGTGAGGTAACAAACGGTGTCTCTGAGCTGGTCGGAGCGCGCGACGTGGCGGCCGGCGTGGGGTACCTGCACCGCATGAACGTGATACACCGGGACCTCAACTCGCACAACTGTCTAGTGAGGGAGGTGAGGTAACAAACGGTGTCTCTGAGCTGGTCGGAGCGCGCGACTTGGCGGCCGGCGTGGGGTACCTGCACCGCATGAACGTGATACACCGGGACCTCGACTCGCACAACTGTCTAGTGAGGGAGGTGAGGTAACAAACAGTGTCTCTGAGCTGGTCGGAGCGCGCGACGTGGCGGCCGGCGTGGGGTACCTGCACCGCATGAACGTGATACACCGGGACCTCAACTCGCACAACTGTCTAGTGAGGGAGGTGAGGTAACAAACGGTGTCTCTGAGCTGGTCGGAGCGCGCGACGTGGCGGCCGGCGTGGGGTACCTGCACCGCATGAACGTGATACACCGGGACCTCAACTCGCACAACTGTCTAGTGAGGGAGGTGAGGTAACAAACGGTGTCTCTGAGCTGGTCGGAGCGCGCGACGTGGCGGCCGGCGTGGGGTATGGTCATGGGTTTGAATCCTACACTGAGCTTAAACTTTCGGTAAAGGAAAACATCGTTAGGAAACCATAGCACGGTAGTAGAATACTTTATAGTACTCACCTGCCTCCTCAAGTTTGAAATCTGCCGCCAAACACCTCCCGGTGTGTTCCGGCAGTTGCAATTGGAAGTCAGCTGCCTTCTAGACTTTGTAAAGGTCGGCAACACATTGGCAATCCCACTAGTATTTTTAATGTCCATAGGCCGGTAGCCACTTACCATCAGGTGGACCATATGACATAACACAATATATGTGCAGGACAAGACGGTGATAGTGGCGGACTTCGGGCTGGCGCGCATCGTGCAGCGCACCGCCAGCAGCACGCTGGAGCGGCGGCGGCTTCATCACCAGCAGGAACAACATCATCATCACCACGCCAGGAAGCGATACACTGTTAGTATATTTATACATTTATATTATACTTGCCGTTCCCCGCGGTTTCACCCGCGTTCCCGGTATAAAAATTTGCCTATAACAAAAAAAAAACAAGCCTAAGATATTCCTTATAAGATCAGCTTTCTACTAAAGAAAGTCCCGTCAAAATAAACTTATAATCGATCTTTTGTTATAAGTACCGTATGCATTAGTAAAAAGATGTTATTTTGACATTACAAACAGACACTTCAATTTTATTTATTTGTATTATATTATGTATTATAGCTGTCCCCCGCGGTTTCACTCGCTTAGCGGTTTAAAAAATAGATAAGAACCTATTCTCAGACCTACCCGATATATACCTACACAAAATTTCATAAAAATCGGTCGAGCCGTTTTTGAGGAGTATGGTAACTAACATTGTGACACAAGAATTTTATATATAAGATATATTTGTAGGTATTATAGATTCATATCAAAATGGGCATTTCTCTTTTAATTTTCTATATGGAGGGGGACTCCCTTTATGTCAATGTTTTTCTTAATACTAAAATGTAATTTAAATGTGATAATGGTTGCAGGTGGTGGGCAACCCGTACTGGATGGCCCCGGAGATGATGAACGGCAACGTGTATGATGAGAAGGTGGACGTGTTCTCCTTCGGCATCATACTCTGTGAGGTATGTACACTAAAGCTTTGTATTTACCTATATGATAATACTAGTTTTCACCCCACGGTTTTACTGGAGTTTCCTGGATAAATAGTAGACAATGTCATTCTCCGGTCC
Organism: Tetheella fluctuosa; assembly: GCA_951216915.1. Classification (NCBI taxonomy): domain Eukaryota; kingdom Metazoa; phylum Arthropoda; class Insecta; order Lepidoptera; family Drepanidae; genus Tetheella; species Tetheella fluctuosa. The sequence goes on along the minus strand of OX578233.1, from coordinate 9,584,548 downwards.
ACAAACAATCTCTATGCAAAAAATCGTTGCTGCGTGAAAGGGCAAACCAACTAACAAACAGTCGTATGTATACATTTATAACAGTATGGGACTACCTAGATTTATCAACGCATGAGGTACTCATGCATTATAATAAATCTGTCGGCAAGTACCTGGTGTGCTCCGGCAGTGTTACTTGAGAGCCAGTTCCTTTTAGGCTTTGTGTGCTTACCACCTTCGGCCGCATCACCACTTACCATAGTGAGATTGTGGTCAAATACAAGCCTATAAAAAAAGTTTACAAAAAAAATACATTTATTCTACTTAATCATCTTACCTCATTCGAATATTATAAACGTGAAATGGAGTTTGTTTGTAACTTCTTTACACCTAAACAGCATCACCAATCGTGGTGAAATTGTGCACACAGATCGATTATATCCCGGCATAAATAATCTTCTAATTTTTTTTTTCCATACTCTTGTAGATAATAGGTCGCGTATCGGCGGACCCGGACTACCTGCCGCGGCGGGCTGACTTCGGTCTCAACGAGTCCTGGTTCGTGGACAAGTTCTGCCGCGAGAGGGAGCGAGACGGCGAGAGTGCGAGCGGGACGGTGGGCGCCTGTCCGGAGCCCTTCTACCGCGTCGCCTTCGTCGCCTGCCACCTCGACCCTGACACCAGGTCTATATAGATGTATACACCTATCTATCAACCATACAATTAAACTTTCATTACTTGTGGATAGATGGCGCTACACGATTCTACATCGCGCTATCGAAGTTTTCTGACCACTCAGCATATATGTATACGAGTTTACATCATTTACAGTTGATTGAAGATCCTCCCTTTTCAATGGAGGCGTCTATCCAAGACACTTAATTTATTGGCCACTTTCTTCTTACTGTCAAACAATGTGTCGTTCTTTACTTGACCATTTCAAACGATGTTCTAGTCAAGTAACAGTTACTTATCTGTGAAGACATACTAGTCGATGCCCGCGGCTGCACTTGCATGACAGAGCGTACCCTAAATTTACTCATCCAAAAATCTCTTCCAGACCACCATTCGAAGTCATAGAAATATGGCTAGAAAGTCTCGTGATGCACTTGTCGAACCCCGGCCCAGTGCCCCCCACGCTACTGGCGGACATACAGCAGTACGCCCTCGGGGCCACGGCACACGACCACGGCACCCCCGAGTGTTGCCAGCACCAAGACAGCGGGATATTCTGTGCTAAGAACGACCGGTGTTGCCAGTGCTCTAAATGCGGGAGCCGTGAGAAGTTGAGACGGTCGCCGAGTAAAGTCGAGAGTGTCGAGTTAAATGTGCCCAGTGGAGTCGTTAAGGTAAGAACATTCTTTGAATTTAGTCAAGTCAATGTGGATCGACTCGCCGCACTATACATTTTTTGTTTTTTTTTTCACATTAATGAGTGTGACAACATACAAAAATTGGAATGGATATGTAGGTATTGTATACATAATATTTAATAAATAGGTTCCTTATAAATTGTTACGCTTTCGGCATTCATGGTTTTTTATAGATCGGTCGGTATCTTACATGTTAGAATACTTCAACTGCCAAGTCGTAGGTCGGGGGTTCGATTCCCATCTAGTACAAATATTTGTATTTGAACATGTTTTTGGAGTTTAGATGTAAAACTAAATATCTATTTAATTTACTAATACTTAAAGTATCATATCAGTCATCCGGTTTCCATAGGACAAGGTCTCAATGGATATTAATGAATGATCTTTAATTCGTCAGTCGTCATCGTCCGCGGGCATGGCACCCCCGGGGCCGCGGTGTGCGGGCCGCGCGCTCGGCAAGTGCGCGTCGGCGTCGCACGTGTGCGGGCCCGCGCCGCTGTCCGCCGGCCGCAGCCGCAGCCGCAGCCGCAGCCGCAGCCAGCACGCGCTCCACACGCCCGGGTACATCCTGCGCCCCGCCGGGGGCACCGGGGGAGAGAACATCATCAATATTACCAAGGTTACTATGAATGAGGCATATTTAAAAAAGAACCGGCCGAGTGCGAGTCGGACTCGCGCACCGAGGGTTCCGTACCAACTTAGTCCATCGTTCATCACGGGAAATGCACAATTTTATTTTTTTACCTTGTTTGAGGTTGATGCCGATTAAGCTAGACCTCTAAATTGTATGAGCGCCCATACAACTCAGAGGTCTTTATTGATTGGCGTAACTATGTATGTATGGGGACACCTTTAATTTTCAACTTTTTTTTATTTTTTGAATTTTTCCTTTATTTCTGCTGTATGACCTTGCTTTTTGCCATTTTTTTTTTAATATTTGAGTTGATTGAATGAAAGGTATATGGCGGTTTACGATTTATGACGTATTAAAAAAAAACTTCTTAATAGATCTCGTTCAAACCAATTTTCGGTGAAAGTTTGCATGGTAATGTACATCATATATTTTTTTTAGTTTTATCATTCTCTTATTTTAGAAGTTACAGGGGGGGGGGGGGGGACACACATTTTACCACTTTGGAAGTGTCTCTCGCGCAAACTATTCAGTTTAGAAAAAATGATATTAGAAACCTCAATATCATTTTTGAAGACCTATCCATAGATACCTCTAACGTATAACGTACCACACTTATGGGTTTGATGAATTTTTTTTTTATTTTTTTTTTTTACTTTGTATAGGCTTGTGTTTGACCACAATCTCACTATGGTAAGTGATGATGTGGCCGAAGGTGGTACGCACACAAAGCCTAGAAGGAACTGGCTCTCAAGTGCAGCTGCCGGAACACACCAATAGGTGTTTGGCGACAGATTTTTAACTTGAGGGTGGTAGCCAGCCAGAAGGGTACTACAAAGTACCCTACCACCGTGCTATGGTTTCCTCACGATGTTTTCCTTCACCGAAAGCTCAAGCTCATTGTAGGATTCGAATCCACGACCTTCGCCGCGGCGTCCGACGTCACTACCACTGAGCTATCATCGCCTTAAATTTTGTCTCTGTCTGTCCGTCCGTATGTCACAGCCACTTTTTTCCGAAACTATAAGAACTACACTGTTGAAACTTGGTAAGTAGATGTATTCTGTGAACCGCATTAAGATTTTCACACAAAAATGGAAAAAAAACAATAAATTTTGGGGGTTCCCCATACTTAGAACTGAAACTCAAAAATATTTTTTTTCATCATACCCATACGTTAGAGGTATCTATGGATAGGTCTTCAAAAATGATATTGAGGTTTCTAATATCATTTTTTTCTAAACTGAATAGTTTGCGCGAGAGACACTTCCAAAGTGGTAAAATGTGTGTGTCCCCCCTGTACCTTCTAAAATAAGAGAATGATAAAACTAAAAAAAATATATGATATACATTACCATGCAAACTTCCAGCGAAAATTGGTTTGAACGAGATCTAGTAAGTAGTTTTTTTTAATACGTTATAAATCGTGAACCGCAATTTACCTTTCATTCAATCAACTCATATATAAAAAAAAAATGGCAAAAAGCAAGGTCTTACAGCACAAATAAAGGAAAAATTATAAAAAAGTTGAAAATTAAAGGGTGTCCCCATACATACATAGTTACTCCAATTAATAAAGACCTCTGAGTTGTATGGGCGCTCATACAATTTAGAGGTCTAGCGTAATGGGCACCAACCTCAAATAAGGTAAATAAATAAAATTGTGCATTTCCCGTGATGAACAATGGACTAAATTTGTACGGAACCCTCGGTGCGCGAGTCCGACTCGCACTTGGCCGGTTTTTTTAATATAATTCACACACACTAATATTTAATAGAAAGACACACAGACGACAGAGAGAGAAACATAGAAAAGGCATAACTGGTTACGTCACATCCGTAACGTTTTTTCGTTACGTTTCCATTTTTGACACTCAACTACTGCTGCAAGCCGCGTAAAAGAACTTGGTTCCAAAAACCGTATAGCGAGTAATGTATTATTTCGCCTCTCCCCGCGGCAGGTGGACGACATCACGGAGTGGCTGGACCCCCCGCCCCCCCTCAGGCGCAGCAGCCCCGCGGCCGCCCTCAACACGCTCGCCCTCCCCCTCCCCCACCCCCACACCCTCCCCCACCCCCTCGCCCTCACTCAGCAGCACCGCAAGGTCGACGACCCGCCGGACCACCTGGACGGAGCCCTGCCGCCCTTCCTAAGGAACCAGTCCGTCGAGGGCCTCGAGAGTAACTACAAACACGACATGGACGCCCCGCTACCCTTCTGCAGACATTTCAGCATCCCCAACTATAGTGATGTCCACGATGACACCGACTCCTCCGACGATGACCTGACCGAGAGCGACTGGTACAGGAACGTCAGCTCGTTTAAGAAAATGGAAGTCGATCCACCTATGAATATGTTGGCGGGCATCAAGAAAGATTTATTGCCAAAGAAAAACAGTTACGATGCGACGGATGTGACGCTCCGGAACCCAGAGTGTATGAAGAGCGAAAGGAAAATACCAGAAGTCGACAGCAGACGGTACAATATAGATTACTTAACTAAAAGTCCTATAATGGCTGAGGGAGTTAAAAATATTCCAAAGAATATCGATCAAAAACCAGATAAAACCGCTGACAAAACAGGTTTTTTCACCAAGACGCTACTGTCGCCGAAACTGAGCAGGCTATTCAAGCCGAATACAGCAGAAGCTGTTAGAAATAAGCTAGAAATTGATGATAATAAAGAAGAGAAATCTAGAAGTAAGTTCTTCATACAGCGTCCGGCTTCACCAAACAACGTCGGCCGCTCTACATATAGAGTGAGGCCTTTTGAAACTGAACGTAAACCAATTAACGTAACTAAGAAATCAGAAAGTGATGTACTTAAAAGCGATTTAAAATTAGCTAGTTTGGGTAAACCCATGACGCCTATATTCCGAAGACATTTGCCGACAGATAGACCGGATTTCGTCGACGGTAGATTCAGCTATAGAGATCGTCGGTCGAAATTTGAACCGAAAGATGCAAAATTTGTAGATATTGGTAGAAATAGAATTAAAACACCCGTTATAAGCTCACAAATACCGGCTTTAGGTCCGGATAAATTGAAATCTTTAGATGTAAAGGGTCAAAATAAAGAGGTTAAGAGACGGGAGCCGGGTATATCGAGAAGTAACTATGTGAGTCTTGCTAATTTGAAAATTAATAGTAAGAAAGATTTGGGCGGTGCGAAAGGTGATACTTTGAAGTTAAATGAGTCACCGGTCGAGAGGGTGATTTGATTGGTTCAGATTCTGTTGGTGAGGCCACGACCTCCGGCGACAGACTGAATTAAAACACCTGATTTAACTCCTATTCTATATTAAAAATCTGTAAAAAAATACTTTAGTTGCTCCACTTAAAAGATAATCTCCTAATCGATATTTTAATCGACTAAAGAAAAGGAGGTTCTTAATTCGATACAAACATAAATTAATTAAACAATTAATAAGTACATGAATTATTTATGGACTTTTTCAAAACTTCTTGACCCATGGGCCGTTTGGCTTGGATAACCCAAAATAATTCCTACCCAAGGCAAACATTTGCATACATCTATCAGTTATCTGGTATCCACAGTACAAGCTCTGCTTAGTTTGGGATCAGATGGCCGTGTGTGAGGAATGTCCCCAAACTCCCAAGATATCTATTTATCTATATTTTCTGTACAAAAACTATCAAATTGTCATATTTATCTTCCAGTTAAGAATTATGCGGAGGATGTGAGACAGGCACTTTTTCGTAAAGGCCTTTAGAACAGGTGTATAACACAGTATACTCTTGCCACGTTACTATACTGTATAGTTATACAATTGTTGAGTTTATATAATGTACTTATTAAGGTAACGTTGGGTTTGCTTATTAAAATTTACAATTTCGATTTTTGACAAAACTTAACGGTTTTTGATACGATTTATCGAAATTTTGGATGTTAATGCTGTATGAAAATTCAGTCGCTTTATTAGATTTTTGATGCACTGTTTTTATATTTAAATATACTACATTAAAAATATTATCAGATTACATATAGTTGATAAAATTAAAATGAGCCTTAAATTGCATAGCATAAGGTTCATTTATGAGCAATTAACAATTTTATTCATGCTTTCTAGTTTCGAGATCTCAGAAATATCATAAAAAAATCTAATTTAGTTATTTGCGGTTCTATAGTAAATGTTCATCAGGACAAGCTCAAATTATACACACAGTATACTTTATAAAAAAAAAGTCCAAAATAAACAACTATCCGCTCTTTCAAAAATCTAAGAAGCCCAATTTGACAAGATGTTGTCTATTTCTCATTGTTTTTGGCTCTTTAAATTTGATTTTACATTAATTAACATTAGATTTAAAAGTTTATATATACATAGACAACTCATTAATGTCGTCGATTTAGTCGTACAAAAAAATGTGGATAGATTTTCGCAGTCGAATGTAAAACAATACATACGTAGACAATAAGCCTTATTGTCACTGTTGAAGATTCAAAATGGATCGACATGCTGTGGTGAATACGGGCTTGGCGAAACTCCGACCTGTCTTTTATACGACTAAGGTCCTCGATTATTAATTTTACTACGTTCAGTTGCTTTTATTCCAACGCAAAAGTCGTATTTACGGCGGTGCCTTTAATACAAGACTGCGCGAGTCTTTATTGTCAAATTACTCGTTGTAAACTAAAACATTCCTGATGACATTTCAAAATAAGCCAAAAACAGATTAAAAAGAGGATATACGCATTAGTACGGGCTCTCGGTAAAGGTAAACCCATATTATACGCCACACCGTTTCATTAATATACTTTTTAAATATTTAATTTAATTAAAGTACATAATTAAATTAACTTTGTTCGACGGTTTACACGTGTTAATAATATGTTATTTGTACTTTTCTACAAACGGAATTAGGTTCTAACGTAATAGTATTTAATTAAATACAATAATGTAGACAATTGTTTGTATGTCCAAACGAACGATATGCTCGTTTTGTAAATGTTTTTTATACTAGTGTTGTCTGATGAATTTATATCGATATCGGTAAAATACCTAGCATACTACGATTGCGATTAAGAAAATCCCTTAAAAATGTTATGGAAATTTTACTTATCGATATTTTTGGACATCCCTAGTGAATTATACCGCTCCACAATACTGTGCCATTTACAATCAGCACTGACGATGTTTCGCTTGATTAATAAGTAGCAAATTTGATACAAATTGTGTCAAAAAAGGTGAAAAAAACAAAATATACTAAAAAAAATGCTCTCTAAACATTTATACATCAAGCGACTAAACGTCAGTGCATCGTTACCTAAGAATAAATATATCCAAATTACTATCGATTATATTATTTATCGATACTACGAAATCTCTATTAGTATTAACTAGTATTTAAAATTATTTTCGACAATTTAACATGATTAATTTATATTAACATTTGGTAAATCGTTTATATTATAAAATGCTATTTAACGAAAACACTAAGTTGTCACATATTTATCGACCACCTCCCTGTCAATGTGAAACAAAGTGTCGTTATTTACGTGGCCATTTATTCGTTTATTAGATAAATAGCGTAATATAATGCCGTTAGTTTATAAGTTGATATGTTTTTGAAGTCTGAATCTTATGTTCTGTGACACAGGGTGCCATTTTATTGTATTTCTTATTTTTTTTTTATAATTAAATCTGTGATTGAAAGATGTTCCATTTGGTACATGGACAATTTTTAATGCGCTTTCATTGGTTAACTTTACGAGTATATTTTGTTACTACATTATGTATTATTTTTATTATGAAAAAAACATTTTATTTAATGTTGAATTCAACTTTTTAAAAGTTCAGTCATAACTTGTTAATTAAGAATTTGGACACAAGTAATCTCTTTTTTTTTTAATTTATTGAACGTCAATCGACGTGTCGTGCTCACGATTTACCTTATCTGTGATACATTGTTTGTAAAACGCCGCAATAACAAGTATTGTAGGTGACTCTTAGTTTGTACCGTTGTACCGTTTACATGAATTGTCTCAATCGTTGCTTATGTTTTACCGGTATTAAAAAAAATGCCTATAGCTTTCCTCGATAAATGGGCTATCCAACACTAAAATCTTTTTTCAATTCGAACCATTAGTTCCTGAGATTAGCGCGTCCAACCATCTTTCAGTCTTATTTACCTGGTGGATAAGCTATCTGGTAGATGTGACACACCTTAAAGAACTATTGAACCTTCCAATAATAGTGACGCCCTCTGGAACCCCTGGATTCTATCAATTGATCATTTTACTACAACGACTGAGACAATTTATCACTCATCTATCCAAGAAATGTTTTTTCTATTATAACATATTAACAGTAATAACAACGAGAATTCCGTCTCCTTGCATTCCATGCGATATTGTTTTTGTATTTGTTTATAAGTACAAATGAATAAAGGAATATATTCGGTATTAATTGTATTTTTATTTGTCATCATCCGCACGCTATTTTATATTAGTAGGTTATAGTCAGATATATTTAAATCACCACTCATGAAAGTTTTGGTAGGTTAAAAAATAATTTATTATGAGCAGGTACATACCAGGAGTCCATAGAGGGACCTTCTCCTTCAAAGTGATGATTAGTCTATTTCACAACATTTTATATTTTCTTTTTTTCGTCATTAGTCATAAGGGACATAATAAATGCGAGGGTCGTTTGAAAAGTTCTCGACCCGACCATGAAAGCAAAGTTTTTTTTTTGATTTTTTTTTTCTACATATTCGCATCACAATACACTTATTCAATCGATGATCTAGCACTTCTATGCCGCTCTTATAGACCGATTCCTCCAACTCTTTAAAAAAACCTCTCCACCTCTGGTGATGCGGATGCGGGAAATATATTTACGCAATCATGAGTACCTCCAAGGACTCAAAGGGGAGCAAAGCTTAATGTACTTACCGCTTAAGCAGCAACTTGTCCCTTCACTCCTGCGATGCTGTGATGCGGAGCAGATCCAAAGCGCTGAAGAATCTTAGTATATTATTAGATGACGTGCGGGTGCGGAAAATATGTGACAATGAATGAATACAATTTAGAATTTGGAAAGGAGTTGTTCGGGATTTTCCGGATCGCTTCGGGGCGACTCCTTGCCACTTAATCGGCACATACATTAAGCCCTTCATGCGTTCCCTAGCGTCCAATGGAACTTAAAAAAACAGCGTAAACAACCTCAGTTATCACCTCTTCGTTTGTGGAAAACTTTCTTCCAGCCAGGTTCAATTAAGGGAACAGAAAATAGTCCGATGGTGCTAAATCAGGCGAATATGGAGAAACGAAGTTCATGGAGCTTAGCCATTGCAATAACTGACTTGTGCGCTGGTGCATTATGCTGATGAAAAAGGATTTCTTTTTTGGCCAATGCCGGCCGTTTTTCGCGATTTTTTTCAGCCAACTTATCCAACAGGTTAGCGTAGTATAAGCCTGTTATAGTCTGTCCTTTGGGAAGGTAGTCAATAAAAATAATTCCTTTGTAATCCCAAAACACTGATGCCATCACTTTTCCTGCCGACTTTTGAGACTTGGCTTTCTTCGGTGGCGGAGAATCGCTATGTTTCTACTGTTTCGACAGCTGTTTTGTCTCAGGAATATAGTGTTGAATCCATGTTTCATCAGTGGTTATAAATCGTCTTAAAAAGTCGCTAGTATTGGATTGAAACAATGACAGATTCTCGAGATTTCAACCCGATTGAGCTTTTGTTCGGCGGTCAACAAACGCGGCACCCATCTTGCCGACACCTTTTTCATACATAGTTCGTTGGTTAAAATATGAAACACCCGCTCAGTTGAGATCCCTATAGTGTCACTTATTTCACGCACTTTCAATCTTCTGTCTTCTAAAACCAATTTGTGGATTATATCGATGATTTCTGGCATGGTGGACGTCAACGGCCTTCCGCTCCTCGGGTCATCTTCAACGCTCTCTCTGCCTTGTTTGAATAAAGCTGCCCACTTTTTTACCATGGAATACGAAGGCGCAGATTCGCCTTATGTGTTATTCATGTCTTCTTTGATTTGGCTAGGCGTCATTTTTTTTTACGAAATATTTAATCACAGCTCTCATTTCACTTTGTTCCATTTTTTGGGAGAAAAGCAAATCCACTCGAACAAAAAATCCTAGAAAAATAATTACGCAATGTCACACATTTACACTTGACATGTGTTTAAATGAAGAATCAAGCTGTCGAATGAGTATAAATTTGTTTACATACTACCCTCAAATCTTGGTTAGGCCGAGAACTTTTCAAACCGACTACGTATTCTGGGACGATACCTACGCATAGATCGAAATCAAAACAACCATAAACCATAAAATATTTTTTTATTTCAAAAACAATTTCAGGGTTCAATAATACAAAGAAACTCAAAATTTAATAACTAGATACGACTACGTATAAAATAATGTAGAAATATATATAATATTTATCACAAAGGATACTAATACGCGACGTAGGTGTCACCTATTTATTGGTAAAATAATCTACTTTGAAGATATGAATATAGTGCGAATAATATTGTCTTACATTGGACATTCGAGAATCTTACATAATCATAATCATTTCAATTATACATAAATAAAACATGACAAAAATGAATTAACAAATATAAATCACAACGCGATTATGTAGTTAGTTTCTTAATACATAAATATTTAGTAGTGTAGTGCATTATAAATGGACGTGCTATATATTTATTAATTTGTATGTTAACTGTAAGTTTTATAGAAAAATAATCACTGAGATTCATATACAATGACGAAAATTACTAATAATATTTAATACCAAAGGATTTATTAAGTCCACGTTAAATATTACGAAATTCACGCATCACTTCCATCAATAGATATTGACTTTTTTATAATATTATAATAAGGCTTACACCCAGTTCATAAAAGCCTGATTAATGTTAAAACTCCTGTCACTGTCTATGACGTATGGCAGAGACGGCAATAGTTTGATCATAGATTAACTTTGATTAGGCTTTCAGAAACTGTAACTCTTTGATATACATGGTGCCCAGCTGAACGAATAATTAAATAATAAAATAATGATTGAAGTGTCTGTCTGTGATTTCAAAATAAATGCCAAACTTTTAATGAGCACTGTACTACGATGATTAATTATAAATGACCGTTTTAGAATTGTTGTCTGTCTGTCTGTTTGAATGTGAAAATTTTTACTTAAATGTTCGTGTCATCAAATCCCTCGGGAACGCGGGTGAAACCGCGGGGCAGAAGCTTCTTATAAAACTACGAAATATTATGTCTAGATTCCATTTTGACATCACATAACCGATTTGGCAAACTAACATATTATTCTTTAGTATAGAACTACCTAACTGTCGAACAATAGAAATATTTCAGATTAATTAGCTTTTAATAATGTAGGTACTATAAAAAAGTCAAACCGCCCCATTCAAAACCCTAGTATCAAAACGATATCAAAACCATAGAGGGACTAATTAATCTAGTCTAGATAATCAGGTATACGTGGTAATTTAGACTTTTACGACTTACACATAGTTTCAGACATGTATTTCCCTTAATCTACTAAGATTTTCGTTACTCTAATAAACGAGACAGAACTAACAACTACTAGTAGTAATAAACTTCCAGAAGTATGTTACATATACACTGGCGTGCAAAAACATCGTGCATTTACTGGAACCATGCTAAAAATAAATCGTACAAAATAAAATATTTTCCAAATACATTCAGTAATATTTTGAGCAGAAATTAAATAATATACCATTTTTTTTTGTTATCGCCAGTGCAAAGACACAGCAAGTACGCTCATTCCCACTTATAAGTGACGTATAGGGCTTTATTATAAACATGCATGTGCGTGATATGTGCAAAACTGTGGAACTATATGATACACTAACCAGTTTAAATTATTACAAATTAAATACGAAAATAAATGCATCTAACCTCTATATAGCGTTCCATCTGTTTGTAATCATCGTTTCATTGCTTCCATTTAGAATTTTAGAGCTAGGTGCTGAGCTATGTACCTAGCCCACTAAGTCTTAGGCGGGTCTTGAGAACTTTAAATTTAATTAAGGAATCAATTAAAACTAATGACACAAACAGACATAAATATCCAAATAAAAAGCACACAACGGACACACTAACACCAACTATTCGATTTTATTATCAATATTCGATTTAGCACACGATTGTAAATTCGATACAGATTCTGCTGTTGTTGGAAATTGACGAATATTTCATTATAATATTTTCGAAGTGCCAATGTGTTACTGACCTTTATAAAGCCTAGGCAACTCTCAAGCGCAACTTGACGGTGGCCAAACAGTGCACAAATGTTATGAGCGAGATAGCACGATTCTCTTGTCGTTGTATTTCAAATCTAAACGTAAAGCAACAAGGCCTGTATTTCATCGGTTTACAATAGTTTTTAGTCGGCGTTAGATTACTTTCTACGCTAACTGATATTTACTGTATTTAAATGATATTCGGAAGCCGAAAGGAATTCAGGTTACTATCAAAACCAAGCAAGTATTTGTATATGTAAGTGTTTTTCTAATTTCAACCCAAATACATTGGTTATTGCCCACATTTTCCCATGAAGATCAATTCTCCAACGATCGATATGCCGACAGTAAATTACAACATTAAATTCAAACACCACATCGCCATTGCATTAGCACCAACTTACCATAATTATTCATGTTTTTTTTGTATCTCACGATTTCTCAACGCAAAATCGACTTTATTTCTAAGTATAAAGAAACCTTTTTGCTTTGAAAAATCGGGACAGATCAATCGAATATTAAATACAACAAAATAATCATTTAGAATAATAAACAGTCATAAGAAAAAGACTAGTGTTTGTGATGATCGATTTCCAACTCTTCATTCGAGATGCCTAAATGTAAAACACCATGACGTCATATTTACCATTTTTTTTGCCAAAAAAAAAAACGTACATACTTGACAAACGTCACAATTGTAACGTCATAATTATAAGTATAATAAATACTAACCTGTGAAACTACACAAACGGTAAGTAGATGCACACGACGTTGCCTAGCAACGTGTTCATCGTTGTCGTGCCAGCCCGCACTGACTTGCTGATAGAGTATGTGCCATCTTTTGTTTCACGCAGATTCAATTTATTACACTTATGCTCCATAATTTCACATTTCCATTCACCACAAATATTGATATGAGATCAACTTGTATTCAAACAGTTTAATCATAATTTATATTATAAATATAATAACTGTGCCATTTTTAGTGCTCTTACTGGTAAAATGACTAAATTACACCTAATAATATATTGGCACGTATTATGTTCGATTATTAATTTTACTATAAATCCTAACTAATTCAAGCCAATTAGGAATTTTCAATCGCAACTTTTAACTGTAAATGAGACGTTTTATAAAATTAAAACTATCAACTTTAAATACATTGAGTTACGATTGAAATTCCATAATCGGGTCGATGTTTGGGGCACTAATTTAGTTTATACTTTACGGTGACTAAAGAATTTAAATGTCAATAAGTATTTTGTGAATGAAGAATTGTGTGAAACCTCTCATGTCTGATTTTATGAACACAATTTAATACGTTTCTTTTTCCATATAATTAAATACAATTTAAAAAAAAATAGGCGTCGCTTAAACATGACTAAACCTTAAAATTCACATCAGACATACCTAGGCCTCGTATAAACCGTCAAAACAACTAAAAAACAAGACAATTCATAACAACTCTAAATTAAAAACTTCATAATTTCCTTCGAACATATACATCTACAAAATCCCAAGACATGAGAGGCATCGCACACATACAAAGTGAACTCAACGCGGCGGCGACGCAGCGGCGATGCGTTGCCGCAGCCGCGCGAACTTGCCGTGCACGAGCCGCAGCTGCGCGCGCAGCCGCGACGACAGCTCCCTCTGCAGCGCCTGCACCTCCACCAGCTCGCGCCGCAGCTGCTGGTAGTCCGACCGCACCTGCGTTACGTAACCTCATCGCTTACTTGTCATCGAGCACAGCTTAGTAAGTCAACTCTATCAAGTTATAATATCAATATAAATATTGATTTGGTTAATTTTAAATGTATAGAGAAGGATAGAGGTTTTCACGGATGTATACGTTAATTTCACAAGGTAATTTGTACCATATTATAAACAGTAAAAAGATCAAAATGTATGGTTCCTGGCCGTCTTCTCTATTGAAACCCAAGTATTGCTATTTCAAACCTTATACTGCCAGTAATACGGTGTAAATTCCCTTATGAAATTGACGTGTGCACCGTGAGATTTTCTAGATGCAACAGCTAAACCTGTAGATATTAAGTCTGTCATTAAAAATAGGCCAAAATTGTATACATATACCTTGATTTCTATGTACATACAAAGTATCAAATTGAAAATTATATTATTAAGTCTATCATAATATATTGTTATTATTTGACTAGAGGAGTTGACTTACTTGATGACTTATCTTTCTCTCGCAATCTGATTGACATAGCCAAGGGCAGGGGCATTGCAATTTATACCCTATACATTTCGAATAGGGGAGAGTCTGTTATATTGGACCATTTTTAAAAAAATTGCGCTTTTGAAATGCTCCTTTGAAAATAACACAGACATCAGCTTTATTAAATGAAACTATATTTATTTAGCTTCACATATAATTTTAAAAAATTAGCGCGTTCAAACAAACAAACAAACTCTTCAGCTTTATAATATTAGTATAGATATCGCATTTTATAATAAAAAGGATTTTGTTACCCGTGGCTGTGTCGATCAAATGTCAGCACGTAATAATAAGATAATCTAGTATGACATGTATTATGGTATATGTATATATATATATATACATACCATATCTTGAAGTATTCATGTGATAGACGTGATTTAACTGTAGAGTACACTGCAACACTGTTCATTGTACTACAAATATATATTATTACATACCTTCCTAGTTTATCGCTCTTTCTATTAGTGTAAACCGTATCAAAATCTGTTGAGTGGTTTATAAGTAAGCATTTAAACAAAGAGACGCGGATAGCTTTATTTTATTTAGACGTCGAATACCGTGACAAATATCGTAAGTTCGAATCTACACTGACCTTGAGCTTTCGGTGAAGGAAAACATCGTTAGGAAACCATCGCACGGTGGTAGGGTACTTTGCAGTACCCGCCTGGCTGGCTACTACTCTTATGATGAAAATCGTATGTGTCTTGAGTGAGAGCCAGTTCCTTCTAGGCTTTATGTGCTATAAATACTAAAAAACATCATAGTTCCCACACAGTATAACTCTATTTTCATTTGAACTGAATTTTCATAATATTTAACTCCAAATAGTAATAATATACTTGAATCATTTTAAATTTTAAATTAACTTTTATGCTGAATAGGTACAATCAACAGTGTCCTAAAGTATACAACGAAATTAAAAAAAAGTTTGAAGTAATAAAAATAAATAAATAAAAACTAATATAAACACTTTTCCACAGTGGGAACTCTCGCAACGAATATTTCAAAGCCTTACTTATAAAGCGGGCCCTGTTCAGAGGGTTTTAGGGTATCGGCTTTTTTCGTACGACATTTAAGCCTCGTTTCCAGCTAAAATATCAAGAAGCATGATTTGTTATAGCTTGGGATATTTCAAAGGAAATATACACTATACATATACTGGGTGATTTTTTTGTAACTGGCAATACTTGCAGGGGTGGAAGTACTCATCAATATGAACAACTTTTATTATGGAACTAACTGTGAAAAAATGTTCCATACAAAAGATCTATACCTATTCGACTAAAATGTATGAAGCAACTGTTCTATTTTACGCGATATCTGAGTTGGTCCTATAGTGAAAGTTGTTCATATAGATGAGTACTGCCACCCCTGCAAGTATTGCCAACGACAAAAAAAACATACTGTATATAAACTTCTTAGTAAAGGGTCGTTAGGGTTTTTTTTTTCAGGGACTTTACCAACTGACCATGGACCAAGGGGATGCCGCTATTTTTACTATATTGTTTCATAAATTAATTTGTATAAATATGAAATATCCCAAACTATAAGCAACATGACAATTATTATTGTTACATTATTTATTACATATAATTCTGACCTGTCAGCACTATAACGCAACAGGCTGAAAAATAAATGTTATTTTTTTTATTTTAACATAATATTAAATACTTTGTTAAATATATATGTTTGTAAGTAGGTATAAAAAATGTTATACATTGTCTGGTCACTATGTAATTTTCAAATATTATAAATCATTTAGGCACAGTCTATGTAACTCTTACAGTCGGCCAACGGACACGTCTAGACAGAGCAATCGTGCGGGGTTTGCGGGGTGAGAGAGGGGCGGTAGCGAGCCCAAACTGCCATATACTCAATGCAGCAATTACGAATGCCTATACAAAGCGGAATTTCGCGCGACTTCAAACGCGATGCGCCACTATATGTAATTACGCTATGATTTAGGTATGTTTTATTTATATAAAATATCGGAACACATTCGTTATTTTTATTATTTCATCTTTGCACATATAATAACTTAAACACAAATGCATTAATTAATTAGGTGACAGTGTATATTTATAAGTTTTCCAAAGAGGAAATACTGCCAGCCTGCTGACAACCTAGAACCTTGCAGACGGCAGCCTCGAATATTTTTTTATATATTATAGATTGTATTTTAGTTTGTAAAATAATTATGTGTTACTCTAGTGACCAGATAAATGTATATGATAATTTTAATTATCTATAGTACTGTACAAACTGATGCATAAACCAGGGCCATATGTTTATCATTTACAAATTAAATATATAACTTTAAACAATGTTTTGTTTTTAATATGAAATTGTTACCTAATTAGATAAATACTATTTCACATACAACTCTGTAGATTTAGAGATCTGGTTTCTATTATAGTCAGCATAACCAGTCCATCCATCTCTTTTCAGTCTTAATCTTCACATATATACATCCACTTCCATATTCACAACTCTTTTAACTTGGCTTTCAAGTAATGGAAATTACTGTCAAAAAATCATATAAATAATTTAATAGGTATTAGATGTTTTAGCAGATAAGTAAATCTTTTTAATGCATCGATTGGCACAGACCTCAATTTTATAAGTAACTTGAAAAGTAGAAAATATAAAAAAAGTGTCACCTCAGAGACAGACTTGAGGAGGTTCATGACACACATGTCTTGTGCATTGAGGGGCACCACCAGCTCCGTCTCAACGTTGTCCATCTTCCACTCCATCAGGTCTAATTGCTCATCTGTGCGTTTCACCTGAATAGGTAAACTTTTTAGGCATTTTCTATGTTTAAATTTAAAATAATAGCTAGGTTGTTGGTAGTAGCACTAGGATGAAGTATTTCTGTTGGTTGGAGACCAAGATCTACTTGGATTATGAGTCAATTAGATACACAATGTTTAAGTGAAGTTTTGAGTTGATTTGAAACAATTAAATTTGGAACCTACACTTATGACTTAAGGCCTTACTTTTAGAACTCTTATTAACCAATTTCAAAAAAGGAGGTTCAATGTTCGACTGTAAGTTCATCGAATTCTCCATCAATTGTGAACCGATTTAGATTTTAAAGTAATTTGCTGTTCTTGTAAATAATATCACAATGTTAAATATTGATAGTAAGGTGGTCGATAAATGTGACAACTTAAAGAGTGTTTTATAAAAGGGTGTTAGGGTTTATATTCCTTTGAATTACACTAAGTAATATTGTAATATCCCTCTCGAAAGTGAGGAAAACTGCAGTCGTAAGTATTTTGTATAATTGCCAATTACTTAACTGTTTTTAAAGATTATTTAACAATGAAATAAAAACATGGGAATATTTTCAAATCATTATGGAGCAACAAATTATGAAAATGATGTTACAGGTCGCTGTTTATTCAAGTTGTTTGAGAAATCATGAAATAAAATCAAGTTCTTCGAGTATTAATCATAATTTAACATTAAAATAAGGCTAATCTCTGACCATAAACTATGTAAATAGCAGCACCTAAGTGAAACTTACCTTACTTGAGGATAATTAGAACTGAATAAACATTGAAGTATACGTCGGTGACTCGGTCACCTAATAACCGATAAATTGTCGGTAAATATAAATAACAATAGAAATTAACTTCCAATGAAGTATTTAAAGTATGTAATTAACAAACTCTGTCTATATGCTTTACTTAGTACCCCAACAGCTTATTATATAGGGATAAAGTACATTTTAATCGGCTCAATGACCTAAATTCTTATGCCCATTTTTATTACTACTTTATGAGACAATTTAAATATTTAAACGGTGATTTACTCACAGTTTCCTCGAGTTCTTCTACTGTAATATCTTTTTCAGTCATTTTAGCTCACACTTAACAATTTTGTTATAGAATAAAATCTAAAAGAAAATAATAATATCTTTGTACAAATCGACCATTTTCACGAAATGTCAGACGAAGTCAAAAAAAAATCAAGCAGTGTTACCAAGTTTAGCCAGGTCTAAAAAAATGGCGCCAAATAACCTAAAATTGGGCAACTTTTTTCTGTAAACTATGGCAATTTTTTACCTATTATGAATGTTTGAAGGTTTTTTTTCACTATATGATGCTTCGATCGGATCCTTGCTGCTTGCGAGAATTGCAGTGTCGTCAGCAAATGTAGCCGTAGTTACCCCTTGCGTTTCTGGGAGGTCAGCAGTGTAAATAGTGTATAAAACGGGACCAAGGACAGATCCCTGTGGCACTCCCGCCATTATATCTTGAATAGCGGAGAGCTCTCCGTCCTCTCTCACTTGAAAAATTCTGTTTGTGAGATATGACTCCATCAAAAGGTAGTAACTATACGGTAGAGACTTTTTTATTTTGTAGAGAAGGCCCTTATGCCACACTTTTTCAAAGGACTGTCTTATCTTATCACACACCCGATGCACTTGTTCTACCGTAGAATGCTGTTGTCTGAAACCAAACTGGTGTTGAGGTATTACCAAGTTTTCGTTGAGTATATGGGTAATATTCTGCTCAGGAGGATCCTCTCAAATATCTTGGACAGCACAGGTAAGAGACTTATAGATCTATTTGATGACGCGTCTTCCGGGGGCTTTGTATCATAGTTACTATGGATACCTTCTATAATCTGGGAAAATATTGTACTCGAAGCACCCCATTAAAAAGAACGACTAGAAAAAGCAATGCTTTCCTGGGAAGTTGCGTAATAACTTCTTTTGTGATGAGATCGAATCCAGGAGCTTTTTTGTTTTGCAGTCTTTTTATGTTTCTCTTCAGTTCCCCAACTGTGACTGGTCTTGGTGCGATGGACAGTTGTAGGTCCTGCCGCAGTGTACATTGGACTTCGACAACTCCGCATTGTTGCCTTCATTAGGTGTAAAGATGGCTACTTGTCTTAGAGTCGATTTTTCAATTGCTGGATAAACCTCAGATAAGTTCATACAAAAACTGTTCTAATTTCAAATTAACAGCCAGATACCGTTTATCTGGCCATTGAAAAATCAGGCCTTAGTCCAGCCAGACTGAGTTCTAACAGGGCATTTATATTGCTGTGACCTATTTAACGCCTTTGTAAACTTCCAGAGAGTATTCTGTCGATTTTGTGGCAGTTAGATTTTCCAATTTACTTTGCTGTGTTTGGCATTATTTAAGCTATCTATTGAGTTTTTCAGTTCTCTGATAGCTTTGTTAAATGCAGTCTTATCACATTTATATCCAGTTTGGTGCCATATCCTACGTAATCTTTTCTTCTCTAGTATTTTGCGTTTTATCTCGAGAGGTACGTTCCCAACCGCGATGTTTTTTCTTTTTTTAAAGGAGTAAGCAAGCCTTTTGTATAAGGTTAGTAATGTATTGGGTTGCATCATCTATCTCATCAGGTGTTTACAAGGAGATATTTATCTCGATGCTTTTCTCAATGTACTCTCTGAAGCCTTCCCAATCAGTGACATTATTGCACAAGGCATCAGGCCTCTCGTCCACAATATAAATAAATATGTATGATGGAGTAATTTGAGAATATAAGTAAAACTCGCATATTTATATACATTTATTTGTCTTTAATTTTTATACATAAAAGTATACATAAGAGACAAGATTTAGAACGTGTGACAGTTTACCACATTATATATTGATATCGCCGCCATCCATTGCATCCCCGATATATCCCCAAGCTTCGTACAAATCTATGTTATCCATATTAATGCATAGACATTTTTTAATGGCCTTCTGCACACGAAGATGATCACATTGTGCATTTCATGTAATAACCATAATATATTGTTGTATTTTATTTTTATTCTAAAATCATAATTAAAAAATCAACTATATTAAGTAATTGTTGATGGTATTCTATGACTTCGTGAGCCAAAGGCCAATATCACGCGGCGAGTGATATTTTAACTAACAAATATTTAATTATTTATTTATATTTAGGAAACATATTTATAGTTACTTAGATTTAAGTAATTTAACATTTGACACGTCTAGTACCGTAACATTTATTATAAATCAATTTTAAGTAATAGAAGATTGGATATTGGGTAACTTTGTTGGTAGAAATTAAGGTTTAATTTTTGTGTAGTGATTCTAATATAACTTGTGCACTTTGCGAGTCGAATACAAAATTATTTACGGTATAAAAGATTTTTCTCTTAACTTTTTAAAATATATATCTCGAATTGATTTAGTTAGTTACATTAATTGCTTTCTGTAACAGTAGTTCCCTCCCCGCGGTTCCACCCGTGTTCCCGAGGTTTCTGATGTTAGTCCAGGGTATTATATCGATGTGCCAAATTCCATATCTAAACTATAATATTATAAAGCTGAAGAGTTTGTTTGTTTGGCTGAACGCGCTAATCTTAGGAACTACTGGTTCGAATTGAAAAATTATTTTAAGTGTTGGATAGCCCATTTATCGAGGAAGGCTAATATGCCACTTTTTACCGCGGGAAAACATAAGATCCCTCTGGAACGCGGATGAAACCGCGGGGCGGAAGCTAGTTTAATATATTAGTACGATTATAAGTTAACAATATTATTAAATTATTACAAATGTTTCTTTTCTTTTTCTTTCTTTCATACCATTAATTTCTAAACAATATATACCAACACCAATCTTCAATGAAATTATGTTTATTAGACAACTATAAATATCAATATACATAAACCACTGATATTACATTTTATTAATAACATAATTAAATTTAATCAATAATAAGACATGAAACAGAAGTTACATTAAGATTATGCAGTATTTTCAAAGTACCATAATACGTCGTCGTGCTGTGTAATTTAATTTTATATCTGTGTCATTAAAGTGATATGCCACTTCTATATCGTGTCCATAAATATTTCAAATAACATATACAACGTGTACTATTCAATATAATTATTTATTTTGACCATAGTACAGTAGTTTTCAATAATATATAATTATTTTTGTAAGTGGGAACATTTTTCCCATTAGGAAATATTCATCTGGAAGTAAGTATGTTAGGGATAAAATAAAATGGTTATTTAAAGCTAGAACAGTCTTTATTACGTATACACGATTCACAATCGGTGTAGTACAAATAACAATGGATCCGATACCTATTGCACGTACCAAGTGCCGCTCTACTGTACTATGTGCAAGTTTATAAATTAATCTGATCATTATTACAATTTATAATATTATAAATAGAGTCGAGTGCAAAATGTAATGCTAAATTAGTTAGCTAGTCACAAAAATAGTTTCAAGGTTCCATGAAACATCGTATTGCACATGATTCGAGGCAAGTGTAGTACATTTTCATTCTTATGAAACCTCAGATTTGTTTCGTTATGTACCTCGACTTTATTCGCTAAAATTTGAAACTGCATAAGCAAGTATAGTAACCAACAGAATAGCAATTCAATATTATTGGAATATGCATTTTTTTCTATCGGTGGACGCACAGCCTTTAATACGTAGGTAGCATTGGGTTTTGATTATATACGTGGTGGAGAGAACGGTCGATCATTAATTGAAACCAGAGGTTTATCACGTTGTTTTTAAACCGTATACGAAAAATCATTGAAATCCGTCGAGTAGTTTAGCCGCAGTAATTTTTTTTTTTATCAATTTTACTCATGTAGATACCTAACAAATTCACTAGGCTAAAATAGGTCGGACAATGATCCTCGCATGTGAGACGAAGAAAGCGTAACGCCCGCGCCGCGCCCAAGGTCGCGCTTCTTACAGGTCGGTGACGATGTAACAATAAATAGTGTTGTATTTTGTTTAAGTTCAGAAGGTATTTACTTTCTTTGAAAATTTTGATTTTTTATTTTGTTCTAAAATCGATTTCAACTGTGTTAAAGTGCTTTAGTTCACTTGTTACGATAATATTTAAATTTAATGATCGACCGTCATATCCACCTTGTATATGGTTCATATAAGGACACGTATACACGAGGACAAAATTATAATAATATTTGTATGGGAACAACGCTTTGCCATTTTAGGGTGGGTTTATTTACGTACTTGATGCACATATTCGATCGATACAATATATTCCTAAAAAATCGTTTAACATACAGTTAATTAGTTAATTAATATTTTACAATACCATGTGACAATCGGTTCAATGAAGTTAAATAAAACAAGTTAAATTATAACATTGAATTAAATAAAACACTAGATAATTTGTACAAAATAATAAAATAAATTGATTTAATTCGATGGATTCGTATACAAAGTTCTATAAGCTGAATATATAGGTAAGATACACGGCGTTTACTGAAGCTAGTGATCGAGGAGGCTGGCAATAGTCATGTTATAAAATCACTGAAATATTTTAGGAAGGAGTATTGATAATAAGCAAATTATGGTGAGCCATATCGCAGTATAAATTGCCAGCCGAAAAAAAAAAACTAAATTAAAAAAATATGTATAGAAAGCGCCACGCATCATTTTCAATAATAAAATTTGACAAAATTAATTTAACATACTTACAGTTTCGTTTAAGAATTTATTATTGAAACCGTAAATACTTAAAATAAAACGTATGCACGTATGCGCATACATAGATCACTCGTGAGGACTTACATACCAACCTACCCTCGTGTCGGATGTATCCGACTATCCGACACGTCCCCCTTCCCCGTCCGAACGCTAAGACCTTGAGTCGTCATTAAAAATAATAATTATCATTCAATTATACATATTATACACATTTTCACTTGCCACTTTTTAAAGCAATTTAATCTTATATTTATATAATTTGAGAACACTAAATATCTTTAAGCACATTGCAATCAAATTTAAAATTCAAATATCCATGATAAATAAAAAAAAAAAACAACAAGAATTTTTCACAAGTCATTTGCACCACATTTCGCTATCAAGTCAATCCCTATATCAACAAAATTAAATGACAAATTCCGTCATATTATTGCCACTACTTAT
This sequence comes from Tetheella fluctuosa, assembly GCA_951216915.1. Lineage (NCBI taxonomy): Eukaryota > Metazoa > Arthropoda > Insecta > Lepidoptera > Drepanidae > Tetheella > Tetheella fluctuosa. The sequence continues at coordinate 9,561,092 of OX578233.1, read as the reverse complement.
TGTACGCCTTCAAATCTCAAGTCATTAGAAACTTTCGTCCTCCATTCTTACCTAAACATGTATTTACATAAGCTAAAAGTAAAAATAAAATCCGCAAAATAATATAATCGGATATCAAAGCGTCAAATATCCTTTCTTTGGATGTGTTTCTGACCCAAAATTATAAGAAAGAACAGATTAAAATATTAAATCAACTAAAGTACATTCACTCAAGTGAAAATATAAGCAAAAGATCGAAGTATTCGGATGAAAAGGGGGGTGAGGTTCATTAAATAATCAGTCATACCGCGTCGCTCCTTCCTTAATTGACTACGTTCGGGACCTTAAGCGTACATCATCATTCTTCTGGCTTGAAAGCCAGACTCGTCCCGGAATGAGGACCATCGATTTTCGGACTTTAGTCCAAAATCCGGTCCCATCCCAAGTATGTTGAATCGACCAATATACTGTAAATCTCAGTCATTGGTCCAAAATTTCCTTCGCAAATACCTCCAGCCCATTTTGTGGACTATCGAAGAAGTCCCACCTTGTTTACGTACGTAACACATGTATGGAGCTCCCAGTCCCGAACAACACATGTAAATAAAGAGAGATAGAGGAACTGTGAGTGGGGTCCGCGCTAACACTTATCGACTAGGCCGCTAGGTGGCGTTCACTTGAGTGCGTCGGATTGTTCAAACTTCTGCTCGGTCACCGACACCGCATCCGAGGATAGGGCCTCCTTCAGGGGCTCAACGCAATTTTTTGGAATCATTGTACCTGAAATTTTTTAGTCAATTATAAGTCATGTATATGCAAATGTCTGGTGGTTTACTAGACTTATGTTGGAGTGTTTTTCAAAGCATATAGGGCAGTTAATGTGTTATTTCATAACCGAGGAAAAGAGCCGATAATCTGATAGTTTTGGAGAAAAACAACAACTTTCCAAACCAAATTTTCACAATTATGTCAATAGTAAGGTTAATCCCATTCTTTTGTGATCAGTGGATATGTATGTCCAGTGTTGGTAAAAATTCATACAAAAAATATTTTTTATATTAATATGTCGGCGTTAGATTACTTTTTACGCTTTTCTTATTATCGATGAAGAAGTACAGTAAGTACATGTAAAGTTGTTGTTATATTTAACGGCATCGTGGTCTAGCGGTGAGGGTTGTATAGTATATGAAGGTGGTGGTGGTAGTAGGGTGGGGTGTACAGACCGACGATCTTGAGTCCTTGGTCGGTCTTGATGCGCACGACCTGCATCTTGTTGAGCATGGACCGCTGCGCCAGCACCGTCTCCACGCGCGCCCACACCGCCAGCACCGACCCCGCCAGCACGTGGTACTGCCGCACGCGCAGACCCACCTGGACACACAGAACATATAACATCATACACACACTACTACACTACATAATGATATCTCCTTAATAAAAACTTACCTACAAACGCCTCTCTTTCTATTAGATAACTTTACCTCTTTCAGATGCGGCACAAGTAGCGAACGAGGGTTGTCATAGTGAATCTATAATTCAATCTAACTACTTAGTCCGAGAACGTCAGTAGTGAGTAGTAGTTAGAAGTGAGTAGTAGTGACCAGTGAGTAGGTAGTAGTGAGAAGTGAGTTGGTAGTAGTGAATAGTGAGTGGAGAGTACTGAGTAGCGAGTAATGAGTAAGTAGTAAGTAGTGAGAAGTGAGTAGAGAATACTGAGTAGCGAGATGTGAGTCGCGAGTAATGAGTAGTGAGTAGAGAGTACTTAGTAGCGAGATGTGAGTAGTACTGAGTAATGTTGTGTGTTTTCATGAATAAATGTCTTTCTTGCTTGTCTTTCTTTCATTTACTGAGTGGTGAGTACTGCGTAGTCGGGAGTCGTCTATATTAAGAAGTGAGTAGTGAGCAATGAGTAGTGAGTGCTGATTAGTGAGAAGTGGGTGGTGAGTACCGAGTAGTGAGTAGTGTACATTGAGTAGTATGTAGTATGTAGTGAGTAGTGCATAGTGAGTGTTCGTGTGCGTGTCGTCCTCACCTCGCAGTCGGGCCCGTTCCTGCAGTTGTCGCGCCAGTAGGCGTGGCTGCAGACGCGCAGCGAGGAGCCGTACTGCGCGCGCCACCACGCCTCCGCCTCCGCACTCTCCACCTTCTTGTACTTCTTCTCCACCTCCACCAGCGACTCCTGCCGCACCTGCAGCCCGGTGTTCGGCCTGACGTGCGACACGACACTCATATATATACGAATTGGGTTATGTATTAAGACTATTCTTTATTATGAGTAACTAACTGCTCTCGCGGTGTAATCCCCGTTCCTTTAGAGATAAAAAGTAGCCTAAGACACTCTCCCACCCATAAACTATGTCCATGCTAAAAAATACTTCGATTCCTTGCTACGTAAAAAAAGCACATATCTAACAAAAACCAATTTCCTAACTATACTATATTGACTTTTCTTTGCAGTTGTTGACTGTAAGAATAAAATCGGTTGAAACCTTTTTATAACAATAAAACTTCATACTTCTAAATTCCAAAAAAAAATAATTCATCCATATTGGAAAACTGGTGTATATAAGGTGCAGAAAACGGTAATTAAATGAAACCAGAGTTTTATCCTTTATCCATTATAAAATCATTGAAATCCACCGAGTAGTTTAGCCACAGTAATTAATTTTCATTTTATCAATTTTACTCATCACGTAGATGCCTAACAAATTCACAAGGCTCAGTCAATGACCCGAGCAAACGCGCTGCCTCCATTTCTCTGCATAACACGTCATGTGAGACGAAGAAAGCGTCTCGTCCGCGCCGCGTCCAAGGTCGCGCCTCTTACAGGTCAGTGACGGACGATGTAACTATAAATGATGTTCTATATTGTTGACGTTTCGAAGGTATTTATATTCTTTGAATATTTATATTTTTTATTTTGTTCTAAAATCGTTTTCGACTATGATATAGTGGTTTAATGCACTTGCAACGATAGTATTTAAATTTAATGATCGACCGTCATATCCACCTTGTATATTAAAACCTTTGTTATAATGTCACCTGTATATTTGAAACATGAGATCCTTCTTGGTGAGCTTCTCCTTCTTGGTAGTGGGATGTACTGCGACACAGAGTACGGCGGTGTACTTGTTGTTACGCGCCTGCTGAGACAGGTAGAAGCCCTCCTTGGCGCCGGTCACCTCCGACCACTTTTCCATGGCCTGCGACCACTCCATGCCGCGCTGTTACACGTTAACATATAAATGTAATTATAGAACTCATATCACGTTGGTAGGGAACTTTGTAGTACTCGTCAAGGTGGCTACCTCCTTCAATATTTCTCAATATGTTTTTTTTTTATTCTGGAACATGCCTCACTCGCCGGCGCTGGTAGGTCCAGGATGTGTCGTGCAGCAGTAGTGTGTGTGTGTGTGTGTAGTACCTCAGAGTGCACGGTGTGCAGCTCGACGGGCGCCTGTCCGGTGGCGTGCTTGCGCAGGAAGCGCACGCAGCGCACGCGCCGCACACAATCGCCGGCGCTGCCCAAGTCGAGGATGCCCAGGTCGAACCGACCGCTGCGACGGGCTGACGACAAACAACACCAAACAAAAGGTATCATCCATCTCATCAGTTAACACTAAATTTAATTGTAGCGACGTCTATCAACTACAAAAACTTTTACTACCCGTGGATAGATGGCGCCACAAGATTCTAGATCGCGCCGTCGAAGTTTTCTGAACACTCGCCATATACAAGGTGGAGAAAACCGTCGATCATTAAATGAAACTAGAGCTTTATCACGTTGTTTCTAAACCGTATTAAAAAAATAACTAAAATCCATCGATCCAAATTGACGAGGCTAAAGGAGGTCGGATAATAACCCGAGCAAACCATATGAACCTCGCTCTGCCTCCATTTCTTTATCTGTGATCTATGAACACGATATGTGAGACGAAGCCCGCGCCTCTTACAGTACCCCAAGTGTAAACAATTGACGTTAGAAAACGCTTACTATCACGTTAGCGTTTACGACATTTTTCTATATCGGCACAGCACCTCTCGCGGAATACACATGGAACTAATTTCTTCCATACAATTTTTTAGTAAACGCAAACGTGATAGTAAGCGTTTATTCACGTAAATTATTTACACTCAGGGTACAGGTCAGTGACTATGTAACTATAAATGGTGTTGTAGTTTGTTTACGTTCCGAAGATTTAATTTCTTTAAAAATTTTAATTTTTTTAGTTCTAAAATCGTTTTCGACTGTGTTATAGTGCTATAGTGCACTTGTAGCGATACCGTTTAAATTTAACGATCGACCGTCATCAAAGTCAAAGTCAAAGTCAAAGCCATTTATTCAGTTTAGGCCCTAGGAGGGCACTTATGAAGGTCGAATTTACTGAAGCTACCACCGATTCGGAAATCAGCCTTCAACTGAGAAGAACCGGCAAGAAACTCAGCAAGGTTACATTTTTTATATATATTTTTCTTTTTTTTTATAATCTGACTATTGGCTATATTTTTTCAATAACAGCAAAATGTACAATACAATATACAATTAAATCAAAAAGAAAAATACCAATACCAAGTAAATAATAAAATGTAACGCAAACAAGTTCTTATTAAATAATAGCAAATACGCTACATAATGGCTAAAACTAAAAAAATAAAATAAAAAAAAAACAATATGCGAAGTGCACCTGTGCAGAGTGAAACTATTTCCAAACATCCCTATCTTCAATATATTGAGCTACCTTGTAATAAGCCTTTTCCTTCAAAACTTTCTTCACGTAAAATTTGAATTTAAAATCGGTCATCTTGGTTACCGAGTTAGGTATTTTATTATAAAAACGAACGCAATTACCAAGGAATGACTTGCTAACTTTGGCTAACCTAAAATATGGAACAACTAATTTCTCTCTTTGCCTTGTATTTATATTATGGACATCTACTTTTGTTTTAAACATTCCTATATTTCTACGTATGAACATTATATTTTCATAAATGTAGAGTGAAGGCAAAGTCATTATATTTATTTCTTTAAATAAATGCTTTAATGAGTCCCGAGGACCCATACTATAAATTGCACGAATTGCCCTTTTTTGTAGTATAAAAATAGTTTCAATATCGGCTGCTGCTCCCCATAATAAAATACCGTATGATAACAGACTGTGAAAGTAAGCAAAATATACTAGTTTAGCCGTCTCGACATTCGTCAATTGTTTAATTTTTCTTACAGCAAATGCAGCAGAACTTAATTTACCTGCCAAAGAATCTATATGAGGACCCCATTGTAATTTATTATCTAATGTTAAACCTAAGAATACAGTTTTATTAACCATGTCCAAATTACTGCTATCTATTATTATTTGACTATCTACTTGTGCTACATTGGGTAGAGAGAATCTTAAACATTTAGTCTTCTTAGAGTTGAGTAACAAATTGTTTGCAGTAAACCATTTGGAGACTATTGACAAGGTATCATTTACTCTTATAAGTTCTTTGTCTTTTCTATCAACTTTAAAAATCAACGAAGTATCGTCAGCAAACAAGACTATATCTGAGAGGCCATTTACAATATATGGTAAATCATTTAAATAAACTAAAAACAAAAATGGTCCTAGTATTGAGCCCTGGGGTACCCCCATTTCGATTAAAGAGCCCTCAGATGTTGTACTACTAATCCCTACCTTTTGTTGACGATTAGATAAATAAGATAGAACAAGATCATAAGCAGTTCCACGAATTCCGTAATAGTCTAGCTTTAGTAGCAGTGTACGGTGGTCGACACAGTCGAAGGCCTTGGATAGATCACAGAATATACCAATTGCATCCTGTGAACCCTCCCAAGCCTCATAAATGGATTTCAATAATTTTGCAGCTGCATCGGAAGTAGATTTTCCCTTCGTGAAACCAAACTGATGACCATGCAGTATCTCATGTTCATTAAAGTGTTTTAACATTTGATTGAGTAACAGTTTTTCAAATATTTTACTAAGTGCTGGAAGAACGGACACTGGTCTATAATCGGATGGATTATACTTACAACCGGATTTAAAAATAGGTACTATTTTACTAAACTTCATTAAATCGGGAAAAGAGCCCTGATGAATGCATTCATTGAAAATATCGGACAAAATAGGTGCTATTACTGCAATTATTGATTTTAAAACCGTAACCGATAAACCCCATAAATCTTCAGTACTTTTCATATTAAGGGAATTAAAAGTTTTTAAAACATCGTTAGCATTAATATAACTAAATTTAAAACTAGGATATGATTTATTGATATGAAGCTTTAGTAATGATTCCGCTACTTTAGGACAAGATTTAAGACATTGAGTAGTCTCCCCCGGTATACTACAGAAAAAGTGCTCAAAAGCAGTGGCTACTTCCAATTTATCTGACAACAATCTATCATTAATTTTAAGCGTTAGCTGTTCACTCTTATCTTTAATTTTACCAGTTTCCGTATTAATAACATTCCAGACTGTCTTTATTTTGTTAGTGGCTTTACCAATTTTGTTACTTATGTAGGAGGATTTGGCTAGATTACATACTACTTTAAATAATTTTGAAAAGTTCCTAACATATTTATGAAAATCTTCGTTTCTAGTTAAAGATTTTAAATGGTAAAGTTCATACAATTTATCTCGGCTCTTTCGAATTCCTTTAGTAGCCCAGTCACTAAATACCAATTTACTATTAACTTTCACTATTTTCGAAGGACAGGCTCTATTGAAATTAACACATATATCAGATAATAAACCTTCATACAAAATATTGGGCTGATTACTATTATAAATTTTACTTTCGAGTCTTAACTCTAAATTATTTTTAAAGTTATCTAATCTAACCTTTGTAGTAGGCCTAATTACTTTTGTTACCTTGGAAATTTGACTTTTATATGGTAGTTTGATTAGTTGAGCCATATGATCTGAACGAACACCACTTATGATCGATTTTCCCAATATATTGCTATTTGTTAATATATTATCTATACATGTAGCTGATGTAGCTGTTGATCTTGTTGGCTCATTAAACAATAAATCTAAGTTAAATGATTTAAACAAAGAAACGAAATTTCTATTTTCAGACGAATGAGTAAGAATATCTACATTAAAGTCACCACATAGAACTATTGATTTATTCGACTTAAATAACTTTCGAAGAATCTCTTCAATTGTAGAGGAAAATAGTATAAAATTTGATGCTGGTGGCCTATATACACAAAGAATTATATAACTATCTAACTCTGCACAAGACACCTCACAGACGCGCTCAACAGAGAGGCTACAAATATCTTTCCGTTCCTTGAATTTAATATTATTATTTAAAAGAATAATTGAGCCGCCACCCTCTGCTGACAATCTATTAAATACACTGGCAACCGTTAAGTTTTTAATATTAAAAAGCATGGTGTCCGGTTTCAACCATGTCTCTGTGAAACATAATACATCAATTTTTATAGAATCGAGTAATAAATCAATATCAAGAATTTTGCCAAAGAAGCGATTAATATTTTGGTGTACAAGTGAAATTGAATTGTTGTGCTTCTCTGTTGTCGAAACTAAATGTTTAAAAAACTATTCACAGTATTAATAGTAGTCTTACTAGTTAAAACTGTTTCATCCCTTAACCTATTAATATTATAAGCTACAAGAGTAGCAATCAATTTCTTGCATTTTTTAGGAATAAAAAATGTATCCTGTGTCAGTTGTAAATGACTAACAAACTTGTTAGAATCAAAATAAATAAATTCATCACTATGACGACATGTCACATTGTACATAAGATTATTTAACCGCCAAATATAATTATTCTCTTTTTCAGAGTAGTTAGAAGAGTATGGAAAAGCACATAACATTACTTTCATTACCCCTAGTTTGGTCAAAGAGTTAAAACTATTTATTAAATCATTTTTACATATATGTAATGCCTGGCCAATTAAAATGATAATTATTGTTTGATCATCAAATTTTGAACGCATGATTTGATCCATTATTTGTTTGTATGTTGCTCCTGGCATACAATAATAATAATATCCACCTTGTATACGAGTTTTCATTTCATTTCACAACATCTAAAGTTGGACCGCGGTCCCCAGACACGGTGACCTAGTCTGCCGGAAGATCTTCCTTTTTCAATTCTACCATTAAGAACTATATTGAGTTCGAGCATTCAATCAAAATACAATAATAATGACTTAAAGTCGTTACAGTCTAATAGTACCGATTTGACAAGAGGATATCTCTTTTGATTTCACTATACTGGGGTCTTTTTGTCACATGGATGCAAACGGACTGTCATAACGGGCCTACTAGTGTAATTCTATTAATATTGAATTATAAATTACATAAAATATATGCGAATGTATATTGTAAGTTAATAATAAAGAAGAAAACATATTTTCTGAAAACAAAACATCACTTTTGTATGAAATGAAAACTAAAATATTTTTTTAATAATAATTGAGCTCATGGTCAACAGTCAAATTACGGTTAGTTTTCAGTGGACCCATTTACTCTATCTCCTTATATATTTTTTTCAATAAAACTATAATCGTAGCTCACCATCTTCCATGACCGCAGTGAGGGTATCTGTGAAGTATTTGAACAGCCTGTTCTGGAGTTCAACGGGCATGCCTAATATCCTGTTCAGGAATTTTGACATGTTATTGTAATCCTGAAATAATATAAAAATTATTAATGCAAAATCAAAATATCCTTATCCTACTAATCCTACTAATAATCCTAACTATAATATTATAAATGCGAAAGTGAGTTTGTTTGATAAACAAACAATGTTTGTTTGTTTGCTTGTTACCTTTTCACGTCTAAACCGCTGAACCGATTGCGATGAAATTTGGTACGTATGGTATGGAGAAGAACATAGGCTACTTTTTATCCCGGAAAAACACAAGATCCCACGCGGGTGAAACCGCGGGGCGGAATCTAGTATAATATTATAAATGTAAAAGTTTGGATGGTTGGATGGATGGATGTTTGTTACTCTTTCACCCACAAAATACTGAACGGATTTGGATGAAATTTGGCATAGAGATAGATTATAGCCTGGAATAGCATATAGACTACTTTTTATCCCGGGAAAACATAAGATCCCTCGGGAACGCGGGTGAAACCGCGGGGCGGATGCTAGTATTTAATAATAAGATAGTTTTGAGTGGCGATGAGTTCATCGGGTATTATAGAAAGAACATTTTCAATTTAAATGAAGTTGAGCTTTTCCTTCACGGTGGTAGGGTACTTTGTACTACCCATTTACCACCTTCACCTTTACCCTACTCCTCTACCGGTGTGTACTGGTAGCGTCACTCCAGAGGCAGTTCTCTTCTAAGCTTTGAGTAGTTACCACCTTCGGCCACATCATCACTTACTGAGAATATGACGAGATCAAACATATAGATATTAAAAAAGTGTATGCATGCATATGGGGTTGTTTATTATTCACCAGTGCATCTTTAGGGAGTTGAAGTACTCGTTAATAGAAATAACTTTTACTGCGGAATCAACACTGAATTAGCGAAAATCCACACGAACATCAAAACTTTGCTCAACCAAAATGTATGAAAAAGTTGAATCCAATAGTAAAATTAGTCGATATAATGTCGCACGAGTCGCAAACCTTGTCGAGCGAGAGCACCCCGGGCGCGGCCTCAGTGTTGACGATGAGGCCGACCCCCACGAGCGCGGAGGCCACGTCCTGGAAGAAGTCCCCGCAGTAGTCGGTGGGCGGCGGCACGAGCGGCGTCTCGTACTTCATGATGGCCCGCATGACGGCCTCGAGGGCCGTGCGGCCGTACTTGTTGTCGATGTTGAACTGGCTCAGGTCCCTGGTCTCGGTGGCCCGCCGGTCCCCGTGCGTGAGCGCCCCGAGCGACTCCAGCCGCTTGGCCACCGTCGACGCGAACCGCCGCTCGCCCGCCAGGTCCGAGATCAGGAATATGTACTCCGGGGCGTTCACCTGGTTCGACCGGTGCGTGCGACCTACCAGTAGTAGTAGTAGCAGTAGTAGTAGTATAGTATGTACTAGACGAAAGCTAAATCAAACTTAATGTATGATGGAACGTATTGCCGTCTTTGTTATTTTGAACGCCATTGAAAGTGACGGGTATACTTTTGACGAGAGATAAATATTGTTTTTTTTTTTTTTTGTTTAAATAAATCAACTAACCGAACTGTTGTATAGCCCTGTCGGCCGACCACGGCAATTCTAACGTAATATGAACCCTCCGTCTTTGATTTCTTGCCCTGGAACAAATGTTAAAACATAAAAATAAGATAAACCCTTTGAAGTTTGCGCTACGTACCGTGGTTCTAAAATGTTGTATTTTGATTTTTGGAATTAATAATAATAATAATTAAAAAATGAACCTATTTCTTTTTAAGCCCCGAGGAGTATTTATTTCGTATCATGCAGAACATCATTGAAAAACTTCTCTCAATAAACCTATTGGTAACTGTGAAATCTGCACCAAAAACCTTTCAATAGTTCTCAACACTAACAAATAGACGTTTTATATGTAATGAAATAAATTTTAAAAAAATAACCTGGGACATTCCTCACACGACCATCTGATCCCAAATTAAGCAGAGCTTGTACAGTCAGCGTCAAAAGTAGATTGGCACTTCAGTACCCTTTCATAATAATCTATTAACATTTTCTTGACGGTTTGTATGAAAATTATGAATTGTGTAATGTGACACGATACTAAAATGCCAATCTACTTTTGACGCTGACTGTACTGTGGACACTAGATAACTGATATATTACATATACTACATTTTTCCGTCCTAAAAGAGATATAAATGAAAACAACATAAAACGAACCTCCTGTCACTCTGCAGTGAGATACCGCTGGAGGCAGCTTCAGATATGATTGCGACGTCCTTCTCCCCGTCCATGAACCGCTGCTTCTCCGTCAAGTTGAGGGTCTCCAGGGGCACGTCGGCTTCTGAACGACTCTCGTATAGGATCTGACCCTCCTCTGTTTGTACTACACGACCTTTGCGACCTGTCATCTGGAAGATTATAAATGTGAGGAAGTGAAAAATAGTAACATTTGGACTAGTAGTAGCTAGTTCTTAGTTACTACTCCGCGGTTTCATCTGAGTTCCCGAGATTTTATTTATCCAGAGATAAAAAGCATCCTATATGTTAATACATAATATATTCAACCTGTGTGCTACATTTCATCCAAATCCGGACAGCCGTTATACAATTGAGTGGTAACAAACAACCAAATTTTCAAACTAGCCTCAGCTTTCACCTTCAGCTCCGCGATCCTCTATTTTACCCCCTCTGAATTTGTGTTTCGGAAAATCCTTTCTTAGTACACTATTACGGTAAGAAGACTCAATCCGTCCGTACAAATATGTTAAATATGTTTACACTATACTTTTACAACCCTTTTCATCTCTTAGAGATTGAATTTTGATCAAAATATATAATTCATTTAATGGACCAAATAGCATTAATTACCAAGTTTCAAGTATGTTTGTTCAGAAAAATATTATTTCCCACAAAATCTTTCATCGTCTAATTTACCCTGTTCAGGAATGATTAATGTAATAGTGTGTGTGTGTGTGTGTGTGTGTGTTCCGTTCCGTTGTGTACCTCGGCGACGTTGTCGGTCCCGCCGAGCTCGTCGACGAGCTGGTCGAGCGTGTTGGGCGGCAGGCGGCGCGCGAGCCGCTCCACGGCGGCCAGCAGCTCCTCCTTCATGCTGCACGCGCGCTCGATGGCCGAGCGCGGCGGCGGCTGCGCGCGGTGGGGGCCTGCGGGCACACGAGACTGGTGACTGGTGGCTGGTGGCTGCCACATCACTCATACTTGCCGACAGCCGCTGCTTGAGGGGGCCTGCTCTGGCAGTTTGCTATTTATTTGCTTACTAGCTTCCGCCCCGCGGTTTCACCCATGTTCCCGAGGGATTTTTATTTTCCCTGGATAAAAAGTAGCCTATATACTATTACAGACTATAATCTATCTTTGGGATATCCTTTTTTTTCAGATCCAGTTATCCTTTTCTGTACTGTGAGCAGTGGCATTTCGAGGTAAGGTGCTCTCAGTGTCTTGATCACGTGATCGACAACGTCCAGAATGACAGATACGTAATACATGGATGACAGACAGTATACTGAACTGCTTTCCGTTTTAAACAGCACCCAGTATAGCTAACTATAATGGAATGGCTTCTCAGTAAACTAAATTGACGTCACACCTTACAGTGCTCACAGTGCATATCGGAACATACTCTAGATAAATAAATTATATGTTAAGTAAAGTCGTCACAATCTAATAGGCGCGCTTTGACAGCCTATATGTATCCATGTGTGCAAAAATAAGCCTATTCGTTTTTTGTCGTTTAGTACAAACTTATTGTTAAGTATCCACTGGTGATACTAAAACTGCATTAATTCTCTAAATAGTATAAAAAGTCGCTATCTATCTCTAAACTACGTAACGGATTTGGATACGGTTTTTACTAATAGAACTAGAGAAAAAAAACCAGGAAGGTTTGTGTGTATAAATTGAACCTGAGAGAAGCCGAGACGCGTCGCTAGTTAAAAATATTTCATACTAACTGTAACTAATAGAGAACTGCCTACCAATGTAGCTTTTTATTTTTCTTGTCATTTTTGGTATAAAAGGCTTGTTCATAGTTGGTTAATGTAATAAAATATGTTAAATAAATGTAATAAAACAAAGTTTTATTTTAAACTTATTACACTTCACATTAAATAATCAAAGTTCTTTCCACCTGCCCTAATACATAAAATGCATCTTCTAATGAAATTTCGCTTTATCAACTTAAACGCAAAACCGTTGTGACGTATCTTTTCTTGTGCAACTGTGATTCTATTTTGCAGCTCGTCCAAGCTTTTAATAGGGGTTTCATAGACTAAAACTCTCATGTACTTTAAAAAGTAATAATGTACGGGGTTGAGATCAGGTGAGCGAGGAGGCCAAGTGATAGGACCTCCTTTTCCAATCCAACGGTCACAATAGTTTTCATTCAAATAATTCCTCACAGTTGCAGCCATGTGAGATGGTGAATCATCATGTTGAAACCACATTTTACGCCGAGTTCTCAAAGAGGTATCCTCGAGTAGCGATGGCAATTGATTCTTCAAGAACTGCAAGTATCTGCTCGGAGTAAATTGTGCTGGCAGCTCAATAGGGCCCACAAGTTTTCCATCCAATGTACCAGCCCACATATTAACACTGAATCGGTACTCAAAATTCTCTTCACCGTCTTCATCAGCTTCATACATTTTATGATATGAGGTATTAGCGCTGCTCAACCCATTTTGTTGGAAAGTAGTTTCCCCATTCCAAAAAATTCTATTGAAAAACTTGGAATCATTCCTGTGTAACTTCAATTTCTGTCTACAGAATTGTATTCTTAATTTTTGATCATGATCTGACAATTCTTGCGTCCTATGAATACTATGTGGCTGTATTTTATCTTTATTTAGTATATCGTGCACAGTGGACGATGATATTCCAGTTTTTCTTGCAATACTGCGTATACTGATTTTAGGGTGTTCCGCAACAATATCTTCTACTACATCTTCATAAGATGCCCTTGTGCTGTCGGGATCTTATCGTAGATAAATTAGATAGAGACTCTGGTAACGACCGTTTATTAGATAGTACAATGATACACTGATTTAAATATATTGTTTCTTTACAAGTACATATTTGGTAAGTACAGACATAGATTATGTAAGGCAAAGAAAAGACATAATTATACAATACATGACATAGATTAAGTAGCATATATAAAACATATGTGCCTATACGGCACAGTACTTCCCCCTTCAACAAAAAAATATTACAAACGTTACTGTTCGGTACTGATACATAAATGTGTAAACAAAAAAAATATATTTAAAATTGTATAAGTAAATTATTATTGTCCATTATACTTTACCACGGTTATTATACGATTACACTCAAAACTAAACTAATACACTAAGCACAATTCTTACACTCATCACTCACACGATGATTTGCTGGGTGGCCGGCGTGTGCGAGACCTGTTCGCTCCTGCGAAACACGACCGGTGGCACATCCTGCAGTTCCCGTCGCATGTACCGGCCATAACTGAATTTACATCGCTTCCAACAGAAGTAACATATGGCAGCCAATACAATTATTAAAACGCACATCGTATAAAGTTCTATTCTGTCCTTCCATGTATTGCTGTTAGTGCTGGTTGCGTTAGCACCGTTACCGGCACCATTTTGTGCGATGATGATGTGTTCTTCTGGCATGCTGCTTTGTGACTTTCCCATATTTTTAGTATATAAAAGATACTTGATTTGTAGAGGTGCTTATGACGTGAAACGAACAACGGGTCTAACGATGCGTCCTGATCTTGTTACTTTCAGATCACTGTTTGTTTTTATTGATTCCTTATTAGGAACATCATCGGTGTCAGGCATAAACGCTGGCTTAAGTCGGTCTATACTAACACATTTCTCTGTATCTGTCTGCGATATTTTAAAATATTTATCTTGTTTTTCTATTACCTTGAACGGACCTGAATAAGGTGGCGTTAAAGGTTTTTTGACTTTATCCTCGCGTACAAATACATGGGTACAGTTCTTTAAATCGTCATGGATAAAAATGTTGTCTTGTCTCGCGTCTCTCTTAGGAACGGCTGATAAATTTGTTATTTTTCTTCGTAACTCCTGAACAAAATCATTGTCGGATATATTTTGTGTGGATGGTTGGAAAAAATCGCTGGGTAACCTAATAACTTCCCCGTAAACTAATTCTGCAGCACTGATTTGCGTGTCATCTCGTAAACTTGCTCGTAAACCTAATAATACAGTCGGCAATTCTGACACCCATTCCTTCGTATTTCCTCTGCACATCAGAGCTGACTTGAGTGTACGATGCCATCTTTCTATCATCCCATTCGATTGCGGATGGTAAGCACAAGTTCGAATCCTTGAAATACCTAATCTTTTCGTGAGATGACTAAATAAATGTGATTCAAACTGCCGCCCTTGGTCGGTAGTTATTCTTAACGGGCATCCAAATCTCGATATCCACGCAGTATATATTATGTCGGCTACTGTTTCAGACGTAATATCTTTGACAGGACATGCCTCTGGCCAACCTGTACTTCTATCCATCATCGTCACAATATATCGATAGCCATCGCAAGAGTTCAACGGTCCCACTATATCCATATGTAAATGTTCGAATCTGTCGCTATGTGGATATTTTCCATGTGGCGATATCGTATGACGTTGAACTTTGGACCTTTGACAATTAAGGCAAACCTTAGTCCAGCTAGTAACATCCTTATTCATCGATTTCCAAAAGTATCTATCTCGAATCATGTTTCGTGTTGTTCGTATACTTGGATGACTAAATTCATGTATAGCTTTGTAAGCCGATACGCGAAATTCTTCGGGCAAATATGGTCTTGCGACATCTTTCGACATTTCACAATATATTGGCATATTACAATATGGAAAACAAATTTGTTTAAAATGCAATGTTTTTGACTGCATTAAATCTTTTAATTCTTTGTCATTTACTTGTGATTTTGCTATCTTTTCATATTCAGTAGTTAAATCTAAGGATGAAATTCGAGATAACGTATCCGCCACTACATTTTCTATCCCGCTAATATGTTTAATCGAAGTACAAAATTGCATAATAAAGTCCAAATGCCTTATACGTCTCGGTGTATCGTTATTGCTGATAGAGTTTTTCATGAATGCGTGAACTATAGGTTTATGATCAGTATATACCGTTACAGGTCTTCCTTCGATAAGGTATCTAAAATGCTTCACTGCCATATATATCGCCAATAATTCACGATCGAAAGTACTGTATCGCTGCTGAGTTTCACTGAGTTTAGCGGAAAAGAACCCTAAAGGTCTCCATGTGTCGCCTTCTCTCTGTTGAAGAACTGCTCCAGCGCATGTGTTAGAACAATCAGTCATTAGAGCGATTGGTGCATCAGTTGAGGGAAATGACAAAGTAACTGCCTTTAACAAGCTTTGTTTACTTTGTTCAAAAGCTTCGATACTTTCTTCTGTCCACGGAATTAAACTTTTGTCTTTTTTCTTTGCGTTTATTAAAAATGCGTTCAATTTGGCAAAAATAGCTGCCGCTCGCGGAATGTGCTTTCTGTAGAAATTGGCCATGCCAAGAAAACGACGCAATTCATCCACAGTGTTCGGCCTGGGAAACTCTGAAATCACTTTAATTTGCTTCTCCAAAGGTCTCAATCCGTCCTTGGATACTTGATATCCTAAATATTCCACTTCCGACTTCCCAAAATTACATTTTGACATATTGATTGTTATTCCAAAATTATTCAAGCGTTCAAATACTTTTCTAACATGATTTTTATGAATCATTGGATCTGACGATGCAATAATTACATCATCGACAAATATAAATATAAAATCTAGGTCACGCAGTACGACATCATTGAGAAATCTTTGAAATGTTTGTCCTGCGTTTTTCAAACCGAATGTCATCCTCGCAAATTCATAAAGTCCAAAAGGAGTCGTTATTGCGGTTTTTTCAATGTCTTGTTCAGCAACTGGAATATTATGGTAGGCACGCTGTAAGTCGATTCGTGAAAATATGGTTTTCCCAGATAGCAAGTAGGTGCAGTCCTGAATTCGGGGTAATGGATATCGATCAGGTTTTGTGACAGAGTTCAGTTGTCGATAGTCGCCACAAGGTCTTATATCGCCGTTTTTCTTGCTCACTACATGTAATGGACTTGCCCAACAACTTTTGGAGGGCCTACATATGCCCATTTCCTGCATACGCTGAAATTCAATTTTAACTCGCTTGTATTTATCAGGTGGTAACGGTCTGGGACGTGCGTAGACGGGAGCGCCCGTAGTTTCGATATGATGCACTACGGAATGGCGTGGAGTGTCTTTAAAACACATTGGTTTCGTAATGTCTGGAAATTCTGATAAAAGATCACTGTATTCACTGTTAAAGTCTATTGTTCGTATTGAAGGTTGTTCAGACAACGTTAACGTAGCTATGGAACACAAATTGGTTACTGAGTCAATGAGTTTTTTTCTATAAACGTCAACTAATATTCTGTGGTGGTTTAAAAAGTCCGCACCAAGAATTGGTTGGTTCACTTCGGCAATTACAAAAGACCAGCGGTACGGTCGACGTAATTTAAAGTCTAAATCTAATGTTTTAATGCCATATGTCCGAATTTCACTGCCATTGGCCGCATATAGTTTATATTCACTACACTTATTATAATAATATGGTCTCTTTGTCACCGGTAACACAGATATATGAGCACCGGTGTCCACTAAAAAATTAAGTCCACTGTTATGATCTAAAATGCTTAGGCGGCTAACTGGAGCAATGGCACATATCTCCGCCTGTGATTGTGCCTGATTTAGTTTCCCTTTTCCTTTTCATTTTTCTTCCATGCACACGGCTCCACACATTTCATTGCTCGATTACGAAATTTATGATGATAATAACAAAGCCAATCTGGAGAGTCCGGTGTACGTCGGGTCATGTTACGTGCGCGAGAAGCTGATCGAGATTGTCGGCGATTGTAAGGCCTATTATAGTTTCTGAAATTGTTTCTTCCTCTCTCCATTTCCCTAATTTTCATGCTCAACTTTGCTATTTCGGCCAAAATAAAAGCTTGGTCATTGCTGGTGCTGGTGACAGGGGTCTGTTGAATTTCTGACACTTGCAACGGTTTCGAGGTCTCCATAACCTTGTCAGCAATTACAGCAAGGTTGTCCAAATCTTTGACTTCAGTGACTGCGAGCACGGCTCTTATTGGTGACGGAAGGTGTCCTTGCCACATGATACGAAGAGTTTCGTCAGGGATTTTGTCTCGTGCTAGATCCTTCATGCGACGCAAAAGCTGTGAAGGCTTCTGGTCACCTAGCTCCATCTCGCTGAGGAGTTTCTGAAATTGACGGATTTCGGATTCTTCATAAACAGCTAATAAACGTGCCTTCAAAGTTTCAAATTTCTTCGATTCCGGTGGCTTCAAGAGTATATCACTCACTTGTTGCACAACTTCCTTGCCCAGTTTTGTGACAACGAGGTTAAATCTTGCTTCGTCACTTAATTTCTGAGGGCTTAAAACGGCCTCACATTGAACAAACCAAAGACGTGGTTGATCGCGCCAAAAATCTGGAATTCTTGAGGAAACTGTCACGGATGCTAATTCCATAACTTCAGGTTGCGGCTTTTGAACTGGTGGAGTGGCCATTGTACTTCAGAGCCGGCACCAGGTTTCACAAAATTTAATTGAAGTCACGATTATGTTAGAATCACGTCGGGGTCACCAAATGTGCTGTCGGGATCTTATCGTAGATAAATTAGATAGAGACTCTGGTAACGACCGTTTATTAGATAGTACAATGATACACTGATTTAAATATATTGTTTCTTTACAAGTACATATTTGGTAAGTACAGACATAGATTATGTAAGGCAAAGAAAAGACATAATTATACAATACATGACATAGATTAAGTAGCATATATAAAACATATGTGCCTATACGGCACACCCTCCTTTGTCGCCCATTTCGAATTACATTGCCAGGTACTTCGCCAGCGGTATAGGCGCTATGTACATATGCAAACGTTCTACGAGAAGGATAGCGCTCGCGATTGGGGTACCGCTCTTTATACTCCCTAGCCGCCTCTCGACCATTTCCATTACAGTAACCATAAATATAATGCATTTCTGCATACTCTCGTGGAGTATATGTCGACATTTCTCTTTTAATTCAGAACAATTGAGTATGAAATAAGATGCTAGAGTCGTTAGTATATTTAATAACAGAATTGAGCAGTCACGTCGTACACAAGGGCAGCTGCCTATAAGTACCCAAGTTTCAAGGTTATCCACTTTAAAGATACTCCCGGATCCTTAATTGGTAAAAGTTTGTTACAAATTTCTTTACTCTAATCTGTATTTGTAATTTGAATTCATTCATACTGCCGCGTTACTACGTCGTAGTTAAAGTTATTTGTGTATATTTCCTTTGTTATTAATCAGCGTATACATCGATTTGTAGTTAAATGTTGTTTTTAAGTAGACTTTAATTTATGAACTTTAAAAGTACGTAAGGTATCCTAACAAATTGTTATCAATCAAACAAAACGACACCACATGAATGAAAGAACGATTGCCGCCTCATTTTTTCGGCAGGAACATAAGGTGGTGGGTCCAGGGGACCTTCTTCCACCCTTACGCGGACTTTAACTAGGTACTTTACTTTTATACTTTTATTTACTTGTCAATGTCAAACAAAACAAACGACAGCAGGCAAAACGTCACAACAGTGTTGCCAGATCGGAATTTTTAAATCAGTAAAGTGGAACTTAAATATCCGTAAAATAAAAAATAGTTTAACGTGTAGTACGCAGTGTTAAAATTGGAGCGCATTATGACGGGCCACGCCACAATGGCTAAAGGTAAAACAATAATAGAAGTACTATTAGAAATACTATCCTTATCTTTCGTAGCGTACTTAGTATTAGAGATACTAATTTTTGTTAATAACCTGAACAAGTTCAATTATTTTTATTTTTATTTTTGTTTTTTCATTATAAAGTAAAACATTTTAATGGAAAAAGTCAACATTGTCAGATTGTCCAAAAAACGAAATATATAAAAATATAACCTTGCTGTTTCTTGCCGGTTCTTCTCAGTTAAAGGCGAATTCCGAATTGGTGGTAACTTCAGTAGTTTCGACGTTCATAAGTGCCCTCCTAGGGCCTAAACTGAATAAATGGCTTTGACTTTGACTTTATGGGTCGGGAGCCACTAAGTTTAATGTACACTTATTACAGTTTTACATTGCGCGTATTGTAGGTTTCAATTAATTATGTAATTAAAACATGTCTATTGATCTATCCTCTCTCTCTTCTATGTAGTCTTGGTTTTACTCAATTTTGGTAAAATGTGAAGATTAACTGTAAATCGGTTTACAAATGCCCAATATCCGAAAAACGCCATATTTTTGTTTAGCTCTGGCAATAATGTTGCTAAGTGACATTCCCGTCCCTAGGGTTGCCAACTATACTATTATATTTTTTAAGAACAATATTTATACTTCTTCAATATTTAGAACGAAACAAATTATAGATAACCTCAATTTACATAAGGTCAAAAGTAATTTATCAAAGATTATTAGAAATCAAGGGCTTTCTCGCAATGCATAATGGCCAAAAGTGAAACTGTGATAGTAAATGCTTCAGAAGACTTGAAAATACTACTAAAATCATCTCATAAAATCTACTTTTTGTTCCCGCCATTACAGCTTTCGCAGATACTGTTTTCTATGATGAATATTACATTTTTTGATCTTTGAAAATTTAATGATTTTTCTTTATGATTTTCAATTAAATATTCCTTTATTTTTATGCTCTGTATTTTAAATCTAGAATTTAAAAAAAAACACTTCTCCATTCTAATAAAATACTGTTTTGAATAGGCAACATTTTCAGATCAAATATCCGAACCATTTTGGTAGACATTCCGATCAATAGGAAAAATTTCATTTCACTTTTATTCTGAAATCGGAAAATAAGTAGACTACCCAATCTGTCCTCTAAGTACAGGTACAAGTTAGTACTTACCTAGGTAGAGTCCGTTAGTGCCTACAGGTGTGCCCGTCAAGCTCTGCCCGGCATTTGTGGTGACTGTAACGGTGGGTGACGCGACATTATTCTTGCGTGAGAACATTGTTTCAATTTTGTCCTGTGTCGTATTTGCTTTCTTCTTCGGTGAGACGGTCTTTTTCTTTTTTGTTGGCTTCTTCTTGCGATTCAACCACGGTTCTGGATATAAATTTTATTGGTCAGTCAATTTTCCTTCTTTAAATTCCATGCGAATATGGCCAGTGTTGCCAGATAATTATAATAAGATGTACTACATGAAACAAATATAATAAATTGGCACATAACTCAGGTTTATAGCAAATAGCCGTACCCCGTGGATTCACCCGTGTTTCGGTATAAAAAAAAGGAAATAATCGGGATAAAAACTATCCCATCTTTTAAGCTGGAACAAATCACACACATTGAATAAAAAAACGTTATGATCGAATAAGTAGTTTCGGTGTACATCGCGGACCAAAATTGTACTACGGGAATGAATATATTAAGAATAAAATATCCACCATCAGCGTCATCGCTGTCGCTCCCCCGATGGAAGGGGTTGAAGTCGCTGAGGTCGGAGTCGGAGTGCGCCGGCCGGTCCGCGTCGCGGTCGACGTCCGCGTCCGCGTCCGAGTCCAGCTCCAGCTCCAGCTCGTCCTCGGACCCGCGCACGAACTCGTCCGACGACGAGCCGCCGCGCAGCCGCTTCGCTGCCACGTTCGCTTGTTGCCGGGCTGTCACTGTATACGACATTACGACATTGCGACACCTCATATTAATACTGACCTATAGAGGAACATATTATGGCAAATTATTGTTCTAAGCCAAAATGTTACTGAATACTTAGCTCCTTCTAGACTTTGGGTGCTTACCACCTTCGGCCACATCATCACGTACATACCTACCATGGTGAGGTAGTTTTTGTTTTCAATCTGCATTTACGTTACATTTGGTATGAATCTAAAATGTCCAACACAGTAAATATACTCACGCTTCCTCTTGGAGGTGTTGGCCGCGTCGTCGAGGCCGTTCCTGCCGTTGACCACGCGCCCGTGCTGGGGGTGGGGGTGGGCTGCCGCCGCGACGCTGCCCTTGGACTTGGCAGCCTCGAGGCCCAGCAGTCGGTTGATGCGGTCGCGGTCCGGAGCCGGGAAGTGCTTCTCTACTAGCGCCTGGAATACGCCCCTGTTGGATTTAACAATATGGTCAATATATGCATATAGGATGGCGTAATAATACAGTTTTTTTTTTGTCTTAAACAAATAAATAAAATAGCTATCGAATTTTTGTAGTTCTATTATTGCGTCCGTGAAACACTTGCAATGGACAACATTTAATTTTCATAAAATACTAAAATTAGAAAACCATTTCGAGATTTTGTCCTAAGCTATTTTATTTTTCAAGTTCTTTTGAAAAATTTTGTCCAAATGACAATAATGCCTAACATTATGATGCAATTCCTTAGTCTAATATATATATTAAATAATGTGTCTAATTAAAGAATGTTTTTTAGTCTGTGGTGTGTCATCTGTGATCATCTGTGTCGGTTTTAGGGAGGGTCGTTATGATTAAAAAACATCTTATGCGATATTTACAAGCTTCTGCCAGCGTCTTCGCCTACTTTAAATCTGATAAAAAAGTATAATTTTGCCCCAGGTACCTCCCTGCCAAAGGAACTCGATTCTGTGATAAAGCGTTTCAGTTGAATTCAAAGAGGATATAATCACTACGTTCTATGGCTAAAATTTGGATTAGCGATGGGCGATTATTACTAAAATTAATCGAAGCATTCGAATGTTCGGATTATTTGTACGCATTCGAATGGCAATCTGAATTAGTCGAATATTTGTCAATTGTTGTTAAATTGTCAAGAGCTTGGCGCGCGTGGTTTACCTAATTTAATCGTTTAATATTAGTTCGCAATATGTTTGCAATGATTTCTTGTCGCACCTGTGGCACTCGATATGGCGTTGCCGCTGATGTAGACGGTCCTGTTGGCGGCCAGTTAACCACTGTCCCTTCTTGTCGGAATTTTTGTACCCACGACCATATAAGCTGCGTGCTCGGACCATCGTTTAAACGCCGAATATCAAAGTGGGAACAGAAAGCACGACGCGTTCGAATCAACGATTCACCACATTTCAAATATTGCTCCACCGCAAACGCGCGGTGTGCTCCCGGCCAATGACTCATGGTTACTAATAAGTAACAAATACGATGACGTAACAAATGCCACCCCTCCCGCGCCTCTAGCCCGGCTTTTAAATGAGTAACGATAATCTAAAGTTGAAAAATTCCCACTGGACACCCTTTAGTACACCTATTGGTTGGATATTTTTAACAGACTGAAGTAAACATAGTAGGTAAGACTCATATAAATATTTAGTTTTTGTAATTATTTATTAATTTTTTTGATATTCCCTTTATTTCATATTCCACCTTATTAAACTATTGTATAGCTTTTATCGCGGGCTTCGGGGTTTGAGCGCGGCGACCGAATCAAGAAATTTTGATAAAAAAACCGTAACGAAAAAACATGTGTGTATGCTGTTTGTGAGAAGGTATATAGGTGTATAGGTATCTGTTAATATCAAAGAAAAAAAAAACTGCCTATATAAAAAATAAATAAATAATTATAATTGCATAAGTTGATAAAAAAAATGCTATGCAATAGCTTTAGCGCGGCAGTCCCCGAGTGCCACACGTATTTTTTTTAATATTCGTTATTTAATTTTGATTTTGTTCTAATTGTAGCTATAGGGTATTTGACTGACATTCAAATCAGTATTTGGGACATTTGGGACATTATTCCTCACACACGGCCATCTGACACCAAACTAAGCAGAGCTTGTACTATGGAAGCCAGATAACTGATATAATACATATACTACTTTTCTTTTGTAAATACATACATATATAGATAATTACACCCAGACACAGGACAAACAGACATGTTCATGCACACAAATGTTTGTCCTGAGTGGGAATCGAACCCACGACCTGCGGCGTGATAGACAAGGTATCTTACCAACTACGCCAACCGGTCCGTCAGTATCATAGGTTTATATGGAGTTTTGTATGAAATACAAGCATGTGACGTCATAATTATATAGCATACTCTTTATGGTTAGATTGGTCATTAAAAATCATAATAAGGATAAATTTAATAAAATAATCGTGGTTTCACCTTTTTTTTTAGATGTTTTATACATTGGTTAGTGTTGGATAATTAATTGAGAATACAGGCAAATACCCTATTATAATTGTTATATCACAGATTAATCGTAATAATTAAATTTCATTAGATTAATTAGATTTATTTACAACGAAAAAACTGCTATTATACAATCTCACAAAACGGACAATATATAACGATCCAAAACCGTGAGTTGGTCTACTTATTTACCAGAATTATACCGGTAGGAAAACCCGCTACACCATACCTACACATGCATGAATTTCTATTCGTCAATCAAACACGCGACTTGTGTGGCGCGTTGTCAAATAACAATAAGAAAACATACACGACCGGCACGCGGCAAGGTCATTCACTCCCGACGCGCCGCCATTACGAGCTGTGCTAATAATAGACACGAAACAGTCCACGGCCTCAGCGCATGACAACTACTGCGCCAAGACGATTCAGAACATTGATCGCGTATTTACAACGTGTTATTTACTTATTCGCGTTTCGTCTTTAAAAATGGCAACAAAACGCGACTTGAAAAATATACTGGAAGATATTTCAGAGGGTGCGAAATTTAATAAATTCGAGTACAATTCGCCGGAACAGTTCAGTGTAATGGTCAAGTGTAAAGTTGATAAGGACAAGAGTTCGGCATTTTACAACCAGTACGTGAGCCAATGGATAAAAAAGTTCTCAAAATTAACATCTACGACATGGATAGTGAGAACTTGTTTTCCTAATTTAAAAAGATTGGTGTATAGGAAAGTGTATGTGTGTCACCGTTCGTCATTCAACAAAGTAAAGAGACCGGAGAGTGACAGTACACGTAATCAAGACTGCAAAGCTAAAATTGATTTCAAAATGAAATTCATAAATCGTAATACAATAAAGAACGATCCACTACTGAGGGACGGTCTGAATATGACTATCTTCATAGATTACTCTCATACACACAAGATCAGAACGGCGGAGTCGTACAATCTGCTGAAAAGCACGGCTGACACCGATGATACTTTCTACGAGTATTTAAAAAAGGGATACACGCGCATCGAAGCTAAAAACTACCACGAGTTGACTATTATTGACCAATATTCTGAAAAAAGCGCCGACTGTCTAATGAATGCTACCATTAATCCTTCGATAAGTCACGTATTCTATTTGTACGGTAAGAAGTTGAAGGACGGTAAGCTTCAACTTCCACGAAGTTTAGATGACAATATAATGGCTGAGAAGAAAGTGAAAATTATTGAGCGAGGAGGTTGTATGAGTTACACGAATAATTTTGATATTATAGTCGTTATTACACCGGCCATGAGGCGAGTTATCATGAGATTTGAACTGGATCACGTCTTGATAGACAGTACGACGCTGCCGAACGGGCCTATTGCTACGTTTATCTACGTTCAGAGTATTATAGGAGCTTTACCGATAGCTTGCTTACTGCACACGGAGCAAACCGAGGCGAGTTACAGCCAGGCCTTTTTTACGTTCAAAATGCTTCTTGAAAATGAAACCAATAAAAGTTTCGATCCAAAATTACTATTGATAAATTTCTCAAGCGAACAGAGGCACGCATTGGAGGCAATATTTTCTGGTACTAAAATAATAACGTCACATCTATCGATGTGCAACGAAATATGGACGTGGCTTTGCGACGAGGGTAACAAAATTGACTCCAGAAAGAGGCACACAATCATGAATCTCTTTGACTCATTACTACGAGCAAAAACATGGGAAAATGCCGAGCAATGTTATACAGCACTCAGTGAGAATACTTACGTGGATTCGAATACAGTGCTCAAAGATTATTCGGTCAATTTATGGGACAAAAGAATGCTATGGCTGATGCTAGACGAGAACATTATCTGTGACACAATGTTCGAAATCTCAATAAGGTTATTGAAAGAATTCATGATACGCAGATGCAAATCTTTTACTTTGAGCGTTATGGTGGACGTTATATCGAATATAATTGACAATCATCTGTGTAAGATATTAAATGCGTATCTCAGCGACCACCGTATCGTATCAACTTATACCAGATTTCTACCTAAAGCAGACATTGTTTTAGGTATGGAAGTAAACCAAATAAGCTCAAATGAGTTCAAAATGGTTCGCCAAGATAGACCGAAGAAGTATGCGACATTTAGAATAGACACATGGTGCTGTGACTGTGTGCATGGGAAGAAAGCTCAGTTTTGCGAACATCTCTGTGGTATTCTCAACTCTAATTACGTGGAAGTGACGAACGTTCTACCTGATGAAGCGAGGAGTATTTACTTAGATATAGGCGGTGATAATACCGAAGAATCTGACATTATAAAGCCTGAAGTCATTGATGATGAAGTTATAGTTGACATAGATGAATCATCAATACCGTCATCACTCAAGGAGGAATCTAATGATGATTACTATTACGTGGAGGTTAAGAAGGAACAGGTTGGTATTGAAGATCCTTTAGACGAAGCGAGTAATGGTGATAAAGACATCGTTGAGTTTACTGGTGACTATAATACATTTCATGAGGCAACAACTGCTTCGGATTTCAAAGGGAATTACGTAAATGCTATGAAAGGTCTAAATCATGAGTTCAGAAGGTTAAATGGTTATTTTAAGAATAATGTTAATGAGTCAAACTTGGAGACTATGATGCGTTTAGCAAGAGAATTGAGTAAAATTAGACCGGTGGAAAGGGTGAATTTAAATAATATGAGAATTACATTAAATGACGGCGCGAAAAAGAGGAAATATAGTAATGATTGAAAATTTGTTTAAGTTCAGACGAAATGTATGGATCAGAAGATTTTTCACATGGTTAAAGCAGTAAAGTTGTTCAGTATCATGTAAGAGTTCAAATTTTTTATATCTTTGAATCCCGGTTGGCAGGCATAAAGTATGTAAGTGTAAGACACGGTAACAAATCTGCATGGAATATCAATAAAATAAGTGTGATCAAAAAAACACCAACACTGTATTATTTATTTACATTATCTTATAACATTAAACGTTCATGTATTTGGATAAGGTTTTGCTTTTCAAGTTTATTTATATACCTAGTTAGGCCTAAAAAAAATGCAATTTTCCAAAAAAATGCCGAGCAGGTACATTATAATGGATGAGTGATGTTTTTTTTATATAATCAGAAGACTGACAAGCATGCAGACGAGTCACGACATGTGGGCACCATCACCACATTAGTAAGTGGACCAAGGGGAACTGCCAATCTTTACAAAGCCTAGAAGTAAATAGTGAAAGTTGAAGAAAACTATTAGGAAATTAAAGAAGCCTATGATTTTTCTAATCATCATCAGACATAGACACTTGGTAGTGTGTCAGCCAAGTTCGCATAGAAAACCGGCGACACATCGACTGTAGTTTACATTACACGAACCATTTCAGGCTACATTCGACCACCCATAACTTACAAGCTATTTGACCTACACATTTTCAATTTTGCGTGTCTAGTAAGACCATCTTATAATTACGAAATCTCAAATTTCAACAAATAATCTCTTACCATTCACGAGTTAATGATGTTCAAAACTGACTATTTTTATCACTGAATGACGCACTCATATAAATTTTATTTATTTACTAGCTGTCCCGGCAGACCTTGTTCTGCCCTATTTCTCTAAAACAAACTAACATTGTTTTTTTTATGTTAATAGCTGCTCCGACAGATTTCGTTCTGTCTAACGCGCCTTTGTTTTGTTTTGATTGACGTCTAATGTTTGACAGCTGGGGACAGAGTGCTTTGTATTGGTAAAGAAAATTGTTGTTTTTACTATTTTCTTCTTATTATTTACTTTTTTTCTCTCCATAAAAACCTTAGACTTCATCAAACACAAAAAAAAATACGTATATATCACATTGCACCACGTGTTGTTGAAAAAGAAATTTCGAATTCCAACGTGGCGCCATCTATGAGAAGTTCACAATAGATGGTCCGACAGTTTTCTGTAAAAAATCTGATTTAAGGCGCCATCTGTTTGAGACTTATGAAACTTACGATTAATAACAAACATCAACATTGACAATCAGTTTATTGTTAATTATAAATTATTAAGACCATTAATCGAAATCAGGGAAAACTAACCTATGCTTACAATTTTTAAAAAAGAATAATTTTTGTTGTATTTTAATTTTTTTGTTCATATATTTTGTTGTATTAATGAAACTGCAATTTAGTAGTTGAAAAGGAATATTCAGAATTATATAGAGCACATGAAATTAAATGAGAAATAATCCAGAAAAAGCGATGTTACGTTATAGATCGATCAAAATATCACATTGCACCACGTGTTGTTGAAAAAGAAATTTCGAATTCGAACGTGGCGCCATCTATGAGAAGTTCACAATAGATGGTCCGACAGTTTTCTGTAAAAAATCTGATTTAAGGCGCCATCTGTTTGAAACTTATGAAACTTACGACGTGGCGCCATTTATGAGAAGTTCACATTAGATGGTCCGACATTTTCTGTAAAAAATCTGATTTAAGAATCAGTTTATTGTTAATTATAAATTATTAAGACCATTAATCGAAATATAAACTATCCTATATCTCAAGTTAGACCGAATTACACATAAAATGCCAACTTTCATCGAAATCGGTTGACTTGGTGAAGAGTTCACTGGGAACATACATATGACACTGGATTTTTATATATTAAGATTTATTTGATTAAGACTACTTCTAGGTGATTTAGGAAGTTAAAAATTGTTGCGGAGGTACCACATCAATTTTTAACTAAAACACTCTTATAGAAATGCAATATTGTGTAAAAAATTCAAGTTAATCCATCGGTGATTTGCGGTGCACTTATATATATATGCACTAACTTGGCGGTGGAGACGAAGTCGGTGAGCTCCCCGTCGTCCCGCTCGAGCTGGTCCAGCGTGCGCGCCTCGCCGGTGCTCTGCAGCCCGATCACGACGCACTTGTATGTATATATATATATATGCACTAACTTGGCGGTGGAGACGAAGTCGGTGAGCTCCCCGTCGTCCCGCTCGAGCTGGTCCAGCGTGCGCGCCTCGCCGGTGCTCTGCAGCCCGATCACGACGCACTTGTATGTATATATATATATATGCACTAACTTGGCGGTGGAGACGAAGTCGGTGAGCTCCCCGTCGTCCCGCTCGAGCTGGTCCAGCGTGCGCGCCTCGCCGGTGCTCTGCAGCCCGATCACGACGCACTTGTATGTATATATATATATGCACTAACTTGGCGGTGGAGACGAAGTCGGTGAGCTCCCCGTCGTCCCGCTCGAGCTGGTCCAGCGTGCGCGCCTCGCCGGTGCTCTGCAGCCCGATCACGACGCACTTGTATGTATATATATATATATGCACTAACTTGGCGGTGGAGACGAAGTCGGTGAGCTCCCCGTCGTCCCGCTCGAGCTGGTCCAGCGTGCGCGCCTCGCCGGTGCTCTGCAGCCCGATCACGACGCACTTGTATGTATATATATATATGCACTAACTTGGCGGTGGAGACGAAGTCGGTGAGCTCCCCGTCGTCCCGCTCGAGCTGGTCCAGCGTGCGCGCCTCGCCGGTGCTCTGCAGCCCGATCACGACGCACTTGCCGCACTTGACCGCCTCGCGAGCCGTCACCACCGCGTGGTTCACCTGCAACAATACATACAATACCTTTATTACTTAGGAGCCATAGCGACTCCCATGATTTGTTGACTCCCCCCCCCCCGTTCAGTTGATTTTACAGAATATTCAGTGAAAGATTCCATCAATAAAATTTAATAATAGAAACCTAATTTTGTTACCACTCAGCTCTGTGACAACTGAACATATTTTCATAAAATTTGATATATAGTTACTTTAGACCCTGGAATAGGACTAACTAACGAATTTAAAAGAAAAACCCATTTAATGTCAACAAAGTAGAACTACACATGATGATCAGATCTCACCTTGGCGGCGATACAGAGGTACTTGAAGAACCTCTGGTGCGCAGACCAGAACTGCCCCCACATCGTCTTCTTCATGCGAGACTCAGCATCGATCAGCTCCGCCGCCTCCGTGAACCGTTGCATTGCCTCCACCCACTACAAATACAATAATACTTTATTTTGGTTGGCGTGTTTGGCAAGATACCCTATCTATCACGCCACAGGTCATAGGATCGTTTCCCAATCAGAACAGATATTTGTGTGCATGAACATGTTTGTTTGTGCGCACAAATGTGTTTTCTCTGTAACAAACTCACTTTCGCATTTATAATATTAGTTAGGATAGGAAGAATTAGGATGCGAAAGTGAGTTTGTTTGTTTGTTACCTTTTCACGCATAAACCGCTGAACCGATCGCGATGAAATTTGGTATGCAGATAGCATATGATACGGAGAAGAATATAGGCTAATTTTTATCCCGGTAAAACATAAGATCCCTGGGAACGCGGGTGAAACCGCGGGGCGGAAGCTAGTTTAGTACAAAACTTATAATATGTCATGAGTACTTTTATCATGGAAGCTTAGAAACAGTCTTATATAGGTACATAGTATAAAAAAAAAACAAGTACAAACCAAGGCCACAGATTTGTCGTAGGTCTCCTTGAAGGCATCAGAGAGAGGCACCTCCTCAATCTTGAAGGAGACGCCGTGGAAGGACAGTTGCCGCGCGATGTACATGCCGCGCAGTTTCATGTCCATAGCTACTATCTCCATTGCGCCTACGCCTCTGTACAAATACAAATCATTATTTAATTGTAGTTTATTTTTCTTTGTCAGAAACCATCCCGACCGTGCGCAGATCGAAATCGTATGAATGGTATAGGGGCGCATACGTTGCAAACAAACATACATTGATTTTTATAAACAGGTAAATAAATTTAAATCGAGCAAAGTTGATCTTTTGTATGAAAAGTTAGATTTTTTCACGATTTCAAGGTTGGTCCCATGTAAGTTTTTTTTGTTACTTTGTATTTGACCACTACTCACTATGATAAGTGATGATGTGGCCGAAGGTGGTAAGCACACAAAGCCTAGAAATAAATGGCTCTCATGTACAGCTCCCGAAACATACCGGCAGGTGGTTGGCGATAGATTTTCAACTTGGAGGTACTACAAACTACCCTACCACCGTGATATAATTTCATCATAAAATTTCTCAATTACAAATTATCTTCCTTACCTCTTCTCAACAGCATTGATGAAGTCCATAAATGTAGGGAAAGGCGTCCCCTCGCCCCATATCCCCAACCGCACCATATAGGCCATATTCCTGGGCTCAGAGGCCCCCGTGGCCGAAGCATAAACAACGCGGGCTTTGGGCAATCGCGTTTGCAACTCCAAAGCTGTTAGACCTGTCTTCGTGGCCTTGCCAGAACCAACTGGGCAAAGGTTTTTGGCTTTGTGGCACTCGTCGAAAACGATCTGGTGTGCGGTTAAAGACATAATTTTTTGTATACAACATTGTCGGCAAACACGCATACGGACGGTAAGCGGTTACCGTAGCCTATGAACACTTGCAACACCAGGGATCACTCGCGCGTTGCCGACCCTCTCCCCGATGAGCTCTGGCAACCTTACTCACGCGCAGGAACACAACTATAAGTTACTTGGCTGCGGTATTCTGTAAGGTGGAGGTACTTCCCCAGTCGAGCTGCTCTTTGAGCGACATTATCATGTAGGAATAGTATTAGCTCCACAATTCATTATGGTCAGGTTTGTTTTACCACAATACAGGATGATTTTTTAGTCACTGCCAATACTTGCAGGGGTGGAAGTACTCATCAATATGAACAACTTTAACTATGATACCAACTGTGAAATCATGAAAAAAATTCAGCGGTTCCATACAAAAGTTCAATACCTACTCGACCAAAATGTATGAAGCAACTGTTTTATTTTACGCGATATCTGAGTTGGTCCCATAGTGAAACTTGTTCATATTGATGAGACTAAAAATCACCCAATATATCTGTAGAACTAGTCTGTAGATTTTTTTTTTTTGACCAAAAATGGAGTGTGAGTAATGTAGGGAGATTTACTTAAACTTGTTGTCTGTCTCTGTCTGTTTGAACATGCTTATCTCTAAAACCATTTTCAAGAGTTCAAATATGAATGATTTTTTTACAAAACGTTGAAATGAAATGAAAATATTATAATAATATGGTACGCAGATAGCCTATGGTTTGGTGGATAGCTAGTTTATAAAAAATAGCTATTCCTCGCGGTTTCACCCGCGTTCCCGAGATATAATATAGCCTATGTTACTCGGTGAAGATGTAGCTGTCTAACGGTGAAAGAATTTTAAAAATCGGTCCAGTACTTTTTGAGCCAATTCTCTACAAACGTACTTACATACAAATCTTTCCTCTTTATAATATTAGTATAGAAAAAAGGATACACATCCATCGAAGTCATCCCCGCACCACTGCAGCAGCTGTTTGAGCCTCGTCCTATACTTAGTGGTCGTGGATTGAGTCTCACCAATCAATGCAGAATATGTACTAAATACAACTCCTTTCTTTACATTATTGTTAACTGCTGACGAGATCTTTGCGTATTTGAACTGTGGAGGAAGAGAAGGGTATTATAATCATCACTGTCGGTTACATCATCATTTACCAAGGTGATAAGATGGTCAGTAAACTAACATTAACAAGGAATAATTTCTCAAGTATTGCTACCGTAATATACTGGTATTTTTTTTGGAGTATGTTCAAATTGAGGGTGGTAGCCAGCCAGGTGGGTACTACATGTAGTGCCGTCACGGTACAGGAATAATTTAGTGCATTGACCCGTCATTGCTTATCTTTGTCGCACGCGCACAAATATATTGCCATCGCGCTCGCACAAATGCCGCCATCAGAGATTCTAAACCTAAGTCCGTCAGTTAGACTATCAAAAAATATTGGGCACGTATTATTTCTTTAGTTCCGAATACAAAAAATTACGACGATACAGTGCGTTTAAATTTCGCGTGACGTCACTTGTATGTCAAAATTGTACATACAAGTGACGTCACAAGCACCCACTCCTGAACTTTGGTGCAACATAACTTTGTAATTTTTTTATTGATTTGATAAACGAAAAAATACGTGTCTAATATTTTTTGATAATCTAACTGACGGACTAATTAGAATTACTTTTTTTTTACTCAGTCATCATTCCTATTATATCAATGCACCATTGTAACATTACAATACTTATTAATGAAGCAGAATAATAAAACAGTGTCGCTACATCACTCGCACGAGGTGCGATATTCATCACTCTCGGGAGCCGCCTCTCATCATCAGGATGATGGTAACCACTTACAATCAACCTTTTAACATAAAAGTTTCATACCTTATTAAGTGAGTGCACCTCTATCTTTCCGGCTCCTATATCCCGTAAGTCCCTCTCAGCGTCGTACTTGAGATCGTTAGAGACTGACACCCAGATGGCGCGCTTGCGTCCTTTGAGGTAATTTTCGAATATTATACCGGCTATTGTTCTACCCTTGCCAACTCCGGCGCCGTCGCCTGAAAACAAATAGAAATGTAGCGACATCTAACAATTACACAAGAAATTATCCACTCGGGGATAGATGGCGCCACAAGATTCTACATCGCACTTACAAAGTTTTCTCGTAATCTACATATATACTAAATTCCCACATTTATATTTGGGCCGCGGTCCTCAGTCACTATGACTTAGTATGGTGGAAGATCTTTCCTTTAAATTTTTTTTTTTTGAGGCGAACTGGGCTCCTATCTTTTCGGTGGGAATTTAAGTACCTCAATATTAAGTTACCAGAATTATTATGAAGCCATTTTATAATTATGCCTCTCGATAATTATCTTCATACAAAAATTTAAGAGTGGAGCATAGCGATATGTCGCTCAAAGAGCAGCTCAACTGGGGAAGTACCTCCACCTTACAGAATACCGCAGCCAAATAACTTATAGTTGTGTTCCTGCGCGTGAGTAAGGTCGCCAGAGCTCATCGGGGAGGGGGGAAGGGTCGGCAACGCGCGAGTGATCCCTGGTGTTGCAAGCGTTCATAGGCTACGGTAACCGCTTACCATCAGGCGGGCGGCATAGCATACGGCTTGTTTACCGACCATGTTGTATAACAAAAAATAATATATCCGATCATGTTTGACAATTATATTATCTTGATAATAAAATTATCCGATAATTATCAAACATATTATTATAATGAACTTTTCATTTTCTACAAACTTCAACACTTTTGTTTAGGCCAAATTATCGATTCCATATGAAACACGACGCGGGGATACTACCGTTAATAGAGGCAAATTAAATATGTTCATCAACATATATACAGGTTGGCGACGACCTAATCACAATAACTCACACAGTAGCATTCACTAGTTGCTATAATAGTATTGAAATAGAAAAAAAAATGAAATTCCAATAAAAAAAAAAAAACATTTTTCGAAAAAAAAAAATAGCGTAAAAATTCTGCTCAAATAAAACATTCTTTATGCACGGCACGTGCTGCACCTTGTCAAAGGACGCCGACCGCAAAATCAAAGCGGTCACCGCACCGCGCGCCGCCTGATAAAGATCATTCACCGTCTAGTACTTCTCAGCTGATGTCTTTACGCAGATACAGGTTGATTGCAAAGTAAGAATCCTAAAAAGCTGTCTGCAGTCTAAAATATTGGTTTTTTGATTGTATTTTTTTGCATGTATTTATAGAATAGGACATAGAATACACAGAATGATTTATTGTGATTAGGTCGTCGCCACCCTGTATATGTTGATAATGTATAGTACGCAGTATATGTAGCGAGATAGATACCGATGAGGAAGCCGGCGCGGGTGCCGTCGGGCAGCGTGTGCGTGTGCGCCTGCGAGGCGTAGACGACGGCCTCGAGCTGCAGCGCCGACAGCAGCCCGCCGCGCACCGTGTCCGCCGGCAGGCTCAGCGCGTACGTCACGTCCACCGGCTCCACCGACGACAGCGACGCCGTCTCCACCACCTGGTCCGGGTGCTTGCACCCCAGCTTCACTATAACCGACCGTACTGCATTATATACTGCATTACTGGCTCACTGACAATACTTGCAGAGGTCCAAGTTACTACTCATCGATTGAATAATACATTTTGGTCGGGTATTGAACTTTTGTATGGAACGGCTGATATTTTTTTTATGATCTCAGAGTTAGTCCCATGAGAAATGTTGTTCACATTGATGAGTACTTCCACTCCTGCAAGTATTGCCGGTGATAAAAAATCACCCTGTATACATTTAGTAAAGTTTCTTATAAAATTTTAATTGAAATTATATGGTGTTACGAAATTGTTATTTTCGAACCAATACTATTTTGTAGGTATTATCTAATTGCATTCATTATATTATAGCTTTCGTATTTTACAAAGTGTCTATACATACCTAATAAATGAAGTACGTTCGAATATTCTTTTTTTATCATTTTCGGAATACTTATGACCTATACTATCATCCCTCAAAAGGACCGTACTTCATTTATTAGAACCTTATATCTAACTCAATACAGAAACCAGTTATTGATTTAACAAAAATCCATACATACATTTAGGAGGCATGTAATCAGCGTATATCTCCGCGACGCCCATCTCTTCATCATCACCCTCCTCATCTTCAGGAATCTGTAGAAAAAGAATAACAACATAAATCCTTACATAACACCGTCAAGTTTAACTATTATAAAGTACTAGCTTCCGCCCCGCGGTTTCACCCGCGTTCCCGAGGTATCTTATGTTTTCCGGAGATAAAAAGTAGCCTATGTGTTATTTAAGACAATAATCTATCTCTGTGCCAAATTTCATCGAAATCCGTTCAGTAGTTTTTGCGTGAAAGAGTAACAAACATACATCCAGACATCCATACTCACAAACTTTCACATTTATAATATTACTAGATTCCGCCCCGCGGTTTCACCCGCGTTCCCCAGGGATCTTATGTTCTCCCGAATTAAAAAGTAGTCTATGTTCTTCTCCGTACCATAGGCTATCTGCATACCAAATTTTATCGTGATCGGTTCAGCGGTTTAAGCGTGAAAGCGTAACAGACAGACAGACAGACAGACAGAGTTACTTTCGCATTTATAATATTAGTAGGAAGTAGTATTTTAGGCGATGCTAGCTCAAATGGTAGTGACGTTCGATCCAACAATGAGTTTTGGAAACCATACCGCGATTGTGAGGTACTTTCTATCAATCTGTTTAAGTTTCTTTACTTCTACTATAACGTAATCACCATTCAGACCCCCCCGGCCCCCATGTCATCAAAAATAAGCAAAGCAAAGACTCCCCCACCCCCTTTTTGTGCTCATGTAATACGCATGAACTACTTATGAACGGCCTCATAGCTGGTATTATAGGGAGTTTCTTAGGCTAGACTTCTTTTATGAAACCGCTAGTCTTTAGAAAAAAAAAAGAGTCGGTAAAGAGCTATTCTGGACAAAAATATACCTTAAACTCTTAAAACTAAGGTGTAAACTACTTAATTAAAATCTTACCTTGTTATCTTGCTGCCACATGCCGCCGGGCTTGGCCTGCCCCCAGGTGGGTATCTGGGCAAACTGTCCGAGCATGCCCGCTAGTGGCCCGCCCATGCCCGAGGCCAAGATGTGGTTGAGGTTTTGGAGGAGGTACGAGTTCATATGTGGCATCCCTACCATGTCCACTGTGGAAAATATAATGCGTATTACATCGACATACCGCTATGTTAAGTCCCGGTTGGACATCTTGCTTGTGAATTTAATATATAATATTAAGACGAGTATTGACAGTTGTAGTTTAAATAATTTTACATTTATATTTATTGTTTTTTTTTTATTTGGGACATTATTCCTCACACACGGCCATCTGACCCCAAAGTAAGCAGACCTTTTACTATGGAAGCCAGATAACTGATATACTTCTCCTATTTTGTAAATATATACTTATATAGATAATTACACCTAGAGTCAGGACAAACAGACATGTTCATGCACACAAATGTCTGCCCTGGGTGGGAACCGAACCCACGACCTGCGGCCTGATAGGGTATCTTACCAACCACGTCAACCGGCCCGTCATATTTAATAGATATGAAATAATTTATAAAAGCCCCACATGATAAAAATTACAAATTTTAGTTTAGCTTGAGACGTCGAATAAAATTTACATAGAATTTCATCCCGGGGCACCAAACAAAATTTACTCAACTTATTCCTAATAAAAAAAATTGCAGTGATTCTTTTTTTATTTAGATCAATATACATAAAGATTTACAGGGAATCTGAAAAAAAAACTAATCTACACTAGTTACATCCAAAATACCAAAAAGGCAAATATCCACTAGATACAGCAAAACAAAATGTTAATAAATACACAGGGGAAAGGTTATCAAACTACACTTATAGCTAGAGAAAACAAACTATTGAAAAACCTTTAATTTAGGGAAATAAAATCACTAAAAAAATATGAAGAGCTAGATAAAAGCAGTGCATCTCGCTTACACACATACAGCTATTTAATTGAGAAGTGTATAATGTTTGCACTTTCTAAATTAAGAGGGTTACGTGTACTTATAATTAATGAACTTGCCGTCACGCGGGTTCAACCGCGATCCCCTAGTAAAAAAAAACTTAGACATAATAAATTCGGTTAGAAAAATAAATAGACAGTAGTGCAACTTTAAAAAAAATTAAAACTAGCTTCCGCTCGCGATCCCGAGGGATCTTATGTTTCTTATGTGCTTAGTTCTCTGTATCCCACTAGCTCTTCTAGCTCAAATAGAGATAGGAATTGCACACGACGTAAAAAGAAAGAGATATGAAGCATGAGCGATGGCCGTCCGTGATTGGATAATAATAGATAGGAAAATACGACCTTTACAGCAAATAAATCGAGCATAAATTTTGAGACTCTGTTTTTGTAAACATTCTAGCGTTGTAAAAACTCAGTTCACTCAGTCGTCAAACAAAATGATATACAAGAGTGATATACAGGGTGATTTTGTTATCACTGGCAATACTTGTAGGGGTGGAAGTACTCATCAATGTGAACAACTTTTATTATAGGGCTAACTCTGATATCGCGTAAAATAATATGGTTGCTTCATACATTTTGTTCGAGTAGGTATTGAACTTTTGTATGGAACAGCTGATAATTTTTTCATGATTTCACAGTTAGTCCCATAATAAAAGTTGTTCATTTTGATGTGTACTTCCACCCTTGCAAGTATTGCCAGTGATAACAAAATCACCCAAAATATCACTGAACTGAAAAGATATATTTTCAATTACATTTGCGCATCTCTATGATATACTCGTCTTTATCTAGTCGTTATGTATAGGCAAATATAAATTCACGACGAACATGACTAAAGCATGAATAATACCCAATTATTATTATTAATTGATTTCTCAGTTAAACAGATATTTACTGCGAGGACACTGACATATCTACGTGGTAGAAAAAACCCTACTATTCCTACTAATATTATAAATACGAAAGTTTGTGTGTTTGTTACTATAGGATAGATATGGACTGATAATTAGGGCCTTTGAAACGGCATCAGTTCAGTAAAACGTGTGGAATACCTTTTTCAATTGCCATTCTACCCATTACGGTAAAAAAAAAATACATTATAAGATTGAAACAAGTAACGGTTAAAAATACTTCTATTGAGTTCATTCAAAGAAACTTTTAAATTGAATTTGGTATACAAGACCTAATCGATCGATATTTGCTCGCTAATAGATTTGTGTAAAGACCGTCACACACGATGCAGATACTATATTTTATCATATGATCAATGAGACAGTGTTATACGAGTGAAAGAGAAGGCAAGTGAAGGTAGGTAGATATATTTTTCTAGTAAATTGTTGGCTCTAAAGACTACTGAAAACGATCAAAAATAAAAAAGAGAAATATTATGAAACCATTTGAATGAATCGTAAACAAGAAAATGAAAACGTATAAAATCTTATAACTTTTTAAAACATTCAACGTGATTGAAGTCAAATAAACGCCCCTCTACTTCTACATTGTATTGTTACGGGTAAACTTGCGAAAGGGCAATTCTAAAAAAGTCTACATACAAAAAGAATACCTTCAAAATTAAACAAACTTCAGAGCGCGAGCGTTATGACACAAAATCGATATACACAGAAGGTCCGCTCACGTTGTAGGTACTTTAAATACATTGCACACACACAGACGCGTATAGGCAATCCAGCCGGAAATATTAATTATTCACAATACTAAGAGTGATATTAAAAAAATTAGAGAAAAAGAAAGAAGTACTCAATATCAACATGCTCTGGTCATCTCAGAGTCGTATGTAGAATGAAAATCATACACTTATACTTAAGTCAAGATTTAAAATGAATGTTATTGAAAACTCAATATCGACTCAAAACTTGACTTCAATTATGGTACGGGTCTCGGGTATCTTTAGCATAGGTGATGGTGCCATTTATGTAGTTTAGGTGCCATGCCAACCTTCAGATCTAAGTGTGTGTGTGTGTGTGCACGAATTTAGTTAAGAACGGGCCTTCTGTACTTCTCACAAACCGATTTCGCAACCAACATAAAACCTGAAAGCCGATCGATTGCGGTAAAAAAGACTTGCAATTTCAAATAGAATAGTCAGAGGTTAGAAAAATAAAATTTATTTAAATACGAAATCTTTGGTTTCGGTATACTTTTGATCACCTTTTCTAACCTCTTTATGCATTTTCTACGAACACGGTTCTTGTTGGTGCGACATCGTCTAACAAGCAGAGCAATGCACAAACAGTATCGCTAGATGGTAGGAGTAGGTAGGAAGGTAGAGAGGTAGGTAGGTAGAGAGGTAGGTAGGTAGAGAGGTATGTAGGTAGAGACGTAGGTAGATAGAGGTAGGTAGAGAGGCAGGTAGGTAGGTAGAGAGGTATGTAGGTAGAGACGTAGATAGATAGATAGAGGTAGGTAGAGAGGCAGGTAGGTAGGTGGAGAGGTAGTTAGGTAGAGATAGTAGAGTGGCATTGTCAGAGCGTGTGTACTCACTCTGCGCGAGCAGCGAGGCGGCGTTGTAGGCCGAGGAGCCGGCCGCGAACGGCGACGGCGGGGGCACCGCCACCGACGCTGTACCAAACTTTATTATATACTCATGTGTTGGGACATTTACATTTATTCCGCTTGAAAATTTTGTCGCTTTCGTCAGATGTCGCAAAACACTGTTTTTTTTTTTCATACTATGGATAGGTTTGTTTGATCACAATGTCATGGTAAGTGATGATGTTGCCGAATGTACCGACAATTGCAGTCAGAAAACTTTAATAATGTCATATAATCAGTCGTTGATGCAGAAAAAAAAAAACTCGACGTTCGACGTTCATAAGTGCCCTCTTAGGGCCTAAACTGAATAAATGACTTTGACTTTGACAATTGATTTGTCATCCATACACAAATGTGGTGGTGAATAGGTTAAATAATGATATGATGATTTTTGTTATTCACTTCATACTGCACCTACTAGTGTTCCTCTTGTTGCACATGTTATACTTGCCCTTCAAGACTATGCTCACCACCTTCGGCCACATAATCACTTGAGATTCTAGCAAAGCAACTATTAGTTAAGTAACTAAGAATGATTTCTTTACCTTTTCCTGCGCCACGTCCAAGGCCAGCTATGTTGATGGGTTTCGAGAGAGCGCTTGCTTGTATCTTGATGGGTTTTATATTTGCCACCTGGCCGAAAGCTGATCCGGTTGGTGCTAGAAAAAAAAACTATATTTTCAACTTGTTCAAGAAAGTCTTGCATATTGAATGAGAATAAATATCCTGGGACATTCCTCACACACGGCCATCTGATCCCAAACTAATCAGAGCTTGTACTATGGAGACCAGATAACTGATGGACTACTTTATTTTTCTAAACATATACTCGTACTTTAATAGATCATGCACACAAATATCTGTTTTGGGTGGGAATCGAACCCACAACCTGTGGCGTGATAGATCTTAACACCCACGCCATATTATTATCCGTATATAATGTTACAACTGACTGACTGGGTGATATATCAACACACAGCCCAAACCACTGGACCTAGAGACATGAAATTTTGCATATAGATTCCTTCTAGGCTTTGTGTGCTTACCACCTTCGGCCACATCATCACTTAACATAGTGAGATTGTGGTCAAACACAAGCCTATACAAAGTAATATATATATATATACAGTGTAGGCATCAACTAAGACTTTTTGGAAATTCCTCCTACGGAGGGAAAATAGGGGTCCGCAGGTGAAACCGCGGGGCGGAGGGTTAATTGAAAATAAATAGGTCTACATTAACTAAAAACATGTATTAAATGCTCATGAATTCAAGGACTCGTCATGGTGTGGAAATAGCTCACCTGCAAGTGGGTTGGTAGTAGGTTTGAGTGACACTTGCGGCATGACAGTGACTTTCTTGGTGCCCATGCGAGCCGCAGCCGCGAGGGTCTTCCCGCCACCTGACAAAAAACACACATCAATAAACAGTATATAAAAAAGTCGCTATCTACCTCTGTCTTCTTCTAAATCACGCAACGGATTTTGATACGGTTTTCACTGTCGTGCGAAGACGGGGCGGGTCGCTAGTACTAAATATTTATTGCAACCCAAGCCACGAATTAGCTACCATTTATCCATACTAATATAATAAAGATGAAGAGTTTTTGTTTGAAGGCGCTAATCTCTGGAATAATAACAAGATAATATAAGATATATCACCTGGCACTTCCAAATTGTCTGGGTCCTCATCATCATCGAAGTCCGAGTCATCGGACGGTGTCGGCGGATTGTCCGCGTCCTCGCCGTACGCCGCCCGTTTAGACTAAAAGCATACACATCACACTGTGATCAAAAGAATCTCACCATTGAAAGTGATGATGTGGCCGAAGGTGCTAAACACACGAAGCTTAGAACAAGTGCTCTCAAGTGCAGCTTTTATGGGGGGCAGAGCATAGCGATGTGTCGCTCAAAGAGCAGCTCGACTGGGGAAGTACCTCCACCTTACAGAATACCGCAGTCAAATAACTTATAGTTGTGTTCCTACGCATGAGTAAGGTCGCCAGAGGTCATCGGGTCATCAACTCACAACCTTCGTCACGGCATTCGAAGGCACTACGAATGAACGAACGAACGCCCTTAGAAATAGAATGTCCATCCGTACATATTTGTTAAGCAAAAGAACTTGGCATATATTACTATAATCCCATGTAATTTTGTTGCACCTAAAGTGAATCTTTGGAAATATGATTATAGATCTTATTACAAAGTATTAGCACTTCTAATAATAACATTGCAAGTGCCTACTTCATTACTTGTTTTCCCGTTACATTCCTACTCTTATTTAGGCTGATAAGAGTGAATAAAAACAAAAAATTTGGCACTAACAATCTGTATATGAATAAGAGCCAGCCTCACAGGGTACCAAAAAGTTCCGGATAGCTTATCTGACAGATGTCTCAGAGTAATGCAGTCTCTTTCTTTCAAAATGAGATGCCACCTCTAATTCCTCCTCTCCTATCAACACTAACAATTTTTTTTTGTAAAATAATCCCCTTCGTTTATCTTTAACTAACGTGACATTGGCGGAATTGTGCTATTGGCTTCAGTCGCCATTCTATCAAGAAGAAGAAGAAGAGATGCCACCTAAAGATATCTACTAAATAAGCTATAAGAAACATATTAGAATGCTGTGAAACGAATTCAGAATTGTATATGGGTATTTTTGCAGGTAGCATAGGTGACATTTCACAAAACGATTAAGATAAGATTATGGTGCCATACGGTACTAAGGTATGGAAAGGCTCCGGCATTTACATTCTATATTGTCTATGTTCATATTTAGAAACATTCTTCCAATTTTCATAAAAAAATTGGTTTATTCAGTTTAGGCCTTAGGAGGGCACTTATGAATGTCAAAGCTACTGAAGTTACCACCGGTTCGGTAGTTTTCAACTGAGAAGAACCGGCAAGAAACTCAGCAAGGTTATTTAAATATTTTTTCGACAACCTGACTATATTGTCTATTTTTTCTTTGAATTAATCATTTTAAAACAATATAATAAGCATAATTGTCAAATATACCTACAGACAAACTTTATCATTTATTATGAACCTTATGAGTAATGATCTGTTTAGTGTAGTAGGTACATAGGTAGTTAAGATTATGAAATAAATACTTAGATTGCATGTAGTTAGTTAAATTATTTGTAATATTACGTACTGACATGAGATATAGTCAATTGGTACTTGTTATGAAAACTACAAAAGGCAATGTTATAACACCTTATTTATTAAATACCGAAAAAAGTCACTTTGACAAATACCATTCTCTAAAAAAAAAAGATTTGAATAGGCATATGAAAAGCATGAATATTAAATACGATTATTTTATTTTTTTCGTAATTTCTTACGCTGTTGTTTGTGCATCAAAACATGTAACATTATAAATCTATCTGATTTTTGTAAATTGTTTCATTGTGACTCTAATATCAAGGTCAACATTTTTAAAATAAGTGTACTATACCACAATATAGCATGGATATGCATTAGTAACATTTTGTTATGTGTTTAAATTATGTGAAAAGTACAAAAAAACAGCAGCCTGAGGAAACAAAAAAATTTTTTTTTTTTTTCAAGAGTTGGCACAATGTTTTATTACAAATCTTATTGCTGGCAACAGTTCCACACTATAGTTAAACTTATATAACCGATAACGATGTTTTATAATACAATTTTATTGGTATTTTATATACATAAATGAAAATCAGTGTGCATACAGGGCACACAACTCAATAATGCATCTATGTGCATATAAGCCTAAATGTAGCTTGAATAATTAGATATTTTAATAATATACTACTGAAATTGTGTGCTAATGTTATTAAAGAGACCATAATTCCAAGAAACATTGATCCCGATGCGTAAATACCGCATTGTATAAATGTGCTTAGCACAGGTAGAGTGCAGTTGTTCAAGACGTATTCTAGCTCTATACCTAGAACCTTCCAAGAAAATCAATACAGCCACACCCAGCTTGCATAATTAACATATCAGAAACACAATGAGAAACCCCCTTTTGATCAGAAACAACCCAATATTATCACATGTGAGATCGACACCACCTTACAAGACTTTTTTTTTGGTTAGAAAACTTGAAAACAAAGAAAAAAAATCAAAAAAATCCCGTTTTTGTGTCCTTCATTTATGTTTAACTTAGAGGACTATGTTATAATCGTATCAGTTAAATCAGATTTAACTAAAAAACGAGAAAAACTAAATTTTTCTCAAAGTAAAGTTCGTAAAAAAGTATCAAAACAAAAAACTATCATTACCATTTTTTTTTAGCTGATTTGGCAGAATTGAAATACTTTCGTTGATAAAACTCAAGTAAATTTTGTGGCACTGTTTTAATTTTTCACTATTTTAACAACACATACAAGAAATATTCTAAAATATCTTATTTCGCGATAGAGAAAAATGCAGACGTCCGAACGGCGGTCAATCCTTCCGCCATATTAAAAAAAAGCAAAGAGAAAAGAATTGTGTATTTCGGATACATATAGGATGGCATTACTGTGCACTTTATTAATGTATTTTATTACTTCTTGTTTGTTACATTTGGGCGTACTTGAATTTATTTATTCAAAAAACTTAATATTATTAGCTTAAAAGTTAAATAAGATCAACATTAAGAAAGTCTGCAACAGCCTATTTATTATTCCTGTCTATATCCGAACGTAAAATATGATAACAGCTTATTTTTTTTATAAATTAACGCTTATCGCGCTATGCTATTTTATTTAATATGTTTAATATTCTATTATTATAGCTAATTATATTTCATATATTTGGGAACATTTATGAACTGATATCGTTAACTTTCTTCTTATTGTTTTATTTCAAAATTAGATTTTTTTTTTTTTATAATTTCCTGCCTTTACTTGATGCTGCAGCAATCAAAGTTAAGGTCAAATCTATTTATTCAGTTAAGGCCCTTAGGCCCAAACGCGTATCTCGCTTTTGTTACGCGATTACTCCGCCAATTATATTATGAATTGATTTTGATGATTTTTCGTTTGGCAGGTCATACTTGAGAGGTGGTCCCATATAAATTTTATCATGATCTAATATGAAAA
The DNA here is from genome assembly GCA_951216915.1 of Tetheella fluctuosa. Classification (NCBI taxonomy): domain Eukaryota; kingdom Metazoa; phylum Arthropoda; class Insecta; order Lepidoptera; family Drepanidae; genus Tetheella; species Tetheella fluctuosa. The sequence goes on along the minus strand of OX578233.1, from coordinate 9,516,140 downwards.
ACAAAAAAACAGAAAACAGTACGCCACGGACGCAAAAATAAATACATTTTCAGACAAATGGAGTTCTAATATCGTTATTGAAGTGAAACTTCTTTATCGGGTTCGGAAAAAAATTTAGTGTAACATTTTTTCGTTACGCGTCACATTCTTCCGTTACGCGCACTCGTATGAAGTTAGCTAGCAAAAAACATTTATTTTTACTAAAGACCATTTATAATAACAATAATATCTTGGGATAATAACACACATGACATCTGATTCCATAGAATAAGCTAGGTAAATAAAGTGTTATAAAAACGCTATATTTTGCACGGGGTAGCACAGCACTGTATAACTTCTAAAAAAAACAAGTATTGTAGGCTGGCAACATTATTTATTTATAAGAAAAAAATAATTGTCGCCATATTGTCCATATTTCCATGTTGTTAAAAATTTGTTAAAATAAGGTTTATACAAATTTCTTCTATTGCATTAAATAAGATTTTTCTATGAAATGGATTCCTTGGTTGGCTATGGAAGTGATGACGACGTGGAAACTGAGCGATACGGGGCCTACCAACCTTCGGTAAGTAGGTGCCTTCGCGTCCTTGATGCAGTTCTTTTGCTCAATATTTTTTTCTAAATTCGATTCGAATTACAAAGAAAACTTCGCAATTTCATGGCAAAAGATTGTACTACGACTTACAATGCTATGAAAATATATGACTGTATTCAACACTTTGCAGCATCCAACCAAAACAAGGTTCTGGAATTTACATAATCTTTATAATTTCCATGTTACATAGTCCGACCAATTTTTCTAAATCTACCATTTTAAGCATAGACTCCTAGTTGTAAGATGTCAGAGTAATGGATATTAATACTGTTCTCTGCTTGACAATAGACTGATATTATAGGTGGCCGCTGCCGGGGGCCGTCGCCGTGAAGACGACACCAACTATGATGACGTGAACATGGACATGAGTGAGGTAACTACCACCTCTTTATATCGGGATTATCATGTGCATAATGTTTCATTGAGAGGATACCATCAAATCAAGTGAAAATTGGAATATAGGTGAAGTAGTACCCTTTCCAACATATTTGGATGGTTGCCCGGGGTATATACTAAGTAAATATTCTTATGTCTTATTCAAAGGATTAGCATTGGTGGAAATTGGTAATTGTAATCCTGTTTCTGGTGCATTTTGTGTATGATATCTCATTATTTCAAAATTAATAAATATACACCAATAGTAATAAAAAGTATATTTTTCTTTATATTGCTCTATATTAATAATAATTATCTATAAAGATATATTACTTCTTATATATCACTATCTTATGAGAAAAAGAAAAAAAAAACATATCCGTTGTGATGTTTTCAACGATGATATTAACACTTTTATTATTTTATATGGTTACCCATTTGTAAATTGACACAAAACAAAAGTCAAATACCCCTCGAGTACGGCCTGGGGCTCCGACGTGACCGGCTGGGTCCCAGCATGCTGCACTACCACTTAACCACATCTCCACGTGAGTACATAGCATTAAGACAAGATATAATAAAAGGGAAGCTTTAAAATGGGCATTATTTTCAGTATTGATATTTATTTTTTAATGCTTAAAATAGAAATATGGGTCTAAGTCAATAGATCAGGTTGATGGGTTCTAGAAGCGACTCATTTGCAGTAAAGGTACATTGAAATATAACCTCTATATTGTGTTATTGGATCAGCTGATTTCTGTCATAATTATAGAGTGGGTCCCATAGTTATATTGATAACTAGCTTTCCCGCGCGGTTTCACTCGCGTTCCAGAGGGATCTTGTGTTTTCTCGGGATAAAATGTAGCCTATAGCCTTACTCGATAAATGGGCTATCCAACACTGAAACAGATTATTTTGAAGAAGAAACTAGCATTTTCCGAAAGTAATATTTTTTTACAGTATTTTCAAGGAATTGTGTAAGAAATATAATGTGGTAAAAGCTGGGAGTGCGATTGACAATATTAATGTTACTCAGGTCCATATTGCAATACTAAAATCTTGTTGATTTTTCAGTCTATAGTCAATTTAAATCCTGGTCCTATGGACATTGGGTTTTCTTTTGTTTAACAAGTTGCTAGTCCATAAGGAAAAATAGATATCACAATATGAATTAAGCTTCACCAATTAAGTTTCCTATGGGTATTGAATACTGTAATGATGGGGCCGAATCTGCGTTATTTATCACAATTGTGATCGGGTCTTAGCGTGCTAATGTGAATGACAGTCATTTCGACACAATAAAATGCTTTAAATCAAGGTTGCTCGACTTTTTGAACAGTCGGGCCAAACAGACGATTCAACGTTTTTGGCGGGCCACTGATGGTTCCTATTTTAGTTACTTTTATGTAAGACTTGTGCAATAAAAAATCCAATATTATGAAATACTACCTTCCGCCCGGTTTCAACCGCGTTCCCGAGGGATCTTATGTTTTCGTGGGATAAGTAGCCTTCCTCGATAAATGGGCTATCCAACACTAGGAGATTTTTTCAATTCGACCAGTAGTTCCTGAGATTAGCGCGTTCAACCAAACAAACTCTTCAGCTTTATAATATTAGTAATATTAGTCTAGATGAAAGAAAGCACCTTTATGCCAAATAAAGAAACAACATTTTATGTAGGTACGTGTCATAAATCAAAATCTAAACTTGTTGGGAAATTTCTAACGGACTTCTATTCAAACTTCGTCGTATAGGTACTACGTCCTATACAGGTCAGTCGTTCATCGCATAACTTAACATACCTACGTTATTTAATTACATTTATGTTTGTAAGTATATTTTTTTATGGTAATCTTGACCACAACCGTGGTCTAAGGTGGTAAGAACACAAAGCCTAGAGAGAACTAAACAATTTATGACAATGTTAATCAACACCTTTAACAGTATCTAATCAATTATTTACTATGACAAAATTTGATTGGTTTTCACTCTTTGATAGCAACTAAAGTATTACTGTACTTCAGTGAAAACTGTGTAACAGTTTAATTAAGTTGGGTTAGGGTAAACGGGGCCAGAAGTGCGACCCATGCATATATTTGTTGCTAAAAGCGTTTAAATTACAATAACAGAACTCATAGGTAAGGACTAACTGCTAGATACAACGTCTGTTAGCATTCGTTTTTTTTTTTTTTTTACTGGAACAAAGGTGGTGGGTCCAGGGGACCTTCTTCCACCGTTACGCGGACTTTGCGGCGAGCGCTGAGGGCTCTCAACCGCTAATGAAAAACTAAAAAAATTTAGGGCAACGGTAGCCTGAGGGTGCCCCCTGTGGGGCTCGACCTCGGCTCAGGACGTTGCCTGGGGAATATGGTAGGGCTTAGCATGCAGATATATATTATTTGGGGATCGGTCGGATTGCGTTAGCATTAGCAGTAGGTACATATACAGGGTTAGTTTTATTTAATTAGTTAGCTAAACATTCAGGGTTGGTAGTATTCATTAATACTAACAACTCTTACTATGGGACCAACTAGGTTTTAGTAGGTAGTAGAACTCTTAGTGCAGAGTTCGCCCGGGGAAGTACTACCATCATATCTAATTCCGCCGTGAAATAGTAGTGCACTTGTATTACTGTGTTTCGGTTAGGAGTGTATGGGAGCCGGTGAAATTAAAGGCACAGGAGACTTAACAATCAGACTTCATGTCTCAAGGTTGGCAACGCGTGAGTGATACCCCTGGCAGGGAAAATATAATGTTGTATTTTCTTTGCCCGTGGTGTTATGAGCGTCTGTAGGCTACGGTAACCGCTTACTATCAGGTGGGCCGTAAGCTTGTTTGCCAATTATGTAGAATTAAAAAAAAAAACTGAAAGCGAGAAAACAATAGTACTTAGCTATCCTATTAAAAATATAGTCCTGTATATTGTTTACATATAGCCCGTTATATGTAAAAATGCTGTTAAGTAATTTGACCACATTACAAATTACAATCATTAATTACCTGTATATAGATAATGTCATAATTTTGTTACATTTAGAACATACCTACAAATCTTCGATCAAAGATGCTCTGTGTAGTTGAATAATTGTCTAAATTCAATTATTCGAAACCCGTACAGTGGATTTTACACCATATGCTAAATATATAAGCTCCATTTGTGATGGCAGGGTGACCAGAGCCAGAGTAAACTTTAGGTCTTTGTACAAGTCATACAATACACAGGTAACTTTTTTATTTTCCACCAAAAACAAATAAATATAGCGTCCGACTCACGCTCGCTTAGAGAACATTTTTTTGTTTGTTGGAGTTAAGTTTCCGTTATGATTACCTATTCCATAATGAGATCTATCTTGTATAGGTATTTCTATGTCGGAAAAACATACAATACTGGATGTTCACCATAAAAATCTTAAAACTTGTATCATGTACACCACAAAAAGAGTTTCATTAAAATAGTCAAATGCAAAAAAGTATGAATAATGAAACCGGCCAAGTGAGAGTCGGACTCGCGCACGAAGGGTTCCGTATCATTATCTATAAAAACGGAAAAAAATCATGTCTGTTGAATGGGAGCCCCCTTAAATATAAATTATAGCGGCAACAGAATCATCTGTAAAAAATTAAATTGTCTAACTATCACGGTTCATGCATGAGATACAGCCTGGTGACAGACGGACGGACAGCGGAGTCTTAGTAATAGGGTCCTTACGATAGGTCTTTAAAAACCTTTAAGGTCCTAATTGGTACAGTAAACCATCTTTTCGTTGATCCACTGCTACATGTGTTTAAGGGTAAAGTGATGGAATAACAGGTGGCTTGTCCCATCTACTCTAATTGTCATAAAAGTGAAAAAAATACCTCTTAAAAGCAAGTTGTCATTCAGTAAATAACACGGCATGTATTATGTATATGTTTTGCCGCAGGAATCGCAGGCGGAGTCGGAGCCCGAGCTGCCGCCGGCCGAGCCCGCGCCCTCCGCCACCCACTCGTCGCGGGATGAGCGCCGGGGGTCTAGTAAGTGTGGATTATTTCTTTTTATTTTATTGTTCTTGTGTTTTTTTAGTAACTGGCCATACTTGCAGGGGTTGAAGTACTCGTCAATATAAACAACATTTATTATGGGACCAACTTTGATATCGCATAAAATAAAATGTTGAAGGGAACATTTTGGTCGAGTAGGTATTGAACTTTTGTATGGACAGCTGATAATTTTTTTGTGATCTCAGAGTTAGTCCCATGATAAAAGTTGTTCATATGGATGAGTTCTTCCACCCCTGTAAGTATGGCCAGCGACTAAAAAATCACCCTGTATAACATGTATACCTTGTTGAGTTTCTTGCCGGTTCTTCTCAGTTGAAGGGTCACCCTTCTGAAACGGTGGTAACTTCAGTAATTTCGACGTCCATAATTGCCCTCATAGACCCTAAAATGACTGGCCTTGACTTTGAAAAGAATTACTTAAATCGGTCTTTAAAATTAAAGCTTTAGATAAAATTGGCTTCTAACTGTATAATGCATAACAGACTCAAACAAACTCAAACTCTTAAACAGTTTAGGCCCTGATAAGGCACTTATGAACGTTCTAATTTACATAGTTAAGCCATAACATTTGTACCATAATTGTAAAAATAAGTAGGTACTTACATGCATTGTAAATTTGTCAAAAATAGAAAGAAAGAAGGTGAAAGAAATGGATGAAAGACTGCTTGTATATGTAATTCAAATATTCAGTTTTGAATCTGTAGAGGAAAATATTAATTAGTATGTTTATAAATGAATAAATAACGCGATAATGTTGAACTGGGCACTTTATGGTTTGTATGATATTCTGTCTATCACACTATACACGGTTCGATTCCCACCCAAGACAGACGTTTGTGTGCATGAACATGTCTGTGGGTATAATTATCTATCACTACATATTATGAAACAAAGTCCCCTAGCCGCGTCTGTCTGTCTATCTGAACGCGATGACCTCAAAAACTGCCGAACGGATTTTCATACGTTTTTCACCAATGGACGGAGTGATACTTGAGGAAGGTTTTGTGTAAATTTGCCGAAATATGTCGATGATTGTGGACCTTGTCGAGAAGCTAAGCTAGTTAAGTATGTGTTTAGGAAAAAGACAGTTATATGGTTCATCATCATCATCATCTCAGCCGCAAGACGTCCACTGTTGGACATAGGCTTCCCTTAAGGATCCCCAATAGGAGCGATCTAGGGCGGCCTGCATCCAGCGTTTTCCGACGACCTTTACAAGGTCGTCTGTCCACCTTGTAAGCGGACGTCCTACGCTGCGCTTGCCGGGTCGCGGTCTCCACCCCAGAACTCTACGGCCCCATCGGCCATCCGTTCTGCGCACTATGTGGCCTGCCCATTGCCACTTCAACTTGCCAATCCGCTGGGCTACGTCGGTGACCCTAGTTCGTCTACGGAGTTATATGGTTACCATGGCACAATTTCCACTTTTGTGATGAGATGGCCGGGTGTGATGAATGTCCCAGTCCCAGTCGCAGTATATGAACTATACTCTGTCCATCCATTTATTTTATTTTTGACGTTTAATAATATCAAAGAATTCTTGACCTTATTACTTAAACATAAGGTCTATGTAGTTATACAATTAACCATAGAATAGATAGATAAACCTTATTACTGATAATTCATATTTCTTTGATATTTTAAACGTCAAAAATAAAATAAACGGATGGACAGAGTATAAGGAGTGTACGTGTACCTACAGACGAGAGCCGCAGCCGCGAGGAGCGCCGCGACCGGCGCCGCGACGAGCCCGCGGCCACCCGCCCGCGTGGCGACCGCGACCGAGACCGTGACCGCGACCGCGACCGACGGGACGACAGGCACAGGTAAAAGAAACAAATCATTTTTTTATACCTTACAGAGTATGGGTGTAAAAAAATAATTCACGAAACAAAATGATGGTGTTTGTTTAAATGCGCGAATCTCGTGCGAGGTGGGGGGTGAGGGGGGTGCCCGGCCTTGTGCACACGAGGGGCGTCGAGGGGGGTTATGGTCGAGTGGTGAAGAAATCAACGAAGTCACGACCCTTTCTTTAGTGTAGACGGTAATTCATAGCGCGTATGCAATGGGTGTGCCCAGTCATAGATGCGCGCTTCTTCGTTCCAAACAGAGTGTTCCACGACACTCAGTTAATTTTTATTTATATTACTAGCTGTTCCCCGCGGTTTCACCAGCATTCCCGGGATAAAAAATAGCCGATTACCTTCTTCAAAAATTGTGCTATCAAAGTAGTTCCAGAGATTAGCGCTTTCAAACTAACAATCAAAAACTCTTCAGATTTATTATATTAGTATAGATATGTAAGAATAATTAAATAATATTCGAATTACTTGTTTCCAATGTCAGATCTGAGCGAGGAGACCGTCGCGGTGGATACGAAGGGAGCTCTCGACGAGGACTCCTGGGAGACAGGCCTGATGATAGAAACAATGACTCCAAGGTACAGTTGCTAACCATCTTCCAAAAATACATGCCTCTTCGTATATCTTCTTACACGCAGGCTTTTAGTCACTGGCCATACTTGCAGGGGTTGAAGTACTCGTCAATATGAACAACTTTTATGATGGGACCAACTCTGATATCGCAAGAAATAAAATGGTTCCTTCATACATTTTGGTCGAGTAGGTATTGAACTTTTGTATGGACAGCTGATAATTTTTTTGTGATCTCAGAGTTAGTCCCATGATAAAAGTTTTTCATGTTGATGAGTACTTCCACCCCTGCAAGTATGTCCAGTGACTAAAAAATCACCCTGTATTATAACAAGTATAGCGGGAATACTAAACCACACCTATATTTACAACTAGTATATTTTAGTCGAACGGTTATCTGTTACCCTAATTTAGGATCCAGTAGCAATTTGTGAAGAATACCCCTACATATTAAATGAATGTGATTTTACAGCAGCAGGTCCCAGCCCTGATGGAGTTGAAGCCGTTCGGGGGAGAACCGCCTCCAGTCTTCGACCAGAAGAGATCACAGGATGCTAGAGATGCTGTATCACCAAGGTAAAGCTGATAGCAATGGTAGTGACGTGAAGCAAGTTGGGGGCTCGGGTCTTACAATGAACTTGAGGTTTCGGTGAAGGAAAATATTGTTAGGAAACCATAGCACGGTGGTAGGGTACTTGTTACCATCTGGCTGGCTACCACCCTCATGTTGAAATCTACCGCCAAACACCTGCCGGTGTGCTCGGCAGCAGTATTTGTGAGTCAGTTCCTTCTAGCCTGTATACTAAAGCGTTTAGTAAAGAAAACTATAACATAGAGTAGTGATTATCGCTTAGAATGCTACCTTCATATTGAAAATTTATCTCCAACCATCGTGTGTTCCGGCAGTTGCACTTTTGACCCAGTTTATTTAAATTATTATAACTATTTACACCTTCACTTAGGGTATGTTCCGATATACACTGCGAGCACTGTAAGGTGTGACGTCAGTTTAGTATACTGAGAAGCCGTTCCTTTATAGTTAGCTATACTGGGTACTTTTTAAAACGGAAAGCAGTTCAGTATACTGTCTGTCATCCATGTATATATCCTACTGTTATTCTGGACGCTGTTGATCATGTGATCAAAGAACTGAGAGCACCTTACCTCAAAAACACCAGTGCTCACATTACAAAAATGGCGGCGTTTATGACGTCATTATGTTTCCCTAGGATACTGTAGTATACTATCAGTCCATAACGGAACGTATTTCTCCCCAGTAACAGCACTGAACAGTGCTCCCTGTGTATATAAGAACATACCCGTAAAAAATGCTATTTGACGTCAAATATTTTTTAAGGTCAAAGTCAAAGCTATTTATTCAGTTTAGTCCCTAGGAACTTATGAACCACTTATGAACGTCGAAGCTACTGAAGTTAGAAGAACCGCCAAGAAACTCAAGCAAGGTTACATATTAAATTTTTTTGACAGTGACTATCCCCGTTATTCAGACCCATTTGGTTGCCATTCCGATCGGAAAGGAAGATTTTATTTCGTAAAATTTGGGCTGATCCAGTCGCAAAATACATTAGCTGCGATCGTGTACCGATTGACTGCCTCATTCCAAATGGAAGTCTGAAATGAGAAATAGAAGCCATCCTATTCAGTTGACTACTAGATTGGTTTGTCTACCGGATCGGGACTGCGACCGATCAGGTCTGAATAACTCCGTATGTTGAGTTTTATTCCTTTAAATGTTACTGTCAATGTCAAATGTGAATTTGGTGTCGTCAGGTTTGTGGACCGCGACCGCCGCGACAGAGACAGAGAACGCGAGCGCGACAGGGACCGACACTCCAGACGATCCGAGGAGAAAAGGTATGTTGTATAAATTATTGTAATCTATCTATCTATCTTAATACATATAATATAATAAAGCTGAAGAGTTTTTTTTGTTTGCTTGAAAGCGCTAATCTCTGGAACTACCAGTCTGATTTGAAAATCCCTGAAATGCGGGTGAAACCGCGGGGGACAGCTAGTAATATTATAAATGTGAATGTTTGGACGTTAGTGACTGGAATCATGCATAAATGACTGAATTAATTTGAATGAAACTTACACATAAATAGATCATACCCTGGAATAACACATAGGACACTTGATCCCGAGAAAACTAACGCGGGTGAAACCGCGGGGAACAGCTAATATATTATACAGGGTGATTTTTGTCACTTGCCATACTTGCAGGGATGGAAGTACTCATCAATATGAACAACTTTTATCACGGGACTAACTCTCGAGATCACAAAAAAATTATCAGCTGTCCATGCAAAAGTTCAATCTCGACCAAAATGTATGAAGGAACCATTTTATTTTTTGCGATATCAGAGTTGGCCCCATCATAAAAGTTGTTCATATTGACGAGTACTTCAACCCCTGCAAGTATGGCCAGTGACTAAAAAATTATCCTGTATAAATAAATAAATAAATGTGTCTAGGTCGTCTCACCGCCACTCGGAGCGTCGGTCTCGGTCCCGGTCCGGGTCGCGCTCGCGCGGAGCGGCCTTCCCGCCGCCGCCGCAACACGTCGCCAAGTCAGTTTATAACCTTATTTACCACATACATAACGTCACTAAAATATATAAAAAATGTAACCTTGCTGAGTTTCTTGCCGGTTCTTCTCAGTTGAAGGTGACTTCCGAATCGGTGGTAACTTCAGTAGTTTCGACGTTCATAAGTGCCCTCTTAGGGCCTAAACTGAATAAATGGCTTTGACTTTGACTACAAGGCCTGAGTAATGGGTTGGTTACAAACTACAGATATCCGAAATCTTGAGCTCTGTAATTCAATGCCAAAGAATACTGAGCCCACAAAATATTTTAAAATAATACTTCATAATTGGCATTTGGATTAATGTTTCTATTCCATAAATGACATACTTTAAGTATTCTGGGACATTATTCCTCACACACGGCCATCTGACCACAAACTAAGCAGAGCTTGTAATATGGAAGCCAGATCACTGATATACTACATATACTACTTTTCTTTTGTAAATACATACATATATAGATAATTACACCCAGACTCAGGACAAACAGACATGTTCATGCACACAAATATTTGTCCTGAGTGGGAATCGAACCCACGACCTGTGGCGTGATAGATAGGGTATCCTACCAACCACGCCAACCGGCCCGTCGGTCGTATTGCAGTAGTATTGCTGAGTTTCTTGCCGGTTCTTCTCAGTTGAAGGCGACTTCCGAACCGGTGGTAACTTCAGTAGCTTCGACGTTCATAAGTGCCCTTCTTGGGCCTAAACTGAATACATGGCTTTGACTTCTTAGTAGTTATTTTTTTTTATTAGTGCCGTAGCTGATCCTATTTTAATTATTTGCAGTACCAACGATCGGCGCAACTCGCCACCGTCAGGCGACTACAGACCCTCTTACAAAGTTAACAAGAAACTAGAAGTCATGGAGAAGATGGGTAAGCATTTGTTGACAATATTGTGAATCTTCATTACCAGATTATAAACTTTATCTTCATCTCCGCTGTAAGACGTCCACTGCCGGACATAGGCCTCCCCTAAGGATCTCCAATAGGACCGGTCTAGGGCGGTCTGCGTCTACCGTTTTCCGACGACTTTTACAACCTACAAGTCCTACTAACGGGTAATTAGAAAATTTTGGATGGCTCAATGGTAACGACGTCGATAGTTGGGGGTCTCGGTGAAGGAAAACATCATGAGGAAACCATAGCTCGGTGGTAGGGTACTTCGTAGTACTGGCCTGGCTGGCTACCACACCCAAGTTGCAAATCTAAAAACCTACCGGCGTGTTCCGGCAGCTGCACTTGAGAGCCAGATCCTACTTGGCGTTGTGTTCTTGCCACCTTTGGCCACATCATCACATACCATAGTGAGATTATTGTCAAACACAAGTCTATAAAAAGCAAACCAAAAAGGAACAATAAAAAGTTTGTATGTAAGTTATACACCATCCATGATCTCGTAAAGGTATTTCGTGAAGTCGTAACCATTCAATCCATTTAAATCTTAGTAAAATTAATGGATGCACTGGCTACTATATAGTAAATGAAGTGTAAATAACTTGCAGGTCTCCAGATCAAGACCCCGGACGGGTCGATGGCGACGGCGCAGCAGCTGCGCGCGGCCGCCAGCGACGCGCCGCACCCAGCCGCGGCCGGGGGCTCCGGCCTGCCTTCCTACTTCAACCCCACCGCTGTAAGTACACACAACTTGCAGGTCTCCAGAACAAGACGACGGCGCAGCAGCTGCGCGAAGGTTATAGGCCGCGCGAGAATTGGACTATCAAATGCAAAAAGAATATTTCAAATGAGACTGATAGTTCCAAAGATGAATGCCTTTAAACAAACAAACTAAAACCTCTTCTGCTTCCGGCAAGACCGGTCCTTTTTGGAGTTGTGAGGATACAGATCCAACACGTAGAGGCCCGTTTAAGATATGTTTCTATGTTGGGATATGTGCACCTAGCGAATACTATCTCCGTCTGCACTATTAAAGAGATACAGGTAAAGACAGCACCCGCTAAGTACGAGGACTTGCTGAACTGGTTGCTGGGCTATTGATAGAGACAACGGGACGCCTGCCAAATCAAATGTCTCAATCTCATCACCAGTATTCAACCTGTATAACGTTGAATGATTTAAACTGAACTGAAAAAATTTGTTAGATAACGTGTGGGACATTCCTCACCCACGGTTATCTGATCCCAAACTAAGCAGAGCTTGTACTATGGAAAACAGATAACTGATATACTAACTTTCCAATAATGATTGTGTATGTATGCAGGTACAAAAACGCAAGCTGCTTTGGTCCAACAAGAACAAGACCGAAGCAGAGGAGGCTGCCAAGTGGAGCGGCACCAGATTTGCACAGGACTCAGACGGGAAGCAAGTGTCAAAGTTCATGAGGCTCATGGGGATCAAGGAGCCGGGTTAGTTTTATATTTGTTGTTTAAAATAATTCACAATCATCTGACGAAAGTCTGAAAGACTTATGTTTAGTTTAAAATTTAATTTCAAAGGCTTATACCACAGCGTAATTACATACAGTGGTCGGTCTATCGCGTTTGAAGTCACGCGAAATGCCGCTTTGTATTAAGGCATTCGTAATTGCTGCATTGTGTCCCAAGCGAGTGTATGGCAGCTTGGGCTCGCTACCGCCCCTCTCTCAACCCGCAAGCCCCGCACGATTGCTCTGATGATAGGCTAGTTTTATCATTAATTGTTCTTTATTGTATACGGCATAAGCTTCTGACCACAAATTCAAGTAAGAGATAGTTAACAAAGAGGTGGTATACAAAATTTTTTGTTCTATTCTAGATAGAACTCAATTTTTCAAAACTGCAGCTGCTGAAAGGTTTTCAAGTAGATGTTGGGTGTGCCAGGCGTATGTACATCCTGTTCTATACTACTATGCTGTTTTCTCACAATGTTTTCCTCATTTAAAAATCTCGAAGGTTACATTGTAAGGTTACATTATTTTAAAAGGTTTAAAGTCTATTAAACCCCTCCTCATCCACAGCGGCGATAAAACCCGAGCCCGATAAGAACGTGGACCCGATAAAGAAGCAAGAAGAACTATTCCAAGCGATGCAAGCTCAGTACGAAGTCGCCCGAGCTACCACGCACACCATGCGGGGGGTCGGCCTTGGGTTCCAGCGGGGGCAGTTCTGAGGCTTCGACTCACGTCGGATCATGTCGGGAAGATTCGTTGGCTCATGATGAGCTGTCGCGGTGAAAGTGTGTGGTTCTGTTGTGAAGTGTTGTAGGCAATACCATCATGTTAGACAGACCATGGAAACATGCAAGTATAGATACTGTGATTATTTTTAGTAATGCCTTTCTAATGTCTTGCGGCTGAGATGATGTGCTGCAGTTAAAATAAATCTTCAAAACTATCATGGCGTGATCCATAAGTTGATTTGTACAAAAATAAGGAATTTAAGTGATGTTTTTGATGTCTTCCAATACAAACACCTTTTACGTTTAGGCAAACCATTATATGGCCTTGTATATTAACATATCTGGAATATTGTATGAACGCCGAGTAAAGCCATCGGTATCTTGTCTTTAACCGACTTTAAAAAAAAAGGAGGAGGTTCTCAATTCGATTGTATTTTTTTTTTAATGGATGTTCACTCATTACTCCGTCATTTATGAACCGATTTGAAAAAATATATTTTTATTTGAAAGGCCCTGTGTGGCCTACTCAATAATTTATTTGATTCTAAATTAGACAGTGCTATTCCTTCAAAGGTTTTTATACGACTGACAGCTAAATACATACACATTTAGGGTTTAGGCCTTTAGAGTTTTTTTTATTTCCAAGATCTATAACAGCTTCATCAGGTGTAGTGCCTTGTAACTTGTGCACCGTGACGGCCCAACTCTTACGGACTTTCATTCATATTTTTTCAATATTTCTGTTTCTGTAGGGTTCTGTTTTATTCCGTGTCATCTAGCCGTCGTTTCCGCATTCAAAAAGCTGCCTTACTAGCTCTACCCATATTCGTAACTAAAAAGTGTTAAATAAAAATAATTTATAAATAAAAAAAACCGACTTCAAAAACTGAAAAGCATAATCATTTTGAAGTCGGTGCCAAGTAAAACATTAAAATTACTAAGAAGAAAATATTACAACGAAAAAATATTAAAACCAATCATTTACACTAACTCGAAATATTATCAAAAATAAATTAACTTTAAGTCAACTTAACTAAATTTAGTATGTGTTTATAGATACTACTTAACCATAAAGAAAAATCGCTGAAACAAAACAAATCAAGAAAGTAACCTGAAGACCAAGTAATTTTTATGTTTTACTTGGCACCGACTTCAAAATGATGTAGAAAGGAAACATTTATTTTATGCTTTTCAGTTTTTGAAGTGGGTTTTTTTAAAATTTATTCCATTGTTCTCGATATACAGGTAGAGTTCTCAATATGAACATCTTTTAATAAGTGACCAACTCTGATATCGCGTAAAATAAAATGGTTGCTTCATACATTTTGGTTCAGTAGGTACTTCAAGTAATCATCAATATGAACAACTTTTACCCCTGCATGTATTGCCAGCGACTAAACAATCACCCTGTATATTATAATGGTTATTCCTTAGTCACAATTTTATCGTTAAGGTGTTGCAAGTAACTTCTTTAAAAATTCTTTATTTTTACACTAACAAGCTGCTACGATTCTTTGAAAGCCTTTGAAAGGTTCTAAGTACAACTTTTTTTAAATATGTTCACGCTCTTTATACCCTAAGACATAGGCAGAAGCTTCAGTAAATCTGACCGAAGTTTTTACCGCGACGACACCACTCGGAGATTCGATAATTAACGTGGCTGGACCGTAATACACAGACTTTAGTGAAAATGGTGTTATAAATAAAGAACAGAAATGGTATTGTAGTTTAAAATGCAGTTTTGGACATCATTATAATAATGTGTTTTTTTTTATGTCACTTTCATTTCAAAATCATTCTCAAATACTTGTATGAGAATGTTGAATTGTCTTTAGCAAGAAATTCAAAGAACTGCACCTTGTAAATATTTAATAGTCTGTCTATATGTTTTTGTACTTAGTTAATTAGGTATTGTACCGGTACAACATCATAGACAAACTATCTTGTATGTGAGTGTTTTATACAGGATGATTTTTTATTCACTAGCATAATTTCTGGGAATAGCCAGTGACTAAAAAATCACCTAGTATACTAAACATTATATTATTTTTGTCACAGGCAACACATACATGAATTGTGGGTAATTTTTTTGTGTGTATTTAGTTTATCCTGTGAATATATTTTGTGATTTTGATGTTAGTGTGGAGAAGAGAATATTTCATAAAAATAACTTACTTTTAAGTACTACTATTTACTGTAACGGCTATGTGTGATATAATTAATGCTATAACTTAACTAGTTCCATAAAAATAACAGTTATTGTATGGTATCTGTTCAATATATTAGAGATGACGCTAATGTTTCTTTCTCTATAACTATTGTTGTAAATTTTTAGTGTTGTCCGTATAATGATTGTTGTTTTTATAATTTTGCTAAGTTAATAAATATTATTATTAAAATATTATTCTTTTTTATTCCTAAATATCTACCCGATGTTTTAATGCAATATCAGGGAGTTCATATAATAATATAATTTGGATGTAATATCTGACTGGATTTCAACGATGTGATTCGTAAATTTCGATAACATTTTTTAAATATATTGTTCACACGGATGCTTCTCCTACGCAACGACGAACCTTGGCTGTACCTATGAAATGAAATGTAATTTTATAGATAGGTAACTAAAAAAAATACAAACTCCAAAAAGCAGCAGACACACCTTTTAAAATCCGACTACATACCGCTTTTAAATCGGTGAAAAAAAAAGCTACTTACCGGGGATTCGATTTTTTTTGTTTTTTTTTTTGTAAAAATGTACGAGAAAGGTAAGGTAATATTAGTCTACGGAAGTAAACTAGTAGAACGTAGAGTAGAATCTTTAAATATATAATGTCACTAGCTGTCCCGGCAGACCTTGTTCTGCCCTATTTCTCTAAAACAAACTAACATTGTTTTTTTTATGTTAATAGCTGCTCCGACAGATTTCGTTCTGTCTAACGCGCCTTTGTTTTGTTTTGATTGACATCTAATGTTTGATAGCTGGGGACAGAGTGCTTTGTATTGGTAAAGAAAATTGTTGTTTTTACTATTTTCCTCTTATTATTTACTTTTTTTCTCTCCATAAAAACCTTAGACTTCATCAAACACAAAAAAAATACGTATATATCACATTGCACCACGTGTTGTTGAAAAAGAAATTTCGAATTCCAACGTGGCGCCATCTATGAGAAGTTCACAATAGATGGTCCGACAGTTTTCTGTAAAAAATCTGATTTAAGGCGCCATCTGTTTGAGACTTATGAAACTTACGATTAATAACAAACATCAACATTGACAATCAGTTTATTGTTAATTATAAATTATTAAGACCATTAATCGAAAAATCAGGGAAAACTAACCTATGCTTACAATTTTTAAAAAAGAATAAATTTTGTTGTATTAATGAAACTGCAATTTAGTAGTTGAAAAGGAATATTCAGAATTATATAGAGCACATGAAATTAAATGAGAAATAATCCAGAAAAAGCGATGTTACGTTATAGATCGATCAAAATATCACATTGCACCACGTGTTGTTGAAAAAGAAATTTCGAATTCCAACGTGGCGCCATCTATGAGAAGTTCACAATAAATGGTCCGACAGTTTTCTGTAAAAAATCTGATTTAAGGCGCCATCTGTTTGAGACTTATTAAACTTACGACGTGGCGCCATCTATGAGAAGTTCACAATAGATGGTCCGACATTTTCTGTAAAAAATCTGATTTAAGAATCAGTTTATTGTTAATTATAAATTATTAAGACCATTAATCGAAATATAAACTATCCTATATCTCAAGTTAGACCGAATTACACATAAAATGCCAACTTTCATCGAAATCGGTTGACTTGGTGAAGAGTTCACTGGGAACATACATATGACACTGGAGTTTTATATATTAAGATAGTAAACGTATGTTGTAGTCTGACCTCACCGCAAGTGCGGTGACGCGCCGCGCCTTGGTTGCAACAGGCGTGGTGAGGGGAGGGAATGCGCGAGCACGAGTTCTCGTCAGATTGATATTCCACGATAGCTCTCAAGATATTCCTTGGATATTATCATAGTCATACGTCCTACTGACTTTTATAAAGTTAATTATTATTTTATATAATATAATTATTTATTTGTTTTAATAATAATAATTGTGGTTGAGTATAATCTTGGATGTAGGCCTCTTCCCTCTTCTTCCACTCCTGTCGATCTTGTGCCCGACTCATCCAGTCTCGGCCTCCGTATTGTCGGATGGCGTCCACCCAACGCTGTGGCGGTCTTCCGCGCCCTCGGGTGTCCGCTCTGGGTCTCCATTCTAGGACTCGGCTTGTCCAGCGGCTCTTGTCCATTCTCGCAATGTGCCCCGCCATGTACACTTTCTTTGCGCTATTACGGCCATAATGTCTCTAACTTTGGTCTTACTTCGAATCCAATCATTCCGTTTCCAGTCTCGTAGAGTATTTTGGTTTTCCCAATGTTCATTTTAAGACCGGTCTTCTCGAGTCACGTGAGTGAGGCGGAAAGAAATCGGTGCTTGAAAGCAATGGTATTCTTTCTAAGGCTAAGCGGTACTTCACGCCTGTCTGAACAATTATTGCTACTTTATAAAGCACAAGTCCAGTCGTGTATGGAGTACTGTTGCCTGTGGTATGGATCCGCCAAGCACCAGCTTGACGCCCTTAACTCAATAGACCGCCGTGCTAGGAGACTAATCGGAGATGAGTCACTCACTAATAAAGGTGAAACTCATGAGCCTTGACCATCGACGAAAGGTCACATGCCTATCGGTTTTCTACAGGATATATTTTGGAGAGTGTACGCAGGAATTGTTCAACTTAATTCCACCATCCCCATTCCTACACCGAACCACTAGACGCCCGGAAAATTTCCACCCGTACGTTGTTGACATTCCGAACATACGGATACAACATTTTGCATCCTCATTTATAATGCGGACAGCAAAGGAGTGGAACTTGCTACCGGCGTCTTTGTTTCCTGACTCCTACATTCTAGGGACCTTCAAGGCCAGAGTGAATAGGTTTCTTCTGGGTAAGCGTGCTCCATCTTAGGCTTCGTCTTCGTCTTGGGACGAGTCAGAAGCCAATCGCAAACCCATTCAAAAAAAAAAGATCAAATTAAGACATCATGTTAAATAGTTTCATATTGTATTAAATACGCCTTATGTGGTCGGAAAGGAATAATTAGATCTTTATTTATAATGAAACGTAGGATTAGATAATCAAACATTAAAATCTAGTTACTTACGACCATTTTGGCCTACTTACTAAAAAAAAAAACAGGGGCAACAACGGTACAAATAAAATAATTTATATAAATATTTAATTAAGTAAAGTGGCATATAATAAATAATTATATGTTAAGTAGCTACTCAAACATAGAATGGACTGCATCTAGATCATCTTTTCATTTTTCACTGAGCTCGATTCAAAATATGAGTCGGAGTCGTCTTGCAGATTACACTTTTTGAAACGATAACTCATTTCGTATAAAAGGTTTCTAAGATATTCTCGTTCGCAATAGGGTATTACACCCATTTTTGAAAAATGTCTCAATTCGTTCCTAAGATGCTAATAAGCCACCAAAAAAAACACAAAAAAATTATTCAATCGATAAGTGCCATAAAAAAGCATTAATCAATTTTACATTTTCAAATGTCGGGAGTAGTTTGATGAAAACACTGGACGTCATGTAACTCTACGGTCATGACGTTATTTGGTCTCTTGTAAGTAAATAAATGCGCTGATATTTGTCTCAATTTGAATTATAAAATGTTATAAATTAAAAATGAGCTATTATCCTTTTTGTTAGTGTACTGTTCCTAAACGCATGAATACTAGTGTAAAAATAATAATAATAATACTTCAGTTGACACTTTTTAGTATACATACAATACCGTATGACGTCATTATAATGGCGGCTACTGTTTCGCTTGTTTAGAAACAGATTAAAAAAACTGACATTTTGATAAACTTATTAATATTGATGTAGCCATTTTGAATCGTATAAAAATTGTAATTATCATCGTGGGCTACATTGGCGCATTCGCTCGGCCAGCACGGAGTAACGATGGGCGATTGATGCAAAAAATATTCCAATGAATCAACAATATAACCACGCACATTCGATTGTCAATTTATTCGTCACCAAACAAAAAAAAAAAATGACATTCGAATGATAATCGACAAACAAGCAACGCAAAAGCGCAAGGCGTGTGCGCTGTGCGGTAGGCGGTGAGGTGGTTAAACCTTTATGGATAGTTACTATATTCTTTTGGGTTTAACGATTAGATTATTCCTGGCGCGCGCCAAGTTCTTGGCAAGTTGACAACAATAGACCAATATTCGAATAATTCAGATTGTCATTCGAATGCGTACGAATAAGCCGAATTCGTCATTTATATTCACAGATCATTATAGCATCTGAGATTATAGCAATATCTGTTTATATTCTTATGCTATTTTAAACACGTCTCTATTATCATTTAGCTGTCTGCTATCTGTCAGTGTCACTTTTTTTATTAATAACTAAACTAAATCATTTATTTAATTATCTATGGTCGAGGGAATTACCGAAATATGTTCGAAAAATTAATAAGATATGAACTAAGTAGGTAGAAAAATGAAAAAAGATCGTTTTACAAGAATCTAAGTAATTTTGTGCCATTGCCTGCTATCGGACGTGCTTTCAATTGGTTTTAATTTTCCCCGGTTCGGGCTTAAAACATCGGCTCGGGACGACGACATAATAAATTAGTTTGAATTTAAGCGAAAATGGACGAGGGGGAGTCGAAAATTTGCCCAAACTGGTGAGTATTTGTAATAATTAATGCGTGCTAATGTTATGTTGTGTCAACATTTCTATTTCAGTGTACACACGTTAGCGGTGTATTTTTAGAATATGTAGAACATTAGGAACATCACAGCTGTCTGGTCTCTTCGCTCGGTTGTTTACCTTTCATTGTAATAAAGCCTATAAAAACTCAATCGTACCACTGTTATTTGCACTGTTCTTTCAAGAATATGACTAAAATACAATGTATAACCTACCGCTACTTATAAAAATGCCATTTGTTATATTTTCAGCTTGGTAGAGTTCTTAATATTACACTACCTTAAGAATCTACCTTCATATTACATTGTTAAATCCTTTATATTATGGAATCCTGTATTTATTTATTTTTTAAGTCTGAGGGCTGATAAGTGAGGCAGGCGGTCCGCCTGATGCAAGTGGCTACCGTTGCATACGGATATTAGAAATACCAATGGGAATGCTAATGTGTATTTAATTTCTATTTTTAAAAACAATATTTAATCAATTACTACATAGGTATCCTAACAATATGCATAAATCATACATGTATGTATATTCCTGGTACCCTATATTTTATTTCAGGGTATGATCTATCTATGTCCCAAGTTTCATCAAAATCCATTCAGCCATTTATGTGTGATGAGTCACAAACATACAAACTTATATTATAATATTTATAATATTAGTAGAATATGTATTCACCAGAGTTTTAATAATTGTGATGGTGACAAAACCCATTAATAAAAAAAATTCCTTCGAATATATTTTTAAGGCCGCAGCAAAGTCGTGGGTTTGAATCCTACAATGAGGTTGAGCTTTCGGTGAAGGAAAACATCGTGAGGAAACCATAGCGTGGTGGTAAGGTACTTAGTACCTGCCTGGCTGGCTACCACCCTCAAGTTGAAAATCTGTCGCCAAACACCTATGGTGTGTTCCGGCAGCTGCACTTAAGGGCCAGTTCCTTCTAAGCTTTGTGTACTTACCACCTTCGGCTACATCATAACTTACCATAGTGAGATTGTGGTCAAACACAAACCTATACAAATAAAAATAAAATATTATCTATCATACTTAGAAATCTAGCATAAGTGCCTATACCTAGTTATTTCTTATTGGATTGGACTTTTTTTTTACTTAATTCGAATTACGTACTTGTAACACCATTGCATTGATTCTAATTAGAAAAAAAAAAATTCAAAACAATGATATTTTATTCATTCTAACTTCAAAGCTTATTAAAAACATCTATAATCGCTCCTTTAGTAAGAGGGAGATACCAGCAGACAACTTCACAATCCACACGGTGCACTGTGCCCGAAACATCCGCATATGTCCCGTGTGCAAGGAGCCGGTGCTGCAGAGCGACCTGCAAGAACACCATGAGACCATGCATAAACTATGTAAGTGAAAGTCACAAGCATAGGCCCTTTCGGCCTTACAAGGTTGAATTTACTGAAGTTACTACAGGTATGGAAGTCAGCTTTCAACTGAGAAGAGAGGTTAGGTTAGGTTACATTTTTTTAATATATTTTGGCTATAAAATTTTTTCAAATGCTTTACAAAATGACAAAACCAACATAAAATAATTTCTGGGCATATCTATCGTCAGGTTCGTCATTACCCTTACAGTCCATCTATTATCAACTATATTAGTAACGATTAACAGTTAAATCTTATTGTGATGTAATATGGTTGATTTTTCTTTAACATATTTCTTAGATTTGTTGGATTTTGTTGGTCTTTTTTTAAACCTCTTAACAAATAAATGGAGTACCCAAAATATACACACTGTATACTATTTATTTATTTTATGTTTTTATTGAAAACAATTAACTTTATCCCCCTTATTATGTGAGATAGTTTAAAGCAAGTCTAGTTAAACCCAGGATTTAAATATATCCATCACTTTCTAACGTCATATAACAAAAAGAGATGTGGCTATCTTAAAACCGTAATACCGTTATATGGTTTAGGTGACAGGATGCTTTCATTTCAACAATTTGAGAACTGACATTTTTAATCTTTTTTAATCAATAACCTAATTGTTCGCAGTGCCATGCAAGCAGTGTGGTGAAAAAGTCTGCGGTACTGATTTGGAAGACCATATAAGGGATTCTTGTGCCAACACCATCAAGTCTTGCAGGTAATTTTATCCTTTTTACTAAGCTATCAAAAAAAAGCTTGATCTGGAGTTTTTTTTTTTGATCCAGGATTTCGTTCAGGGAACTTATCTTTCAGAAAATTTTATTCTAAAAAAAGTTCCATTAGTACATTATCATACAAGTAAAAGTTCACTTCTATACTAAAGAATCGATGTCTGTTTCAAACAAGGTTTATTCTATGTGTATGTGACTACACTGTGTGCAGGCCGAGAATCGGTACAATAGGGTATTTTACTCTATATGAGAAAAAATCTAAAAATATACAATTTATATAGCTGAGGCAATAACAGTCGGAATGTGTTAGTTTTAGTTCATAATATAACTTAATTAATTTTAAAATTCAATCCAATATTTTCAGTTTTTTTTATCTGTTTCTAAACAAGCGAAATAGTACGGTGGTGGAAGTAAACTAAAAAGTGTCAACTGAAGTATTATTATTAATATTTGTACACTATGCATTCAGGAACAGCACACCAATGAAAAGGATAACTCATCTTTAATTTATTTATAAAATTTATAACTCCAATTGAGACCAATATCAGCGCATTTTTTTCTTACAAGACCAAATGACGTCATGACCATAGAGTAACATGGCGTCCGGCGTTTTCATCAAATTACGTGCGAAAATTTAAAATGTAAAATTTAAATGCATTTTTATGGTGGTTTATTAGCAGCACCTTAGGAACGAATTGACACACTTTTCAAAAATGGGTGTAATACCCTATTTGTTCCCCCCTCCCCTCCCCTAAGGCACGACTGAAGCACTTTTTTCAATTCATTTAATGTATTTCTCAACAGCATTTATTATGGGTTTCTCAATAGTTAGATTTTTTTCTGAAATATAATTTATCATACAAAAAATGCAACTGAACGAAATCCTGAATCCGCGCGGGCTACTTACTCTTTCGCAGACAGCTATGAAAATTTCTTATAACCATCACAATAATTTTCTGGGCAACATAGTAATAAGAGAGTGGAAGTATCAACTCCACCAATAGGGTATTTGACTGACATTCAAATCGGCAACTTTTTATGAAATGTCAAAACGATAGGTTTATATGGAGTTTTGTATGAAATACTAGCATGTGACGTCATAATTGTATAGCATACTCTTTATGGTTAGATTGGTCATTAAAAATCATAATAAGGATAAATTTAATAAAATAATCGTGGTTTCCCCTTTTTTTTAGATGTTTTATACATTGGTTAGTGTTGGATAATTTATTTTGAATACAGGAAAATACCCTATTCCAAGTTTCTTTCGGCATCAGGTTCTGCGAGCTGGAGCTGCCGCGTCGCGAGCTGCCCACGCACGAGGGCTACTGCGGCGTGCGCACCGAGCAGTGTCCGGAGTGCAGCGAGTGGGTCATGATCAAGTACCGCCAGCTGCATCTCGACTCCAACCACGGCTTCTTACGACTCGACGACGGTGAGAGCCTCCGTTTTTATCAACTACTAGCTAAACCTCGCGAAACACTTAAAATTTCCCGGTTCCGTGGGAACTCTTATATAGAAATGCAACGTTGTGTCAAAATTTCAAGTAAATCCATCGACTTTGAGTTTTAAGGCCACAAACTTGCGGAAGCTAAACATGACTGATGATATGAAGTTTGGTACCATTTTCTCTTGTGTTTGTGAATCGTTTTTTTAGGGTTCCGTACCCAAAGGGTAAAAACGGGACCCTATTACTAAGACTTCGCTGTCTCCAGGCTGTATCTCAAGAACCGCTATAGCTAGAGAGTTGAAATTTTCACAAATTATGTATTTCTGTTGCCGCTATAACAACAAATACTAAAAACATAATAAAATAAATATTTAAGGGGGGCTCCCATACAACAAACAACAAGAAAAAAAAATTGCCTTTTATTTGTTTTGTGGTAGTTCCCGTTGACCTAGAATCACGGAATTTGGCAAAAAGCAAGGTCTTACAACACCAATAAAGGAAAAATTCCAAAATATAAAAAAAGTTGAAAATTAAAGGTGTCCCCATACATACATAGTTACGCCAATTAATAAAGACCTCTGAGTTGTATGGGCGCTCATACAATTTAGAGGTCTAGCTTAATTGGCACCAACCTCAAATAAGGTAAATAAATAAAATTGTGCATTTCCCGTGATGGACGAACGATGGACGAAGTTTGTACGGAACCTTCGGTGCGCGAGTCCGACGCGCACTTGGCTGGTTTTATTATTTTTTAATTCTGTAGCTATTGACGAGCTTTAGTGTTTATAAATTATTTTTGGAAAATTATATATATATATATATATATATATATATATATATATATATATTTATTTGTATAGGCTTGTGTTTGACCACAATCTCACTATGGTAAGTGATGATGTGGCCGAAGGTGGTAAGCACACAAAGCCTAGAAGGAACTGGCTCTCAAGTGCATCTGCCGGAATACACCAATAGTTGTTTGACGGCAGATTTTCATCTAGAGGGTGGTAGCCAGCTAGGCGGGTACTAAGTACCCCACCACCGTGCAAATTAAATAATTTTAGAATATTAAATCACTATAATAGATGAGATATCTTTATATATATGAACTTGTATTTTGATCCTTAATTGCTTCAAAATTTACATCACACCTAAATGAAATTGTCATCCACAGATCCTACACCGCAGCCAAAGAAAGTACTACCAAAAACTAACAACATTCCCAAACCACTTAAACTGTCCAATGTACCATCTACATCTACTGGTAATGACTTCAGACCGAACTTGGCCAATGGGCTTAGGAACATCAACGAAATCCGCCAACCGGCTGACTTTAATCCTTGGCCCGGTCTACCTGTTGCCAGCGGGTCTAGACCTGGACCTAGTAGTTCCAATGATGGACCCTGGAGACCTAATGTTCAAGTTAATGGTGTGAAAGCCCCATTGAAGAGGACCAATGATCAACCCCAGATTAATATCAATGCTAAAGGTGTTGAGAAGATTAATAAAGATTTGTAAGTATTTTTATACTCATACCAAAATTGTTAGGTAGACATCTATTACAAGAACTTACACTACCAGTGCATAGATGGCGCCATAAGATTCTACATCGCGCTATCCAAGTTTCCTCAACAATCGAGTATATACGGACGAGTATTGACGGGCCGGTTGGCGTGGTTGGTAAGATACCCTATCTATCACGCCGCAGGTCGTGGGTTCGATTCCCACTCAGGACAAACATTTGTGTGCATGAACATGTCTGTTTGTCCTGTGTCTGGTTGTAATTATCTATATATGTATGTATTTACAAAAGAAAAAGTAGTATATGTAGTATATCAGTTAACTGGCTTCCATAGTACTAGCTCTGCTTAGTTTGGGGTCAGATGGCCGTGTGTGAGGAATAATGTCCCAGAATATTTATTTATATAAGAGGTTCCAACATCTACAGTTGGACCGCGGTCCCCAGGCACGATGACTGGGGGTAGATCGTCCCTTTTCAATGGAGGAGGCTACCACCTTGCTCATCCATTTTTATATTATTCCATCAGTTCATAAATTTAGAAGATATGACAAATATAGCATATCGTAACAAAATATTATAAACATCATCTAAATCCGTTCATATTTGAGAAAGAAAGCTTAAAAAAAAAAAATTGTCACACCCAAAAAATAAATATTTTTTAATTGAACATAATTTGGAATATTTGCTGGTAGATAAATTGACCTCCAGCTCAGCATAATGCTGGAGTTAGCAGGAGTTATCCATAAAAAAAAAAGGTGTTCCGTTACCATATTTTGCTAATAGCGGAGCATCACCACCCTTCTGTAGTTCTGATAACGTGCCATCTATTCAGTGGTAACTTCAGTAGCTTAGAGTTATATAAGAGGTCTCCAAGGGTGTAATAATTGTAAATAACGTCGAGTTGATCGTCAGAGCGCCCTCTCGCGGCGCCGTCAAGAAGCGCGTGGCGCCGCCGCCGCCCGCCGCCCCGCGCCGCGACCTGCCCTACTACAGCGCCCTCAAGCGGCAGCAGAACGAGGAACGAGACAGACAAATACTTAATGCTTATAACGCTTCTGTCGGTGAGTCTATTAAACGGATGGAGATTAAGTTAAATCCGTTGCCGGGCGATCGGATACGGTTCGACTCTAACGTGACATTATATTTCGACCCCCCAGGCCTACCCCCGGTGTTGAACCCGGCTCAGAAAATAGAGAAACTCCGCAAGATGGATGCGCTTCAGAACCGCGAAACGGAAGAAAGCAACTATAAGGAACAATTGCAGGGCCGCGTGTGGAGGCCTGTCCTCACTGACAATGGACATGTGCTCGATGTAAGTGTTACTTAGGTCCTAACGCCTTTGAGGTCTTACGTTTTTGTTAATTAGGTCCTAACGCTCTTCCTTAGGTGTTATATTTTTGTTACTTAGGTCCTAACGCTCTTACTTAGGTCATATGTTTTTGTTACTTAGGTCCTAACACTTGCTAATGTCTTATGAGGTCTTATATGTGATACTACTATTTTATTTTACTTGTTACCAATTGTTAACACATTCTTGGAATAAATCTTTTATCTTTGTCACTTCTTTGTTTTTACGCTCTTAATGAAATGAAATGAAATAATTTGAAATAATTTGAAATGAAATAATTTATTCATTCAATTCACGCTCTTACTAAGGTCTTATGTTTTTATTACTTAGGTCCTAACGCCCTTTAAGACTTGTTTTTTTTAACTTTACTATGGATAGGCTTTTGTGTCCTCAACCTTAAGATTGTAAGTGGATTCGTGGACGTTTCTTCAAAATCTTCGGACATACCATACAAACTTTCATCTCCGTCAATCTGGTTTGTAACAATTTGTCTAGTATATTAACAATTTTTTTGAACTCCATATTATTTTCCTGGCCAGTGTAGTTAGAACTGCGGGCGTCCGCTGGTTGGGGCACAAAACTCGAGTGCCCTATGTA
This sequence comes from Tetheella fluctuosa, assembly GCA_951216915.1. Classification (NCBI taxonomy): domain Eukaryota; kingdom Metazoa; phylum Arthropoda; class Insecta; order Lepidoptera; family Drepanidae; genus Tetheella; species Tetheella fluctuosa. The sequence continues at coordinate 9,489,094 of OX578233.1, read as the reverse complement.
ATAAGTCTTTGGTGATCTAAACATTTACAGAACGACGAAGAAATTATGCGCCGACGTCAGGAGTTCAAGAACTTAAAACCGATGACTCACGAGGAGTTCATGGAGAGGTTCAATGAAATGCAGCTGAGGAAGGAAGGGGAGGAGAGGGCCGGGGGGGTGGGGGCCAGGGCCATAGAGGGGGCGGGGGCCAGGGCCAGAGGGGGGGCGGGAGGAGACCGGTTTAACGAAATCAAATCCTCGTTGCGGGAGTTAAGGAGAGGGCTGAATGAGGTGGGTCCACTGATGGTGGTGGAATTGTCCCGTTGCATGTTTTGAAAAGCCTGGAAATACAGTTCTTCTTCAGCATAATTTACTATGCATGACTCCTAAAGTTTGTTTTTGAGTAATTTAACACCTGAAAAGAGTAACTTGACATATCAACCTACGAAACTAACAAAAGTAAAGGAAAATGTCCGTTTAGTCCCACTGTGGACAATATATTTTTTTTATTTTTCTTATTATTTATTTTTAATACTATACATTATTTTTGTTAGGTACCTACATAAAAATATGAATTTTGCATTTAATCGGGCGCCACTGTTAGAAGAATTCTCATATTATTTTACAGTAATACATACAAGGGTGGATTTAGGGGGGGGGGGGGGTGTCACAGGGGCACGTGCCCATAAAAATTAATAATTATAATTCACGTTGGCGTGGCTGGTTAGATATCCTGACTATCACTTTTTTGGGTTCCATTCCCACCAAAACAGACATTTGTGTACATCAGTATGTATCAAAAAAATAGTATATTATTATGTAGTATATGAGTCATCTGGTTTCCATAGTACAAGCTCTGCTTAGTTTGGGATCAGATGGCAGCTTGTCAGGAATGTCCCAGGATATTTATTTATTTATATACATGTCTGTATAGCTTGAATTATCTGTCTATCTACTGCAGGTGTTACATATTACTTCTAAATAGTATCTATGTTCCGTTGTTTGTTGATGTATGTGAATTATCGTGTTGCTATTTTTTTTTCGTATTTATGCGTATTATACTGGGTGATTTTGTTATCACTGGCAATACTTGCAAGGGTGGAAGTACTCATCAAAATGAACAACTTTTATTATGGGACTAACTGTGAAATCATGAAAAAATTATCAGCTGTTCCATACAAAAGTTCAATACCTACTCGACCAAAATGTATGAAGCAACCGTATTATTTTACGCGATATCAGAGTTAGCCCTATAATAAAAGTTGTTCACATTAATGAGTACTTCCACCCCTGCAAGTATTGCCAGTGATAACAAAATCACCCAGTATAATACGCATAAATATGAAAAAAAAATAGCAACACGATAATTCACATACATTGTATTTATTGTATTTATTTTAATTTTTTTAAACATTTAATGGAAAAAGCCAACATCGTCAGATTGTCCCAAAAATAAAAACAAAATACATAAAAAATGTAATCTTTCTAAATTTCTTGCCGGTTCTTCTCAGTTGAAGGCGACTTCCGAACCGGTGGTAACTTCAGTAGCTTCGACGTTCATAAGTGCCCTTCTAGGGCCTAAAGTGAATAAATGGCTTTGACTTTGACTATTGTTTAGTGTTTATTTAACTATACATTTTATTTTACCTGTGGTGTGTTTGCTTGCTCTAATACTGCATTTTATATATCCTACCATCCTAACTTAATAATATAAATGCGAAAGTGAGTTTGTTTGTTTGTTTGTTACCTTTTCACGCCTAAACCACTGAACCGATCGCGATGAAATTTGGTATGCAAATAGCCTATGGTATGGAGAAGAACATAGGCTACTTTTTGTCCCGGGAAAACATAAGATCCCTCGGGAACGCGGATGAAACTGCGGGGCGGAAGCTAGTTTTATATATAACAACTACAAATAATGAAGAAGGCGGTCCTGAACTGTATGCTCTTTTAAATTTTTAGTTTATTGTTTCATACTTTGTATAGGTTTGTGTTTGACCACAATCTTATCGTGGTAGTAAGTGTGGTCGAAGGTGGTAAGAAGAAGGAACTGGTTCTCAAGTGCAGCTGCCAGAACACAGTTGTTTGGTGACAGTTTTTCAACTTTAGGGTGGTAACCAGCCAGATGGGTACAACCTCGTGGTTTCCTAACGTTTTCCTTCACCTATAGCTCAAGGTATGCTCTACCTCTTAAATTTTTGTTGTGTTCTATCTTCGTATTCGACTTGATATTTATTATGTTTTTTTTTCCAGGTAACAGCTCCATACAATTCCAATGCAGCTCTAAATAATATGTAAGTAATTGTTATTATATTTATAAAAAATATAATAGGTAAAAAAAAACACTAAATATTTTCCGAGTTTCTTGCCGGATCTTCTCAGTTGAAGGCTGACTGCTGAACCGGTGGTAACATCAGTAAGTTTGACCTTCTTAAGTGGCCTCCTAGGGCCTAAACTTAAGTGGCCTCCGAGGGCCTAAACTTAGTGTGGCCTCCGAGGGCCTAAACTTAGTGTGGCCTCCTAGGGCCTAAACTTAGTGTGGCCTCCGAGGGCCTAAACTTCAGAGAATACTATGCTCAATATAAACTGAATAAGTATGTGGTTTTGGCCGAAATTTTAATGGTTACATTATCTATAGATACTAATATAATAAAAGAGTATAGCTTTTTCGTATGTTTGTTTGTTTATTTAAAGGCGAAAACCTCTGGAAGTTCCAGTCGGATTTGAAAAATTATTTTTGCATTGGATAGCCTAATTCTTGAGGAAGGTTATATGTTATTTTTTAACGTGGGAATGCGGATGAAACTGCGGGAAATGGCTAGTAGCATAATAAAATTATTTATTTAATATCGGAACAAAAAAATGTATGTCCAATACTAATGCTTGGATGACATTTAATGGAAAAAAGCCAACATTGTCAATTATTAAAAAAAAAAAAGAAAATTTATAAAAAATGTAACCTTGCGGAGTTTCTTGCCGGTTCTTCTCAGTTGAAGGCGACTTCCGAACCGGTGGTAACTTCAGTAGCTTCGACGTTCATAAGTGCCCTTCTAGGGCCTAAACTGAATAAATGACTGATGTTTAGATGTTTGGACGTTTCGATGTTTGTCACCACTCAACTCCGTAACGGATGAACGGCTTTGCATGAAATTTGACACACAGATATAGAAATTATAATACTTTTTATTCCGGGAAAACATAAAATAAAAATCATTTATTTCAGACTTGGGTGAAACCGCGGAACCGTCGAACGTGGGTAATTAGTATTAAATCATTTATTGTTATTTGCAGCGTCCGCCCAGAGCGTCGATCACCAGACCTAGACCTAGACCCGGACTCGGATGATGAAGAGGTCCGGTTGCCGTGCGAGTTCTGTGGAGAAGCTGTGCCCGCCCACATGCTGGTGCAGCATCAGGTTACTATTTATTGACACACAGTCGGGTAGGGTTTTATTAAGGCTATAGATTGATAGACCAGTAATGGGTTCTATTCCCACCCACTACAGACAGTTGTGTGGATGAACATGTCTGTTTTTCCTGCCTGAGTTTGGGTGTAATTATCTAAACTTATATTCTAAATGTGAATGTGAGTTTGTTTGTTACCTTTTCACACCTAAACCGCTGAACCGATCGCGATGAAAATTGATACGCAGATAGCCTATGGTATGGGGAAGGCCATGGGGTACTTTTTTCTCGGGAACTCGGGCGAAATTGCGGGGGACAGCTAGTATGAAGTATATAAGTTAGATGGCTGGCTTCCATAGCACAAGCTCTGCTTAGTTTGGGGTCAGATGGCCGGGAGTGAGGAATGTTCCAGAATATTTATTTATGTACGTACAAGTCTGTTTAAGAGTTATATCTCTAAGGCTAGGTACACACTATGCGGTTAACCGGCAATCAAAAATATGATATGATATTCAATTTTTCATACAAGTAGTCAACCGGACGGCTGGCCGCATTGCGCACTAACAATGTAGGTGTTATCTATTATTTCCAAATATATTTCTAGACGGGATGCAGGCCGGACCTGGCGCAGTTCCGGCCGCACAGCGCGTCCCCGCGCCGGCCCCGGCAGCCGGCCGCGGCCCCGGCGCCGGCCCCGGCCCCGGCCCCGGCTCCGGCCTCACGGACACCGGAGCCGGTGGAGATGTCCCCCGACGAGCCGGTCATCCCGTGCGAGTTCTGTACCGAATCATTGCCCATCTACCTCATAAGTGAACACCAGGTAAATTCAACAGTTTCTTTAAAAAAAAAAAGATTCCGACGAATTGAGAACGTTTGTTGAAGTCGGTTGATTAACTCGTTACGAGTATTTTTAACTTGGGAAAACATATGATACCCCGAAAACGCGGGTGAAACCGCGAGACGGATGCTAGTAATATTATAAAAGGTAATACATCATATTTTTGAATTGTTTTCGGAACTGATATAATTTTGAATGAAAAATATCCAAGTTACAAGAATCTCGTTGTACATGTACACATTCCAATAATAGGGTAAATAAATAAATTAAAAATAAAAAAAAACTAAATTTCTTTTTCTCAGGAACGATGTGGCCGGGAAGCGAATCTACTATACCCCGATTGAAAGCCAAGTTTCATCGACGATGCATGTTAGTTAATCCAAATTTATGTATGTGCTATCGCTAAAGAGGTTCAGGAGAAAAAATACTGTACACATTATAGCGTCTGTGATACAATTTGTCAATTAGGTTTTACGTTTCAAAAACATATGGAAGCCTATAATTTACTACATGCTTTTTTTTTTTTTACTGTGTACAGGCTTGTGTTTGCTAAAAATACAGAAATTAAGCTGCAAATGTGGTGAGTAAGCCCCCTGGTTATTAATTCACCTTATGACCTCGGCCTCCTATCACAACCGTTATAATGTGTACAGAAAGTATATGGTTAAAAACAGTTTCTAATTAATTAATATAAAGTGCAAATTTAATTGCTTAGTTTTGTTAGAGTAGCCTATATTATATTTTTTTTATTATTATTTTTGTTTATTATTTTTATATTTCCATAATGTTATTTTCACTGTAGTATTTAAGGATATAGTGAAATTGGATAAGGAAAAATATTTCTCGGATGCAGGTTTAATGTTTTTTAATTTTTTATGTAAATGGATGCGCTCTCTTGAACAACTTTTGTAGAAAACTTAATGATTAAGTAAGTTATTTATGTCTTACAGTATTGGTATAGCTACCTTATTTATAAACGCTGATTTAAAAAAAAATATAGTGCGTTATTTGAAATAAAGTCGTCGCATTATTTAATTGATCAGTAGATTTCAATTATGAAAAAAAGCAGTAAAAAAGAACGGAAATCTTATAAAGCTGGGTCCGCTGCAACATGTTTATCGTGTTTTGCTAACACAAACAATGTATTATAAGTAAAAAAAGTTATGCGTGTTCATACATAAATATATATATACGCGTCGACTTGAGAACCTCCTCCGTTTTTCGTCGGTTAAAAAGGTGTTGATAGGTTACCTACATACATTCGATTTTCAAAAACGGCATAAATAACGAAGGTACAAGAAGTGCATCCGTTAACGCCGGCAACGCGACACTGAGGTCAAGTCTGGCTAATTAGCCACATTTTAACGTGCCGCTTGCTGAGCGCTTATAACCTATCTACACCTTTTTACTTATAATATCACTGAACACAAACATGTTATTTTGGGGCGTGGCCTAGCTATTTTGTTTGCCGAGTCAAATGGATAACATGTTTGTGTTAGCAAAACACGATAAACGTGGCGCCGCGGACCATCCGGCTTACTTATCCGTTTTTTCTGTTGTCACAGAGCTTTGTCGAGAACTGTAACGGAGTATTCGCAATATTAGATCTGATAAAGTGCGTGATTCGAAAAAAAGTTAGCGTTCTTAAAAAAATGTGTGAAAGTAAGTCAACCCCCCCCAAATCGTATAACTCAAATTGACAAACTTTCTAAAAATGGACAATTCACGAACCTCCTACTCAAATCGTCTAAACAAAGAAATAAGAGGGTAATCCACGTTTTTAGTTTCTACAATTATATTTAAAAAACCCCCCAAAGTTTTTGGCTGCGCCCGCGGCCTGTACACAATATAGCTTGTGTTAAATATGCGATTTTTTCATAAGCGTTTATAAATATTGCAGTAAATTTTTCGAGGCTCAAAATGTTGCATGTATCGTGGCCAATTTATTTAAGGCTATATTAATTAAAAAAGAAAGCGACAGGGTCGCAATACAGGGTGATTTTGTTATCACTGGCAATACTTGCAGGGGTCGAAGTACTCATCAATGTGAACAACTTTTATTATAGGGCTAACTCTGATATCGCGTAAAATAATATGGTTGCTTCATACATTTTGGTCAAGGAGGTATTGAACTTTTGTATGGAACAGCTGATAATTTTTTCATGATTTCACAGTTAGTCCCATTATAAAAGTTGTTCATTTTGATGAGTACTTCCACCCTTGCCAGTGATAACAAAATCACCCTGTATACTAGTTGTAGACGAGTAGCATAGGAAATATATGAGATAAATTGTTTGAAACGTTTAGTGTGTTTGTATTGGAGATAATAACTGAGGAACGTACTTGTACACGGTTATTTATACTAGTCATTCCCAGCGGTTTCATCCGCGTTCCTGAGATGATACTGTATATATAAAATTGTAAACCGACTGTCTGGGTGATATATCAACGCACAGCACAAACCGATGGACCTAGAGACTTGAAATTTTACACATAGATACCTTATACAGTGTAGGCATCCACTAAGGAAGGATTTTTTGCAATTCAAACCATAAATGGGTAAACTAGGGGAAGGCTAATAATATATAAATAAATAATGTTTCCCGTGTTATTTCAAAATGTGTGATTTGTTCCAAATCAAAAGATAGGATAGTTTTTATCCCCATTATTTTTACCGGGAACGCGGATGAAACCGCGGGGAACATCTAGTAAATTATAAATAATCGTGTCTAACGTTATGTTATTAGGAAAGGGGATCAAAATTATTGGAAATAAATATGATTAAGTGATGCGATACGTATTATATGGACGATACTTACTTGAATGACTGAATTAATTATCGTAGGATTGATATAAACCCTCTCATATATTAATGTCAATAATAACTAATTATTAATGTATCGACAATTGTGTAGTTGTATAACCATTCAATTAATGTATTTAATCTAATACGAAACGACTGTCTGTCTTACTGTTCTTGTTATATTTTGTGATAAACGTTCGATGTTATAATGGTATTAAATAATTTAAAACAGATCTAATTTATATCATTTTCCTACTATAATATGTACATTTAAAAATACAAGCCGAGTTCTCGCGTCTTCGACATCATTGTAGGGGTGGTCGTTGAATGAACGAAACGTTTTTTTAAACTATTTAGTTGACGTTGACTATTAAACTAGTTTACAGTCCACTGATAAACTAGTTAGTGAACGACATTTTGGATCGCACAATCAATGGTCAAGTCAAAGGTGATACGAACGAACGAACATGAACCGTTGCATGGCGGGGTTCGGGTGTTGTCGTTACAGACATACAACACACGCACGCACGTACGCACAGGCTCGCACGCACGCACCATGTATCTTTCTCTCTCTACTTGTCTCTGCAATCAGTTTTTTTTTTGTACCGCAAGCCGCGTTAAAGAACTTCGTTCCAAACAGTTCCAATAAATAAATATTCTGGGACATTATAAATAAATAAATATTCTGGGACATTATTCCTCACACACCGCCATCTGACCCCAAACTAAGCAGAGCTTGTACTATGTAAGCCAGATAACTGATATACTACATATACTACTTTTCTTTTGTAAATACATACTTATATAGATAATTACACCCAGACACAGGACAAACAGACATGTTCATGCACACAAATATTTGTCCTGAGTGGGGATCGAACCCACGACCTGCTGCGTGATAGATAGGGTATCTTACCAACCACGCCAACCGGCCCGTCTTGCCATAAATATTGTCACAAAGAAAAAAAATAATAATTATTGCAAATAATATTTATTACTTTTACAGTATGTTAGTTTAATACATAAATAAAAAACAATTTAAAATATAAAAAGCTTATTCGAAGTGGTCTCCATTGGCTGCAATACAGTCCTTTAAACGTTGAGGCCAGTTATCAATAGAAGCACGCACTCTTTCCATGGAAAAATTCTTCACTGCCAATCGTATGGATTGTTTTAGGGACTCCAAATTATCATGGCGTTTAGAGCAAGCCGTACTCTCTAAAACTGACCATAAATCATAATCCAGCGGATTAAGATCGGGACTAGACGACGGCCAGTCTTCAGCTCTGATGAAGTCCGAAACGTTTACTTCCAACCAAGACTGCGTGGACCGAGCTTTATGACCCGGCGCCGAGTCTTGTTGGAAGGACCATACTTGGTTATTGAACATGGTGTTGTTAAGGGGCTTAACTACCTTCTCAAGAATGGTATCTTGATACACTTGTGCCGATGCGATGTTTTGATACCTTTTTCACAAAAATATGGCTCAGTCACTCCTTCATAGCTAACACCCCACCAAACCATCACTGAAGTCGGATAATGCCCACGTTGCACTCTGTCGACTAATTGGGAAGCTTCCTTAGAGCTTTGAGCATAAATACGATCATTTTGTTTGTTAAAATGTTGCTCAACTGTAAAGATTTTCTCATCCGTAAACAAAAAAATTCTGTGACCTCCCTTTGCGTACCGCTTCAGTAGTTGTTTCGATTTTACCACCCTATTCTTTTTTAAATTATCAGTTAAAAAATGACCAGTGCGTCTCTTATAGGCTGCAAGTCCTAAGTCATCTTTTAAAATACGCGACATGGTTCTGGGTGCTATCTTCATCTCCCGAGATAAAATCTTTTGCTTTCGGACAGGATTTCTTCGAATTCTTTCCCTTACTGCTTTAACCACCTTTTTCGTACGAACACTACGTGGACGGCCAGATCTTTTTCTGTCACAAGCAGAGGAGGTCTCATTGTACCTATTAATAGTCCGGTACACAAACATTTGACTAATACCAAGCGTATGGAGAGTTTTAAAAATTGCATTTGGCTCCATACCAACTTTGTGTAATGCAATCACAGCGATTCGGTTCTCTTTATCACCCCACTCTATTTTAATATCGCAAAATATTGTCCAATGTAGAGCGCCAAAATTAGAAAACCCAATGAACAATCGTATAAAAATGACAGACTCCAAATTCAAATGTAATATCTTTCTTATTTTTAATTGTAACAGTATTTATGGCCAGACTATGTATATATTCCTGGGAAATTTTATTCAAAATCAACAGTTTAATCATTTAATTATTCCAATTTCTAACAACATTTTGTTATAATTGCTTCATGAATTAGTTTAGGGCTTTCGATTTAGATCATTGTATTAATTCCTTAAATAATTTTTAATGCACATACGGTACCTATACACTTTTTTTATACATGTCCAGTCCTTGCTTTGGCAGAAGCATACGCCTCTTCCATCAAGATTTGCTCAATCATTCCCCAAATGTCATATTTAGGCTTCTTGGTAGTGTGGTGCGGTTTGGTTGGTTTTGTTTTCTTAGTTGTGGGGTGCGGTTTGGTTGGTTTTGTTTTCTTAGTTTTGTGGTGCGGTTTCTTTGTGGTTGTGTAGCAAGGGGTTGTAGTTATTTGGCAAGGCGTTGTAGTTGATTGGCAAGGCGTAGTAGTTGATTGGCAAGGCGTTGTAGTTGATTGGCAAGGCGTTGTAGTTGTTTGGCAAGGCGTTGTAGTTATATGGCAAGGCGTTGTAGTTATATGGCAAGGTGTTGTAGTTATATGGCAAGGTGTTGTAGTTATGTGGCAAGGTGTTGTTGTTATGTGGCAATGTCTTGTAGTTTTGTGGTAAGGTCTAGTAGTTTTGTGGTAAGGTCTAGTAGTTTTGTGGTAAGGTCTAGTAGTTTTGTGGTAAGGTCTAGTAGTTTTGTGGTAAGGTCTAGTAGTTTTGTGGTAAGGTTTTGTAATTGTGTGCCAAGGCTTAAGTGGTGGTTTCGGATAGTTGGTATATGAACTCGTTCCTGCTACTGCTCCAGCTCCAGCTATCGTCCATAAACCTGGGTCTACTGTTGGCCATGTCCCCCTTCGTGCTCCAGCCCCGGCTCCTGACCATGCCCCAGATCCTGGAAATGTCCCTGTTCTTGCCCCAGCTGCTGCTACTGCTGCTGTCCGCGCCCAATAGTCTGCTACTGCTCTTGCCTCAGCTTCTGACCATGTCCCCGATCCTGCTCCTGAACTTGCTGCCGCTGCTGCTCCCGCCCATGCCCCTGCTCCTGGGTCTGCTCTCACATTATGATACTTTGGCGCATCATCTGAAATTTAAAAAAATTGAAAGTATTTTTTATTTCATAATGAGCAATCCTTTTTTTGTAAAACAAAATGACTATATAGAAAAGAAAAACTATTTTCAGGTAAGTAAACATTTTTCTTAACTTATTTTTATTCTTTTCGCTAGTAGTAAATACAAACTTACAATAACCAGGTACAGCGTAGCATAAACACACCTGCAAAAAAGTTAAATATGTGTAATAATTAAAAATAATAATATCGGGAACTTTGAATTAAGAAACAAGTACCTACGATTTACTTGATTTTAGTTAGCAACACTTTCAATGTCGATTTGTTTAAATACGACGAGGCTGTATGGGCTAGAACACTTTGTTAAATGAGGTAAAATTGCAAGGAAAAAAAATGCACTTTTTTTTGAGAGATTGAGATTGAGCTCTTGTATCATCATCATTACCATTAAAATTATTACAATCTAAAATAGTTTTTTTTTCTGAGTGATTTTGTTTTGTTATGGAGCCAAAACTACTGACAGCGACTAGCGACATTACTGGCCGCAATTATTTTAATGGGAGAAAAAAAAAGAAACTAAACGTCAACTGCGTCTCGGTGTCGCGAGTTCAGAGGTTTTACCTCATCTAAAAATATGCGTACCGCGCTAAAAGAAGTTTACACTTTAAAAAATTATGAATCTCGACAATCGTACATTTTGACATAAAGAAAACACTTAAATATTTAGATTTTCCACAGATCTATAAAGGTATACACTAAGCAAAAAATAATTCTTTCTTACCAAACTCAGCAATGCTACCAGAGTTATTCTCCTCATTATCAAGCTCCTGGCTTATCAGACTAGTTTCATATAACGCACCGGAATACCTAATGATATGCTATCTAACCTATGCTTTTATATACAAACGAGGCAGACGTCAAAAGACATTATATTTCTATATTTTTTCAGGTGGATACTTTCATAGACTAATTGAAAGGATAGTGTGACTTGCCACAGCTTATTGTTATATATTTTTTTTAAATATTTAATTACTTTTTTTTTACAATAGTAACAGGTGTTTTATAAATTGTATGTGATTATGGACAAAAAATATATAAACAAATATGTTATTGGTTATTTATATTATTATAATGAAAAACAACATTAAGGTGCGACGAAAAATAATGGATCACTTTGATATCTTCCAAACATACTTAAAGATAAAACCGCTCTTAAAAATAGTTTATTATAAGTAGAACAGCAATGTGTACCTAGTACCTTAGTGTTTTTATGCGTACAAGATTCAATAAAAAATAAAAACAAGTAAAAAAAAAATAATAAAATCAACGTAGTACTGCTAGAACATTGGGTTGATTAATATATTTAATAGGGAAGATGCCTATATTCAAAATAAATTATCAAACACTAACCAATGTATAAAACATCTAAAAAAACCGGCCAAGTGCGAGTCAGACTCGCGCACCGAGGGTTCCGTACAAACTTCGTCCATTGTTCGTCCATCAAGGGAAATGCACAAGTTTATTTATTTACCTTATTTGAGGTTGGTGCCAATTAAGCTAGACCTCTAAATTGTATGAGCGCCCATACAACTCAGAGGTCTTTATTAATTGGCGTAACTATATATGTATGTATGGACACCCTTTAATTTTCAACTTTTTTAATTTTTTAGAATTTTTCCTTTATTTGTGCTGTAAGACCTTGCTTTTTGCCATTTTTTTTTTATATTTGAGTTGATTGAATGAAAGGTAAATTGCGGTTTACGATTTATGACGTATAAAAAAAACTACTTATTAGATCTCGTTCAAACCAATTTTCGGTGGAAGTTTGCATGGTAATGTACATCATATATTTTTTTTAGTTTTATCATTCTCTTATTTTAGAAATTACGGGGGGGGGAAACACATTTTACCACTTTGGATGTGTCTCTCGCGCAAACTATTCAGTTTAGAAAAAAATGATGTTAGAAACCTCAATATCATTTTTAAAGACCTATCCATAGACACCCCACACTTATGGGTTGGATGATAAAAAAAAATTGAGTTTCAGTTCTAAGTATGGGGAACCCCCTAAATTTATTGTTTTTTTTCTATTTTTGTGTGAATATCTTATGCGGTTCACAGAATACATCTACTTACCAAGTTTCAACAGTATAGCTCTTATAGTTTCGGAAAAAAGTGGCTGTGACATACGGACGGACAGACAGACAGACAGACAGACATGACGAATCTATAAGGGTTCCGTTTTTTGCCATTTGGCTACGGAACCCTAAAAAATAATCGAGATGTCCCCATCTCGATTATTTCCTTAAATGTATCCATTTTATGATTTTTAATTAGGTAAATATTACCAACTAGCTTTTCCGCGCGGTTTCACCCGCATTCCCGGGATAAGTTACTCGGTGAAGATGTAAGATGGAAGATGTTTCTAACGGTGAAAGAATTTTTTAAATCGGTCCAGTACGTTTTGAGCCAATTCGTTACAAACATACTTACTTACAAATCTTTCCTCTTTATAATATTACTATAGATCAAACCATAAAGAGTAGGACTTGTGATGCTAAACAATTATGACGTCATTATTTAATTATCGTTTTGACATTTCAAAAAAGTATCTCATTTGATATGTGAGTCATCATCCCAATTGTCTACGGTCCAAACAGTACTCCAGCGATTTCAAGATGCCTGCACCAAACATCAGAAAGCTAGGACATGGCGGGCCAAGGAGCACAACTCCTCGAGCCGATATAGAAAGAAAGAATAGTAGATTATTAACCAAGGGGATAAAGCAGTGTCTTCTGTCGCGGGTGACGATTTAAAATCGCGAGCGTAACAAAGGACTCGAGGTTTACGGGAGTAAAGCGTAGCGAGGGTGTTAAAAACTTAAATCACGAGCGAAGCGAGGGATTTAAGACGAGTCCTGAGTGTAGCGAGGGATTTAAGTTCACCCAAGACTAAGACAGCTTTATCACCTAGGAAAATACTCGACTTTTCGTACCATTTGCGAAAAAATTAACACAATAATAATATGAGATAAGCATTTATTAAAAATAATGACAATTAAAAGTAAAAGTTAACATTCGAAACATTGGTCCAATTATTGATAGAGAGAGTTACATTTTTGTCTGGTACATTTATTGTTGATGAGTTGATTTGAGTATATTCCTTTTTCAAAAAGATGTGTAATGCTTTATATACAAACTCAATGGTGTAAACACAGATGTAGTTCAGTATAAATTTCGGTAAGTATTCCAAATTTAAATCACATTGTCCCCCTAGAGGATGAATGAAATTCAGTACAAATTTCTTTCCCTGTTTTTAACAGATTAAAAATGACTATTGTTATGTTCGCTTTTTGTGGCATAGAATGTCACTTTTTTGAGCAAGTGGTACGAAAAATACATTTATTATATTTTTTTTTCTGTTCTCTGTCCCGAAACAGACTTTAAGAAATTCGAGTCAACAGAGCTTTGGCACGATATTACGACGACTTTGTGAAGCTGGTGTATAAAGCTTTATAAGGCTCCAAACTTCTCAGGGAACATCGAGATGCAAGATTGTGAGCACGTCTGATGGACAGAAGAAGCTTCAGGGCTATGCTTTCCAAAGAGTCCAGGTTTTATTTAAAGAGAACATCAATAGGCGCCAGTTTTAATCCATAATGGTGGGGGCTGGCTGGGATATCTTCAGGATGTACGTATTTATTTTTCTTGTTTTTATACTTATAAATGCATTTATATGCTTTTATGTTTTGAAATTGTCAAAAATATAAAGAATAAAATGAAAGAGAAGGAAAAAAAATGCAATCTTGCTGAGTTTCTTGTAGGTTCTTCTCAGTTGACGGCTGATTTCCGAACCGGTGGTAACTTCTGTAGCTTCGATGCTCATATAAGTGCCCTCCTAGGGCCTAAACTGAATAAATAGCTTTGTCTTCGACTTTGAAGTCGTACGGAATAATAGTAAAAACGATATTCTGAATGCTCTCAGATACATAGAGGAGATTTTGATTTATCATGATCCTAATGAATATGGGCGCAGATTCCATTCTTATGCATGCCTAGCTTGCGACCATGCGTTTTCACCCGTTATCCCCTATATTACCCCCTTAGGGGTTGGGTATTAGGGTTAAGAATGAGCCATTCTTCAACTGAATTCCATTCTGAATGGCCAACCATTTACCAAAAAGTATTACTGAAGTTATTTGGACTCGTAGAGGATACACCAAGTTTAGTGTCCGACCAAAGCTTCGGCTGCGGCCACCTTCGGCTTCGGCCAAAATGGGCCAAAGTTTTGGTCGAAGCTGAAGGTTACTAGCAAGCGCCGAAATTGAACGAACTGTCACGAATGAGCGAGTGCGCGTGTGAATGGACGTGGCGACGCGCAGCGGGTCCCACTGCGTTGTGATCTTAGGCCGCGGCGCCGCCGCGCTGGCCGGCCAGCGCCTTTGCCAATCAAAACATTTAAATTTAGACGTTTTAATATCATTTGTCTAAATTTTATACAAACTTGAACTGAATTTCTTAGGGTGTTTAAGACTTCCGCTTCGGCTTCGGACAAAAATCGCCCATCGGTCGGACACTAACCATGTTTTAACAAAAAAGAGTGCGAAATGTACTTTTTTCGCGCCGAAAAAAATAAACTCGAATTAACGTAGCACGAACCAATAAAAAAAAAATGTAATAACAATACAGTAATGGAAGAAAAACATTCCTTTCTTGGACATAGACATAAGGTGCAATATATCAGAGGCGTGACTAATTATGTACAATAAATGCTAATAAAATTAATGTAAAAATATTGAATCAGTTGGATTTGTGAAAGACCTTCAAATCAATATGCAAAAGCGAGGTGGGGTAGATACATCCATAAAACCTACTGCGACGTGATGGAAATGTTTTAGTATATTTGCTATTGTAGATAACGATCGAACGAACGGTCGGTCCGTCACGTCAATTTTACTTGAAGACGTGTCACCGACACTTACACTTTTATTTAAAAACTAGCTTCTACCCCGCGGTTTCAACCGCGTTCCCGAAGGATCTTATGTTATCCCGTTATAAAAAGTAACCTATAGCCTTCCTCGATAAATGTGCTATTCAACACTGAAAGAATTTTTCAATTCGAACCAGTAGTTCCTGAGAACCTTTATAATATTTAGTATATAAATATAATATAAGTAGTATAAGTATAGATGTATATATTCGATATAACATATCTAGAAGATACCCAAAGCCGTAAAAAATTTTTTTTACTTTGTATAGACTTGTGTTTGACGACAACTTCACTATGGTAAGTGTTGATGTGGCCGATGGTGGTACACAGTGCCTAGAAGATACTGCCTCTCTAGAGGGTCTCATTCATGCACACGCCACGAAAAAAATATAACAAAAACAAGAAATGTATTCCGATTACTTTTGTCGGCAAATCCTCTACAATAATCTTATCTAGTTACTTTTTTCAAAATCGTCTCAATTTCTTATTTAAACTGCCTTAAAAGTTATAAATTTCTGAATTCGACTCTTGCAACATATATTTTTTTCTATTACAAAGTAATGGTTTAGAGAAATCACACTTTAACCACTCCGACAGCAACTACTTATCTGTCGAATAAAAAATATAAGCATTCAAAAAATCATTTGAAATAAATTTACCGAAACTAAACAAATAAAACATAAATCGCATCAAAATTCCATTCAATTCCGCTGGGAATTGACAGCCGTTCGTTGTGTTATATGTAGTTGTTGTTTGTTGATGTTTAAAGCCTCACAAAGCTAATAAAAGTGGCGTCAAATTAAAAAATAAAATATGTATTGGAAACTTCAAATCTCACACTTTTAAAATAACGTAAAATATATTTCATTTATTGCTTTTCTGATGACTAAAAATCAATATTTCTTTTCTGATAAATTCGGCAAGAACACTGATTTTAGGGAGACTGGAGCCTTAAAAAAGGAAATACTTGGCACCGACTTCAAAATGATGTAGAAAGAAAATATTTATTTTATGCTTTTCAGTTTTTGAAGTCGGTTTTTTTTATTTATAAATTATAGTAAGACAGCTTTTCGAATGCGGAAACGACGGCTAGATGAAACGGAATAAAACAGAACCGTACAGAAACAGAAATATTGAAAAAATATGAATGAAAGTCCGTAAGAGTTGGGCCGGCACGGTGTACAAGTTACAAGGCACTACACCTGATGAAGCTGTTATAGATCTTGGAAATAAAAAAAATCCTAAAGGCCTAAACCCTAAATGTGTATGTATTTAGCTGTCAGTCGTGTAAAAACCTTTGAAGGAATAGCACTGCATAATTTAGAATCAAATAAATTATTGAATAGGCCACACATACCCTTTCAAATAAAAAAAAAAACACGCATGACTAAATGGATTGGGATGAAACTTGGCACATAGATAGATCATATGTATGGAATGGAATAACTTAGGTTACTTTTTAGCCTGGGAAAATATAAGCAAGTCATAAATAAAATCAAGAAATCAGTTCATTATATTAGGTGTGCTAAAACATTTTCTCCTTTTTTCAGCCAAATTAGAGTTCCTACATATTCTTTTTGCTTTTAACTCAAACCTATTTTGCAGTCTTTTTTTTATATATTTGTAAGCTTTGATATCCTTTCGCTGTAGTTTATAATTCATTTTATAACCAACACTTTCCTTGCTTTGACAATAGATGGCGTTAAGATACTTCTGAAACGCGCTATGGTTTCGTTCTATGACGACTATCAAACAAAATAAGTGAATTAATAACGTTAATCCTTCTCGACTTTTAACAAATTTTTGAATTGTGTCGAAGCTCGGATGAGTGTCTGGCACATATTAAAATTAATATGAAGATATTAGCAATAAAAGCCTACAAACTAATGTACCTATAGAAAATTTCCTCAATGCTACCGCCACATGAGAGTAAGTGCTTCCGCCGCTGCCGCTGTGCTTCCCAACAGGCTGTCAGTGTTCCCTCTTTGATATAAGATATATTGAAATAGACTTTATGAATAGTCTGACCCTATCGCACGGTTCGGAATGTTGCTTTTGCTAAGAAGATCGCTGGATATTTCGGTGACTTCACAATATTCAAAATAAAGTCAGATTAGGGTACCTATCCTATGTCGTTATTTTATGCGATTTGCACTAAGCAACCCGATTTTAAGGTGATGATAGCCCAGTGGCGCAGCGTAAATACATACAGTGGTCTATCGCGTTTGAAGTCACGCGATATGCCAAATAAGCGAGTGTATGGCAGCTTGGGCTCGCTACCGCCCCTCTCACCCCGTAAGCTCGCACGATTGCTCTGTCTAGACGTGTCCCTTGGCCGACTGTAAGAGTTACATAGACTGTACCAGTGGTATAGTGATGTCGGATTCTGTGGCGAAGGTCATGGCTTCGAATCCTATATCCTAGCTTTGGGGCACCATAGCACGGTGGTAGGATACTTTATAGTGCCCTCCTGGCTGGCTACCATACTCAAGTATGAAAATCTGTCGCCAAACACCCATTATCGTGTTCCGGCAGCTGCACCTAAGAGTCAGTTACTTCTAAGCTCTGTGTGCTTACCACCTTCGGCCACATTATCACTTACATAGTGAGATTGTGGTCAAACACACGCCTATACAATATAATGTATCTATGTATATACATTTTGGTATAGGTTTATTTTTCAGTTTTGAGTTTCTCAAATGCGTTCTATACCTCTCACGATTTACCTATCACTGATCGAAGATATGAATGTCATGACCTATTGTCGACAATCCATACATAATACTATATCCATACTTAATGTTATAATTCCGAAAGTAACTCTGTCTGTTACCTTTTCACACTTAAACCGCTGAACCGATTGCGATAAAATTTGAAACGATAGTTTGTTAGATAGCCGATGGTATGGAAAGGGATATAGGGTACTTTTTTTTCACGGGAATGCGTTTGTAACCACAGGGGACAGCTATGAATGAATCATATAAATAGTTATTAAAATATCGCGCACATACACACCTACGGGGTCTAAATAATATTTTGATGCCGGTATTCGTAGTTCTACTTGATCTTTATTTAAGGTGACGCCGCGTGAAATTCAACGTGCTGGGTCCCGCTCCCTACTATAGCGACCTCTCATAGAAATCCCGCGTAAACGGAATGGGCGTATGCGACAAAATGGTTTTTAAAAATTAAACAAATTTAAAAACTACAAATATATTTCATAAAACCTAAGTACAATTTATAGTATCAGTTTCAATTAATATATGTAGAAATTTTGGATCCTCAAATTGATTAATTATTTTGTGTTATTAAAGTTAACCAATCGTGTTATGCAACGGACAAAATAAAGTCAAATACATGATGAATTCTTACAATAAATTTCATTTCGTTCGCTTTAGTCATTGTTGAGAAAAATCGGTATCCTTGCAACCAAAATCTTCAAGGCGTCGCCTTAAACAAAAATATATCAATAATGTAATCAAATCTTTATTAATTATATATTATTGCACTTAAAACTTGATTTTATAAATAATACAATTCTTATAACTAATATTGTAATAACAATTGCATTTTTATCACTAAACTCAATTATAATTTGACATTATAATTAGAAACTACAATATTTCCTGAAGTTAATGTGTCAACTGACGTCATGCTCGCTGAACCGTGAAGATTGTAATGACTTGAGTTAAATATTAATTATTTTACAGTCAAGTAACAAATTTGATAATCTATACTAATACTAATATTATAAAGTTTAGTTTGAACGCGCTAATGATTCGATTTGAAAATTTTTTTCAGTGTTAGATAGCCCATTTATCGATGAAGGCTA
The DNA here is from genome assembly GCA_951216915.1 of Tetheella fluctuosa. Taxonomy (NCBI): domain Eukaryota; kingdom Metazoa; phylum Arthropoda; class Insecta; order Lepidoptera; family Drepanidae; genus Tetheella; species Tetheella fluctuosa. The sequence goes on along the minus strand of OX578233.1, from coordinate 9,469,953 downwards.
TAGGCAACTTTTTATCCCGGGAAAACACAAGAACACTCGGGAACGCGGATGAAACCGCGGGGCGGAAGCTAGTTCCTAATATGATGGTTAAGCGGGGTTTAAGTTTTCCTTGTTTTATTTAACCTTTGATTTAAAGTTTTTACTTACTTAGGTACTACATCAAAAAATACTAGTAACGGATCCAGGGTGGGCTAAAGGGCTCAAGCCATCCCCCAAAAGCATCTAGGTCCCTGACAAATCTTAAATTAATCTTGCTATTTATCTGCCACTGGAAAATACTAACACACAATTTAAGGGCTGTATAAAGGTGCTCCCACACACCAGTTATTATACTTTATAACTCGATAACATCCGATGACATTCTCAACTTTGTTTGTTCCAGGAAATTTATTATAATTTAATTTCTATGTGACCTAATTATTACGACGGGCTGGTTGGCGTGGTTGGTAAGATACCCTATCTATCACGCCGCAGGTCGTGGGTTCGATTCCCACTCAGGACAAACATTTGTGTGCATGAACATGTCTGTTTATCCTGAGTCTGGGTTTTATCTATATATGTATGTATTTACAAAAAAAAAGTAGTATATGTAGTATATCAGTTATCTGGCTTCCATAGTACAAGCGCTTAGTTTGGGGTCAGATGGCCGTGTATGAGGAATAATGTCCCAGAATATTTATTATTTATTTATTAATTAATATTAATGTTTGTATGTATGTTTGTTACTTAATTACGCCGTAATGGTTGAAGAGATTTGTATGAAATTTGGATCATGGGTAGCTCATTCTCTAGAATCAAAATAAGTACTTACAATTTAGTTTTTTACATTTAGCTGAATATTTATAAATGATCTAGATTACAATGAAGGTTATGCTAACGCTCACACAGCTCACATTTATAATCAACACTTGATAATGGACGGTGGGTTTAACATTAAATGAACAGTGACATAAAAACTAAAAATATTGTCTAACACTTTTAAGTTCATTAAATTTTTATCAAAAACAGCACAGGAAATATTCTTCAGCACATCTACCCACACTGATTTGCAATTTTGGACAATTCCATATCCTCATACATTTACATGTCGATCTGAACTTACGCTTCTCCGGTTTGTCGATCAAATTGGCTGTAAAAGAAAACCCATTCGCTTTTCTCTTATGACTCAATTTCGGAAAAGATCTCGAAGAAGGATACTTGCGGATTTCACTCTCGTCATCTTCGTACCTTTCCGTCAGCGCTTCGGCTGTTTCCGTCGTCTCCCCCGAATCGTAATTCGCTGTTGTTTCGATTCTTGTTCTCCTATCTGACAGGAAGGTGTCAGATGGGAAACTGTCAATTTGGGTGTCATCTGTTGCTAGTGTTTCTGCAAGGTCACTGCCAGATGGTTCGATGTCTGGTTCTGGTTGGTTGCTCTCTGACTGGTCATTTACGTACTGGTTGCTGTCAGACTGTTTAAGGTTTTCAGTACGGTTATTTTTAGGGTAAATCTCTGACCTGTTATTCTTAACCGTTATATCTGGTTGAATAACTGTATCATGTTCCTTGGTTTCGGATTTTTCAACGGGTTTCTCTTCAGAGTCCTTGTTTTTCCCTGGTATCGACAGTGGTATATTCTCAATTTTAGATTCTCTGTTAAACCGTGTGGATTCTGTTTGGTTGCTGTCAGTCACAGGTTTCACTTTTACGTATGTAATTTCACTGTTCGTGACGTCTTGTGGTGCTGGGGTTGCCGTGCTTGCGAAGAGCAGCACTGGAAGACATACTCTGAAATAATAACAGCGTATTAGAATTAAGTTTTGGAAGCAGTCGAATGGGTAGGCAAGGGGAAATAAAGTGGGTGAATGACCGAACGCCGAAGCGACTTTTTTTTCTCTACTATTTAGAGATAGTAAAGGATTGTTATTTAAACCAAACTCCGTCCATAAATATAGCATGTCTAATAGATATAGGTAGGTACGTAATCATAAAATGTCGTGTGTTCATGACCACTTAATGTATTCGAGAAACTCGTTCCTAATTATTAGCATAATGATTTTTAAATTTACGGAAATTATATCGATTTCATACATCAACATTAATGGATCTGTCTGTTTGTATACAGATGTTAATGTAAACTTGGATTGATTATGTCTTCTTATTGGGATCTCATTAGGTAAGGATTTTTGTAAATCGCTTACCGGTAGCGAAACATTAAATCACTGGTTTAATCAGACGCTGAGGCAAATCCTAATTCAAATACAGGAAAGAGCTTGAGCTTTCGGTGATGGAAAACATCGTGGGAAACCCTAGCACACCCCCTTGCATGCTTGCGTTCATGCCTATTCTCCCGCACGGAATGACGGCCAGGGCAGACAACACCGCTGCCTACTAAAGATTTGAAGAACCACCACGCGGCAGAAGTAGAAAATCTTCGGCTATCGTATTCCGGCAGCTGTGCAGTTTCTTCTACTATGAAATTGTCCTTTTCCCTTGTCTTCACCAGTTCACCTCTTACCACTACCACGCAGTTATTTTGTTTTCGTTATCCTAGGTACATAACGATCTTACCATTAGCCACAGCTCTATTTATTTTAATACCTACCTATCGGTTTTAGGCGCGGATCCAGCTCTCAAAAAAGGTTGTGGTTACGACCACCTAGAAAAAAGGCTAAGTGCGAGTCGGCCTACAAAGTCGCTCACGATCCATACATTGCATTCCTACAATAGAGATTTTTACAAAATGATGATGACGCGTTCAGAATCACCCACGGTTTGATGTTTTTAGGTTTCCGTACCCAAAGGGTAAAACGGGACCCTATTACTAAGACTCCGCTGTCCGTCCGTCTCATGAACCGTGATAGTTAGACAGTTGAAATTTTCACAGATGATGTATTTCTGTTGCTGCTATAACAACAAATACTAAAAAACAGAATAAAAGGGGCTCCCATACAACTAACGTGATTTTTTTGCCGTTTTTATTGATAATATGGTATGATATGGAACCCTTCGTACGCGAGTCAGACTCGCACTTGGCCGGTTTTTTTTATTATTACGAAGGCATTGGATATATTATCAGCATACCATTCTCAATTAGGATTGTGGGCATACCCACCGTGCCCACAAACGGTGGATCCGCGCTTTTACTGTTTCCGAGCGATATTTCCTCATTAATAGAATGTTATAAATAATAAGTGAGTGGAAATACCCAATAAATTTTCGGCAAACTAGTTTTTAAAATGCAGTGAATATTTAAATTATAAGTAAAAAATGTTAGTATGGATCAGAGATAGGTCAGCGGCCCCATTTTATTATTGAATAAGGTTATTGTCCTCAACGTCTGGTAAACATAAAACTAATCTATTATGAATTTAATGAAGCACAAGTTATTTCCATAAATAACTGTTTCTTTTAAATAGGTGGATTTTAAGTCAGATCTACAAAATTATTTCTTCCGTTTTTCTGATTTTATCCTAATACTAGCTTCAGCCCCGCGGTTTCACCCACGTTCCCGAGGGATCTTATGTTCTCCCGGGATAAAATGTAGCCTATAGCCTTGAAAAATGGGCTATCCAACAATAAAATATTTTTTCAATTCGAACCAGTAGTTACCGAGATTAGCGCGTTCAAACAAACAAGCAAACAAACTTGAAGAGTGCAAACCCACTTAGAAATCGGTTTTGGTTTTTGTTAAAAGTTCAATTTAATTAGTCATCAGAAAAGCAATAAATGAAATATATTTTACGTTATTATAATGTGTGAGATTTTAAGTTTCCAAACCATTTTTTTTTTTCTTACTTTGACGCTACTTTTTGTAGCTTTGTGAGGCTTTAAATAAACCTATATTTGCGTTTGACTAGCAAAGCTAGATACGGAAGCCAGTACAGAAATAAATGTGTTTTTACCGTGTCAATCCGGCTCGAAGGACCAGAAACTGTAGGCATATGTATCAACTCATTATTTTACAAAATATCTCCTAATAGGCAAAGATATCGTAACAAACAGCCTATTACATAACCAAAGAGTAATCATGGAAGCAAACACCGAATATTACATAAAAGGTAAATATTTAGCAGGCCCTGACCTGTAAGTACATTGTGTATAGTTATTTTACATGGCTGCCCGACTGGCCGTCTGTCACACCGATAACCACCGGTTAATTACTACCCATTGTTAGCTATGTTATATAATTGAACTCTACTAGTATTTAGATTAGGAATGATAATTTTTTTTGTTTTTTTTTTATGTTTTTCGGCGGTTGTAGTAAGACTGACCAACTCTTGACGCTGGTTAATTATAATAATTTTCATAGAGAGTAAAATTATTAATATCTTAGATTTACACCAAAATACATAGTTAGGGTACTTATGTAAAGTGCATCGTGGCATGTCTCGACATGTTAGTTTAGTTTAGTCATCATCATCATCATCTCAGCCGCAAGACGTCCACTGCTGGACATTTAGTTTACTAATTAAAAATAATATAAAATGGTAAACTGACTGACTGTTGATATATCAACGCACAAACTAACCACTGGCCTTAGAGGCTTGAAATTTTGCACATAGATACCTTATACAGTGTAGGCAATTAGGCATCCACTAAGGAAGGTCTTTTGGAAATTCAACCTCTAAGGGGGTGAATTAGGGGTACGCGGGTGAAACCGCGTTGCGGAAGGTTAATTAAAAATAATACATTGATTAATTTATAATTACTAAAACAAAAGATAAAATAATACGGATAGTGTAATACCTACATAATTAATTATTAAAAAAAAAACCTACGACCAATGCTGGTCTTCCATTGGGGCTGGTTGGTGATAGAACGGTGTTATACTAGCATAGACAATGAGCGTTTTTCTCTATGTCAAAGAGACTCTTTTGAAGTTCCTGGTGCTCTAAGATATTTTACCTGACCACACAAATATTTTTAGACTGGGTCATATTGGGATCCATTTATTTACTAAGTTACTCATCATTTTGTTAATTTCTTCGGGTATCAAAAAGGGAAAGGGTTTTTTACAATCATCATGATGTTTCCTGGACTATTTTACAGCGATAAGTAACATTTAAAAATTAACACATAATATTGTTTTTTTTCGGACATTAGCCGGAACAAACATATAGACAAAAAAAAAACCTACCTTAGGTATAGGTATGCATTTAGTAAAAAGCTTTTATTTTAACTGTACAAACAGACACTTCAATTTTATTTATTTGTATAGATAGATCATGACTGAAATATTGAGGTTAGTGTAAAATGACAATTTTTTTGTTTATTCTAAAAATCCTTCAGTTTAAAATAATTTATATTAGCGCATTACGTTAAACTGTCACTAGATAATAAATAAAGAAATATAGCTCTTAAAAATCACCATCCGAAAGACATTTTGACAAAAAGCGTAATAATGAAATGGCATTGAATCGTAACAGTTTGTTACCAACAATGCGTTACATAACATATATGCAAGTTTTGTTACTTTTAAAATGTAATGCGTTTAGCAAGTTGTCGATATTATCGATACGACATTGGCTTGTCGTTGATTTTACAAGGCTTTTGTATGAAAAACATCATGTTGTTTATTATCAATTTTACCCATGACGTAACTGAGAAATAAACAAAAAAAACTTTTCAGATTTTGTATGAAAAGTTTTCGCGCTCAAAATTATTGTTTTTTTTTTGCAGCGTACGTAACATAGGTTTCGAAAATATCTCGATATATCAGCCAGTATAAAGCGTTATTTTTTTAAAATTGATCGAACCCAACATGATAGTGAAAATGCCTTTATATTTATGAAGATTTTATTACATTTATTTTTTATTACCTATTTCAAATAAAAAAAAACAACCTTAACTAGGTACTTAAACTAAATATTAAAATAAAATATATGAAAATAATTAAAGATAAAAAACTGCGTTTAGATCGCCACCTGCAGGCATGGTTCCCAAAAAGCTGGCGACGTTACCTCGTAGAATTGCAAGACTAATACGTTGCCCGAGGTAAGCGCCAGCTCTTTGGTCACCTGTTAAATCAACAAGGCGTCTGGATATCTATATCGTTCTTTATGAAGATGTAGTGAATTTAGTACTGTTGTGTTACAAAATCAGATGGCATAATATATAACTCATTCAATCATTATCAATTAAACTAAAACTACTAAACTGTGTCTATATTATAAACAGTAGGTACTCGCCTAATTTTGATAATGTTTTTACATTATTTAGGTATAATTTCGGAGTAGATGTAATATGCGTTTGAACGCCTAAAGATACGTAGATTTAACGGGAAATGCATTAAGTTAATTCAAATATATTTGGTGTAGATACTCGATTAAAACGCATATTACATCTACCCAATTTATATACGTAATAATATAATAATAAGTATTAGTGAGTACCTATAATTTCTTTTACTTATCTTTAAAAAATAATATTAAATGAGTAAATTACCCATAACGAAATATCTCTGATTCAAATGCCGTCCTTGCTCGATAAAAATGTATGTTTTTTTTTACAATATCAGATAAATTCCATAATAGGTAGTTTTCATTCTGAATACAGCAACATAGGTTTCAAAATGAAGCCATCGAAAAATATCCATCCGAGAATCATAACTGAAGTCAAGTCTCTGGAATAATATTGCGTAAGTCGAAAATAGTCCTTATTTGTTTCAATCTCTATACAAAACTTGATTGACTTCTTTAATTAACTAGATTCTGTATTAACTTAAAAAAGGAAATAATCGGAATAAAAACTATCTTATCTTTTAAGTTGGAAGAAAGAACACATTTAAAAAAAAAACATGACATAGAGATTTTATTAAGATATGGATCCAATTAAGAGCGATACTAAAAATTAGTTTTTATATATAAAATATATATAAATTTATTGTTAATATTGACTTTGTACAGTATTTGAATATATGAATCCTCTAGTCCCCAAACTAGTGTTGAACTGTGTTTCAGGAACCAGCATCTTCTCCCAACTTGTGCCACTGTATACTGGGTGATTTTGTTATCACTGGCAATACTTGCAAGGGTGGAAGTACTCATCAAAATGAACAACTTTTATAATGGGACTAACTGTGAAATCATGAAAAAATTATCAGCTGTTCTATACAAAAGTTCAATACCTACTCGACCAAAATGTATGAAGCAACCGTATTATTTTACGCGATATCAGAGTTAGCCCTTTAATAAAAGTTGTTTACATTGATGAGTACTTCCACCCCTGCAAGTATTGCCAGTGATAACAAAATCACCCTGTATAAAGCCTATCTATCGTCATTATGCGTAGCTATTATCTACGCATCATTCCCATTCGGCCACAATTTTCTAATCAATGCTTTGGCATAGTCTACATCACTTCAACTTTAATGCTATTCAAAGAATTTGAATTTTCAGTTACGATATGTGCAGGAAATCGTTTCGTTACTTCCCGGCTTATAAAATAGCAATGTGTAAAGACAAGTGTTTGTAAGAATGATAGTGGTTAGCGGGACTCGCAGGTTTGTCCCTGATATTTTTTTTATGTTTCTAAAATAAACATCTGTCACGAGTACATGACAGGTAGGTACATAACCTAAAAAATTACATAAGGAACCCTCTAGTTAGGTGGACTAACATATATACCTATAGATATTGCGTTTTATAATGTCACATTTGAGGCGTACTTCTCTTTTTAACTTATTGAGCAAAATAGCCCATCGTAGAAATAGTTCAATTATATAAACCATAGACTAATCATAAACTAGGATGTTACTTTGTCGATATATGCCTCATTTTCCGAAAAAAATAACCAAAATTATGTTGTAACTCGCATGTTCAAACAATCATAATATGACAATTTAAAACAGGGTGATCTCAAATCAGGAACTGCATGAACATGTTACACAGAAATTACGTTACACTAAGCTGCCTACCTCAAAAGGAACGCAGCGTGAAGATATGAATGTATTTTATATCTGATTAATTACAAGTAGGTATCCATGTAAGCGAATAATTGCCTTGTAATTGTTCCCGCTAGAGACTTATTGTTTTCAACACAATGAGCGCTTTTTTTACTGATATTGTTGCGTTTTGTCAGTTAGTTGACCGTTGAACCATAGATTTAAGAGAGTTGTATTTCCATTCGTAGTGTTTCCTTCGTTCGTTGTATTTAAAAAAAAGCAAATTAATGTTCTAGTTTCGAATGTCTCTGTATGAATTGCCAGTTAGTTTTACGTTCAATGAGTTACTACAGTTAGTATCTACCTACATTTGGTGAAGAAAATAATTTCATTTTCCTGAGCTGCAAATCATAATTTTAAATAGGTTTGTATTTTTTAATTCTTCCTAGTTAAATAAGCGTATGCTCCTGTAGTACTGTTGAATTTAAGAAAGGTTTATATAATTAATTGCATATATTAAATTCATGAGAAAGCTTACAGGAAAGCAACAAGGACATATTTTCGTTGCACTATTTTCATTCACACGGCACCATGGACCTAGTTTTTCTAGGTCAATGCGCGGCACATAGCAATTTTGGAAGAATTCACAGGACTGTCAAGAGCTTTCTATTGTAATTGTTATTTTCTCAATAAAAAAATAGTTCGATATTCCGTGAATCATCCAAACTGCCAATGAACTTGAACTCGCGGAAATGATGTAAAAAGTAAAGAAATGCGCACTAACCGGTACAACATTGTCTCCGATGTTCTCACACACGCGTTTCTCAACCAACAACACGGAGGGATGCGGCACACACCTTATAAACAACCTATTTATACAAAACGACAAAGTAAAACACCAGTGGTGGACGTATGTTTTTTTCACGCCAAACGGTAAACGACTGAAGTCAAGCGCCGGTACAGCCTCACGCGCCAATGAGGTGGGGCGTGGGACTAAATATTGTCTATGATTTTTATTTTTCTCGAGATGAACTTGAAGTTATTTAGTGAGAACTTTTTTGAGGAAATATTTGAATTGAATCAGGAAATCTATCGTGGGTATGAACATTATTTCAGTCTTGAATTTATTATGAGAACTGGCCAGTGCTCGTTACGCAGTGCAGGGTTATTAAAATTAACAATGTCTCGTACCTACTATAATGATTACATATAATTTTTAATGTAACAATGCTGAGCGAGAAACTCTGAGGAACTAGGGGTTTGGTTTGAAGTGGTCCTGTGACCATATCCCACTACAAAAATCATAAACTCTTCCATCACTCATTGTATGCGCTTATTATAATTCCTTGAAGACTACTGCGAGTTGAGCCAATGACCCAGTACGTAGGTAATCAGTCATCACTATCAACACCTGCAAGAAAGTTTTTAGGTTTTCCTGTAGATTATAGGCCTGTCTGTTGATTATAAGTAATTAAATTTATTAGTTTCAGAACAATTTAACAAAAAAAAATATTAAAAAAATCTTAAATTGCCTGATCATCTACAAAATCAGTCAATATGCCAGTAGTTAACCACAGTCAAACTTATTTTTACAGTCTATGTGGGCGCCACTATCGAAAATATTGCCTACAGTTGTCGTTTTAGGATATTAATTTTCAAATGAGTGTCATTGTATTCCCAATTTTATCCGCCAACAGATAAGTTGGTGGTAATGTACACTGGATTATTATGTAGGTGTATAGTACGTGACCCCAATAATATATTGACAGGACATTTTTATTGAAGTATACAAAGTTGGCAAGTAATTCCACATAAATATTCCTAACATTTCCTCTTGGTGTTTATAAATAATTGTTATAATTATCCTGTTATTCAACAAGCTCAAATATGTTAGTCATTAAAAAATAAGTTTACACAATAGTAATAACTAGGTACCTACTCACGGGTGGTCTGACTCTTTGCCACGTTACACTACACGCATAATAAAATATATAGAACCCGCAATACGTGTTTTTCATTAATAGAATAAAGTCGTCTTATTAATTCATGGAGGTGTAGGTTACTCAATCGCATCACAGATGAGTTAAAATCAACACAGTATATTTATTCGTTTACACAATTTTTCCTAGACACGCAAAAGTAATAGACATTAACAAAAACATGTGTTACATTTATGAGGGTAGATCAATGTAGCTTTCCATAGACAAATATATGAAAACATAACGCGACCCTTCATGGTGCGAACATAACGTTATTTAACTTAACCCTTCTGATATTTATTTATTATATTTTATTTTCACAAAAGTTGCCAATGCTGCCATAGACAATGATGTTTGCTGTAGGTACTTTTATTTCTTATATGTTGTAAAAGTTTAACAAATATTACTGTTAGTGTAAGTTTTTAATAGTAAACAAGTCCACGTAAAAACCTTTTAAACAGTTTACTTTCGTAAAAGAAAAACAAGTACCTACCCAATACGTTTGCTTATTAAAATAGTAGGTTAGGTATCCTTAAATACGTTAAAGGAACAGTTATTTGTTGGATATCAGCCAGTAGCGGGTACCCGTTATTAGTTTTATTGTCCTATTACCTAGCCAAGACGTATAACGGACTCTAACTCTGATGTATTCCTTTGAACTACACCTGGTATATAATTTGCTACTAAATAGGTACAATATATTTAAGAGGATCGATACAAAACGAAGTATGTTCCTATTGTATAAGTACCTACATATAAAAAAACTCAATTAAATTTTGTAAACAGCCGGAACTAATAAAGACCTGTGAAAAGTCAGATAGTTTTAAAATTACAGGGACCTAAATATTTGAATTTTTTAAATGAAATTGTTGCTGTTTCTTGAAGGATAAATATAATTTTCCATGGATTTTAACTTGCCAGAGGTTTATGGTAAATAGTGAATTTCCTATCAGAGAACATTTCTCTTTAAAGTAGTCTAAAGTTCATAGAAAACAAATCAGTTATCTGCTGTCAACTGTCAGAATAGTTTTGTTTTGTTGAGTATTTTTGTGATCAGCTGACAGCGAATCGGTGCGAAAATGTAATATATTGTGCAATTACAAGGTGAGTAACAACCATCCTGACAAACATTCATATTTATAATAAGTAATACGTTTTTTTTGCTATAAACTCGTCGGTTCGTGTAAATTCTGAATATGATAAATAGATCTATATAGTAAGGTAGAGTGAGTCCCTTGCATTAAAGTTCGAATACCCTACAAGTATGAAAAAAAAGGGAAAATATCGACTAACATTCCATCCAATATTGCTATTAAGTACATAGGTATCTACAAATTGAATAAAACTCAAAGTACCTTAAGGTCTTTCACATCGGTAGTTAATAAACGCCACGGATTATTAACATACCTAAGCTACCACCCACACTTATCACCCACACCTGTGACCCACACCTACCACTTGGGTTTTATTTTTTACATAAAAACGCGATCATAGGTAGAAAATTAAGAAATTGTACTCGGTTTTTAGTTTTCTAGTTATAATAAAAACGCATAATTTTGCTCCCTTCACGACATGAAATTAAAAATATTAATCTAACAGGTAAACGGTTCATGATCGTCATTCTAATCGACCATTCTATGTATACAGATTAATTAATTAATATATTAATATAAGTTGGGGGATAGGATTATATAGATGTCGCATACTAGCGGCAAGCCCGCGAATATACGCCTATTTTATCTGTCAGTACCTTTATCAAAAATACGTTTATTATGACCGGTAATTTGTAATCTGTGGTCATAAAAAATGCATTTCGCTCGTACAAGGTCACAGGGAATATTAATAAATGGTCAAAGACCTGCCACACTAACCTATTCCTGTTTGGATAAAAACGATAATTTGTCTACGTAAAAATAATATTGGTATAGGTACCAATTATAACACTAGAAATCGTACTTAATTTTGTGTATTGTATTGTTTTATTATGCTGTATAAGCATTTTATTTAAACCTACTAATTGTATCATGTACTTATTTACAACAAAAATATAGAATATAAACTATAACATATAAAAAAAACCTCGAAGCTACGCCGCTGCCGATGATGGGAACGTTTCCTAAATGTTCCCTCTTTGATTATGTATGCTTGTATTTGTTTAGTTTTTTTTTAAATTTAATTGATTTCATTGCTAATATGTAAGTACCTATTCATTAAAATTAATTTAGTTAATGTTTGTACTTGTAGCTAAGACTTGTAGTGATGAATTTGCGTGCAATCTCGAATATTTTGTTCATTAGTTACAACAAAAATATTTATTATAATAAAAAATTACTACTAATTGGTAAATATTTTTGGTAGTATCTAGGTATATAAGTACCTGAGTATATTAAGTGCATGTAGCTACCAAGTTTTAACAATGCATTAATATATTCCGAAAAGGGTTTATTTTCATGTCATGGCCGACCTCGTAAACTGAGAACGTAAAATTAAATATTTTTTATGACCTACAGATGGTTCGAGCACAAGTTCGAGGTCTTACCACTAGTTCAGTAAGTTCAGTATAATACCTAAATACATTTTGTAGTTTTCCATTTAAACAATTGTATCGGAAATCGAATAAACAAATGATTAATAATTGATTCCGAAATATATTTTAACAAATCGATGGTTAAAATTGCTTTTGCGTCATCGTTCGATATTAGTAATAATATGAACTTCGATAACTTTTTTGTCTTAGCTTTAAATAAATTCTACTTCTAGGATTCTCATTCATTGTGGGCTTATTACCTATCTACTAATAAAAAATAATAAATTATCAAGCTAAGTACCTAACCATTTAAAAAATCAACTTAGGTATATAGATACAAATGTTTAGTCTATAAACGACTACGTTGTTGGTGTCCCATTAAAGTAAATTAGTAGGTACACATCTTTTCGAATAGGCTTAGATAGTTACCAAAAATGGTGCCATAACCACAGATTATTTAAGTAGATATATACGGTATACCTAACCAATTTTTACAACCCAAAAAATAAAATCATGTAACAAAATCAAACATGAGGAATATTTTCAATGGAACTATTTATGCATGGAGTTTGATAAATTATAATAGCAGAGATTATTATGAAAAAGCGTCAAAAGTAGCCATTTTAAACACTTTGATTGTTAGATTCAGTCTACATATAATAGCACAAATATTCATAATCATAACTGTATACTTACCTAGTTTCGAGGTTCCAGTTTCCGACACATCGCGTTACTGTGGAAAAGCGCGGTAGGTAAAGCCTTGTCCTTGCGAGGCCATGGACACTAGATGCACTTAGGTACTTATTGCAGACGGGGCGGAACACGTTTCCACATACATCATCATCTTCTTAATATATAAAAATCCAGTGTCATATGTATGTTCCCAGTGAACTCTTCACCAAGTCAACCGATTTCGATGAAAGTTGGCATTTTATGTGTAATTCGGTCTAACTTGAGATATAGGATAGTTTATATTTCGATTAATGGTCTTAATAATTTATAATTAACAATAAACTGATTCTTAAATCAGATTTTTTACAGAAAATGTCGGACCATCTATTGTGAACTTCTCATAGATGGCGCCACGTCGTAAGTTTCATAAGTCTCAAACAGATGGCGCCTTAAATCAGATTTTTTACAGAAAACTGTCGGACCATTTATTGTGAACTTCTCATAGATGGCGCCACGTTGGAATTCGAAATTTCTTTTTCAACAACACGTGGTGCAATGTGATATTTTGATCGATCTATAACGTAACATCGCTTTTTCTGGATTATTTCTCATTTAATTTCATGTGCTCTATATAATTCTGAATATTCCTTTTCAACTACTAAATTGCAGTTTCATTAATACAACAAAATTTATTCTTTTTTAAAAATTGTAAGCATAGGTTAGTTTCCCTGATTTTTCGATTAATGGTCTTAATAATTTATAATTAACAATAAACTGATTGTCAATGTTGATGTTTGTTATTAATCGTAAGTTTCATAAGTCTCAAACAGATGGCGCCTTAAATCAGATTTTTTACAGAAAACTGTCGGACCATCTATTGTGAACTTCTCATAGATGGCGCCACGTTGGAATTCGAAATTTCTTTTTCAACAACACGTGGTGCAATGTGATATATACGTATTTTTTTTTGTGTTTAATGAAGTCTAAGGTTTTTATGGAGAGAAAAAAAGTAAATAATAAGAGGAAAATAGTAAAAACAACCATTTTCTTTACCAATACAAAGCACTCTGTCCCCAGCTGTCAAACATTAGACGTCAATCAAAACAAAACAAAGGCGCGTTAGACAGAACGAAATCTGTCGGAGCAGCTATTAACATAAAAAAAACAATGTTAGTTTGTTTTAGAGAAATAGGGCAGAACAAGGTCTGCCGGGACAGCTAGTTTATTATAAACATAATTATGACTGCCACTAGCCCTAACCTACCTACTGTGTTTTTTTTCACACAGTGAGCTTACAAATACTAGGGTAGCAACGCCTTACAACATTTCTCAGAAATCCGTGGCCGCACTTGCGAGTTCAAAAGACGTAGCATTGAAAACCATGTTAGTCGCATTTCTTTTACCGTCAAACTAATAACGTCAAAACGAGACATACAGTCACTTGACGTCAAGCTGGATACTTTGGTAGATATGCCTACAGGCATAACGAATACAAAGTGGCAACGCGTCGGTGCAGTTAACAGCTAATCTAGTATCATATGAGATCATTGACGCTGACGATAAATAGGCCTAGGTTCCACCTGTGGGGAATGTCACAAACTCTATGATACCTCAGCACTGTTACTATGCTCTGTCTCTATCGTTAACTAAGCAAAGGCGTGAGAAGTCCGCTGTCCGCGGCATCTTTGCGCGGACTCGAGTTTTGTTTTAAGAATAGCATAGACTATCGCCTATAGACCAAAGGCGAATTCCGTTCTTTAAAAAATATTTTATTTGTTTAAATTAGAAGATACTCATTGCCGTTGTAAGTTAGTATAAATATGACACTTATATTCACGCATATTACAGCTATGTTTCAGTATCAGTGGGAAAAAACGAATAAACGTTACGTTTCTAATCACCACAGGCCTAAGGGGCATTAGATTGATGCCGCTAAACCGATTCTTCAATCTGTAGTCAGTCATCAGAAAAAAACGCGCGTCAGTTTCTGTAATTCTTCTTTCTTCTGTAGGTATGTTCTGTCTGTACGTTCTCTCTTCAAGCATTGTAGATAAACTCTGTCATTTGTTGCCCTTCGCTAGGCAGCTGGCAATAATACACAGCAAACTGCCATACGATGAGCCGCAACCAACACGAGTTCTCTTCTTTCATCTTCCTTTTCTTTCTTCTTTTTTAACGAAACGAAAACCACGCTTCAAACAAACATGCGTAACAATAACAAGATGGCGGACGCTGGCCCTCACTATTATTTGAAAATGGAATGACGTGGCCCTAACCACTGGTAATGCCGTGTAAAAACTACATATAACCGTGATAAAACCACAAAAAAACAACGACAAATTATTAGCGATGAATAAACTTAACATGTAGCAAAGCTTATATATTTGACGCATGACTGAAAATTATTTGTCGGAAGAATTCTATAATAGAGCATCAATAACGAAGGTGACAAAAGACTGAAACTGGAAGTGGGTATTGTAAGCAGTGATGCCGACTAGGTACGATATTTAATAGATTGACGACAGTGAATAAGACATACCTGAAAATTCCAGTTAACACCGCCTGTCAAGCACACTACAGCACAATGAATCAATCCCGCCTGGCTCCGGTATTAAATACCGCTTTATCTACGAGGAAAGCCGCGTTATTAAATAAAAGCTGTTAATTGGTGGCCACTGGGTACGTACCACAACTGTTTTCAAATACATGCATTTGTATTTTTATGGATAGGTAGGTTGGTTTTAGTGATGTTCGTGATTCACGGGAAATTGTAAAATTCCCGGGGAACGGAATTTTCAACTTCAACCATCAATGATATACACAGGTCACTATCCATAGTATTTACATACTATGGATTCTTACAGTGCATGTGTTTTGTAATTTGGTATCTGTTCACCTACTTTGTTGCCGACTGTATTTGGCCCTGTGGTATATATCTTAGTTATAGACCAAGAGATTAATTGGGCAATATAGATAATGCGTGGGCATATTGATAAATTTTAGTGTGATAAATAATTAAATTTATAGATCACAATGCCCAATTCAGACCCATTCGGTTGCCATTCCGATCGGTGGACGATTTTATTTCGATAAATTTATGCTGATGCTGTGTTAGTCGCTAAATTCATTTGCCGCAATCGTGAACTGATCGACTGCCTCATTCCATATGGATGTCTGAAATGAGAAAATAGGAGCCATACTATTCATTAGATTACTCAATCGGTTCGTATACCGAATCGGGACCGCAACCGAGCAGGTGTGAATAAGGGGGATTGTCTTTTATCCCATCGTAATATTGTGAAAATCCTCCAAAACTAAAAGCAAAAGTAAGTACCTAGGTATGCCTGTAGCTACGTTTTCACAGCTGAATTACCGAATTATATTGAAAATTGCTACACATTTTATGCCAGGGTTTCGGGGACATTCGTGACACAACGCGTATTTAATATATTCAAATTGACATCTATTGGTCCATTAAACTCGTTGCGGTTAAAGACCATTTGCTTCGGTACTAACTACTAATAAGTGAATTGTCGTATTAATAACAAGCTTTCCTGTAATTTCACTCGCGATCCCATTTTTCGAAAAAGTCGTATTCCTTGTCTACATCATGAAGGGACCCTCTGTGCAAAATTTTGGCTTTCTAGGACCAAGGGTTTGGGCTGAGCGTTGACGAGTCAGTCAGTGAGTGAGTCAGGTCTTTTATTTTTATATCTTTTGATTAACTTTAATCGTACATATATAAGCATAGGTATAGGTACTATTGGAAACTAACTTTTCGTCACGAACCCCAAACTAAATTCTAAACGTCAACTAAACCTATAAATTTAAAATATTTTATAGTTATTCCCGAGGATACCATTACTTACTAAAAACACGACAAAAACAACAGAGTTAATTTTACTGGTTATAAATATTCGGTGAGAAATTTACGTTTCCACAATTAATTATAATAATTCAGTATTATTCTTACTAATTCCCCGTGTCCATAGCCCGTCACTATTAGTAACGAAACAAAATTGGTTATCGGCGAGCGCAGGAAGTGAGGCAGGAAGAATATGGACCGCAACTGCGATATGACCAACATGTATTTTTACACGTAATCTATAACAAAATAATAAGTATACATTACCTTTGGATATTTAAGCAGTTTGATAACATAAACTTTGTGTGGTTACCACCTTCAGCCACATCAAAAACCATAGTGATGTTGTGGTCAAACACAAGACTAACCACAGCATAAATAAATGCTTGAAATAGACATCAGGGTTAGTGGGAAAGAGTATCTTTGTTAGCTACCTTGTCCAGGATTCAGATATTTGCTATGATTACAGTGGAGGTTAGGGTTCCCACCTTTTGGGAAAAAAATCCGGACAATCGGATGGTTATCTATCAGTCTGATTTCAGTCCAATTTAGGTCATCAAAAAGACTGCAGGAAATAATAGACGCGGGACGATATCATCGATATCGGGACTGTCCCGGCAGAATCGGGACGGGTGGCGAACCTGGTGGAGGTTGTATCCATGCTACTGGTTCAAAGAGCTTCCTCAAACTATAAGTTGCCGATAAGTCACTGATAGCTTATCCGATGCAGGTATCTTTTCTACACACGGTCATCTGATTCTAAAACTCGAGCTCGAGCAATATCTATATAGCTAATGTAATTATTTTTTCTGAATTTACGGCAGATTAATCAATACCAAATCTTTTAATGAATTAAACTGTATAATGTGACTATTTTGTAGTAACTATTTTATATAAAATATATTGAAATAAGTAGGATCTGCCGAGAACTCGAAAAATGAGTTGCATTAGCAATATTGCTTGGGCGGCGTGTGATAGGTATATATAACTGCATAATTAGGAGATATTGCCACGCGCATTTAATACGGGTTTAACCAGAAAATGGTAGTCCTTCCATTCTTATCGCTATTTGAAAAATAATAACAGGAATGGGTACAGGGATACACGTTTTAATTAGGCGTAACGAAGTAGGAAAACCACAACAATACTGTTGTTTTGATATATATTGTGTCACGGTACATATAAGTTATATGATTTATAAATAATATGTTATTACAATTTAATTACACCTTTTTGTTATCCTTGTAATATTTTTTTTTATGTATACATACCTAATGCTACTAATAGATGTATTTATTGTGAACTTAACTAATTAAAAACAAAAATAAAATAAAAATTTGAAACAAAACCCCAATCTCTAAAACATAGGTATGACATAACATAGGTACTATACAAAACAAATAACCAATACATACCCTTGGTTGTCTGTGGTTTACTCACCCCTTTCCAAGGTCACTATCTAAAATGCTGAAATCTATTTTCCATAAATTTCTATCACAAATATACCTAAAACAATGTCACTAATTAAATTAAATAATTTTCTAGTTAGTCAATTGAGCTTCCATTCTTGAAATGTATTATTCTAAGCCAGGAAATTAATAATTTAAATATTATTTTGTTACTTTCATTGGAGGTCACTCGGATACCCATGTCAAGTTTCAGGTCAAGGTAATTTTTACGACTGCGCACGTGGGATTCGATGTTACCATAACATGACAAAAAATACAAAAGTTAGTATTTATACCTATATTTTGCGCCTGAAAAGACAGCATTAGTTCCCTATCGAATGATTCTATTTCAGGATCGATTGATGAATAATTATTTTTTAAATCAGTGCCATCTAGCGAAGTTTTTAGAAAGTGGATATTTTACTTGTACGTATTAGACAAATCACAAAATGAATGAAATCACTGAAATGCTAAATAGAAAAGAAGACTTGTACGGAATTAGATTTTATTTGACACCATGTATGTCTAGGTATCCATTGTAGGAATGATTAAGTACCTAACAAGGTGACAAATTACCGCGTAAATGGGTAGCGCGAATTAGGTACTTAAGTGTCAAATCTATTGATGGATTATACCCTGGAATAAAACGTAGGGTAGGTACTTTTTATCCCCGCAAAACAGATCCCTCAGGAACACGGGTTTTTCAACTCTAAAAAATAACTTAATTATGTATTACCCTGTAAAATTTTGTTTGTATAAGTTTTCTTAAGTTACAAAATTGGGTAAAACACTACTTACTACTGCTAAAATCCCAAAGATATAGAAAACCCGAAGCGAACGTTTTTTTTTAATAATAAACCTTTACTAATTTACCTGTTATCAATATTTTAACCTGTTAAGGGGCTAAGTATAATGTTTCGATTATGATAAGCTGTTCCGTCGTTCAGCCTGGCATTTTGTATAATGATTTGATAAGGATTGGACCATAGATTTATGAACCTCACCAGCGTGTTTTTTTTTTCGGATCTTATGTAGGCATACTACCTACTCCATCGGTTTGATGTCCTACACAGGAGTTTTGTTTCTTTGATAAGCTGTAACTTGAAACTTGTTTAAAAAAATAAGGTTGTTTCTTGGAGAAACAAGTAGGCACACTGTCATTTTGGTAAATGCCGGTCTCTCTGTCCTACCTCAAGCTGTATAAGGTTTAATTTCAGCTCTGTACATACAAACAAAATACCTTTTCAGGTATAATTAAACAAAGCTGTCAAAAACGAATGTGCAAATACAGTTTTTAATTTTGCCCTCTGAGAGTTGCTTATCCTCATAGGCGACAGTGGCCACTTATCACCAGACTAGCTATTCCCCGCGTTCTCGGATAAAAAAAGCCTATAACCTTCCTGAAGAATTGGGCTATCAAATGCAAGATTTTTTCAAATCGGACCAGTAGTTTCCGTGATTAGCGAGTTCAAACAAACAAACTCTTCAGCTTTATAATATTAGTATAGATATATTGTAGATGGACCGTCTGTCCGCTTGTGAGACTTCAGATGTATAAAAGTTACATATATGTATATGAGGATACAGTTTTTCATAAATAAAACCCAATTTATTAAATATATAATGTATAATGCTAAAATTTATCTAAGTAAAATAACATAGTAATAAAATCAAATAGTACATAAATGGAGTCGCAAAACACAAAAAAAAAACAAAATTAATAAATCAAAGTATTTTACATAAAACGATAACACCATACTCAACTTAGATCATTTAAAATAGAACTAGTTTCCGAACCCGCGGATTTACCCGCGTTCCCGAACGGTTTGTATATTTTAACGGGTTTCAAATATTCTATGTTATTTCAGGATATGATATATCTATGTGCTAAATTTCATCTCAATCTAAAACCCCGTGATTGAGCAATCATCCAAATTCACAATTCTATTATAATACTATCCAGTGCGTACTTTTTAATGACGTTTTTTCCTTTTTATACTTTTTAGGGGGGCTAAAAAGGAAGCACGAGCAATGTTGCTAATGCAATTAATTTTTCCGAATTTACGGCAGATTCATCAATACAAAATCTTTTAAGGCGACGCCTTTGGTTGCAAGGATACCGATTTTTCTCAACAATGACTAAAGCGAACGAAAAATGAAATTGATTGTAAGAATTCATCATATATTTGACTTTATTTTGTCCATTGCATAACACGATTGGTTAACTTTTATAACACAAAATAATTAATCAAAAAGACCTCTTTAAAATAAGAGATTCGAATTTTACCGACATTGAGGATCGATTTGAGGTTCCAAAATTTTTACGTATATTAATTGAAACTGACACTATAATTTGTACATAGGTTTTATGAAATATATTTGTAGTTTTTAAATTAAACAATAAAAACCATTTTGTCGCATACGCCCATTCCGTTTACGCGGGTTTTCTATGAGAGGTCGTTATAGTAGGGAGCGGGACGCAGCATGTTGAATTTCAGATTTTTAAGCTTAACGCGGCGTCACCTTAATTAATTAAATTGTATATATGTGACTATTTGACATAAAACATATTGAAATATGTAGGATCTGCCGAGAATTCGAAAAATTGCATTAGCAATATTGCTTGAGCGGCCTTTTTAGAGGGCCAGGAACAATCGCGGCCGCACAACAACTCGGAATGCATATGTTACAAACAATCAAAGAAACAGACAAACAAACATTGATTTTTATATATATAGAAGAGTAGTAAGATTTCTTCACGTCTTTACTATCATAGTAGGTAGGTACGATATATTCCATCATATAGTATTCCATATTACCCATATTATATTTAACAAGAAATTAGCTTTATCCGAACAAAAATACATTAAATCAGTGTTAAGTACAGTGTTATTCACTTAACAGCAAGCTGCCTAACATGAACTTATTAAAACTGTTTAAATATAAACAAATGTTTTGTATCATACAATCTTATAAAGTTTATTCACCTCAGGCGGAATTTCGTCCAATGACCCGTACATAAAATGGCGCGCGGGTCAATGTACGAAATTCCGCTTGCACGTGAACGCACTTTAGGTATAAACGATATGCTCATTTCTGTCCGTATCAGTCTCGGAATTCCAACCTAAAATTCATTAAATTTTTCATCAAAATCATTACGATATAACTGTAAAAACTTAGCATGCACACTCGCAATTCTATAAATGCTTGTGTTTGACCACAATCTAACCATGGTAAGTATTGTTGTGGCCGAAGGTGGTAAGCACATAATGCCTGGAAAGGAACAGGCTCTGAAGAGTAACTGAAACACACCGGCAGGTCCTTCATATATTTCACCCCTTTTTACCATACCAGATGACAGAGACAGCAATAAAACAGTGTATATTTAAACAGTATTCATAAGTTAACTTATAATAATTAATTATCTTATTTTATTAGGCCATATAAAGCGAATACTTGCCGATTGTTACCGTCCTGCAAACTGGCCAACTTGGACACCACGACTTTGTATAAAGCCCTTGATTAAAGCTCTGACCACAAGCTCACAATGATAAGTGATGATGTGGCCGAAGGTGGTAAGCACACAAGGCTTGGAAGGAACTGGCTTGCAAGTGCAGCTGCACTGAGAGATACTTGGCGATAGATTTTCAACTTGAGGGTGGTAGCCAGCCAGGCGGGTACTACAAAGTACCCTACCACCGTGCTATGGTTTCCTCACGATGTTTTCCTTAACCGAAATGTCAAGCTCATTAGAAACTCGACCTTAGAGGTAATTTTTAATATATATTTATTAATTACCATTGTATAAGATCTCTAAATGTTTTTATAAAGATTTTGAAACAATTTAATCTATATCTTGGGCCTCTAACATAAGGTTAGTTTTTGATAAACACAATCAATACTTGATTCTTAAGTTTTGAAGACACGGGCAAAATAGTACATACACACGTGGCGTTTTAAATAGCGCTATTTTAAGGATATATTAAAAAAAAAACACGGTAATTTTAACGCATATCTTGTGACAAAAAGTCAATCCTTAACAGCATTTTGGGACTCTTTCTAATTGATTGATGTTTCGATTATTGCTATCTCTTTCTCACGCACGCGCAGTGTACATTGTACCAAGTATCGCTATTTCGACTCAAAAAAACTGTCAATTTCATATATTTCATTAATTCTTTCATTATTTATTTGATCATATTATATATGCGAGGACTAGATTCCTCCAAAGCTTATGGAGTCATAGATCCAAGGATAAGTAAAGATCGAAACAATTGATTTTATGTCGTGACCTTGTGACTTAGGGTTTATATTTGATTAACGCAATCATTCCTATTTCGACTATTTTATTTAGTTAACTTTCAGAGTTGTACTTATTAAATTCTGAAAACGAAAGAAAAAGTCAAGAAAACCCTTAACAAAATCAACAGCAATTTATTTTGCCTAAAAACGTTTTTACTGTCTTCATAGTAAATACAAGAATAATACTTTCGTATAGAGAATCTTCTGCGAAGTTTGTAAGTAGACGCGTATATAATAGATAACATGATAGCCTTTGGATACAAGCTAAAACCAGCTAAAGCAAACATCATGGAAATTGCGGTCTTAAATCCTTACTAATTAAACATGATTTTGAATACCACCTCCGGCCACATTATCAATTAGGCGTGTTTGTGATACAATAATAAGTTACCATCGAATAGCATACAAACACCATAGTAAATTTTTAGTTGCGTCATCTACCAGGACAATGTAAAAACAGCACTTATTCTATATATACAACGTACACGTGTTAAGGAAATATCCACTGATAAAACGCCTCGTGTGCACCCTTTAATATAACGCGTAAAAACCGAAAATAGCAATTTTCCTTTTACCCTGCCAAATCCAAGCGTACCAGCAACGACTAATACACACGATATTGACCCATAAAGCTAGTGCGTTGAAGTCTAAGTTGCTGTGTACATAAACACATAAACAATTTTCATAACACTCATTCAGTTTTCAACGTTAACAACTAAAGTATAAGATCGATTATCGTATGCGTTTGTAAAATGGTCAGATTTGGTAGAAATATGTCGCGGAATTTGACACTTATATGTATAAGTTTAAGGTCATAAATTGTTTGAATATTTGTGTCCACCTTCAATATATTAGCTGTGCAAAAACCCTATACAGTTGGGACTCGCAATCCGCGACCTCGTAGAAACAATTATCTTGACAGGTCATCTGTCAGATTTTCCCGCACTTTGCAGATGGTTCGGCGCATCAGCGAACGCGAACTTCAGCCTATACGCCTCCGCTACAAGCATACTAATGTTAGAATCCACCCAATTTTGCGTCGGAACGTTCTGCAACAGTATCATTAGACCTTGAAAATCCTTCTCCATCATCAGTCTTTCCCGCCAATGTAGTAAAAATGCCGCGCAAGTGTATAGTTGGAAAATTGCAAAGCCATCCGATTCAGCTAGGTAGGTGTCCCAAAGGCGGATGGTGCATGGCAGGGGGATCTCTCTAGTTAGTAGGTTGTTCATCCACCTGAACGAGAACTGGAGGTAGTCGACGCCGTGATGTTGGAGGTGTTCGTGTAATGGCAGGTCGATGCGGCGGATCAGCTCTTTAAGCTGGTTAACCTGTAACAATACCGCATAATTACAGCGCTGCCATTTTTTACTATTCTTCGAATGGTGAATAATTGTGATATAATCTATAAACTTGGTATGTTTAAAGCCTCACAAAGCTAATAAAAGTGGCGTCAAATTAAAAAATAAAATACGTATTGGAAACTTCAAATCTCACACTTTAAAATAACGTAAAATATATTTCATTTATTGCTTTTCTGATTACTAAAAAAATATATTTTTAGGGAGACTGGAGCCTTAAAATCTCTAGGTGGGTACAATTTAATATTCACGATCGATAAATAAATGTAATAATTGTTACTAATAATGGTATTAGCCGGTTATTGCATGTCTATATATAAATATTACTGTTCGGGTTTCCTTATTATATGGTTTTATATGACGTGTCGTTATTATGATAATATTATTTACTAGCTTTTTAGCGCAGTTTCACTCGCGTTCCCGGGATAAAATATAGCCCATGTTACTCAGGTATAATGTAGCATTCTAATGGTGAAAGAATTTTAAAAAATCGGTCGAGTATTTTTGAATTTATTCGTTACAAACCTACGATTCTTTCCTCTTTATAATATTAGTATGACGAGCGACCCACCCCGGCTTCGCGCGGGTAGCAGAGCATATACGCCTACTTTTTATTAAATATTTTTACTATACTATAACCACAGTCTATGACGTGCATTAGACCTATTCATTTTGCAGCCTATATGATGGATCCAAAATCTCAAGGTATTGAACTGGATGAGGAACAGGAGATCAAAAGCTTGCGGTTCTTACATGATATCGGAGAGACATTGTGCATAGATATTATGCCAGACTTAGCCAACTATAAGGCCAAAGAAGGTTTTTGGGGTAAATCGTTTGTGTGGAAAAATGTAAGTGAAATAAATCCTTTAGTTTGGTGGAAAGGGATTTGTGGATCAAGGCCACTGAGCAAAGTTGCAATGCATATACTTACAGCTCCATGCACTTCGGCAGCTACGGAAAGGTCATTTAGTGTTTTAGGCAATGTGCATCGTGCAAAAAGAAACATGCTTACGACGGAAAGTGCAGCGAAGATTTCTTTTATATCGTATAATTGGAATCTTTTAAAAAAATACGAAGAGATAGAAGATGGTACAAATGAATTCACAATGATTCCATCAGTACGTAGTCTTATGACTAGCCCCAATGAGCCATCGACATCACATGAAGGCTTACAGGACTTCGAATTTTACGACCTAAATCAATTACCCTATGAAGGAGTCTCCTACAGTGATTGTTTTTTTTTTTTTTGGTTAAGATACTTATGCTTATGATTTATAATGTTTATATAATACTTGCCGATTTAAATATTTCCATTGTGTGAATTTATAATAAGCATTTTGGATTGGTGAGAATCTTTTTATTTCACAATGCTCCAAGGCAATATTTATGATATATTACGTTCATTTATTTTTTAGGAAAAACAGAAATTTGCTTAATAATCTATCTATACTAATATTATAAAGCTGAAGAGTTTGTTTGTTTCAACGCGCTAATCTCAGGAACTACTGGTTCGATTTGAAAAAATCTTTCAGTGTTGGATAGCCCATTTATCGAGGAAGGCTATAGGCTACTTTTTATCCCGGGAAAACACGAGAAGAAACCGCGCGGAAAAGCTAGTATCAATATAATCAAATCATTCTAAGTTCTACAGTTCAGTTCTAATAAAACATAATTTAGGTGATTTAACTGTTATTTATTAACGTAACGTGACTAGTTATCCTTTTAAAAATATTTACCCATGCTTTGTGTATTTGTGTAAATAGGTACCCGATCTTTACCTAAAGGGGAATTTGTATTTCTGTTGCCGCTTTTGCAACAAATACTAAAAAACAGAATAAAATAATATTTAAGGGGAATCCCATACAACAAACGTGATTTTTTTGCCGTTTTTATAGATAATGGTACAGAACCCATCGTGTGCGAGTCGACCCGCACTTGGCCGGTTTTTTAAATATTTTTTAATCTCACCTTATATTGAATCCCAAGTTGAGCAAATATATAATTATCCTGAATACTATCGAGGAACTTTGACAGGCACCAGAAGGAATCAGCCTCAATTATGTCCCTCTGTTCCTCGGTAAGCTTGTCCAGGGGATAGTTGTCCAGCTCCTCACCAGGGATGGCCTCTTGCAGGAACACCATGAAGAATGGGGTCACCAGGTCGTTGATCCCTTGGACGTAGCCTGATGCAGGGTGTCTGATCGCCCAGATGTAGAGGATGCGTTCGAACATTACCTGGTGGGGAATGGTTTAATTTTTACCAAAATCTTACTATGGTAAGTGATGATGTGGCCGAAGGTGGTAAGCACACAAAGCTTAGAAGTAACTCGCTCTCAAGTGCAGCTGCCGGAACACATCGGCACCTTCGCTATTTTATTATAATTTTATAAACATTGTTATTAGTAATTAAATTACATAATTAAAAAGAAAGATCTATAAAAATATGCCTTGCCGAGTTTCTTGCCGGAGTATTCTCAGTCCAAGTGTATTCCGAACCGGTGCCGCGGTGGTAGAATCAATTGTTACGTTCATAAGTGCCTTATTAGGGCCTTAACTGAGTAGAGTTTGAGTTTGGTGTTTGGCGACAGAATTTCAACTTAAGAGTGGTATGTACTACAAGGTACCATACCATACTATGGTTTCCTCACGATGTTTTCCTTCACCGAAATCTAAACTCAGTGTAGGATTCGAACTCACGACCTTCGTCACAAAGGATCATACTTAATTTATTAATAAATACTCTGGGCCATAATTATTCTGGGACATTATTCCTCACACACGGCCATCTGACCCCAAACTAAGCAGAGCTTGTACTATGGAAGCCAGATAACTGATATACTACATATACTACTTTTCTTTTGTAAATATATACATAAATAGATAATGACACCCAGACTCAGGACAAACAGACATGTTCATGCACACAAATGTTTGTCCTGAGTGGGAATCGAACCCACGACCTGCGGCGTGATAGATAGGGTATCTTACCAACCACGCCAACCGGCCCGTCCCTTTAATTTGGATTAACTAGCGACATCTTTTGGCCACTGATGATAATTATATCATATACTAAGCTTCTAATAATAAGGAAATAATTATTATGTAATTACATATATACTATATTATATAATATACTGTTCACAATCATGGACTCTCAGTTCTCACACTGTTGAACAAACTAATGGGGCAAGGAATATTGTCTACTGCAACACATTGCAATCCACTGGTATTGACAAAGGAATATATGCCTTATAATAAAGACCCAACCCCGACCTTACCCCAACATGGGCCATCTGATCCCAAACTAAGCAGAGCTTATACTATGGAAACCAGATAACTGATACAGTACATATTATTTTTCAAAATACATTCTTAAATAAATTACACCCAGACTCAGAGAAAAACATGTTCATGCACACAAATGTCTGTCCTGTGTGGGAATCGAACGCGAAAAACGTGGCTTTTGACATTAAATCACAATTTGAAAACAGTGTACTTATCGGCGCATTAACTATCATCACGTGATATTTGAAAAACATTTAAAAATACCACGTGCACAGTGCACCTGCGTTCTGCAAGCAAGTAAACAACACGTGCATAGCCCACCTGCACTGCACGTGCAGCGCTCGCCCCCTCCTTTCGTTCCCTATAAAAAGATGTGTAAACCGCTCCGAGGCTCAAAATTGAACAGACTGTCAGAGCGACAGCACTCTGAATCTCACCGAAATATACTTGGGTTTGATTATGCTGATTATTTATTTTAAAATTAGTTATGCTGCTTGTTTTAAATCTTCAATATTAAACTACAATCCGTCCGATCCCCAAATAATAAATATTTGCATGCTAAAGCCCTCCCATATTCCCCAGGCAACGTCCTGAGCCGAGGTCGAGCCCCACAGGGGGCACCCTCAGGCTACCGTTGCCCTCAATTTATTTACTTTTAAGTAGCAATTGAGAGCCCTCAGCGGTCACCGCAAAGTCCGCGTAACGGTGGAAGAAGGTCCCCTGGACCCACCACCTTTCTGTTGCAGTCCGAGGCTCAGAATTGAACAGACTGTCAGAGCGACAGCACTCTGAATCTCACCGAAATATACTTGGGTTTGATTATGCTGATTATTTATTTATTTTAAAAATTAGTTATGCTGCTTGTTTTAAATCTTCAAATATTAAACTACTATAAAATATAAAATTATATACGGAGACGAGAAATGATTTATTAATTTGTATAATATGATTTCATATGATTTGTTTGTTAAAAATTGTTAAATTAATATTATTTGATTAATTAAAATGTGTTTATTTATTAATAATACATTTTACTCTTTTATACTACGTCCCAATTGGTTTGGAAAATATCAGCTATATGGTTGATGTGGCATTATAAGTGTTAAAGGATTTGTATTAACAAAAATCACCTGCACAGTAATTTGTTGAAACAAGGCCACAAGTGGACTCATCCTTGGTATATCAATATGTATCTGTCTATATGTGTCGTCGTCTCTCTCCGCATCGTAGTACTGTTTCACGAGGTGCTTGTAGTCGGCACGCTTGCGTTCCAGAGTTTCCGCACGGCGTTCAGAGTTAGCAGGCAAGTAGCCCGCAAGGAGGCGCCACGTTATAGCACGGGCCTGGAACAAGAATTGTTATAACTAGTAGAATCTATTAATTTTGATAGAGATGTACTAACTAGCAATGCATTGCAGTTTTGTAAAATATTATTTATCTATGTACCAAGTAAGGCGATGATAGCTCAGTGGTAGTGACGTCGGACGCCGCGGCGAAGGTCGTGGGTTCAAATCCTACAATGAGCTTGAGCTTTCGGTGAAGAAAAACATCGTGAGGAAACCATGGTGGTAGGGTACTTTGTAGTCTGGCTACCACCCTCAAGTTGAAAATCTGTCGCCAAACACCTATTGGTGTGTTCCGGCAGCTGCACTTGAGAGCCAGATCCTTCTAGGCTTTGTGTGCTTACCACCTTCGGCCACATCATCACCTACCATAGTGATATTGTGGTCAAACACAAGCCTATACAAAGTAAAAAAGAAATGTGTCATTCAGCTGACGACTGTGATTGAGAATCAAACATTAAAAGGTACACTAGTACAATACATAATGTAGACCCCATCCCCCTTATTACGAGAGGTAGTTAAGCAAGTCTAGTGAAGCCTCAAAAAACATACAAGTCTACACATAGCAAAAAAATAAAAGAAATATATTATCATGGATTTACAGACAGTAAATAGTTTTGCTTCATATGTTTGAAGGTTGTCCATCTAAATTTAAAGTTTTAGAGTCTATTGTATATTATACAAACTACACACTAAACTCACTTCAGTGAATTTAAAACATTTGTTTTATACTGAACCAGTGGCAGAAATGTCAATCAAAGTCATCCTTGTCTCTTTCTGGCATATGGTAGCATAAAAGACTACCATAAGCAATGATCTTATATTATGTTACTCTCGTAACTATATCAGCTGTTTACGGCATCAATGCGACGCATTGCCACTTTGTATATGCCTGTAGGCATATCTGCCTTTGTTCCCAGCTTGACGTCACATGTCCCTGTCTCTTTTGTCATAATCAGTTTGACAGTAAAAGAAACAAGACTAACATGGTTTTCAGCTACGTCTTTAACTCGCAAGTGGCCACACATTTCTGATAAATGTTTGTAAAGTGATGCTTCTCTAGTATTTGTATGCTCACTGTCCGTAAGTTCACATGTTAATTAAAGTGTTCTACCAAGAGTATCACTATGACCACCTCATGGTGCGATGATAGCTCAGTGGTAGTGATGTTGAATGCCGTGACAAATATTGTAGGTAATTTTGGTGAAGTAAAACATAGTGAGGAAATGTTAGAGTGCTTTATAGTACCCGCATGTCTGGGTACAATCCTCAAGTTATAATCCATATCCTAAGTAATATTATAAATGTGAAAGTAACTATGTCTGGTATGAATTAAACAATGACATTGGCTATCTATGGTATGGAGAGTGATATAGTCAACTTTTTTCTCGGGAATGTTGGTGAAACTGTAGTGGACAGCTAGTTAAGTTTTTATCTCTAAGCCATAAAACAAACAATAGTCTTTCTTCAACAACATTACATTACTAATTAATTCTAAGTACCATTAATTAGATAAGATATAAAACATATACTACAAAAACCATTTTCATATTATGTCACACAAATAAGCCAACTGCAAAACAATGCTAATCTCATTTACTGATTACAATGACTCATGAAAAATCTATTGTTGTTCTCATTCAACTCACCTTCACAGGTATACCAGACCAGCTGAGCTGTTTTAGCTCATCCAGGTTAATAACAGAGCTCTCATGCATCTGCTGGAACCTCTCAAGCTTAGACTCACTGCTCTCTTCGCGACATGTCAAGGCGGATAGGCGAACCGCTCTCGGGCGGCCAGGGTAGTGACGCATCGGACCAGAACTACCCCCAGATCCACCTCCAACTTTACGTACTTCATTCTTACGAGGCACCAACTCCTCTGTCTGCTTCACAGTCTCTTTTACCTCACTATTTTTTATTACATTCTTACTACTATTCCTATGCGAATTTATAACGTTTAAAGCCGCAGTCTGTGATATGGCCTTTGATATTTTTGTCTCCGCTATGCCGGAGATGATGTCGTCGTCGCCCAGGTCCCAGGCGTCGTTCACGGACGCCTGAAATTGTTGATACGACGACCCAGACATAACCTCTTTTTGTTTGACCCTCTGACACGGTCTGCCCGGGATCGCGCGCTGTGGTGTCTTCCAAAATGTATCAGGTAACCCGTTCTTGTCATGTTCGGGTTGGTGACTTTCCATAATAAAATATAGCTACAAACATTCTAAATAACTTTGTTGAACAACAAAATTCACAGGGAAAATATTTGATATGACATAAATCTATCACTCTGGCTGGACTATCATAGACAACAATGTACCGTTACGTCACATACATAGTCACATCGTCACAATATTCACATTTGCGTACAATAGATTTTTTTTATTATTTAGTAGCTCTGTCATATATGTAACGACAGACAAGGGTAGCACTCCTATGCCAGTGAACTAAGTTGTCTGTCGTACGTAAATAATATCTGGAACGCGCAAAAACCATAGACTATTCTATAAGTTTATTAGAATTTTAAAACTACCAAAAAGTTTTATTGCACAAAAAACAAAATAATAAAACATATCCAATTGATTATTATAAGCGTTTTAAAAACATAAATGTCTTTGTCAAATATTTATTTATCAGAATCACAAGGCTATGGAAATCATTTTGATTTTGTAATTAATTGCTAAAATATACTTTTGACCTGAATGCAGCAGGTTTGTTCTAAATTAAATAAGCTGTTTTTTTTTTGTTAGTTCAAGTTTAGGATTAGGTGCTCAAAATTAAAAACTATTAAAATACATCAGCGATAACTAACAACAATTCAAGATAAACTTCGTATCATTCTTCACTTCACAGTCGTCTCCATGAAACATATTAAATCAATATCGGCATTCGAATTGAACACATAAAAATGGCGAGTCCAAACATAGAAGATTCCACATCGATGTTTATACAGAAAAACGAAGTCAAGAAGCCAGAAAGTCCTGAACCTACACCAATAAATTCAATTGTCAAAACCAATTTACCCGCAGAAATAATTACTGTTAAAGACTTCTTTGATTTTATGAAAACTGCTTATCAAGTTTACGAGCATTTAGAGGGTGATGAAGATGAAGGTTCAAAGATTAATTGGGATGAGTTAACTAAATTAACAGTAATTAATCATGTAATAGAACAACAGGAAAGAGACCTTTTGTACCAAACAGCTTTTACACAGCAAAAGCCTATAACCAGCCAAAGTGATACAGCACTTGAGAAGCCCAATAGTGAAATTGAAAAGATTGAAAAGCGATTTAGTTGCAGCGAAGTTGAAGGTAGATTATAGAAATATACTAAATAAAACCGTTACTACTAACGCCATCTCTTGAAATTATACCGATATATTATTGCAGGCAAGTATCGCAGACGTTCCTTACCACCTGAGGCACGAGTCGAAATGCTTGGTGTATGGACTGAAGCAAACCTTAACTGTAAATTGAACGATGTAAGTCCAAACCTACATAAAAATAATTAAGTAACTGACATATAAAGAGTACTTGGTTCTCACAAATAGAGGGGGGGGCTTGTTTCAGTTTACAGAAAATGACTATAGATGTCACTAAACCAGATTCTTGTTTTCAGGTAATAAATGAGGGTATATTGGATTCAATTTTGCCGTATTTGGTGGGATACAAGAAACCTTCGAAAACTTCAAGCGTTTATGCACCAATAATAAAGAAAGTACCTTCTAGTACCGGTACTGATATAAAAAAACCGGCAAGCTTTGGAGGTATCATGACAATAAAAATAAGAATACGTTTCTATCAATAATAATAATTTTATTATCTCTAGTGATATCACTTTTCATTTTATGTTATTTCCAGGGTTTGTACATGAAAAAGAGTCTAGAGATCGTCTGGGACGACGTAAATCTTCTGTAATTGCTGCTCAAGAAAAAAACAACCAACAAAAACAAGAGTGAGTTTTGTTCCAAATAAAGTTCAGATCTATTTATGTTGCATCAAAGTTACATACTTACATTTTTTTTTCTAAACCAAAGATTAATTTCTTCTTATAGAACAACATCCGATATGGTCTAGTGGCTAGGATACCTGGCTCTCACCCAGGAGGCTCGGGTTCGATTCCCGGTATCGGAATAACATTTTGAACTTTTTGCAGTGGAGACGTAGAAATCCACGTTTGTGACGAAGTGAAAGGTATGAAGAAGGACTTCAGGTGTCCGCAGAAGCTTTTGGTTTCTAAAATGGGGTACTTCGCTGATGTCACTGCCGGTCAAAGACTTGAGGATATGGATATATCAGTGCATTGTGATATTCAGGTACAACCTAATTTTTTTTTCTATTTTATAAGAAGCCATGTTTCAATATCTTTTTAAAAGAAAATGCATCGCCGGTACATAAGCTTTATTTGTTTAATACTAAATGTCGATTGAATTCTTCAGTAAGTATAATATAAAATTGCATTATAATTAGTAAAATTACTTATAGAAATAATCAATTAGGTACCAATACATAAACGACTTAACAGATTTTCGACTGGCTGATGCGGTGGGTGAAGAAAGACTCGATCCTGGTAGCTGATTGGCCACTCCTGGACCCTCACAATGTGGTGCCGATATTGGTCTCTGCTTCGTTTTTACAGGTCAGTGAGACTCCATTCACAGTCAAACCACGGTTTCTAAAATAGCTACTTTCTTATAACTTACTGGCACCAAATACAAGTTATATTTCAAAATCATATTGAAAATTCCCTTTTAGATACATATATAATCTGCTTGTCATACAAATCACATCACATGTACGCACTAAAAATAAGTAGGTACCTAGTTACGTAGACAATAGCACCCACTAACCAGTATCGGACTTTTTTGTCTTTTCTGGACTTTTTAGTATGGGTCCTCGGGACTCATTAAAACATTTATTTAAAGAAATAAATATAATGACTTTGCCTTCACTTTACATTTATGAAAATATAATGTTCATACGTAGAAATATATAAATGTTTAAAACAAAAGTAGATGTCCATAATATAAATACAAGGCAAAGAGAAAAAAAAATAAAGCCAATAGTCAGAATATAAAAAGAAATATATATAAAAAAAATTAACCTTGCTGAGTTTATTGCCGGTTCTTCTCAGTTGAAGGCTGATTTCCGAACCGGTAGTAACTTCAGTAAATTCGACCTTTATAAGTGCCCTTCTAGGGCCTAAACAAACTGAATAAATGGCTTTGACTTGACTTTTTATAATCCTATTGGTAAAAAAAAAAACAAAAGACAACATTATAGTTTATCCAATCAGGACTTCAACTTCTAGACTGACGAAGTTAATTATCGAAGGAATCCCGATATTGAAACCAAATTTATTTCGGTATTGTATTGTAATAATAGATATCGGTATTGGATACCGGTATTTGGTATTCTATACCTGTATTGTATTGTAACACGATACCGGTATTATACCTGTTTCTGAAAGCTTAGTAAATTTTTACGTGATTGGTAGTTATTTACCTGTCTTTTGGTCAGTTAACTTTGATTTGAAATTGGAGGCTAGTCTCTCATGTTATACCATGATGTGTTGTTTCACAAGATGGAGCCGCTCCTTCACGACTGCCTCATCTACTGCCACGCTCACATCACTGAGATCGTGAAGACTTCAACCAACCTCGCATGCCTCAGCGATGCTCTGCTCACCAGGTAACATTCGGAGAGCAAGTTTTTTTTTTCGATTTCTAAAATCACATTTGTAACAGACGCTCTTGTTAACTACGAAGTAATGTTGTACCAATAATATACATCTTTTTTTCAAATAATAGTGTTATTACTAAAATATTTATATTTTTTTTTATCGGTTTCGTTTTTAATAATATAACTTTTAAATTATACAACTCATCCCAAATATGGGAAATGCAGTACACATCTGTCATAATTGTAGGTAAGTATAGGTAATTATGTAATTTAAGTAATGAATGTGTATGTATGCTGTTGATTTGTCTTAATGTAGCGTGAAAAAAATCAAGTGATACACGAATAGTTTATTTTAATAATTCCATACTGCTCAGATTAGCAGCAATGTACACAAATGCAGAGCTGGAAGCGATCAGGGACCGTAAGGACAAGATCCAGTCGCGGCTGTACTGCAAGATGATCCTATCACTAGCTGAACCGGTGCCAGAAACACTGCGGGGGCACTACTCTTCATTAGCCACGCTTTTCAAGTGCAGCAAGTAAGTTTGATTACAGCTAGGGCTTTCGTTATCAACAATAGCAAAGAAAATGGTTTATAGTTTTTATAACACGTTCAAGGGAGGGATTTTTAATATGAATAGACTTATGTTTGACCTTGATCTCATCATGGTAAGTGCTGATGTGGTAGAAAGTGGTAAGCACTTTAAGCTTAGCAATACATATAATTACAACGCCTAGCGATACAACTAATTATCCCTTATATTATGTGTCTATGGATCTATTATTTGGGTGTGTTAACTTTCTCCTATATGTGCAGGTGTAATAAGCTCCTTGGTCGTCACATAGCGGAGCAGGTTCCTTGTCAACCGGCCATGATGCGCATTGACCGTCGGGGGAACGTCATATCTACGCACACCAAGTGGGTTTTGTCTTTAATTGATAAGTTGAATATATCTGTAATAATAAGGTAAGTTCTTATGTTGGACGATAAAGCGGTAATCTTGTTTTGAACCCTTCATTGGACTAAGCTTTCCATGAAGAGATACAATTAGTGGAGAAACTGTACCATGGCTTAGTTAGGGTATTTAGAAATAGTTACAGTTTTCAAATATAATAAATACTGTGCGGTGTGTGCCAGCAGCACTTTAGGGCTAGTTTCCTGAAGTACTGTATTTACCACCCACAGCATACCATGGTATGTGATGGAACATTCTTAATATATAAATGTGTACCTAGGGAGCCAAACTGGAGTCTAAACGAGTACATAACTTGGTTATATGGCGAGTTGCGGTCGTGGCGACGTGTGTACTGGCGGTTATGGGCTGACTGCCACTTTTTGAGGTGTCAGTTGTGTGATAGCTTCTTTCCGGCATACCAGGTTAGTGCTAACTTTAAGTTCATTGAGAAAAACTCGTAAATAGTCCAATAATGACTCAGAGTCAAAGTCAAAAGTCAAAGTCAAAGCCATTTATTCAGTTTAGGCCCTAGGAGGGCACTTATGAAGGTCGAATTTACTGAAGCTACCACCGATTCGGAAATCAGCCTTCAACTGAGAAGAACCAGCAAAAAACTCAGCAAGGTTACATTTTTTATATATATTTTTCTTTTTTTTTATAATCTGACTATTGGCTATATTTTTTTAAATAACAGCAAAATGTACAATACAAAGTAAATAATAAAATGTAACGCAAACAAGTTCTTATTAAATAATAGCGAATACGCTAATGGCTAAAACTAAAAAATAAAATAAAAAAACAATATGCGAAGTGAACCTGTGCAGAGTGAAACTATTTCCAAACATCCCTATCTTCAATATAATGAGCTACCTTGTAATAAGCCTTTTCCTTCAAAACTTTCTTTACGTAAAATTTGAATTTAAAATCGGTCATCTTGGTTACCGAGTTAGGTATTTTATTATAAAAACGAACGCAATTACCAAGGAATGACTTGCTAACTTTCTATACAACCCTATTTTTCACACATCTGTCTACTATTATTTTGTCATGTTAGGATTTTATATATCAAGTAGAATAAATATTCATCTATTCTGTAAACGAAACTTTACAATCCATTCTAAATGGTTAAAATTCAGTATTAATTCAAAACTTTATACCGGTATTATGTCAAAATAAAATAAAATGAAGATTGTGCAGTATTTTTTTTGTAACTAAATCTTGTAAATAAAGTATTAACTTTATTTATAATGAATTATCACTATTAACAATATATGCTTTGTAACTGAATGGATCGTCTGATGGTCAGCCAATTTAGATCAGCTTATGATGATGATGAAGACCTTTCTCCTGAGGCGATTGACCACTATAACAATGAATACAGTATGTGTACACACAGTAGGTGTAACCTTGTGGTTTGTGTCGTACACTGTACAGATGGAGTGGTGTTCACACCATGAACAGGCAGCGCACATGTTTGCGGTGGAGGGCCGCGCACCGCTACCGGCGGGACGCTACCCGTGCTGCGGCGAGCGGGCTTACCGTTTCGAGACGCTTTCCAGAAACACTGTTTGTATACTTATACCTAAACCATACTATAACTACCAATAGAACTTACCTACTAGAACCTTTTTAAATCGGTATAATCTATCTATAGTAGATAATATAATAAAGAAACAGAGTTTTTTAGTTTGTTTGTTTAAAGATGCCAATCTCTGGAACTACCAGTCGGATTTGAAAAAATCTTTTTGCATTTGATAGCCCAATTCTTGAGGAAGGTTATCTCCCGGGAATTCGGGTGAAACCGTGGGGAACAACTTGTAATAGATAAAAGATGAAACTGACTGACAGATTAACGCACAGTTCAAACCACAGGGTCTATAAACTTGAAAATGTACACATCCATTTTATAAACCGCAGCGTAGAGAAGAATTATAATTAAAGCATTAAGCTGTTCTAGTGAGTTAGTAACAACAGCTACCCCCAGGGTTGTCAGTTCCGTGAGCACGCGCCGGACGAGCGGCTGGCGCCCGACGCGCACGTGATGGAGCTCTACAACCAGTTCCGCGACATCATCGCCATGCGTCCGCCGCAGCTTGTGTTCCCGGAGAGACTCACCAGACTCGTTGGCAGAGGTAAACATATCATCATAGAACGTAGTAATACCTGTCTGAAGTAGATA
The DNA here is from genome assembly GCA_951216915.1 of Tetheella fluctuosa. Classification (NCBI taxonomy): domain Eukaryota; kingdom Metazoa; phylum Arthropoda; class Insecta; order Lepidoptera; family Drepanidae; genus Tetheella; species Tetheella fluctuosa. The sequence goes on along the minus strand of OX578233.1, from coordinate 9,432,485 downwards.
TCTTCAGATCTCGTTTCTTTCAGCAGTAACTATAATAATGAAAGTGTTTGTTGAAACCTCTAGTACCCAAGGTAAGAATAATTTACTTCCTTGTGTTATGGATACTAAAGCTATATTTTAAAAGATCCCTAGAATCCCTTTTGTATAAACGAAAATCAGTAAAAAGCCTGGTCTTCCCAAAACCCAGAGCCCGCCGACGACAACAACGGCCGCCTCCAATGTAAGGAGGTGTTCTGGTGGGAAGGCATCCTGCTGGTGCCACCTCGCCAGCCGCTCGGTCTACTTGGCAAGCTGTACACCAGCAACAATAAGTTCAACCGTGAGTCGCGCATGACTGTTTAGTATACAAAACTTAGCGTTTAGGGTGTATGTGGTGCGATGATGTGGCGATGTTTAATTTTGCGCCTTATTAAATGTTTGAAAATATTATCTATTGAACTATTTAGTAACTAGTTAAATGTTATTCTGTTTTTCATTTTAAATAGGTTCCAGCAGAACACAAATACCTACTGTACTGTACCTGCATTGTTTGAATTTATACAAGCAGTTTTTTAACTCCATCGGAATCAGTCATATCATCGCATCAAAATTATCAATAGCTATCAAAATTACTAGCAACATGCCGCTGTACAAACGCTACATTATTGGCAAGACATGTAGCAACCATGTAACTCACTAAATTACCTTTAGTTTACTGGCAATTGGCTGAAAGTTGAAACACGTGTATAAGTGTAAATACACTAAGCCTATAGGCTACCTCAGTGCTTACACGATTTTAAATGCACTATTTGTTTGAAATCGTGTATGCGGAACGACTGAATCGTGCGACTAAGTCGTGACGTGTAACAAATGAATGAACAGCGAGCGTGCGGCCCGGCTCGCCCCCTTTGGGTACGACTCAAGCGTCAGCCCAGTCACTCGCCGGGAATTCCGGTGTCACGTGTGCTTCGCCTGAAAGGGAACTGAAGCCCAAGCCCGCTCCGGTACACGAGGAGAGTCCTAAATGCAAGGTAAGTCCAGCTCGAAGGATCAAAACCAATATGGCCGGTTTCCGTCTATGAGTTTTAGCGTATCTTATTTAACTTAACTTACTGATAACACAAATATTAATATGTGTATATTTTTGTCAATTTTGTAGGAAATTAGCTGTGTGTTTAAAGATCACATGTTGACGTCCCTTGTACAGTCGTGCTTATTTAAGAAAAATAGTATGGAAAATTTGTGTAGTATAACTATGACCATATTTAATTAAAAGTCGTTGATCAGGGTATTAAAAAACACCTAGTGTTCACCACCATTTACCATCAACTTTCATAGCAATTCAACTTTACTAAACTAAATTGTATTTCTGTCAAATAATTTAACCATTAAATTTGATGTCCTTTCGTTAGCCCATAATGCCCATATCCATAACCTCCCTAACACATACAATATTAAAATAAGTACCTACTTATTACTTATTCAGTACTTGGTCATTTGACACAAAACCGATTAAGTTCAGTGCTGTTAGATTTCTACCTGGACCATTTTAAAGAAATATTGTCACAGTTTTGCTTTAGCTATGTATAGTAAATGCTTATTAGAATAATTATAGTAATCCGGTTGAAGTAAATCGATAAGCATTACTTAGAGGGATTGTATCAATTCATAATGGTATCTCATAATTTTTATTTTCATTTTGTGATTATTGCACAACGTCGTAAGTAGTTCTAGTTAAATAAATATTTGAATCGTTTTGTATTTAATATGGTAGCTAGTTTTTAAAAGTAAGTAGATAGTCTATGTTGTATTTAATATTGAAATGTTTTTATTCTTTATAATATGAATCTTTTTTTTTAGGAAAACAAAAACTTTTTTTTTTCAATTTGGTAAGTGATGATTTGGCCGAAGATGGTAAGCATACAAAGCAATGGAATGTTTGGCGATAGATTTTCAACTTGAGGGTGATTGCCAGCCAGACGGGTACTACGTAGTATCCTACCACCGTGCTTCCTCACGATGTTTTCCTTTACCGTAAGCTCAAGTTCATTGTAAGATTCGAACCTACGACCTTCGTCACTGCACGTGACCACTGAATTATTGGTAAGGGCCAGAACTTTTGTTTCACTAAAATAAATAGCAGCATTTAACAGATTTTTACAAGACTTATTAGACTATTATGAAATAGGCTTTTAGTATGACGAAGTTAATAAATATTTAGAAATCAATAACATCCATAACACATAACCGTATCCTACAAAGAAAGGGTTGGGCGTGGTCGCGGGCGCAGCCGGCGGTCGCGGCGACAAGCTCGGCTCGGAGGGCTCCTCCAGCTCATCTGATGAGAGTGAGCAGAGTTCCGGCAGTGCGAGGAGTGACGAGGACGCGGCCTCGAAACGTAGGGTGAAGAGAATCACGCCGCATATGGTGCCTGGGAACAAGTTAGTATTGTACACCTTGTAATTCAATACCACTGACTGAAAGTTTATGGGTATTTGTTACTCAATCACGTTCACGGTAGTACCTGTACCCTGAGTCTAAAGAATGGGCGTAAGTAAAGGCTTACTAACGTTTGCGTTTACTAAAATGTTGAATGGGAGAGATTAGTTCCAAGAGTATTCCGTGAGAGGCGTTGCGCCAATTACTATAGAGAAATGTTGTAAACGCAAACGTGATAGAAAGAATTTGGAAAAAACTTGGCACAAAGATTGAACATAACTACCATGAAATAACATATAGAATAACTTTTTATCCTGGGAAATCATTAGATTCAAGGGAATACGGGTAAACCAGCGGGGGCAGAACCTGCTAGCACATGTTATACCATAAGCACGTGAGAAATGGAATTGTTTTTTGTTATTGCAATCTAAATATCGAGAATTTACAACACATTATTGATATTACGGTATTAAGAGCATAATGCTGTTATTACGGTATTACCAACCAAAATACCTGTATTAGAATATTAAATCAGTTATTGGTATTGCGAAGTAGATGAAATGTAAAATAAAACACTATATTACATAAAATTACTCATATTGTGAACATCGTAGATTTATTGAATATGGGACAAATACGAAATCTAGGTACCTTCTTCTGCAAATTCAATTCAATTCAAGGTTTAAATGAATATTGTTCAGTGCGCAGCGTCGGTCCCGAGTGGTGGGTCGCGCGTGGGTGACGTCGGTGTCGGCGCGCAGCAACCAGGACGCGCAGCGACGCTTCGAGGAGCGCGCCACGCGCACTATGCGCACCGCGCTGGCGCGACGGGCCGCCGCCACCGCCACCACAGCCGCCGTCACACACAAGACTAAAGCACCACCAGGTTATACTACTTCCACCCTAAATCACAATTATAGGTTAAATTAATTCCAATTATTCCTGTTTTTCGGCATTTTAGGGGACGACTTTTTAAGTATTTTTTTTAGTTCTAAAAGTCCCGTTGCTGGGGCCCTGCATTCTAATAAGTCTCAACTCGTCGATGTATTCGCGTAGCATTGCCGCGAACAGATCGACTAACTTTTTATGGTTTATACATGGAGATAATACAATACCGAAATGTCGGTATTACTAAATAATAATACCGGTATTGTAAAAAGGGTAGTAATTAAAAAAATAAATATTATTGACAAAAATCCTTTAATTTAGATAACCTCAATTGATGCATAAATTTAAACATATTTTGTATGTTATATATTTCCCAGGTGGCGTGTACGCCCGCTTGGAGGCAGAATGGCGCGAACGTCACGGCACGCGACCGCCACGGAACGTCGCCGCAAGACCGCGGCTCCACCAGCCCGCCAAGTACAAATGAAGCTAATATACGTTCTCTGTACTGTTTGTGTCACATCTTTAATTTTGGGGTACTATTCTGCAAGTCGGTTGGGTAATATTAGGTTGATGTATGTCTCAGTGTTCATACAGGAAGGTAACGTCAAAGGATACTGTAGAAGAAAAACTTATAAGTCTGTTATAAAATCTAATTTTGTTAGGTCCGGTATCCACCAAAAAGGACGGGTGGAAAGAGATGTTTTCATATAAATGACAACCTGAGTGGGCACCGCTTCCGGGCCTTTTCAATAGAGATGTGAGAGGTATCTATGCATGAGCGAGAGTAAAGCTAAGCTACGAATCCTCTAACTTCACCAAAGCTAAGCGCAGACCACTTAGCTCTGCTCCGTACATCATAGCTACCTACATCACTGGCATCCCAAGCACGAGTATTTTAAATATCTTCAACGATAAAACTTAGCTTCATTATTATATTATTGGTTGTTGATATTATACACAATCTGGTGGAAACGCAGTCTTAGATCCGGGTGTTAAGCGCGTCACATACTACTGCGAAGATACAATTATACTTATATTATGAAAAGAAAATTAATAACGAGGTAATAACCTACCTTTATTTTCCTTCCCTTTCGTTAGTACTGTCTATAATGTATCTACATCATGTGAAGCGCTTTAATACCAGTATAATGTTTACAATAATTACTTGTTACCAATAAAACAATACCATTTAGTCAAAAGATGTTTATTGACGGTTTATCTTAGAACTAAAAGCGCAGTCTGTGCGGGTACTGGCTGGACCGGAGTCCGAAGGCTGCCTTGAGGTATCCGCGGAGCACTTTCTTGTCTGTGCGTTTGCCGATAGCCTTGATGATGGCCTCGTCCACTAGCTTCTGGTCGGCCTTGCGCTTGTCTGATGGAACGTATTTCTGGGGGAGAAATGGGTAATGTTTAGTGATAGTAGGATTATCATCGATTTTTTTGGGTATTGTTTTTTTTTGCAAACAGTCATGCAGTTTTCATCATCATTATCTCTGCCGCAAGACGTCCACTGTTGGACATAGGCCTCCCCTAAGGATCTCCAATAGGACCGGTCTTGGGCGGCCTGCATCCATGCAGTTTTGCCTGACATTAGCAATACCAGGGGGATTACCAATGTGTTGGCGATCTTTACAAAGCCTAGAAGGCAACTGACTCTCAAGAATTAATGTTTCCTTATGAACAGTACGTTTGACTATAATCTCACCACACAGTAAGCACACAACCTACAGGGATATCACTCTGCAGCTGCCGGAACACACCACTAGGTGGTTAGTGACTGATTTTTAACTTGAGGGTGGTAGGCCAGGCAGGTACTACAAAGTACCCTACCACATTTTCCTAACGCTCAAGCTTAGTGTAGGATTCGAACCCACGACCTTCGTCACATCACTACTACAGCTATCATCACATAGGAAGAACTGAATCGACAACTAAAGTATTACCTCTTTCTTGGTAGCAAAGATATCTTCACCCTCCTTGCGCTTGACGCTGCGCTTGGTGCTCTTCTTGTTCTTCTTGAAGTAGGCGTCGTCGAGGTGCTCGGGCAGCTTGAAGTCGCTCAGGTCCACGCGGGTCGAGGTGCCGATCACGTAGCGTTGAGGGATGCGACGGAGCGGGCACGAGTTGAACTGGAAATTTACAATTATTATGTATTATTAAGTTTCGCCCGCAGTTTTACTCGCATTCGCGGAGTGAAAATTATCCTCTTTCAGGACCTAAAGTAACAATATACCAAATTTCTAAAAGAAAATCTGTTCAGCTGATACGGCTGTATCATTGTGTGGGTACCTACTAATTATGTGCCGGATAATTAAAAATGTAGATCCGCATATACGGATACAGATCGGCGAATCCGGATTGGCGTCAAGATCCGCGGATAAGGATACAGATCTTAACTTTTTTACTCAATCGGTGTCAAGTGCCTACGAATTTAATTTAGCTACCAAGAGCACCGTCGAAATGTCACAGCCGGGAACATCTTTGCAAACGATAAAAAGATAATTTAAACCAACTTTTTCAAAGATTTTTTTCTACTTTGTATAGGCTTGTGTGTGACCACAATCTCACTATGGTAAGTGATAATGTGGCCGAAGGTGGTAAGCACACAAAGCCTAGATGGACAAAGCTAAAATGTGGGATAATACAAACCCCAAATCAATAAAAAATGACTATTTGATTGTATTTTATTGCTACCTAATCTATACTAATAAAGAAGTCACCTAATATACAATTGAATCAATGTATTAAAAATTAATAGGGAAAAAAATCTGTCAAAAATGTACCGGATACGGAACTTTTTTCTCCCGCAGATACGGATATCCGGAACATCACTAGTGGGTACACAAATATGTATAATAGATAGATCAAAGTTAGTCAATGGTTCAATGGAAATTAAATGAAATAATTTATTCATTCAAATAGGCCTTCACAGGCACTTATGAATAGTCCTCTAACGCACGGTTCGGAAGTTTGCTTGTACCACAGAATAAAGATGTAACCAGTACGGAAACTACATACAAACGGTCGAAACGGCTCACTCACACAAACATGCGCATCGACGAGACCCCTAAGCGGTTTTCGCGGTGCTGTCTGTAGTGAGTGCCGCGTCAAGACGAGTGGTCACGTACAAGTTTATTTCCGCGATATTTAAAAAAATGCCACGAGCGTATTGCGTAGTATACGGCTGTTTGAACTCTGCTTCAACAAAACCGGAGCTATCGTTTTTTAAGATCATAATAAATTCGTTAAACATAACACAAAATACAAATCTAAGATGGCGGCTGCAATAGATAACTACAACGTCATGGGTGTCGTTTTCATGGTTTTCGAAGGTGTTGAAGCCGATAGTGCTGACAAAATATAAATCCAAGATGGCGGCTGGGAGAAATTATCAACTTTTTCGTCATGGGTGTCGTTTTTATGGTTTTCGAGGGAGTTGAAACCGAAAGTGCTGTCAAAATGTAAATCCAAGATGGCGGCTGCTAGTTTTTATGGTTTTCGAGGGTGTTGAAGCCGATAGTGCTTTTGCAGTCAATAATTTATAATTTATGAAGAATAAAGGTATTTTTTATGTAATGGTTTTTTAAATACTAGGTATCACACGCATTTTTGGGGTTGGTACGCGCCTAGCGCGCTCCCAACCGCGGCTCGTCTACGCTCCCGCCAAAACTTGTAAACGGTTATGCCATAATGATAAGTTAGTGACCTACCAAAAAAAAAATAAAGATCTACAAGCTGTGTGTCAATATTAAACAGTTTTCCGTATTTTAAACTATCGAGACTATGAGATACCTATTTAAATTTTATTTGTAAACTAGCTATTTCAATTCGATTAATTGATCACTACAGAACATAGAATGTTATAATAAAAAAACAATACTATAAAACATTAAAAGTGTCAACCCTATTGCTTCAATGGAGCGTAGGTAATTGTTTATCAACTAGGCTTAGTTTCCATACTGGTTACATCTTTATACTGTGCTTTTACTGATGGATTTGGATGAGTCTCGGCACATTTTATAACATACCTCGGGAACGCGGGTGAAACCGGGGGATTGAAGCTAGTGTAATAATAATATAATCTTATATTTATTGTTCCACAACTAGTAGTTTAGACTGCAAACACTCACACACTCAACCAGTCAGTACTTGTTCTATATTATAAAGATTTACATCACTCAGGGTAGAATATTTGATCTTGAAGATGTGGCAATTTTTTTTTTTTTAATTGCGTAACAAAGTACTAAATGTAATGAAAATTACTGACTAACTTAGATAAACAAGTCATCACAATCTATAGTGTGATATAACATAACTCACTGCAAAGGGTCCAGTGACCAGCAGCAGGCCACTGGGCAGTACTCCTACAAGCACGACTCGCTTGCCGGCGTGTCTGCCCGCGAGCAGGATGCATACGGTGCCGACGGTCAGATTGGGCCTCGTCCTGCGCACATGCTTGCTGAATGTCTTGTGGTGGGAACGGGTGCGGATCCTGGAATTGAATTAAATTAAGTGTTTAGAGATATATGAATAGTAGTTATTACTATGATATATAGGGGGAAACAATCTCATCTAATATAATAAAGGAGAAGAGATTTTTGTTTCTTTAAAGGCGCTAATCTCTGGAACTACCAGTTGGATTTGAAAAATTCTCTTTTCATTTAATAGCCAAATTCTTGAGGAAGTTTATAGGCTACTTTTTATCCCAGGAATGCAGATGAAACCGCTGGGAAAAGGTAATTTATCATAATCTACATGTCTTATACATTGGTTTCCTTTATTGTTAACACTAGAAACATGCATACTGTATAAAACATGAATATTTTTGTTTATTACTTGTTTTGTAGTAGTGTAGTATATGTGAACACAAGTCTTCTGGAAGTTTTATGGAAAATAATCATGTAACATTAAGACAATAATTTATAATCATTGATTATTTAAATGTAGTAAACTTCTTTTGTCGAAACTGATTTTATGGGAGAAAAATGAAATAGTCTAATTAAAGTAGAGAGGTTACCTTCTTATGGAACATCCTACTTCTTGAGAAACGGAAGAATTAATCATTAAGACGATAATTCATAATCATTGATTATTTATGTATAGTATACTTAAATTGATAAATTCTGTTTCATGATTATTTACATGTTTAACAAAACCATTTTCTGTGGAAATCAATGGGGTAAATTCAGCAGTGGACATCCTTGGGCTGAATATGATGATATAATATGTTTCAGAGAAATTGCAAATAGATATCTGTATTTAAAACAATTATGTGTCATATTGGAGAGGTTGTTTTGTACTGTCAGCTTCATTCAGATAGACAAAAGTTATAGAATGACTGCAAAAAACTATATACTGTACTTTTCGAATTAAAATTTGAACCATTTGTAACATTTTGATTAGAATAACTATATACATTGCATACTACGAGTTTACCACTAGTTCTAAACCACACCTGCTTGGAATGAGCTTAGCTTAGCTTTTTCCTTTTGGATAACAATCTATCAGATTGTTAATCATCAATATAGAGGCAGTAAGACTCAGGCATGGGTACAAGACTAGCGTATGCTATAAAGACGAGAGACTTGCTGAGTGAAGGCAGTGTGCAGATTAGCACACTATCATTTGCCAAGAATGTATTTTTTTACTTTGTATAAGCTTTGTCTACAATCTCACTATGGCAAAGGTGGTAAGCACACAACGCCCAACAGGAGCTGGCTCTCTAGTGCAGCTGATGATTTTCAACTTGAGTGTGGTAGCCAGTCTCTCAGTAAACACTATTGTGGCATTCCTGACTATAGTGTAGGTGGTAGGAAAACAAACTCAACTTTTATCTTGTACCTTATAAAAACAAGAGAAAGAAAAGAAAGTAAGAGAATACTATTAAATCAACTTACTTATCCTGTGTGGGGTAGAAGGATTTCCTACGACGCAGGAGCACTGTACGAGTGCCTCCGTTCTTCTCACCTCCGATCTGCTTTACCGCTACCGTGGGCTTCTTAGGCTTTTCTGCCTTGGGGTTCTTTTTGCCAACAAACTTGTAGATGGCCTGAAAGATAGGTTCTTGGATGAATAAAATGTTGCGGGTTGTTTTAGATTTACATAGCATGTAATATTGTGCATGTATTTTTTTATCTTTAAGCTAAAATATGACTGAATTTGTTGTATTGTAGTGCAATATATGTGAAATTCTGTAATGGTTTTATTTACTCAGTATTATATTTGTTTTCTAAGTAATTTTACTAAAGTTTTTAAGACTTTTCAGATTAACCAAAAGTATGTTGATTAATTTGCATCAGATATAAGATCCTGAGCTTGAAAAATATAGGTTAACTTTCAACCAAATGGTCAACCTACACCCATAATAACTTAGCTTCTAATGTCGAAATTGAAATAGTCTATATAAATCTTAAAATAGAGAGGTTACCTTCTTGTGGAACATCCTACTTCTTGAGAAACGGACGACTCCATTGCCGAGGTCGTAGTTCCTTGGTTTGCCAACTTTGGCTTTCTTGACTGCTCCCGCGGGTGCTGCGGCGGGCTTAGCCGCCGCCTTGGGCTGTGGTGGAGCCATTTATAATCTACACAAACAAAAAACAACCTCAAACAAACTCACCACCTGACTCCCAACGTTTTAGGTTAGAATTGTTATTATTACACGTCTCCACACAAACAAGTGATCCAAACACTTTAGCAGGAAATTTTACTGCCTAATTACAATGAATATACATGGAAATCTTATAAATTCACTCGTAATTCACTATCACAGGATCGTATGTCAAACTTTCAGACTGAAATAATGTTTTTCATTGACGTTGAACGGAAATATAACACAAAATCACTTGTTTGATGGGCACGGTACTTAATTTATTTAAGATATTGTAAAAATATTAACGTTTTAGACCTATTGAATTGGATTTATTTTCAACAAAAACATTTACAACTCACATTCCGACCGGGATCAAGAAAAAGAAATTTTCGTAGAAGTTTTTGTCTATGGTAAGCTAGAGGCGTCAAGATTTTATCGGTAAAATATCAATCACCGGTTTTCACAATCGGATACCTTCTACTTTTTTCCTTAAATCAAGCGCTATTTGAACCAGTTATACTTTTTGAAATATTCTCAATTTGAACTGAATTTATGACAGTAAAATAATTTACAAAATATAATTTTAATGTTTGTCTATGAATTTAATGCTTAAATTATTGCTATGTAAATAATATGCGCTGGAACTCAAATATCACTTGTCAAAAATGACAAACGTCATAAAATGATTTAGTTTGGAAAAATGGCTTCTTTGAGGAGCCCGTCTACGCCGTCCGACGGTTATAAAAGGTTTAGTGATGATTTCGCAAACACCAGCGTCAACAATTACGGCTCAAACGTCACAAGTAAACGAGAAGCTATAATTATTTTATGCACTGTAGCCGCAAGAATTTATGTACGCTTTTATTGTATTAACAATACATTTTGTAATTCATTTTAACATTTTGTTTTAATTTCTCACCTGTTCTAAGCATTAACGATTTCCTATCATCCATATGTTGTGCAAAGAGATGGATCAAATCCTCTGCAGCCGCTTAAAAAGAAGAAATGACGCAAACAGTGAGTCATAAGCTACATACAACTAACCGATGTATAAAATAAACAAAACGCGACCCAAATTCCCGTAGACAGCATAAAAGCTTATTAGAAAACTGCAAAATATATTTAGCATGTCTGTAGTTGCTTGCCTTGCATGCGTCAGTGACGGTCATTAATACTTAAGTTAATGCATATCTTTCTAATAGTCATTATTTCAAGTCTTCTATGTCGAGATTGCAATCCAAAAAATAAGCCACATACTTTATAGTATCCAGAATTCTCCAGTTACCACTAGTTAAGTTTAGAGAACACCGTCCTAATAGTTTGATTTAACACCAGTTTGAACTACTATGGTTAACAGTCTTGATTGATAACAATCTTGTGGATTATTTAATTTAATATTATAATTATTTAACATATTTTAAAAAGTCTACTAATCCAAACGTATGGTTTGGATTAGTAGGTTCTTTGATGAATAAATTACTACTTTTTATTAAGACCCTATGTCCTTTAAAATGCATGAATGATTAAATTGATATATTTGTTAAATTATGAAAACAAAACTTTTTAAATGTTGTCCTTTGGTGAGATTCGAATGTAATATAAACATGATTTGTCAGGTTTTAATTTAATGACAAACTAATTGATTAACTTAAGTACTATGTAAGTATAATAAGTTATCTCTTAGACCACATTTCAATGCTAAAGTATATAAAGAAAGAAAGTAAAAACATTTATTTACGGGAAATGGACACACATAGAAAGAAAGAACTTATAAAGAAATAATTAGGAATTACAAATAAATAGTCTCATATCGGGGAAAAATCTAGCCCTTAATTACTGTAAATAATATTACTTGCAAGATAAATATTCAAAATGTTTTTTTTTGCTTTTTACTATGTATAGGCCTGTGTTAGACCACAATCTCACTATGATAAGTGATGTTGTGGCCGAAGGTGGTAAGCGTAAGGTACTACAGCAAACCTTACCACCGTGCTATGGTTTCCTCACGATGTTTTCCTTCATCAAAAGCTCAAGCTCATTGTAACATCGAACCTACGACCTTCGTCACGGCATTCATTGCTTTTAAAATCTCTGCATAATGGCGTCATTTTCAAAAGAGATATTTTCCAATCAAGACATATTGCTAAATAGGTTTTTGACCATCACAAGAGATAAAAATCTATACACTTCTCATCAGAAAAATCGAAACGGTACTGCAACAACACCTCTGAAGTTTGGTTTTAAATGAATTTTATGTTTTATTTTTACATTAAACAAAAAAATAAAATAATGCCAGTTAATTACGGATATTATAAGGTATCGTTTAACGAATATTAATGTTTAAAATTAAATTTGTTTAACTATCGTGTTTTTTCGATAGGTATTTGTAAAATTTTAGAGACCGAACCGCATGGAGTCAGACATTAGAGCCCGGGGAGGAAATACGAGATACTGAATACACTTTTTATATACATTTTATTTGTTTTACGTCTTCGTTTCAAAAAGTTTTGTAAACTTTTTGGAAAAAAAAATACCTACCTGTTGAAAAAAGAACACGATTGTTAAAGGAATTTGATTGTAATTTGAAACATTAATATTTGTTAAACGATACCTTATAATATCCGCAATTAACTGGCTTTATTACTTTTTTTTGTTTCATGTAAAAAAGAAAACATAAAAACGTGTTTCGATTTTTTTGATAAGAAGTGTATTATATTAATCCAGAAACTTTCTTGTCGGTATCGTGAAGATTTTGCGCATCGCCTTTACTAAAATGCCATGTCGATGTCGGTCGGATTCAGTAAGTAGGTGTGGGTCGAGTTTACGACCGGTAATCTGACGTCATCTGCCAACTGAAGATAGTTTATATGTGTGTGTGTATGACAGTGAGCTTGCAAATACTAGATTGGCAGCGTCTTACAAATAATTATCGGGAAAACGTAACCATATGCCAGTTCAAAATACGTAGCTTTGGAAACCATGTTTTCTTTCATTTCTTCTACTACTAATTACATCAAAGTGAGACAGGGGACACTTGACGCCAAGTGGGGAACTCTAGCAGATGTGCCTGCAGGCATATGCGAAGTGCCAACGTGACAGTGCTGTACACTGCTAATCTAGTAACGGTAGTAACATATAACAACATGCGCACCATGGGTCTAAAGTTTTGATTTCAATTTCGGAGATTTTGAGACAAGTATCGACCGCTAAAAGTTTTGATGGTGGAGTGAGTGGTCACGTCTTAACTTCATTCATTGTTCGAAACAAATATACTTGTTTGTATTTCTACTGGTGTGTTCCTATAGTTGCACTTGAGTGCTATTTGGGAGGCAAATGGCTCTCAAGTGCAACTATCTGGAATTGCTAATGTCCATATGCGACGGTGACAACTTACCATCAGTTGGAACGTCTATAGGTTCGTCAACCTTTTCACATATAATTAAAATCCGGCTGTAAATTAGAGCAATCAATACGTCCCAAAGCAGGCCACATCGCAAATAAGTTTACTTATTTACTCTAGTCTGGAAGTCTCATCCATTTCATTCATTCAGCTGAAAGAAACTATCTAATTCCCCCTTTATTACGTGACATGGTTTCTAGTAAAACCTAGTGCTAAATATGTATAACTGTCACTTTCTAACGTCATAACAAAAAGAGATGAGTCTATAATAAAACCTAGGTTTTACAAATCTTGCTTTAAACCAACTCACGTAATGACACTGATTATATATCTCTAACTAACTGTACCCCGCGGTGTCACCCGCGTTCCCGGCATAAAAATATTTTAGTTATTTTGCTATTCGAACAAATCAAAGATCATAAAAATCGGTCCAGCCTGTCTTGACTTATAAATGGTGTAACTAACCCGACTTTGTTTTATACATACAATAGATGTCTAAAACAACTAAGAATGTACGAAAGGGAAAAATGATAGTACAATACAGTCATTGAAAAATATTTTTAGGTTGGTACTTACTGAAATAGAATTCCGCTGTGTCTCACAGCGCGCTATCAATTTTATCAGACACGTTTGACACGATTATTATCAGTCAGATATAGTCAACGTTTGGTTATTAGGTTAAAAAATTAAATGTTACTTTCTACCACTCGGGTGTGCCCGCGATCTCAAGGGCACTGATGATTTCGTAGGATATAATGTAGGAGTTTTCCTACATGACATACAGATCAGCTTTCACATTTCGCATCGATTATCAAGTGATCCTGCCCACAACCTTTTTTGAGAGCTGGATCCGCGCCTGCGCGTTATAAAAATAATGAAATGAAATGAAATGAAATAATTTATTCATTCAAATAGGCCTTCACAGGCACTTAAGAATAGTCAGACTCTAACGCACGGTTCGGAAGGTTGCTTTTACTGAGAAGAGCCGGCAAGAAACTCAGCAATTACTCTTTTCAAAACAAACTTAAGACTATTACATAAAATTTATCCTGCAAGAGCGAGCGCTACACCCAAGCATTGTCGTCATTTAAATATTCATTAACGTTATAGTATGCCTTTTGTACTAAAATAGACTTAACATGTTCCTTAAATTTATGTAATGGCAAATTTAAAAGTGCAGGAGGGATCTTATTATAGAAGCGTGTACACAGTCCCAAAAATGAACCTTGCACTTTTTGGAGTCTATAAGCAGAGGTTACAAGTTTATGCTTATTTCTAGTATTAATAGTGTGCATGTCACTTGTTTTTACAAAAAGACTTATATTTTGTTGTACAAATAATATGTTTGCATAAATGTACTGCGATGCTACTGTGAGGATATTAATTTGTTTAAACTTATCTCTGAGGGAAGCTCGAGAACTCAAATTATAAATTGCTCGCACCGCTCTTTTTTGCAAAATGAAAATAGCTTCTATATCAGCGGCCTTACCCCAAAGCAAAATGCCATAGGACATAACACTATGAAAATAGCTAAAATAAACTAATCGAGCTGTATCTACATCTGTTAGCTGTCTAATTTTTCTAACTGCATAAGCAGCCGAACTAAGCTTCCCCGCGAGACATGATATTTGGGTGCTCCATTGAAATTTTGAGTCTAAAGTAATCCCTAAAAATACTGTTGACTCAACAAGATTGAGAGATTCATTATTTAGCACCAAGTTACATCCTATTTTTTTTACATTGGGTAGTGCAAATTTAATACATTTAGTTTTCTTTGCATTTAAAACTAAATTATTAACAGTAAACCAATTTAATACCTGAGCTAATGCACCATTTACATCGTCATAATTGGATTTCAGTCTATCAACACTAAAAAGCAGTGAGGTATCGTCAGCAAACAGTACAATTCCACAGGTATTTTTGACATAAAAGGGAAGATCATTTATATAAATTAAAAATAGAA
This sequence comes from Tetheella fluctuosa, assembly GCA_951216915.1. NCBI lineage: Eukaryota > Metazoa > Arthropoda > Insecta > Lepidoptera > Drepanidae > Tetheella > Tetheella fluctuosa. Next base: position 9,417,224 of record OX578233.1, on the reverse strand, counting down.
AAGGGCCTAGAATAGAGCCCTGCGGCACACCCATATGCACAGGAGAACCAGATGATTTAACTCTATTGACATCAACACTTTGAGTTCTTTCCCCGAGATACGACTTCATCAGATCAAGTGCTGTACCCTTGACTCCATAATAATTAAGTTTACGTATGAGTGTTCGGTGATCAACACAATCGAATGCTTTAGATAAATCACAGAAGACTCCAATAACATTCTGTGACTTCTCCCAAGCGTTAAAAATATTTCTTAAAAGCGCTACCCCAGCGTCAACGGTTGAACGACCTTTTGTAAAACCATACTGCTCATTATGTAAGAGTTTGTTCAAATTAAAGTGAGCAATTAATTGCGTTAAAATTATCTTTTCAAATACTTTGCTCAGGGCTGGCAAAATGGAAACTGGCCTATAATTAGTAGGATCACTAGGATCTCCCGCTTTGAATAATGGTATAACTTTGCTATGTTTCATTAAATTTGGAAATTGACCAAAATCTACGCATTTGTTAAAAATAAAAGCTAAATGGGGAGCAATGTTATCAATGATACCCTGCAAAACAGTTACGGATATATCCCACAAGTCACCTGTGCGTTTAACTTTCAGATTTTTAAATGTTTTGACTACGTCATAAGGTGTAATATGCCTAAACCTGAACAATTCACAGCACTCTGATACATTGGCTTTCAATAATAATTCAGCATCTATTGGTGAAGAACTCAAAGAGCTAGTCGTATCTACCGGTATATTAGTAAAAAATAAATTAAAGGCATGTGCAATTTGACTATCTTCACAAATTATATTATTATTAATATTTAACTCAATACGCTTATTACAGTTTTGAGATTTTCCTCTTTCAGAGTTGATAATGGTCCAAGTAGTTTTAACTTTATTGTTTGATTGACTAATTTTATTTCTTAAGTATATGGACTTAGCAGAAGCACAAACCTTCTTAAAAATTTTGGAATATTTTTTAACATACTCGACAAAACTAATATTTTGATTGTATTTCTTCATGCCATACAGCTCATACAACTTAGCTCTGCTTCTGTAAATACCTACTGTTGCCCAGTCATTAAACTTAATGTTATTATTTAATTTAAAGGTCCTGGGTTTAAAAACCTTATCAAATTCTTTTTTTATAAAATTAAAGAGATCACTGTAAAGACAATCTGGTTCATCCTGTAACATTTTAACAGAAACAATTTTTTGATTTACAATATCTTTGAATCGGGCTATACGATTTAATGTTATAGGCCTACAAGTTATGGTATGTGGTATATCCTTTGTTTCATTTAAAAGAACTACCTTCTGACCACAATGATCCGAAGTCAAATCAGTAATAATAGACTTTTCAAGTACATCGCAGCAACAGAACACATTGTCAAGACAAGTGGCAGAAGTTTCTGTGATTCTAGTGGGCTCACAGAATAAATTGTTAAGATTAAATGATTTAAACAGATTAATTAATCCTAGTGATGTATGCGAATTTACTAATAAATTAACATTAAAGTCACCACATACAATTATACTCTTATTACAGGTTTGAGCTTTCTTAAGAGCATCTTCTATAACTAATTCAAACAAATTATAATCACCTAAGGGGGGACGGTACACGCAAACTATAACGTAGCGCTCAAGCTCTACGCAGGACAATTCAACAGTGCGCTCGATAGATAAGTCTACAATGTCCTTGCGATCCTTACATTTAATGTTACTTGAAACTAAAATTAAACTACCACCGTGTATGGCTGATTTTCTTACAAACGCACTTAACAATTTATATTTACTATTATTGAGCAATAATTCATTACTCTTTAACCAATGTTCGGTTACACAAAATACATTAACATTATGATATTCGAGAAATAATTCAATTTCCAATTCTTTGCTAGCTAGGCCCTGAATATTCTGATGAACAATATTTAAATGATTGAGCTCAGCCTTTGTCGGTAAATCTAAAAACCCTCCCTAGACACCTCGTTATCGCCAATAACACCAGTGTCAACAGCCTCAACTAAGCTACTTGTAGCTTGGTCATAAATGTGTATATTGCCGGCTAACAATGTAGCAATGTGTCTCTTATACTTTAATGGCAGATACATGGTATCTTTAGTCAGCTTAAAATCAAATATAAAATTATTAATGTCAAAATAATACATGGCGTCACTATGACGATGAATTAAATTGTACAGTGTCATATTAATGTCAAATATATGCCTATTCTGTTCCTGGGACAACATAGCCTGAGTTACTTACATTCCCGGATTAAAAATTAGTCTATAACCATTAAAAGTAGCCTAAGTTACTTCTTATACTTAACAGCTATGTGCCAGTGAAAGTCCCGTCAAAATCGGTCCAGTTGTTTCGGAGATTTGTCATAACAAACAGACGGACAAAAACTTCAAATATTTTGTTGTTATAAGTACCGTAATATTTAGTAAAAATCTTTTATTTTTACGTTGTAAACAGACACTTTTTATTTTATTTATTTGTATAGATGTAGCTACCTATAGATTACATAATTTTGAACCAACAATTTCATACCCCTGACACGTCTGATCAATAACATCTTTCATATTGAAATTCAATAGAAAAATGTGAATTTTGGAAACGTAAATTTGTAATATTATTAAAATACTTAATATAAACTTGTAACAAAATGTCAAAAGTGGTGAGAATATCGGATAGTGTAGTTTACTCGATCAGAGATCAGTGGTACAGGTTGAAATCATGCAAGTAGTAATCAATTGTTTACTTATATATTATATGAATGACTGACTCATTCTATATAAGTGCTTACTTAATATTACTTATCTTTCCCGTCGCTATTTCCCCCAAATTCCCGGGATAAAAAGCCTATCCTCCTTATTCAGACCTGCTCGGTTGCGGTCCCGATGGGACAGACAAACCGATTGAGTGGTCTACTGAATAGGATGGCTCCTATTTTCTTATTTCAGACTTCCATTTGGAATGAGGCATTCGATCGGTACACGATCGCGGCAAATTAATTCAGTAACTAATACAGCATCACCCTAAATTTAACGAAATAAAATCGTCCTTTCCGATCGGAATGGCAACTGAACCGGTCTGAATAAGGGGGTATGTCACTCTCCGATCCATAAACTATATCTGTGCAAAAATTGTTGATCCGTTGCTCCATTTGTGCGTTAAAGGACAAAACAACCATCGCATTAATAATACTAGGGAAGTGAAGAAGTTATAGTACCTATATTTCGTTGGTTCCAATTTTTATCTCCAGGTGGCTTCTTCTATATTATAATTATACCTACAGCGGATAAGTTTCGAAATCTTTAGAATTTCTCTTGCGATAAATTAAATAAGATTCGTGGTAGCTAATAGCTATTACTATTCGTTCCCCCAGGATACACAATTATATTACTTACTCCAATGCATGTGAAGATATTTTTGTCTATCAAACTCACAACTCATTAATTCAGTTTAGGTCCTAATAAGGCACTTATGAACGTCACAATTGATTCTACCACCGGTTCGGAATACACTTGGACTGAGAAGACTCCGGCAAGAAACTCAGCATCGATCAAAAATCGCATACTCAAAAAATTAGCATTTGTTGAATTTAGTAATAAATTCGCTAAAATTACAATACTTTATTCAGACTTAGAACTCCACAGTTACCTACATCTAAGATTGCTATCAATGAATACCAAATCGCTGTCCCTCGGTCATCGGTTCACATTGTGTAATCGCTTCACTATAGTTTCTAATCGTTGCAGTCGACTCGTGCGCACTTATGGAAACAAGGCCAACCGGAATAATCATTGAGAAATTGCACATCTCATTAGAATAACATATTTATTCCATAAGATACGGGTACATACTGTCGTACTGTTATAGGTCTCTAGGTAAAAGGCTTTTTAAAAAAAACAAATATGATTAGGATTAAAGAAAACCGTCTAGCGTGGATGGATGATGGAACGAGACTGACTTGAGTGCATGGATGATTATGCTACTAAGGCTAGGAAATGCTGAGTGGACAGAAAAGGGCTATAGTATGCAGAAAGGGGTACATTGCTCATGTATAACACCTCCCTGAGGTAGACTAAACTTCGGGGTTTGAATTCCGAAGTTTGGGAAGAGATGGAAATCATATATTTATTCTGACACTTGGAGATGGCACATCTTCCGAATTTGGTCGATGTTTACTAATTTTGACTGGTATGACAGGTTCAGGATTCGGAGACTGGACTACAGGTGAGTTGATTGGAATGGATTCGGAAAAGCTATGAAAGTAACGGGATAGACAGTTGTGCGATTTAATATACAAAATCAATTTAAAGGTACAAAAAAGAAAGATAATACAAATTAGTAAAATTAATATTATAGAGTAATGAGCCTCGTATTTAATAATTTGGTGTTGATTTAAAATTTTATCGGTTTCATCTGACATAGATTTTAACTTTTTTTAATTTCGTTTCTAATGTAAAAATATCCAAATCAATGTTTTGTAATTTCACACGAGGTTCATCACTTAACTCAATTTTAAGCTTATCTAGAGTACAGCAAGAATCATTTATTATATTAAAATCAGAATGAATTACAGTGACGTTAATTTTTATGATATTAAATTTAGGTATTAATTTGGTACTTTTACAGTATGCAATACAATTATTTGGGATGTTTAAAATTCCCGTACCAATTATACTTATTTCTAAACTTTTCTGGTTAGGACATTCAATATATAATTTATTACTTTGGGATTGTACATATATCCAATTATTATTCGAAAGCGGTTTCCATAAGTCTAAATTTCCTTGAATGAAATCAGTTTGACACTGCACAGGTAGAGTACTAATGACGTTTGAGATCAATTCACTTTCACAGCTGGGATTTGCACTAGTGGGGAACACGGTCATGACATCACAGATGTACTCGCGGGGTGTTATCGCTCTGCATTCTCTCAAGGATTCTAAATTACAGTATTCGGATTTGTCGTTGGTCATTGCGATGTATTTACTACTAGGAACTATAAAACTAAATGAGTTCGGTTTAATACTATTATGTGGAGTTGGTAATGCTATGGTATGATACATATTAAACTTCTTAGGGGATACTAGCGGTATTCTTAATATAAAGACAATTTTATTATTTAAACTATAACAAACTACACTAGATATATTCATTAATATATGAATATTACTTAGTTCTAATTTAACAGGTAGTTTCAAATCTACAGGTAAGTGTCTGTAGTTATCGACAAGCTCTTGGTATAACTGTGTGGGAGGTAGTACGGCCGGATGAAGGATGTTTTGACTGCTAAACATGATAGCGTTTGTTATGTCTTCTAGTTGAAATGATAAAGTTAGTATGGACGCTTCTAAACTGTTTAATATTGAATTAATGTTAGCTTTTGTATTCAAATCATTAGAAATTATCGAAATATTTTTTAATTTTAGAGAGAGGTTGTCGATAGCTTCATTAAGCCTGGCTTCATTAATTTTTATATTGTATAAAGTTTTGTTAAATTTAGATAAAGTAGAAGTTGTAATCAAAATATTTTCTTTAATTAATGAACCCAGTCTTTTTTCATTATTTTGGATACTTTGTATGGCATTGTCATATTTGACAGCATCGTCCTCGTCTAGAGTCCCAAAGATAATTTTGGATAGGGTACCTATACCACCTATCCATGCGCCACGTTTGAATCTATTGCTATTATTTATTAGATGGCCGATAGAAGAATATTCAGACACAATATCATTATACCTAACTGTAAGTGGCTCTAATACGTTATGACATTCTAAATTGCTTGAGGTTTCAACTTGGATTTGACTGCATATGAAACGTACTGTGCCTAATACCGAGTTAATATTTGTAATATGAGGTCCAATGTAGGATATATCGAATGGAGTAACTATATCTAAGTGGCCTATATTAATTTTAAGTTCACCAATTGGATCAAAGTAAATGCCGGAGCTCGAGTTGATTGGTTGGACATATTCTTGTTGACCTTGGGCCAGTACACTGTAATAGAAGAATATCTAAGTTACTACTAAGCTTGGCTATTCTAAACGTAAGATTAACTTAAGTTGTAAACTAACTAACTTAAGTTTCTAGTCTCTAACTAAAAATTCTAGTTATGAATTTAACTTTATTTAATGCAGGTATGCATAATTTAAAGATTAATCAGTTTTATAGAAGATATTAAATAAAAATTGTATAAGGATAGTAAATTGTATAAAATAAAATATATGCATACATAGTAGATACGTTTCAAGTAGTAGGTTCACCGTGAACTTCCGCATGTTTAACTTCATCGTAGTGATGTTTCACATGGCGTCTATTTATAAGTAATGATAAGGTATGATTGCCATGTATTTTGACAACCTTATACGGACCTTTCCATACAGGTGATAAAGCTTTGCGCAACCTAAGGTGGTTCTTTAACAGGACGTAATCGCCTACCTTGTATTCGACTGAGCGAGTATGTGAGTCATAATACGTTTTAGAGTTTGTTTTAGATTTATGGATGTATTCTAAAGCCTTATCACGTGCATGTTTCATGCGATGCTGTAGGAGTTTAACATACTCGGGATAGGTAGTATTCGAGGTATCATCGTAAACTGAGTCTGGGATATTGGGTTTGTGTCCGAATAATAACTCATATGGTGAGTAATGTGTAGTTGAATGCACAGCGGTATTGTATGCCAGCATAGAAGTATACACGTATTGGGGCCAGTTATCTTGATTTTCGTTTACGTATGATTTAAGGTATTCTTTGAGAGTGGAATGTGATCTTTCTAAGGCACCTTGCGTTTGTGGATGGTAGGGTGACGACCATAATTGCTTGATCTTTAGGAAGTCACACGTTCTCTTAAAAAGTTCCGCTGTAAAATTAGTGCCTTGATCAGTGAGTATGTGCTTGGGAATTCCGAATAAGGATATAAAGTGAAGGAGACAGTCGCTAGCTTCTGCCGCTGTATTACTGCGAATAGGATATCCTAATGAGAATTTAGTTAGGTCATCTTGCATTGTCAAGATGTACTTGAGCTTGGCTGAGCCAGATTCAGGCAAAGGACCTACAATATCAAGAGCTAGTCTCTCGAATGGAGACGTAGAGGTAGATGTTATAACCATTGGTGCCCTATTTATTTTTCGTAAGGCTTTATTAGTTTGGCAGGATGGACATTTCTTGACATAGTTTTCGATATCGCTACCCATATTCTTCCAGAAAAATCTTTCTTTGATGCGACTTAGCATCCTTGTGGATCCTAGATGTCCTGCAATGGGGATGTCATGGTTTTCTTTTAAGATTTTGGGGATTTCACTTAGTGAGGGATATATAATGTTATTATGATAGACGTGGATTCCTATGTTATTTCCTTCGAATAGATATGCTAATATATTATAAATTTTCGCAAAAGAGCGTCTATCAAAGGGATTTCTAAAATCGGATATACTGATTTCACTTATTGTAGGATATGACATGATTATTTCATCACGTGTATATTTTAGGGATTTAAATATATCAGGGTACGAGTGATCATCGAAATAGTGCACTTTCGTAAATAAGAAGAGATAAGTTTTATTTTGGATTGTAAGAGGTAAAAAGGTATGTAATGTTCTTTCTAATTTCAGGAAATCATCGCGCTCGGGATTCTGACAGTTACTAAGTACCTCTTGGATATATGGCATGGACTCGTCCATGTCCAATGAAGTAGGTATTATTATTAATTTTTGTGCTCCTTTTAATAAACTTTCATTGTGTTCTGTTATAGGAGTATTATATAATTTTGTAGTTGATTTTAGGAATTTATTATAGGTTTCGTCTGGTAACGGTAAGTTTTCAGGTATTGAAGGAGGATTTTCGGGATCCGGGTAAGTGGATGCAGGCAAGTTTTCAGGTACAAAAGGAAGAATATCTGGATTCAGGTGAGAGGATGTAGGTAAGGTTTCAGGTACTGAAGGAGGATTTTCTGGATTCGGGTAAGAGGATGCAGGTAAGGTTTCAGGATTTTGCCAACTGGTTGAAGGTTGAGGTTCGGGTTCTGGACGTAGTCCAATCGGTATTGCGAGAGGATCTACGGGAATAGGAGGATTCAGTGGGATAAAATCAAAATCTTTGTCATCTATTGGACTGAAATCTATTCGTATCCATTCGTCAAGAGTTTCTTGGGGAATTTCAGGTAGAGGTGATTCTGGTGGAAGTTCGGTATTAAGGTTAGTATCGGTAATAGAGTTTGGGTTTAGATTTGCCTTATTTTCAGGATATACAGGATTCACAGGATATCTAGAAAGAGCGTCGGCAGCAGAGTTCAACAGGCCCTTGCGGTATATGATTTCGTAATCATACTCTTCTAGTTTTAATCGCCAACGTTGAAGTTTACTGCTAGGGTCTTTGTGATTAAATAACCATTTTAAAGGTCTATGATCTGTTACAATTTGGAATTTGTGTCCATAAAGATAAGGACGGAAAGTTTTGCAACCGTATAGGATGGCTAACAACTCTTTTTCAGTTGTGCTATAGTTGGATTCGCTTTTATTGAGGGTTCGTGACGCAAAAGCCACGGGTTGATCTTTGCCTATAGGTCCCTGCGAGAGCACGGCGCCCACGGCGTAGTTCGAAGCGTCGCAGGTAAGGATGAATGGTTGTGTGAAATCAGGGTAGATAAGTAATGGAGCAGTTGTTAATTTATGTTTCAGTGTTTCAAATGCAAGTTGTTGTTGATTTTCCCATTTAAAGGTTATATCCTTTTTCAAAAGGCTAGTGAGGGCTTTTGCCGTTTTGGAAAAATCAGGGATAAAGCGACGGTAATATGAAACTAAACCGAGGAATGATTTTATATCTTTAGGGGATTTCGGGATAGGAAATTCGGTAACGGCTTTAATTTTATCGGGATTTGGCTTAACGCCTTGTTCTGTGATTAAGTGACCAAGGTAACAGACTTCACGTCGTAAGAATTCGCACTTGTCGGGCTGTAATTTTAAATTGAAGTCTCGGATTCTTTGAAAGATTGCCCTGAGGTTTATAATATGAGAGGAAAGATCAAAGGCGTAGCAAACAACGTCATCCAGATATACAAAGCATCGGATGCCTTGGAGCCCGGATAAGGCAGAATTCATTAGTCTTTGAAACGTAGAAGGGGCATTTTTAAGCCCAAATGGCATTCTCAGGAATTGGAAATGCCCTTCCGGGACGTTGAAGGCTGTTTTGGCTTTATCAGCTTCATTTAAAAGGATTTGATGAAATCCGGATGCCAAATCCAGGGTTGAGAAATATTTGCTATTGCCAAGTTGATCCAATATTTCTGTAATCTGTGGAATCGGATATGTGTCACCGATTGTGACATCATTGAGCTTCCTATAGTCGATCACGACTCGCCATTTTTGAGTATTGGAAGCGTCTAGTTTTTTTGGAACAACCCATATGGGTGAAGACCAAGGGGAATCAGAGGGCTCAACAATATTTTGTTCCAACATCTTATCAATTTGATTACGAACTTCAGCTTTATGGATTTCTGGGAATCGGTAAGTCTTAGTATGGATTGGTATGTCTGTCGTTGTTTTTATTTCATGTTTAAGGGCATTTGTATGAGTAAGGTTTTCTCCGGGTAGATGGAAAATATCTGAATATTCAGAACATAATTGCAAAAGGGCTTCTTTTTCCTCACTATTAAGGTGTGCAACACGCAGCTGTTTTAGAACTTCTTCTGTACGTGTATAGTTATTCGATTTTGCATATATATGGTTCACAACACGGCTATTATTATCTTTGAATTTTAATGGATCAATTGAGGTAAGTTTTAGATTAAGATTTGATTTTAATGTTACAGGTTCTTCAGAGGTATTTACTACGGATATATTTATTCTATTGTTTTCTTTGACACGCACTATACAATTTGCAATTAAAAGGCTTTCAGATAACTTTTGATCAAGTATTAATCCTTCTCTTATTTCAGGGTTTTGAACAGAACACTCGATAATGGTTTCAGTTCTTGCAGGAATTAAGTATGCAGGATCATGAAAATATAATTTCAGGGATGATTTACCAATGTGAAGTGAATTATTGGTATAATCTAAATTACAGCTATATGCATTTAGCATATCGGAACCTATGATACCATCGTAAGGTAAGTGTATTTTATCGATAACATGAAATTGATGTGAAATATTAGATTTAGATAATCGTAATTTTAGTTGGAAGTGACCTCGAGTTTTGATAGATTCATCCGATGAATCAATACCTTTTAATTGGATTATTTCTCTTACAAGCTTAGGATGTCTTTCTATACATGCATGTTTTAATAGACTTACAGAAGATCCTGAATCCACAAGCAAGGTTAAAGGAATGTCTGATATAGGAGATTCAACAAGAACATGAGGTAGTAACATTATTGCAGGATTATTTGTAATTTCAAAGATATTGGATTTGAAAGTCTGAGGCAATTTTGTATTTTGCGTGGATACATTGGATTTTGTCAGATCAACACATTTCTGTTGCTGAGAGGATACAGTGGGCTTGGTCAGGTCAACACCTTTGTGTTGCTGGCAGGATACAGTGGATTTTGGCAGACCAACACTATTGTGTTGCTGGCAGGATACAGTGGATTTTGGCAAACCAACACTATTGAGTTGTTGCACGGATACAGTGGATTTTGGCAAACCAACATTATTGCGTTGTTGCACGGATACAGTGGATTTTGGCAAACCAACACTATTGCGTTGTTGCACGGATACAGTGGATTTTGGCAAACCAACACTATTGCGTTGTTGCACGGATACAGTGGATTTTGGCAAACCAACACTATTGCGTTGTTGCAAGGATACAGTGGATTTTGGCAAACCAACACTATTGTGTCGTTGCACGGATACAGTGGATTTCTGCAAACCATCATGTAGCGATGTCTGCGAAAATGTTGACGTATTTGAAGGATACATATTTCCATGTAGTCGGTTAAATTTGGGTTTAGGAATTTGATAAAGGGCGTCGGTTTCTAAATTGCAAGGTCCCGTACGACACCGGGACGAGACGATTACTCGTTTTTTGTTTCAGCATCGACAGTATCATAACCTTCTTCAACTGAATCAATTGGATGTTCATCGTCAGGGGTATTGGAAGTATAATGGATACGTTGAGGTGTCCTTGATTGATTTTGATCGAATCTAAAGCGGTTATTGTTAAATTCTCGTTTGCGACATTGTTCCAGAGTATGTCCTGGTGTTTTGCAGTATCTGCAGGTTGGTGTAGAAGAATCGTTATTATTAGTAGGACGATTAGGATAGAAATTTGGCTTTGGCCTAGATTGATTTAGGCTTGACGAAAATTGCTGATTTTGATTACGACGCATGAATTGAAAGTTTGGCCTTGAAGTATTTGGCCTTTCTTGACGTGTGCTAGACGGACTCTGCTTAAATAGAGATTGTTGGATTTTTTCTTCAGAAATTGCTATATTTATAGCTTCGTTAAGCGTTTTGGATGATTTACATCTAACGATATTTGATATACGGGGTATCAACCCCATTTGGAAATGATGGAGGGCTAATTCCTCCATGGCTGCTGTGCGACCTACCATTTCCCTATTCTTATGGCTATGTGAAATGGATATTTCTGTAAGTAATTGCGAAAGGCATGTCTCGATTCGTAAAGCGTACTGGCTCACAGGCTCGTTAGGTTGTTGCTTACATTCCTGTAGGTCTGTAAGCAAATGGGCATAGTGCTTTCTCTCGCTAAACTGGGTTTTGAGGAATTCTTTTAGTTGGATCCAATTGGTAAACTCTTTGACAGAGCAAGCAGTTTGTGCTTTACCTTGAAGCTGGCAAAGTATATATTTAAATAAAATGTCTTTTTGAGGCTCTGATGCTAAATCATATGCATTATTACAGTTGACCAAAAATGAATTCAGGGATTCTCTGCAGCCATCGTATGGCTTTATGAATTTTAATAATGTGGATAATTCTACTTTATTAAGAGGTATCGTTTTCTTTTTTGCAATTGACCTTGTAGTAGGTCCAGAAGGCGGAGGACAGAAACCGTCGTCGTCTGTATCTGTGACGGCGATTTCTGGTTTCGGGCTTGGGACTCTACTCTCAGACATTTTAGACTAATTAATTTCACAGTACACACAAGATTAAAAAAAAAATAGAATAAAGTATTTAAACGGAAAAAAGAATACACTAAAGTTTTAAGTATTCGCAATGACCAAATAAAAATTACTTACTGGAATACGGACAGAGCGATAACAAAAATCATTTCCTTGCAGTTATCGCGGTGCTCGGTGTGACGTGACGTAGCGGTATGTAGACAAACGTCTCGCGCGCCGTATCTTTGCGCCGGGTGGATGCTTATAGGTTTCAGTGGATCATAGGCTGTCCGTGTCGACAAGCCTTGGGTATGCTTGTTGATGTTTCCCTTAGAAGACCGGCTGCAGCACGAACAGTGCGCAGCAGTGGGTCTCTTTCACGGGCACTAGGGTCTAGTTGGCCGGGCCGTAACTCGGTGCACTATTATTCACGTACACAATTGAGCACTCACTCACGTCGATTTCGCGTGGAACTAAGAGACGGTACCGGGGACTTTTCAAAATCCCTTTACGCTGCCACCAAATGTTATAGGTCTCTAGGTAAAAGGCTTTTTAAAAAAAACAAATATGATTAGGATTAAAGAAAACCGTCTAGCGTGGATGGATGATGGAACGAGACTGACTTGAGTGCATGGATGATTATGCTACTAAGGCTAGGAAATGCTGAGTGGACAGAAAAGGGCTATAGTATGCAGAAAGGGGTACATTGCTCATGTATAACAGTACGTTACTTTTTTTTTATTCACAATAAAAAAGTGTATTTTCTTCTTACTATTTCGTGGATATTTCCAATGTTTTAATAGTTATGCTATTCTGGTATTCAGGACGGAGACAAATCCAACAAACCAAAGATCTTTAAAATCGGCCCAGACGTTCATAAGTTATAAATGGTGTAACCAACCCGACTTTGTTTTATAACATACTATGTAGATTTAAAAGGAGAAACTGGCTGACTGACTGTCTGACAGATCAACGTACCTACCTAACCACTGGATCTAAAATCTTGAACACAGGTTTCTCGTATTTAAACTAAGGAAGGGATTTTCAAAATAGTAGTAATGCAGGTGCAGGTGCACTTCTTGCTAAGATGGTGGTCACGCAAAATGCCGCTTTGTATAGGCATTCGTAATTGCTCCATTGTGTCCCAAGCGAGTGTATGGTAGCTTGGGCTCGCTACCGCCCCTCTCTCACCCCGCACGATTGCTTTGTCTAGACGTGTCCGTTGGCTGACTGTAAGAGTTAATAGACTGTGCTATAAGGTTCCACTGTAAGATCACAGTCTATGTAACTCTTACAGTTGCCATACACTCTCTTGGGACACAATGCAGCAATGAAGAATTCCTATACAAAAGCGGCATTTCGCATGACTTCAAACGCGATGTACCACTGTATGTTTTTTACGCTGTGATAAGATTGAGAGGTTCACCCAAAGCTCAAGCTCTTTGTACTATTCGAGCATGTTATCTCTCTGGGGCCTAAACAATGCCCATTTACGTCACAAGCAAGCTGTTATATATATTAAATATTTGACGGTAGTTATTTACTTTACCCAGCGAAATAATGCTTAGGAATTTTTCAGTTATTTTGTATTTGTAAACAAACTACTATCTCTCCTTAGTTTGATATCACATGGTCGTCTCAGGATGTATTCCACTGCCCAAATTTTGATGTTCTTTATATAGTTATTCTAAGTTGTGCTTGGGTATACGGTGTAAATTCACATTCCAAGGGAATCCACGCCAGTTAATATTAAAGTAAACAATGCAATACATAGCCAACCAAAACGGTAAACCAATTCACATATTATGTGAGACAGAAAGACAGAACGCGTGAATTATATTGTGATAGAATGTGGAAACTATTCTAGTGTATACAGTGTATATAGTATAGTACAATGTATAGTGTAGGTGTAGCCAAAGCGGCACCGTTGCTAATGGTAATCTATTGTAGTGCGAGTTCGAGGCCGTTTCCACGTATTTTTGCAACTTGAGGTCAAATTCTTTTTTAGTATTTGATATAAAATATAATTTTCGATCTACCGTTTTGTTTGCGTATCTGAAAGATTAAATTAAATGAAATAATTAAAAATTAGATTATTAGATATTAGGGTTAAATCTTCTTTCAAATAAACCGTGACGTTCTGCATTTCTCTGACTTTTGTCTCTTTTTCTACAACTGTAGAATCGAAAGGGTCCTGTTTAAAAAAAGAATACCTATTTACATAACTATGTTGTAGCTATTTAATTATCAATTTCATAGGTTTTTCTATAACTGTGTGTGAGAAAGGAGTGAATGTCGAGATGACTGAATGAATGGGAAAAAAATAATAATATATCAACTCCAAATTATGAACAAGCAAGGTTAGAGGACGACTCCATCGTTTCGGGAGGCGAAGTCGCATGGTTTTTTTCGGAGGTAATGCCCGCAAAAGTCAGTCCATCCATACTTCCACAGACACATTTTTTTTTCTTCATATAAGGGAACAGGGCAAACGTTACGGCTCTTGGCTATCCTATGATTAGGTATATATTATAGTGTTAGTTCGTTAACAGTTGTAGAATGCGAACCGAGGGCGAACTAGCGGAGCATGCCTAGTGGCGTAACTATAGGGTGGCAGGGCTGGCAAAATGCCACGGGCCCCCGGCCCAACGGGGCCCCCAGCCCGAGGCCGCGAGCTCAAAGTATCCTAACATTTTTAACAAAATTTAGTAAAAAAATTAAAAAAATTATATAAGTAGGTACATACTTAAAATCAATTAAAGTTAGACACAACTAAAGATCATTTACAAATTCAAATATACTATCAAGATTACACTCAAATTATTGAAGTTGTGATTAATTAAAGAGATCATGTGAGTTTACAGTTAAGGAAAACATGTAGTACCTAAGTACCCGCCTGGATGACCCAAAGATGAAATTTGCCGCTAAGCCCCTATCTGCATGTTCCGACAGCTACAATTAGGGGACCAGTACCCCGAGTGTAAACAATTGACGTTAGAAAACGCATACTATCACGTTACCGTTTACGATATTTTTCTATAGGAATCGGCACAGCGCCTCTAGCGGAATACTCATGGAACTAATTTGTTCCATACACTTTTTTAATAAACGCAAACGTGATAGTAAGCGTTTATTTACGTAAATTCTTTACACTCAGGGTACAGACCACGTTACGCGTTTTTCGATTAGACAATACCTATTGGTTTACACTCTGTGGTCTACACTACCGTCGTCGTCACCAGACGGGAGGGGGCGAACGTGTAAGGCGCTCTCTCAAGGTCACTTCGAAGTAGGTTAAAACCTCGTTTTCTGTAGAGGGGTGGCTGTCTGTGACTAGTATGCGTAGTTTTAGAGACCATTGAAGGATCTGTCTGGCTGCACAGGGGACCTTAATGGGGTCATGAGGATCCAAGTTGACGTGTCTATGGTAGCGTTCGGTAAGGATTGAGTCCCGAAATTGTGATATACCCCCTTATTCAGACCTGCTCGGTTGTAATCCCGATCGGGTAGACAAACCGATTGAGTAGTCTACTGAATAGGATGGCTCTATTTTTTCATTTCAGACTTCCGTTTGGAATGAGGCAGTCGATCGGTACACGATCGCGGCAAATTAATTCTGCGACGAATACGGCATCAATCTTAATTCAACTAAATAAAAGCCCTTTCTGATCGGAATGGCAACCGAATGGGGGGATAATAATTAACGGATTCGGTGCGTTTCTATTCGAATCGGCGCGTTTCTTTTATAGTTTGACGCAAGTGGCATAAAATGTAATTCATTTGTCAGTATATAAATATTTACTTTTAAAGATAACTGATTGTTATACCTACGCACAGTGTTTTTTTTGGCCAAAAATCGGACATGTAGTTTTTATAATGCCTTAGTATAGAGTATTCGAATACAAATGCATGACGAAAACTCCCGTGCGGCCATTTTGTATAGTTTTTATTTAATCGCTGTTCGAAAGTTGAAATCCCGGAATTCCCAAATATGTGAAAAAAATTCTAACGCGGAAGTTTTATGGATAAAACAAAATTTTCTTTATTACATTAAAAGGCCCCAAGACAAGGCATATTTCAAGCCATTCCCGACTGTCTTACGACTTACCGATGTCAAATAAATCACGATAATATGATTTATGATTTTATTTTTTTTTGGCCTCGTTTTTCGTTTTGGGAGGTTGCAACTTGCATTAATCAGAAGCTTATATGTATGCCCAAATAACAAAAAAATAATTACTTCCCTAAGCCGCGGCCACAGCGAGAAAAGTGACATTGAAAAAATCCCGGGATCCGGGAACTACATTTGATTTTGAAAAATACATTTTAATGTGTAATGTAATTCAATGTATACAGGATGATGTTTTTTAAGAGTGAGTCTTAAAGAAAGGTGTGAGAATATTGAGAACTAAATGTTTTGATTTTAACGGAATTCAAAAAAAAAAAAGATTATCAATTCAACATGTAATATTATTGGAACTGCAAAATATTCACCTATGATAATCTGTTTGGAAGCCCCAAACAAATATACATTTTATAAGTGTATGTATGTGTTTGTCCACGCATTTCTCCGAAACTAGAAGTCGGATTGTGATCATTCTTTTTAATTTTACCCCGTTGACAATGACAATGCATTCGAAATCCATTTATTAGCATGCAGTGCCGCCCAACATCAAGAAAACCATAAAAACCGCTATATCTCGTAAAGGAAGCGAGATAGAGCAAAAATAACACGTTTTTATGGACTTCTAAAGGAATTTAACTTACTCAAAATACATCGACTGAGAGTTTCGTAAACCTGAAAACATAACCTATTTTTTTAGGATTTGCTTTTAACTTTCAAAAATCTTCGTAAAAAGTATGAAGTAACCTATACAGTGACCTTTTAGTCTGACTCATCAATATGAACAATTTTTACCCTGAGACTAAATATGAAAATGAGTGTGTGAATTACGATTACTTGCGGTCGGCATATTTCCCAGAACTTACTAAATAGGTAGGCGCAACAGGAAGTTTTTACATACTACAATGAACTAAGCAGTTATCGATAATTTGGCGAACAGAAGCAGTTACATCCCTAACTGCCACATGTTTATCAATATAAGTATCTATAGCTCACCAGCCTACGATAGTACTGGGCGAACTGAGCGATACACGTGTTCTATTTTTATGATAACAAAGTAAAATCGCAAGATAAAGATTATTTTTCATAATTGGAATCTATAAATGATACCTTGTCTGTGCAACTTTTGGTCACTCTTAAAAAACATCATTCTGTATACATTGAACTTAATTTTAAATTTAGGCTATAGAACTATAATTACATTACACATTAAAATGTATTTTTCAAAATCAAATGTAGTAAATCCCGGATCCCGGGATTTTTTCAATGTCACTTTTCTCGCTGTGGCCGCGGCTTAGGGAAGTAATTATTTTTTTGTTATTTGGGCATACATATAAGCTTCTGATTAATGCAAGTTGCAACCTCCCAAAACGAAAAACGAGGCCAAAAAAAAATAAAATCATAAATCATATTATCGTGATTTATTTGATATCGGTAAGTCGTAAGACAGCCGGGAATGGCTTGAAATATGCCTTGTCTTGGGACCTTTTAATGTAATAAAGAAAATTTTGTTTTATCCATAAAACTTCCGCGTTAGAATTTTTTTCACATATTTGGGAATTCCGGGATTTCAACTTTCGAACAGCGATTAAATAAAAACTATACAAAATGGCCGCACGGGAGTTTTCGTCATGCATTTGTATTCGAATACTCTATACTAAGGCATTATAAAAACTACATGTCCGATTTTTGGCCAAAAAAAACACTGTGCTACGGTAAGTAGTTGATTAAATTAAGATGATAAATAAGTTTGGTAAAGTAATGTCAGAAAATAAATCTTAATTTAATTTACAAAAACTAGTTAAAAATTCACAGAGTGTATACTTTCAATATAAAGCAAAGGTAATCGTATATGGCATACATTTTGGTTGAGTAGGTATTGAACTTTTATAAGGTACAACAGTACCCTGAGTGTAAAGAATTTACGTAAATAAACGCTTACTATCACGTTTGCGTTTACTAAAAATTTGTATGGAAGAAATTAGTTCCATGAGTATTCCGCGAGAGGCGCTGTGCCGATTCCTATAGAAAAATGTCGTAAACGCTAACGTGATAGTAAGCGTTTTCTAACGTCAATTGTTTACACTCGGGGTACTGATATTTTTTTATTAGTTCTAACTGAACTAAACCTAAGCAAATATGGTACTTGAAAGTTAGTTTAAACTTTGATGAAAATATATAAATATAAATATTTTATGGGACACTCCTCACACGTGGTCATCTGACTAATATTTTTCATGTTGACGGTACATAATAAATGTCACCTACATTTCATTAGGTTATCTTGTTGTCTCTCATTGTTCTTGGATCTTGACACGTCCCGCCGCGTTGTGTCGCAATTTATAATTTTTATAAAAAAAATATTAATTCAAAATGAGGTTCGATAAGTTTATGAAAAACGTGAACAGTGTTCCTGGACGTGTTTATTGGACTGTTATTAGAATAATAGGTAATCATCTCTGACCTTATAAGTAAATTTTGATCAAGCTAGTTTGACCTTTATTATGAGAAGATAAGAATTATTTTCGCGTATCAGGGTTGGTCCCTTAGTAAAAGTGCAGTATGACGAACCTAGGAAAATATCCACCTGGTATTTAGTAGGTACTTACCCAAAACATCATGACTAGAAGCCAATTCAACAATTATTATAAGTACCTACGTTAATAATTTCCTGTAAAATTCAATGTTTATAAGGTATAGATATACTACCTTCAGTCTAATATTCGTTGCTAATTGATTTTATGCTCTATTAACTGATTAGTAAGGCCCATTAAATGTTACAAACCTA
This sequence comes from Tetheella fluctuosa, assembly GCA_951216915.1. NCBI lineage: Eukaryota > Metazoa > Arthropoda > Insecta > Lepidoptera > Drepanidae > Tetheella > Tetheella fluctuosa. Next base: position 9,398,253 of record OX578233.1, on the reverse strand, counting down.
TATCGTTATTCAAGAAATAATAAAAACGTGTATTAGTTTATTTCCTAATGCACAGTTGAACGGTGCTTTTTGTTGTAATGAGTGAGAAAATTGTATTAAAAGGTAGGAATTCAATATTATATAATATATGGCAACTTGCTTCTGCCCCGAGAGATCGTATGTTATGTTTTCCCGGGATAAAAAGTAGCCTATGTTAATCTCCATAAACTATCCTATATAAATATCTATAAGGGATAAATCCTATATAAATAATATATATCAATCTCTCTTATAGATGCGAATTCCATTATAAATGCGAACATGTATTTGTTGGTTTGACCTTATGTCAAACAGCTATGAACGGATTAACGTGATATTTTGCATAGAGATAGTTTATGGAGAGTAACATAGGCTACTTTTTATTTCGGAAACGCGAGTGAGACTGCGCCGCGGGGCGAAAGCTATTTACTCATCATTGTGAATTATGGAGAACTTGGTGGATATTTTATTTAACTAGCGTTTGTTCACGGCCTCGCCTACATTTACAAGTCTCCTGTTAGATACAGCACAATTATTATTTATTTATTTATAATCTAAATTTTTACTTAAGAAAACCTTTAGGTAACTTCGCATTAAAATACGTGTAGTGGTTGTGGCTTCGTCCATTTATATTATCTTCAGCATAAAAGTGTTCTTTGCAGTGAACACTATAGATTAATTAAGTACTTCGATTATTTTCTCCTAACCGTGTGTTCCAACATGAAAGCTGTTATAGTCAGAAGCATAATAATTTAATATATAATTACAAATCTTCCAATTTCTCAGTTTTTCTGTATTATAATATGCATGTATTATACATATAAACCTTCCTCTTGAATCACTCTATCTATTGCTGAAAACTGCATTAAAATCCGTTGAGTAGTTTAAAAGATCTAAGCGACTTCATTTTATACTATTATGTAATAAAGATGTAAGATTATTTCGAAATTATTATAGATTTGAAAAAAAAACAGTAAATGCTGCTTCTTCTCAGTTGACGGTTGACTTCATCGATGTCGAACTGCTATATCGTTGCTGAAGTTAAGGGGGTCACACACGGCGAAGATACGATAATATTTAATCTTATCGTATTTTCGCCGTGTGTGACCCCCTTAACAGTAGCTACGTCCTTCATAAATACCCTAATAGAGGCCAAAACATAATAAATAACTACCTTAGCTTTTAACTTTGAATTAAAAAAAATGTTCCATTCTAGATTCATCCGTTTTTTTTTCTTTTTTTTATATATTCTGGGACACTATTCCTTACACACGGCCATCTGACCCCAAACTAAGCAGAGCTTGTGCTATGGAAGCCAGATTACTGATATACTACATATACTACTTTTCTTTTGTAAATATATAGTCTTATATAGTTAGTGTGTCCTGAGTGGGAGTTGAACCCACGACCTGTGGCGTGACATATAGGGTATCTTACCAATCATGCCAACCGACCCGTCGAAACGTTTATCGGTACTCCATCAGACCTGCCCATAACCACTTCAAATGCGTATTCTACAAGATTATCTCCATGGTTGTTATTACCACAGACTCACGAACGGGCACAGATGGCGGCGGCGACACAGGCACCTTGGACATGGGGAGTCGCTCCTCACTCCACACAGGGCTGCACATGTCTGAGGATGAGCATTGGGAGATGAACTATCATGAAGCTGCTATTTATTTAGAGGTATACATTCTTTGTTATAAAACTCGATGTATCGTAAATTCTGTTGGTAATACATTTAATGACCACCTTTCTGCTATTTTTAAATAAAAATACGCTTTATCATCTACCATTTAAATCAAGACTTGAATGAAAAGCATAATACCTATATGATTAGACTTACGAAACCAACGAAGTTTTAACATTAGCATAATTTTTCCAGGAAGGTTTAAACAATGAGAAGTTCGATTCACATCCGTCAAGTCCTGAAGAGTTACCAGCATACTTGAGGGTACACAATCCCTGGTACCATGGCCTGGACTTACTAGCATCTCTTGTGCTCATCCTACTGGCATTCACTGAGGATCCTGCTGTGCCTATGTTTCAGGTAATTTTTATGCACCTTTCGAATATCCTTGAATTGGAAAGCTCTGGATAATACTGGCGCTGACCGAAAATTTTGGTGAGAGAAAGACAAAGCAAGCAAGCAATAGGTGGATTTAGACTGATTACGAGGTTTATAATAAAATAGACATGTCTGAAAACTGGTGTATTAAACTAATACTAGGTTACGTAAATTTGATGATGATAAAGCTTAGAGTGATCCAACACGAGGGCCATGGCCTGATTAGTTCATGACTGTTGACACAATAGCTTATTAATGGGTTAGTCAATCACAATTGTTTACGGTGATGTTAACGCAAATAGGAGCACTTTCATGTGCGTAACGCCTCCTTAGCAACCACAACAATTCACAGAAATATATAAACATAATTTCATAATGTAATATTACAGCTACCAGTATGGGCACACGGCACGATAGAGTTGATGGCACTGGCAGTCATTGGAATAGAGCTACATTTAAAACTGAAATGGATCGGCTGGAGTACGATATTAAAACATAAGAGGACTATGATTAAGGTATAAATTTGAATATCTTTAAATTCTCTTCCGTGTGTATGAAGATAATGGGTTATTATCCCCTCTATAAAAATCTTTATCATTGAGGCGTATTGTGTGATGTTTCTAATCCATTAAGTTTGTTTTTCCAGGGTATAACTTTACTAATAATGTTACTGGAAGCTGTAGTGGTCCTCTGCAGGCAGTCATCACATTTCCGAGTGACGCGGGCGCTTCGGCCTATCTTCCTCGTGGATACACGGCATTGCGGCGGTGTGAGACGCTTCATCAGACAGATTTTACAGTCGCTGCCTCCTATTATTGATATGCTAGGTTTGTTCATTGTTAAATTATTAATTTCTTTTTAAACCATAGATTTTAAGGCTCGAAAAAGAAGTTTCTATATTTACTTGTCTTACTTTACTTTTGATAGAAATAGATTCCATACCATGTTTATTGATGTCATTCGACGATATGCATATATCATCCAGATAAACGAAATTTATTTTTACTCAATTACTTAACAAGTATATTCATAAAATAATTATTTTGTTGACATCAATAATTTTAGTTCATTTAAATATTCATTACGTTCATTAGAAACATTAAACGTGAATTTTATTTAAAAATTTAATATTTTCTTATGAATTTACATCTGGTGATAACCACTAGTTAAGTCAAATCCAAACTAATATGAATGAAATAAATAAGTGAATTTGTTAGTCCTTCCTTCACGTCATAATGAATGAATGTATCGAGTTAATTTCTTGCGAGAGAATAGATGTTAGGATGGAAAAGGATATAGGTTGTTAATTACAGGAATGTTGGAGAAACTACAGGATGAAAGCGAGTACATGTTTTCTTTTAATTTCAGGTCTGCTAATGTTCTTCGTAGCGACATACTCCTTGCTCGGTTACTATTTATTCTCCGAACACGTGGATAATGGACACTTCCAGACGATCAGTGACTCTTTCGTCAGTATGTTTGTATTGTTGACTACTGCAAAGTGAGTATTTTTTTAAACGTCATATTTTTTAGCATCGTATATACAATGTAGTATTGAGTCGTATAGCATAGGTGACTCTTCTGATGTACTACTGTTCTTAGTACTATAGAATAGCTGGTTGTCTTTCCCGATTTCAGAGTTTGTTTGTAAATTTTGATCTTATTGATGTGTTGAATTCACTTCTTGTTTGATGACTTCTAAAGTTAAAATTCAGTAGTTTTTATTATTAAATATAATAATTTCAGTTTCCCAGATGTGATGATGCCGTCATATGCCAAGTCGAAGTGGTACGCGCTGTTCTTTATCCTGTACATCATCACAGTTCTCTACGTGCTTATGAACTTGGTGAGATTTTATTTTATAATTCTGACCATTTTATATCTATAGCTAGTTTGCTCAGGATGGTGTTCAATTAGGTACATTAAATTAGTCGTTTAACCAAAGTGTGTCATTTGTATAGGCTTGTGTTGGACCACAATTCTAGTATGGTAAGTAATGATGTGGTCGAAAGTGGTAAGCATAAAGCCTAGAAGGTATTAAATCATTTTTGCGACTAAGTCCAGTTTTCTGATAGTTCTATCATTAAGAAATTTGCTAAAACTACCTTATTAACCGAAATTTTACACTATTTACTATCTTGAAAATTTAACTACATCTTCGACGTGGTTTCTGAAAATACGTTTTTATTTCGGTACGAGTGGTCCTATCGGGGATCCTTAGGTGTTCCGTCCGGCGGTGGACGTCTCGCGGCCGAGATGACGGTATAGGTGCATACGTAACGTATACTGTAAGAAGTAATGATGTGCAGATGTTGGCGGTGGTGTACGAGACGTTCACGCGCATCGAGCGGTCGAAGTGCCGCGCGCTGCTGCTGCACCGGCGGCGCGCGGCGCGGCACGCCTTCCGGCTGCTCGTGTCGCGCCGCGCGCCCGCCGCCGTCAAGCTGCGCCACTTCGCCGGCCTCGTCAGGCACTACGCGCCGCACTACAGTCAGTACTACACAATACAATACTCTCACAACTATATACTCAGTGTCAATTTCGAGAACCTCAGTGGTAGTATCGTCGGATTCGTCATGTTGATCGACTTATGCTATGGGACCGACTCTGAATTCTCTTCAAACAAGCTCTTGCGGGCGAAACTCTTCTTTTCATAAGCCCGATTTATTTGGCTCATGTTTGACCACAATCTCACTTTTTACTACGAATTACCCTGCCACCGTACTATAAGTTCCTCGAGATGATTTCTTTCACCGAAAGCTCGGCATTCACGGCATACGGCGTCACTAGTTATCACTATCTTAGCCTTAAACATTTCGTTAACATTAAATCATTTGTATGACAGGCGGTCTGGACGTGTACCTAATGTTCAAGCAACTGAACCAGTCCAGCAGCGGCGGGCTGGCGCGGGCGGAGTTCTGCAACGTGTACGAGGTGTTCGCGCTCCGCTGGGCGCCGCAGCAGGCCCGGGCTCCGTGGTACGGCGCCTCGCCGCTGGAGCCGCTCGGCCGGGCCGCGGCCGAGGCCGTCCGGTGGCCCTACTTCGAGTACCTTATTTGTGAGTATATTTAGTACTAGTCCCACCCTAAGGTTTTATCCGCGATCCCCTATTATAACTCCATAGAAGTTTAAATTCTAAAAATCCGTTTTATTCTTTGTCTACATAATAAAGGGTACTGTGCAAAATTTAAATTTTTAGGTCCAATAGTTTGTGATGGTCGTTAATGAGTTTATTTTTATATGTATTAAAAAGCTTCTTTATTACTATAGATTAATATAATAATAATATAATCAATCAATATACTTATAGGTACTATAACATTTTCTTATCTGTTGTTATATCTAGATGCTCTTATCGTTGGTAATGGAGTGTCTATGGTGTTGAGGGTGTGTGAAGCGGCCGGAGACTTGCAGGACAGCGCCAAGTTGTTGTGTGCTTCGTGGGACACCTGGCTATTCCTCACTTGTGAGTATACTTTAGTTTTTTGTTAAGTTAAAATTCTTTGGGCGCGATGAGAGTAAGTTTAAGGTCCAATTTGAGTACGTTACACAAACGTTTCTGACGCAAAAATGTACAAATAGATTCTTGGCCACAGAGAAACAAAGCGGTTTCACCCGTGTTCTCGAAGGATAAACTTAAAATCCTCTCGGGATAAAAAGTATCATATGTTTTATCAATGTTGTGCCAAATTTCATCCAAATACGTTTAGCCGTTACAGAGTTGAGTGGAACCACACACACCACATACAAACTTTTGTATTTATAATATTAATACGATAGCATGGGATAAAATACTAGTATAGCGTGCTATAGACGTTACGAGTAAGTTATTAGAAAAAGACAATGTGGGCGGATAATTGAGAAAGACGGCGTACTAGATCAGAGAGAGAAAAAGAGACAGCTATAGTTTCGAGTTGCACGCCCTTTTTTCCAGTGTTCTTGCTAGAAGCAGCCCTCCGGATGATGTCATCTGGTCTAGCGGCGTATCTGGAGAGCGGGTGGAACGTGTTCGACCTGAGCGTGACGTTGCTGGCGCTGATGGGAGCCGTGTTGCTCACCATTGCGCCTAAACTTTTCATCGTTGTTATATTCAGGCCTTTAAGGTTGGTTATTGCTTGTTTTATTTACGTTTTTATTGGTAAACTTTCAAATTTTCACTCAGTTACCATGGTTACCATGAAAACATGCCTATACATAGTTTTTTTTTTATATGATAGATTGATGCGTCTGTACAAGTTAAAGAAACGTTACCGGGACGTATTCGGCACGTTGGTGTTGCTGTCACCGCTAATGTCGTCGGCGGGCTGCGTGATGTTGGTCATGTATTACTTCTTCGCCATCATTGGCATGGAGCTGTTCGCTGGCTACGACCTCAAGAACTGCTGTGTGTGAGTATATACCTAACTGTCTCCCCGCAGATCTATATGAAAGAGCAAGGTGGTAGATTCCTCCATTGAAAAGGGAAGAACTTCGGCTAGGTCATGATGAAATCTATCTATCTACCTAATTGTGAGTTGGTTTTGAAAAGGGTAATTGCTGAGTTTCTTGACGGCTCTTCTCAGCAAAAGCAACCTTCCGAACCATACGTTAAAGTCTTCATGCCTGGGGGCCGTTGGCCTTAATGTTGAAAACTATATATGCAGAGTGCTCAGAAAACTTCGATAGTGCGATGTAGAATCTTGTGACGCCATCTATGCACGGGAAGTGTAAGTTTTTGGTGTAGTTGATAGTTGTCGCTACATCCTCCTCTAGGACTTAGTCAAAGTCAAAGCCATTTGTTCAGTTTAGGCCCACATGAAGATCGAATTTACTGAAGTTACTACAGGTTCGGAAGTCAGCTTTCAACTGAGAAGAACTGGCAAGAAATTCAGCCAGTTACATTTTTTGATAGACAATCGTTGCCACTTATCATCAGGTGGACCGTCTTCCTGTTTGACAGCCTTGAAAATGTATCGTACCTTCTTCCAGCAATACAACAGTGGAAGACTTCTACAAGTACTCCTTGAATAGCTCGACAGCCCTCGGGTACTATTACCTGAACAACTTCGAGAACATGGTGACGAGTGGGGTCACCCTGTTCGAGCTGACAGTCGTCAATAACTGGTTCATACTCATGAACGCGTACGCAACGGTCGCGGGACAGTTCAGCAGGATATACTTTATGGTAAAGTTGGTTTCTAGGTTATAGAACTATTTCTAGGGTAGAAAATTCTGTCTTTCAAAGGAGCAATGAGTACCTACCACCTAGGAGGCCTCCAACTAGCTTACCGACTATCACAATTAAGTGATAACCTGGACCAATGGCTTAGCATGAAATACCACTAGGCGGTCACCCATCCATGTACCGGCCAGATTGGACGTTGCTTTAAATTGCTGATCGGTTAAGAACGGCTAATCAAGCTATGCCACGAGCGCTCTATTCATATAAATGTGTTTTATTTCAGATATTCTATCTATTCACGATGGTCGTGCTGACTATCGTGGTAGCGAGCGTGCTGGAAGCCTTCCGCTTCAGGATACAGTACAAGCGCAGTACCACCAAGAGAGATGGTAAGAAAAACTCAAAATCATTAATTCAATTTAGGCCCTAATAAGGCACTTATGAACGTTTGGAATACGCTTGGACTGAGAAGACTCCGGCAACAAACCAACCACAAAATTATATTGAAACTAGCTTCCGCCCCGCGGTTTCACCCGCGTTTTTCATCCTGTATATAAAAAATAAATGAATGACTGACAGACATATCAACGCACAATGACGTATCTTCGACGCCAACTGGCCCTTTAAATATTAATTATATATTGTTTGTGAACAGAGGAGAAGCTTCTCCATGAAGAGGTACACACTAGCTGGGAGGAGGCCCAGCGGCTGGGGGCCAATGGAGACCTGGCCGAAGAGTTGAGGCCTTTCTTGCCTCCTGGGGTATGTTCTTTTATTTAAAACCGCGTTCCCGGGATAAAATATAGCCTATGTTACTCGGGGAAGATGTAGCTTTCTAACGGTGAAAGAATTTTAAAAATCGGTCCAGTACTTTTTGAGCCAATTCGTTACAAACATACTTACATACAAATCTTTCCTCTTTATAATATTAGTATAGATATAGAAGTATAGACTACCTGTCCTCTGGTTTCAATCGCTTTTCTAGGATAAAAAGTATCTTATGTCTTATTCCAGGACTTAAAGTTATTTACCCCCCACACACACACATACTACCCCTTCCCCCCACAAACACCTACACTCCTCCCCCACACATACATGCGAATTAGTAGGATTGAAATTAATATTCATCATAAAAATTCTGTCGCCATATGCTCTAGCAGCTGTTCTAGGGAACCAATTCTTTTCACTTTCGGCCACATCATCACATTAAAACCCTAAGCCTAAATTAATTGCTCATATTTGCAGATAGAAGTAACGTTCATTGGTTCCCGCCCTCGTACGAAGGAGGTGTTGCAGAGGAGGATGTACCAGACGGACATACAGAAGTGGCTTACAGAGGAAGATGAAAATGAAGGTATGTAGTATTTGGTTGTATAGATGGGTGACTGGGTGACTGATTACTCCTAATTTGGATGAAGTAGTAATAGTTTTTTTTTTATAAATGTAAAATGGCGGATGCCTTTTACTAGAAGGATAATTTCTTCTATATTAATGTATGTATCCAGGTCTCCCCCCCTCAACCACAATCACCTCAAGCGAGGATCCCCTCGCGCCCCCCCTCATCCACCAGCCCGACTCGGAGGGCAACCAACAGCTCCGCGCCGGCTACCAGTTGTAGAACATGATCCTATTGGCTCTATACCAGAGACTAATGTTCTTGTGGGCCGCATTCAAGAGTTTATGATGAAATCTCCTCAGCTGGACGTTTGGGTGGCTCCGGGCTATGTAATTTTTTTTTTTATAGTGAGTGAAGTATTGTATTAAATTTTTATTCTATGGCGAAAGAAAATAGAATTGTAAAATAATTTCTAAATTCTGCCATGTTGTGACGAAATTATGACAAATTATGGGATAGTCCCATCAACTTATCTGTATAGTAGAGGGGGCACCACCGTCGACGTTTTCAAACTAGTGTCATTAGTTCCTATTTTGTCCGATAAGTTGGTGACACTGTTGACATTTTTGTACTCACTTTACTGACAGCTGTCATTTTAGCAACTTTTTTAAAATTAATGTATGGCACTGTGTCATCTTAATAAAAAAAAGTTCGGGCGATGCTTGTATGTATACTAAAATCTTTAAAACATTGATGTATGTAAACTAATAACATCTGTGATAGAGTTGTATGAAAATATGGACGTGTGAACAATTTTATATATTATAAGTATTTAATTTATTTTAAATTTTTGAGGACCATTTCATTTTATGAAAACTTACCATTGGGTAGCTATATTTTTCCGACTATATTTTACTGTTATAATAATATCAATAGAACAATTTATTTTCATCATTTTATCAAATAAATCTTTATTTTTATTAGATTTTAAATGAAATTAATTAAATAAAATATTCTTTTTTTTTCTTTTTTTTAATAATAATTTCGTTGTATTCATTTACCAAAGGGATGGTTATAAGTAAATTAATAATCACTGTACATGTTTTAATATAAGATAAATAACATAAAAACAGCGTTTTCTACATGTCACATTCACTCATTTGTTTGCCTTATGGTTGCCCAAGTTTTGAATTGAGAGAAATAAACTTTTTTTTTTAATCCATCAGGGCTATAGGAAACGCTGCTTTCAAGGTATGTTTTATAAATATTAATTATTGAAATGTAGCTAAAGGTAGAATCCAAAATACAGTTGTGTAACATTAAAAAAAAATCGAACATAAGTCAAAATGTATCTTGCATCTAATTTTGTAAATAGTAATCGATGTGCCACCTAACTTAGTCGAGTAGAACTAAAGTTGGCACGTGTGTGATAAACAATTTATGCGATATTGAGCCTTATGTTAATCATCTTAGAATCGCAACTTGTATGTAACTTTAATAATAGTAGATTTTATCTTCTGTTAAAAGTAGATAAGAAAATGCCTTTGTAGTTTTATGCCATTTAAATTAGTGAGCATTTTTTTTTGTTCATAATCTAGCTAATTTGTATTTATTCAATCATACAGTGTACTAAGCACCTTCCATAGTTAAGTTTGACTTTTTTTTTATTAGTCTTTCATGTTTCCATTAAAATAACATAATCGTAGATATTCGTAAATGTGATATAATATTACGGACCATAAATGTAATTATTTAAATTCGCATTTTTTATTTATTTATTTAATTATTGTAACCAAATAATTATTTCGTGATATATTTTTGTATATTGGGCAGCTCAGTATTAATTTGAATGCGATATTATAAATTACTTTTTAATAATATTATTTTTAGAAACGATTTCTAAATGTCATTGATTATAAACTGTATAGATGCGCCAATACATATTAGTGATGATGTAAAGATATACTTTTTTTGAACATAAATAAATCTGTAACGTTTTTTATAAGATTCCATTTTCAAATATTTTGTGACATTTAGACATTTATATTTTTAATTAGCGACCATGTCCTTTATTCAATTTTTTTATTCATTTCATAGACTACTGTCATTAGAAAATTAAATATAATTTGAAAGCTAAATATTTATGATAATTATGGTGCTTTTGCTTCTACGATCAAATTGAGAAAGTAGAATTAGTATTATTAATTCATAGAACACTGATAAATGTATGTAGTATTGACTCTGCTTGACCAGCTTACTACGAGTTCCATTCAATTATATTTAAAAAAAAAAACTTTATTTAATGGGTGATGTAAAATCCGTAAGACATAGAACAACTGACAGATGCAAGCAACTTTGAATCTTAAGCTAATTAGACAGCGTGCATTTTCCATTGATTGATGAGTAAAAGCTGACAAAGTAAAGAGGTTTGATGAATTTAGGAAATTCAGGGTTTTTGGAATGTAGAGTAGGATTTTTTCATGTTAAATTAAACTGCATCAATTTATACTGATAAAATGGTTGTCGACCGTTCCCGTACAGTCAGTAACATAAGTAGATGAACAGATCCAAAAACAAAACACCTGTACACTGTAACGTTAAAAACGTTAACGGTTAAAAAGGAAGGTCGAGTAATATTGCTAATGCAATTCATTTTTCCGAATTTACGGCAGATTCTTGAGAGAGAGAGAGAGTACTTTTGTTGCTGACTGTGCCACTCTTAGACCTTTAACACATTATATGGAAAATTTCTTGTGTCTTATGAGAAATTTCTTATAAGAAATTCAGTCGTATTGGTGTTATATGAGACCATATTACCTACAAGATATACTAGTATTTTTTTTTGTCTAGAGTTCGTGTCTTATAATGTGCGAAAAGCCTTACTTTATCATAATAGGGTATTTGCCTGTATTCAAAATAAATTATCCAACACTAACCAATGTATAAAACATCTAAAAAAGGGGGAAACCACGATTATTTTATTAAATTTATCCTTATTATGATTTTTAATGACCAATCTAACCATAAAGAGTATGCTATATAATTATGACGTCACATGCTTGTATTTCATACAAAACTCCATATAAACCTATCGTTTTGACATTTCATAAAAAGTTGCTGATTTGAATGTCAGTCAAATACCCTAATAAGTAAGTACCTACTTATTGTATTAGTCAATAAAGACATAATGTTCACCCATAATGTATGGCCAGTTGTAAAAAATAGTTTATTCCATTGACATTTTCATTCCACATGAAATGTTTTAGTATTTTTATTTTAATCTGTTAATACTAATAATAATAACTCAATATTTATATATTTATAATAAGTAAGTCATATTTAATGTAATTAAATACAATGGTTTAAAGCAAGTCTTGTCAAACCCAGGTTTTAAATAGCCCCGTCTCTTTTTGTTATATGACGTTAGAAAGTGACGGATATATTTAAAAGCTGGGTTTAGGTAAGTAGACTCGGTTTAAACTCTTACATAATGAGGGGGTTTTAGTTTTTTTTTAATTGAAAAATCACAAATAATTACACTATAACCATGTTCCACAAAAAATCGAATCTGTCTTTGTTAAAATTCCCCCAAAATTATAGAAAATGTTTTATTAATATACAAGTAATATTACGGAGTCGAACTCATTTTGATAGTAATTAATTAAGTTTTAGTTTATTTTATTGTTAAGTTGTAATATCCAATACTTCGGACATAAAATAATGTGTAATAAATCCTTATAGTGAGTCCTCCTTTGTGACGTAAATAAGAGTATTCGCGCGCAAATTAAAATCACCACAGATATCACAATACCACAGAGATATCTGACTTCGTACCGCACTGTTTCGTTGCTTTGTTAGGCGACCGAGTTGATTCATTATAGTATTTATTGCACAAATGCTTCCTTTATAAGTTAACGAGTGAGTTTCTCTTAAGTTGTGATGTTTACCTCATTTTACAGTTTCGTGAATTGTGTAAGTACCTATATTGTGGGAAAGATAGCTAGTAAATTAAAAATAAATTGTTTTTTTTTTATGTCAGAAGGCTGACATGAGCATCCGGGCGTTCCACCTCAATCAAAGAGTATAGTAACTATCCATGTCCACCTGATGGTAAGTGGCTACCGTCGCCTATGATGCACATAAGTCCGGCCTTTATTCAACTGCCGGAATATAGCATAGTTAAATTATTGGTTATCTTAACTAATGATCTAAAGACCCGCCCTTCGTACCAGGGACTGAACTGTATGTTAATAAAAAATATATATACAAAACTATTTCACTCCCTGGAATATTTTTCCACATAATGCTATCCATTGGCCTGTTATTTAAATTAAACTTCAAACTCATTTAGTCAGTTTAGGCCCTAATAAGGCACTTATGAACGTTACAATAAAATTGATTCTACCATCGGTTCGGAATACACTTGGACTGAGAAGACTTCGGCAACAAACTCAGCAAGGCATTGTTTTATAGTTTTTTTTAAAGTAATATAATTTAATTACTAATTACAATGTTTATAAAGGAATAATAAAATAGCTTGTTGAGCGAACATTTCATTTAAATGCATTCTTGTCTTCCACAAAATCAGAAACTTTATAGTACCCTTTCTTAACTTTTATTTAATTACCTAGCTTTTTAAATCTATACACAGATACTTCTTGAATTATATTATTAAATACATTTTCGGCCACATCTTCAAATAAAATCGGGACAATGTGACCGAAAAAAAAAGAAAAATGGTATCTACCGTAAAAAAAGGTATGATATATATGAAAAACAAAAAAGAAATTACATAAGTTCTCTAATTTGGCAATGAGTTCAAAACATGTAAGGCGCAAAGCAGATAGTGATGCGCGTCACGCCCGTTCTGTCTGTCTGTTATGCGTCATATGAGCACTTCTACTATTGTCAAAAGAGCCAAAAACTGTATTTCAATGATAGAAATCAAAGGTTGTAAACTAAAATTATATTTAACTGGATTTTTACCCCACTGCCTATAAATGACTAAGTTTTTAATAAAATATCAGGTCAATGTGATTTAAAACATTAATTTTAATTAATAATGTAAATCTTGATCTAATGTGTAACAGTATTTAATTTGGTTGCATATTATAATTATAATTTAAATTCACATTGTTGAAATGCAAACTGATTGTGTAGCCGTAAGCCGTAATGATAATGTTGATAATTTATTTATGAATAAATGCACTTTTAGATACAAAACATAAGGTTCTATTTATTTAAGAATCTATAGACATGGTTGCAAACCTACTAGCATAGTACCAAAGATATCATTTCAGTTGTAACACTTCACACCAATGATGTTATATACTATTGTAATTAGATTCGCAGTGTACGGCTCTGTCGCGTTGCCACTTCACATATGCCTGCAGGCATAGCTGCCATAGTTCCCCGCTTGACGTCAAGTGTCTGTCTCACTTTGACGCAATTAGTTTGGTGGTAGAAGAAACGAGATAAACATGGTTTTCAAAGCTACGTATTTTGAACTGGCATGTGGTTACGTTTTTCCAAGAATTATTTGTAAGACGCTGACACTCACCACTCGCCTCACTGCTTCGCACCTTTTCTGACTCGTTGTTTTTTGTTGTAAAGGGTTGCTTTTTCCGCATCCCAAATAATTGTACAATAAAATTCAAAATACAATGTATGTACAATTTTGCTCCCAAAAATAAGCTTACCTACGTAACGTTCTACATATTATGAATTGAGCGTATATGGGACATCGTCCGTAGGTACCTAGTCTCCTTTATTATCACGCATCTCACACCTACTTACGGCTTACTATGGGTTAGAATGAGATGCACTGATTTGCTGATATTGCCATTACCCGCTTACAAATTTCCCTACATAAAAGTGTAAATTAGGGTAAAATAAAAGAGATATTAAATTATGCAAACAGTTTATTCTGTTTATATTATCTAATCTTTCAACGATTTCTAAAATACATTTATTTTTTTAGCACCGAATATTCTAAATTTGAGCGTGACATTAACTAAAACAAATTAAAAACAATCTTAATATAAATGTATAGGGATTTGATAGCATTATAGGAATGTTTTTACACATAGAAATTAAACAAACACAAGGCAATCTACTTTTATACATGCATAGTAGGCAATTGAATATCTTAAAATACTCTAAACAATAATTTATAACACATTATAATTGTGCAATCAATAATACAAAAAAAAAATAAGGAGAATGGTTTTCATTTTGAATTTATTAAGTCACTTGCTTATGAGACGTAATTTTGTGATTTGCGTATGGCAATCTATTTAACGAACCATTCCCGCCGACTTATCGTATGTGACATTTTTATCGAAATTGGGACCAAGCCTTGTAAACGATTCCCTCCAAAATCCATTAATAAATTACAAATAATCATAATTCTATGTTAAGTTACAATTTCATAGCACATTTCTGTGTCAAAATATTTTTTTTAAAAAACCTGTAAAATTTGATATTTTGTCGGATACGATGAGTCGGCGGGAACGGCTCGATATATAAAACAAAAAAAAATACCTACCTATGTCCGTTATAGATTTTGAAACGATGTGCCCCGATCCGGTTTCATTAGAAAGGCAATAATGACAAGATGGTTTTAGATTTTTTTTTTAAGCATAGACTATTTGATTTATATGTAATGTATTCAAAATGTTATAGAACTATACATTGGTTCCTTAGTTACAAATACCCATTATTCATTGATAAGAAATCAATGTAATACATCCAATAATCTATTGCCACACACCTCATGCGCGACTCACAAAAATCACTTCCCATTGGCGTTTAAAATTGACGTAATAAATTAAAAAGCAAGAAATATCTATTAAAATTCAAAATGGCGACTCTAGATACCAAATCTATGCATTTTTCATAGAAATCCACATTAAAGATCACAATTAAATGGAATAAATATAATATTAAATAACAGTCTTATGGAAGACACGCGACAATGTTAATATCTTGTTAAAAGTATACCTGTCACTGTCCACGACGTATATAATGACAGAGACGGCAATAGTTTTGAACATACATTAACTTAGGGCTTTTAGAAACTGGCGGTAAACATATACATGGCTATTTTTAATTATTTACCACACCCGAAAACACTAAATAAAACAGCTGTTCCATACAAGTTTAATACTTACTAAACTAAAATGTATGGAACAGCTGATTTTTTTTCGAATGTTTAGCTAGTTAAAACTAGCCCTGTATATATCAATTCACATACACTCAGTGTGTGTCATTCTAAATTGGACCTTGTTTATATAAAACTATAATTACTCGGTTAACTGAAATAGAAATAAGGTCCATTTTAGCATAACATTTCCTTACACCTTTGCGATACTGTACAATAATAATTTATACTATATATATACAGCTGCTATATTCAGTGGTATTGTATTATGGAAAACTTAGATAAAGATCATTCCGAATAAAAAAAAAACAATCAATGATACGAGATGTGTCCACTAAAGCATTTTGAAAGTATTTTTTTTTTAAATAAATGCAAATACACACCCACAAACATTTAAAATAGGTATGCTATTCCATAGAACGATTTATTTCTCATGATTCCCGAAATAAAACAAAAAATACAATAAACTATTAATAAAATTCTCTATAATTATTATTATGTTGTATAAAATTAAAACTATACAATTACATACACCCCGTTACTAAATAAAACAACAAAATGGTGGGCAAAATAAAGAAATAAATCTACATTATTTAAACAATGATAATAAATAATAATACAATTAATAATATCGATAAATTATATTTAAAACCCTATTATATAATGTACTATAGGTAAACTATAGCATAACTCATGATTCAGTAAGGGTGGTTTTACTGTCGTGTGGGCTTAACCACTCGCGTCAGAAAAGGCCGCTCAAGCAATATTGATAATGCGAGTTGCTCGAGCTTCCTTTTTAGCCCCCAAGGTCCTTTAAACTTCTCAAAGGGTTTTATACCATATTTGATAGCTCAAAAATAATTTTTTTTTGAAATACAAAATTATTGATAAAATACACCAATATTTTCATAGTCAAATGGGGATTTACTTTCAATAATATACGACAGTTAACAAAATTGAGAGCATTTACTGTTTATGTTGGTGGCGCCTCTAACGGTGAAACATTGGCAACTTATCTCCCACACATAATACGAAAATTATTAAACGGCATTATTTCACATATTTACATACAATACCCCATATAAAATTTTCCCTATATGTTATTCCAGGGTAAGATTGACTGTTGATATATCAACGCACACCCCAAACCGCTGGACCTAGAGACTTGAAAATTTGCACATAGATACCTTATACAGTGTAGGCATCCACTAAGGATTTTCAACCTCTAAGAGGGTCAAATAATGTATCGCAGGGTGAAAAAGTAGCTTGCCATATAGCGGAATTTCACGGAACTAATATGTATACTGATTTTACGATGAGCTGTCACAATATTTTGAAGTGGCGCCCTCACGCGGTTTTTTATATTTTTCTTGCCAGGCTTTACTTGCAAACATGTTCTTAAAACCAACCATAGATTTCGAATAAAAACTATCTCAAAATAACCAGCTGTATAGTAAAAAACCATTAGCATTCTTACATAGAGTAAATATTGTCACACCACCTGAGGAATGTACAAAACATACAATATTCGAATCATTATTTGCACGGCAAATAATTAGCGCTTGCTTTAAAGGTAATATTTATAATACGCCTGTTTTATCTGTGGTTTATAATTAAGAATCTATTACATATAATAAATCTGTAGAATGGGTGTCTGTGTATTTTTTTTTTACCAAAAATGGAGTGTGTTTGATGTAGTAGTAACATAATGCAATGAGACAATTTCTAATTTTTTTACCGATTTCCAAAACGGAGGAGGTTCTATGTTCGACGGTATGTATTTTTTTTATGTATGTTCATCGATTTTTCCGTCAATTGCGAACCGATTTTGAAGTCTGTTTGAACACACTAATCTCCGAAATCATCGAACGGATTTTGGGACTTTCACAGGTCAATTAGGCTTGGCGCTTCGAATTGTTTCATCGAAATTGGCTAACGGTAAATTCTATAAAAACCACACCATAAACAAACATACATTAGAAGTAATTTTAGGTGGTAATAAAAAGGATTTTCTTCCTTTATTTCTTTATATACATACAGTTTGAACACCTATATTTTATGAAATTTATATGTGTCATAGGAGTCGCTGAAAAGATTTTTATCCACTTGAGAGGCAGTTCCTTTTAGGCTTTGAGTGCTTACCACCTTCGGCCACATCATCACTTACCATAATGAGATTGTGGTCACACAAAATTGTATATAAAGTAAAAAAAAATACTCTATAGGTGTGAAAATCCAAATGACATACAGACTATCCTTACAGATATACTAATGTTAGAATTGAATAAAATGAATTTATAGTATGTTATCTAAGCTTGTATCGCTTTGGAGGTAGTTGGTTTCACATCTCGATGGAGACCCCGGGCCCCCCGAGGCGGGTCTCCTTCACTCGGTACCCGTTCTCGAGCAGGTGGCTCGTGAGGGAGTCCACCGTGCTGCGGGCCGTCGACGGAGGTATGAGGATCATAGCGTACCTGTGGGAGATTATGGGTTCATTTAAAAATAATAAATAAAAGATTTATGTGAAATAACTTCTGCCTTGCGGTTTCACCCGCTTTCCCGAGGGATCTTATGTTTTCCCAGAATAAAAAGTAGCCTTTTTTTATTTGTATAGGCTTGTGTTTGACCACAATCTCACTATGGTAGGTGATGATGTGGCCGAAGGTGGTAAGCACACAAAAGCAGCTCTCAAGTGCAGCTGCCGGAACACACCAATAGGTGTTTGGCGACAGATTTTCAACTTGAGGGTAGTAGCCATGCCAGGCTGGTACTAAGTACCCTACTACCAGTAACTAGCTAACCGCCCCGCGGTTTCACCCGCGAACCCATATTTTACCCCCTTAGGGATGGAATTTTCGAAAATCCTTTCTTAACGGATGCCTACATCATAATAGCTATACTATACTAATATGTATGCCTTTAACCCGATCCGTTCAGTGGTTTGAGCTGTGCGTTGATAGATCAGTCAGTCAGTCACTTTTTCCTTTTATATATACAGATTGAAGACTCCAATCATGTGTGGTGTAACAATAAAGTGTTATCTATCTTTACTATGAGAATAAAGCCGAAAAGCTTTTTTTGTTCTTTTTGTGTTTAAAGGAGCTAATCTCTGGAACTACCAGTCGGATTAGAAAAAATATTTTTACATTTGATAGCCTAATTCTTGAGGAAGGTTATAGGCTTTTTATCTTGAAAAATGAACATGTTTGTTTGTCCTGAGTGTGAGTGTAATAGGGTATTTGCCTGTATTCAAAGTAAATTATCTAACACTAACCAATGTATAAAACATCTAAAAAAAGGGGAAACCACGATTATTTTATTAAATTTATCCTTATTATGATTTTTAATGACCAATCTAACCATAAAGAGTATGCTATATAATTATACGTCACATGCTTGTATTTCATACAAAACTCCATACAAACGTATCGTTTTGACATTTCATAAAAAGTTGCTGATTTGAATGTCAGTCAAATACCCTATTATATATATGCGTATATATTTACATAACTACTTTTCGTATATGTAGTATATCAGTTATCTGGCTTCCATAGTACAAGCTCTGCTTTGTTTGGGGTATATTTATCTATACTAATATTATAAAGAGGAAATGTATTTTTGTTTGTAACGAATAAACTCAAAAACTACTGGACCGATTTCAAAAATTCTTTCACCATTAGAAAGCTACATTATCCCTGAGTAACATGGGCTATATTTTATGCCGGGAACGCGGGTGAAACCGCGCGGAAAAGCTAGTTTATTATATACATGTGTACATACCCGCCGCCGCCCGCGCCGGTGAGCTTGCAGCTGAGGCCGCGCTGCACAGCGGCTGCACGGATTGACTCTAAAGCTGGATGTGACACGCCCAGCGCTGACAGCAGGCAGTGGTTCATGTCCCATAGCTCCTGATATACAAACAACACACATTCATTATGGGAGTTTACTCCTTAAGTTTTTTTTTTAAGTGATGATGCGGCCGAAGCACACAAAGCCTAGAAGGAACTGGCTCTCAAGTGCAGCTGCCGGAACACACCAATAGGTGTTTGGCGACAGGTTTCCTACATGAGGGTGGTAGCCAGCCAGTCG
The DNA here is from genome assembly GCA_951216915.1 of Tetheella fluctuosa. Taxonomy (NCBI): domain Eukaryota; kingdom Metazoa; phylum Arthropoda; class Insecta; order Lepidoptera; family Drepanidae; genus Tetheella; species Tetheella fluctuosa. The sequence continues at coordinate 9,378,416 of OX578233.1, read as the reverse complement.
GATAACTACTACAAAGTACCCTACCACCGTACAAATTTTTTCAAGATTTTTCATATAAGTCCCCCGGTATGAAAATTTTATAAGGAGTGAAATTAATACAGCGTTAACTCAAAAGATACGGATGTGACGTCACCAGTTATACCCCAACCAAAAATACACACACACACTCACAGGCGGTCCACCTAATGGTACGTAGTTACCGTCGCCTATGGTCATTAGCAATACGAGGAGTCTATAGTAAAAGTTATTCATTTTGATGAGTACTTCCACCCATTAAAAGAGTGTAGGAAGGTACTCGCATTTGATGGCGATTTCAAATTAGTGATACATGGAAGTAACCATTTTGTATTTGAAAAATATCACTTTAGAGAACCAAGCGAGAAAGAAATTATTTTGCAAATAGTGTGAAAGAGATGGACAGCTAAAATGTGCTGATTGATTTAGTAAAAAAAAAAACTATCATTGCATTAGGCTGTCTGTCCACCATAACCGAAACGTGATTTATGGGAATATTTTTTTAAGGGTGCTAACGGGGTGGGTTGGGTGAAAGGATCACAGGAGCTCCACTACACTACTGCCGGAGAAAAGGGACATATTGCGAAAGAGACATTGTGCGAAAGGGACATTCTGCGACGGAGCCAAAAAAAGTAATAACAAATGGTGTAAAAAGAGCTCTTCAAGGTCATCAAAACGTATGCAATTCCCCTGGTATAGAAAATGTCTATAGGCGACGGTGACCACTAACCATCAGGTAAACTGTCCGATAATTTAACAAAAAAAAAATGTATACTCACAGCTAAATGTTGATAATCTGTGTCAGTGTCAGGCTCACACTTGCCACTGGAAAGTTTTTCTAAAACCTGGAATAAGAATTATAATTTCTTAATAACCGATAGTAGAACTCTTAGTGCAGAGTTCGCCCGTGGAAGTACTACCATCATATCTAATTCCTCCGTGAAATAGTAATGCACTTGTATTACTGTGTTTCGGTTAGGAGGGTATGGGAGCCGGTGAAATTACAGGCACAGGAGACTTAACAACTTCATGTCTCAAGGTTGGCAACGCGTGAGTGATACCACTGGCAGGGAAAACATAATATTGTATTTTCTTTGCCAGTGGTGTTATGAGCGTCTATAGGCTACGGTAACCGCTTACCATCAAGTGGGCCGTAAGCTCGTTTGCCACCTAGTAGTATAAAAAATAATAATATAGAGATTAGCAGGGGTTTTAAGAGCAACAAAACTACATACTACAACTACACGTAACAACGCAACGCCGATCTTGTGCTTTCTCTCTCATCTCTCCAGCTGCCGGTACATCGCTAGGAGTTAGGCGATACAGTTACAACACGAGGGTAGTAAGTAGCCAGCCAGGCGGGTACCACAAAGTATCCTACCATGCTATTGTTTCCTTCACACGCCCATCGTAAACCTACGACTTTCGCTACGTCATCCAAGTAGTTCCCTCACCTGTGTAGCAGTGTGGGCGACGTGGTCGCAGGCGTCCATAATATGGTCTACTGCAGCAGTGTTCCTGTGCCGGAGCGCGGCCACCTTGACGACAAGGGCGCGCGTCTCTCGGCTAACTCGTGAGTCCACAAGCAGCACGCGAAGCTCCATCTGGATGTCTAAATGACGGGGCTTGCTGCCCTTCTTGAAAGACACTAGGGATCCAAACGTGCATGTTGCGTTGTCTATGCCTGTAGGAGTTAATGGGTCACTTTTCAACTGTCTATCTATGGCATAGCTTAGATTCTATGCTATATGTGTTATATTTTAATGTTTTTTTGTATGTTTGACGATTTGAAAGAAATATTTTTGTGTGAGTAAACTTTTTATTCCGAATACACGTGAAAATGCGGGTGACAGATAATCGAGAAGAGATCCTGGCTTTTCCGTAACTAGATTAAATAAGGTTCAATTTACTTTATGACAACCTGCCAAATTATAATGGATGGGGTGATGAGTTCTCTAACATGAGTGCGTTAAATTTTACCTTAAGATTAGTCTTTAAAATTGTGTTTGACCACCATGGTAAGTGATGATGTGGCCGAGGGTGGTAAGCACACAAAGCCAACATGGTAACTAGCTCTCAAGTGAAAGAAAACATCGTGAGGAAACCATAGCACGGTGGTAAGGTACTTTGTAGTACCCGCCCGGCTGGCTACCACCCTCAAGTTGAAAATCTGTCGCCAAACACCTATTGATGTGTTCCGGCAGCTAAACTTGAGAGTCAGTTCTTTTCAGGCTTTGTGTGTTTACCATCTTCGGTCACATCATCACTTACCATATTAAGATTGTGTTCAAACACAAGCCTATACAATGTATAAAAAAGTGTATCCGTCAGTAAAAGAAATAGTACCTACTGTTAACGCAGAAAAAACAACTGCAGAAATATTTCTTCGTATCAAAACATACATTATCTATACTTAATATTATAAAGCTGAAGAGTTTTTTGTTTGTTTGTTTGATTGCGCTTAATCTCAAGAACTACCGGTTCGATTTGAAAAATTCTTTCAGTGTTGGATAGCCCATTTATCGAGGAAGGCTATAGGCTACTTTTTATCCCACACACAAGGAAGAAAACACAAGATGTTACTAAATAAACGCGTGTGTTACTAAATAAATATGAAAATGAATCAGTTAAGCAAACACATAATGAAGTAAACATTTTAACTTAATTGTTTATGTTTACGATTTCTGTTATATATTACAGATGTTAAACCTTAGTGAGTAAATAAATATAAGAACATGTTATTGCAAATGCTTGGTTTTAAATTTGAATCATCGCATATGTAGGTATTATAGACTTTAATCATACTAATATTATAAAGAGGAAAGATTCGTATTTTTGTATGTATGTAACGAATAAACTCAAAAATATTGGACCGATTACAAAAAATCTTTCATCATTATATCCCAGTGTAACATGGGCTATATTTTATCCCGGGAACGCGGGTGAAACCGCGCGGAAAGACTAGTTAATTATAAACGGATAAACATTTAAGGACAATTTCGACGGGTTAAAAAGATAAGAAATTATTGAAATAATTATAGATCTCCGCCTCGAATAACCGGGAGGAACACCTAGTGTAAAATAAAAATGTCGGGTTAGTTACACCATTTATAACTGAAGAACGGCTGGGCCGATTTTTATAATCTTTGATTTGTCTCCAACCCGAATAGCAGAATAACTATTAAAAATCGGAAAAATTTACGAAAAAATAATTATGAAGAAAATCCCGAGTGAAACCGCGGGGCGAAAAGCACGTTTCTTGAATATGGTAAACATTGAATAACTCTGTATAGTTAGTACTTTGTATGATCAATAGCTACGTACACTCTAGTCACTGTGCCTACACATTAGTCCACCCTTGAATATCATCTTAGTTGAGTAGGCACTAATAAGCAAAGTAACGGGATATGCGTGTATCATAATCAATACATTTATTAGAGGTCAATTACTTTACATTCATAACCTTCCAACTAATAGCTTATAATAAACCTTTGGCGAATAAATAAACAATTATTTTTTATAGAAGTTTCATTTGCATTATAATAACTGTTTTATGAATAGAAGCGATAACCTTTAATTTACAAAGTTAAATATGTCACGTGTTAGATTAGTGGTGGGTCACGAAGTTTGTTTCGGCGAAACACGCCGAAAAAAATACTCGATAAACTATGTTTTACATAATCCATAGATATATCAGATTTGTCGAGAAAATCGAGAAATAAATTTATCGATGCATCCATACTTGCAGGGTTGAGTTTAGAACTCTTTCGGCTTTTACTTTTTAATCAATCAATCACTTTATAGAAGAAGTTACTATGACAAAAACATTTAATTTCTATATCGATTATTTAAAACATAAAAATACTGCACTTGAGAGTTAAGAGCTAGTTCCCATTTAAAGCCTTTATGTACTTACCACTCTTGGTCACATACTTGTGGTCAAACATAAGCCTATCACGTCATTCGACCACTAAGCTATCAAGACTGTGCTTGTTTTTACAATAACGAAATTCGATTTAACATTCGGCGTAACCCGAACTCTAGTGTTTATCTTATATAATGATGTATTGGATTGGATGTCATTTCGGCAATGACCGCCGATAGCGAAGTTCGTTTCGGCCTTGACACCGATGTGCATTCGTGTAATGCTTTACGACTGTCTTCGCGTTATTATAATAGTTTTAACCTTAGGTCATAATCGGCTAGATGACTCGACTATTTATTACTTGATAGTTACACTAAAAAATGGAAAATATTTTCTTAGTAACGTTACAAAAGGTACATATTCACCAAATTTCGTGTTTGTAGGATAAGCAGTCAGCACATCTATACTAATATTATAAAGAGGAAAGATTTGTATGTAAGTATGTTTGTAACGAATTGGCTCAAAAAGTACTGGATCGATTTTAAAAATTCTTTCACCGTTAGAAAGCTACATCTTCACCGAGTAACATAGGCTATATTCTATCCCGGGAACGCGGGTGAAACCGCGCGGAAAAGCTAGTTTTTAATATACGAAGATTATTAAGCGGTCAAAGGAAACCCCCCCAGCTTGGATGTTTTTTTTTTTTTTTTTTTTGACTGGAACAGGAAGGTGGTGGGTCCAGGGGACCTTCTTCCACCGTTACGCGGACTTTTGCGGTGAGCGCTGAGGGCTCTCAACCGCTACTTACAACTAAATAATTTTGGGCAACGGTAGCCTGAGGGTGCCCCCTGTGGGGCTCGACCTCGGCTCAGGACGTTGCCTGGGGAATGAGGGAGGACTTAGCATGCAAATATATTATTTGGGGATCGGTCGGATTGCTAATATGCAGCTCGGGCCGCTTAATCGGGACGAGACTGGGAAGGACGTCGCGACGGTCCTCGCCGGCGAGGACGAAATCTAGGTTGACGATTTCGCATTTGTATTTGTTTGCGGGCTTCTTCGGCCTCGATCTGCGCTAGGGTAATGGCATCGTCTGGCTCGCTGAGGGCGTGCCTAGGCCTACGGATGCGGGAAATAAGGGACGGGGTGTATGTGATAGTGTTGACTATCAAGGGATTCGCGTGGTGCGCTGCGGTATCAAAATATCGGCGCGAGGCGCGTTTTATGAATTGTTTGATTGTAGGGAGACCTAAGTCAAGGTGGAGGTTTTCATTGCGCATGTACCACGGGGCGCCCGTGGCTTTGCGCATGAAACGGTTTTGAATCACCTGAAGGGTGTGGAGATGTGTGGGAGCAGCGTGAGCGAACACGGTGCTCGCATACGTCATGACTGGACGGATACACGCGGTATAGAGTCTAACCTTGCTTTTTAGGGCAAGTTTAGACCGGGCGTTGATCATGTAGTGGAGTCGTCCTGCCACAAAGGCGGCGCGCGCGCGAACCGCCCTTATGTGTGCAGCGAAGGATAGGCGATCATCGAGGGTCACACCGAGATATTTGGCTTGCCTCTCCCAAGGGATCGGCTCGCCGAATAGTGTGACTGGATCGGGGATGCCAGCTTGGATGTCAACATACAACCTTTTATACTGTCATGACAGATTAATTCTGTGGAGTGGGTCCTACATCAGGCACCAGTTCTCGCAAAGCTGGTTTGATTAGTCTATGTCAATGATACACCTGTTTTAGTAACCTTTTGTGAGATAAATAAACATATAAATATTATGGGCAGATCAGTGGCAAAACGTAAAAAAAAAAAACGTTTTTTTTATGTTGAAAGGTTCACAAACAGTCCAACAGTGATGGTAAGTGGTCACCGCCACTTAAAGACATTTGCAAGGAGTTCTTGAAGAATCTCAGTTCTAATACATAAGTGCTACCTATATTTTTTTAAATATCTAAATCCTAATTCTAATATAAATCGAATCTATCGTAGTTTATATATTATATTTGCTCTTTTAATATAAGTAAGGGATAATATTTTGTAGAATAATTCCTCGATCATGAAAATTATAATTGCGCAAGTGTTTTTCCGACAGCGTAAAATATTTTTGGGTTTATCATGACCCGTGAATGAAGTTGTGAATTTAAATACGTATAATCTTACTTAATTATAAAAGTAAATAGTATTTTAAAAGTACAAATATTTTGTGAGCTTAAACATGTTTTATTTATAACTAGTATTAAAGGCGATCCGAGAAAAAAGGCTCGAAAAATACAAAAACTAGTTTTCCCCCGCATCGCAGTTTCAACCGCATATCTCACCAGGATACAAACTACCTCTCCTACTGCCAATTTTATCTTTTATGCAACACGACAAACAAACTACCTTTCGCAATTATAACGTAGGTACTAGCTTCTGCCCCGCGATTTCACCCGAGTTCCCGAGTAATCTTATATTTTCCCGGATAAAAAGTAGCCTATGTGCTATTCAAGACTATAATCTATCTCCGTGCCATTTCATCCAGATTCCGTTTAGTCGTTCTAACGTGATTGCGTAACAAAAATCCATCCATCCAAACTTTCGCATTTATAATATTAGTAGGATGTAGGAATTAGGAAGAAAGATCAGCATCAACTCACCAGAAGGAGATCCGTGCATGATCCTCTCGCAGTTGTACGCCCACTCCGATATGATTTCCTTCTCTGTCATACTAAAATCATCGCTAGTCTGGTCGTAAAACGCATCATAGCCCGTCGAACTCTTCAACTTGAGCAACTGAATCAATGCACCAGCCAAACAGACTGCAAACGACGCCGAACTGCCAGTACCGGCTCCAATTGTCAATTCAGACCCCATTGATATCTCCATGGCTTTTACAGGCAAATATGTGCTCCCAAAAATGCCAGAGAAGACGTATAAGAAACTGCGCAAAGAATTCTTCTGATTGTTCTGTAAACTGTCGAAATTTGGCTTAATTACGTGTAGGAACTCGTCCACTTTTTTCAATTGATAATCATGGTCCATCTTGTCGGGTATTCTCCAGGAGAATTTGCCAGTGATTCCCGGTGCTAGTCTCGGATTGAATAGGCTTTTTACTGTCGGCTCTAGAGGTATGATTTCTTGTAGGTCCACGCATGGGAGGTGGATGCGAACTGATGGCTCATGTGGACTGTTCACTTCCTGCAAAGTTAAATTTATTTTAATTTTTGGAGCAGCCAATATCATCACTAAGCAAGACTTATAAGCTCTTCTTCTGGGGCTAGTTTTAGATGTTAAAATTTCAAGCCGCAAACAAAACTGTGTGCCCAAAACGGCTAATCCATGCTGTAGCATCACACATAACTATTGAATGAGTGAGTACCTTTTATGCAGAACGTTTGAATGGATCGTCGATTAGTCATTCGTTCGACGCTTACAGTAATGAAACCTAGATTTTGATGTCTTAATATTTTTTGGATCCTTAAAATTAATGGATCTACACAGGATAATTTTGAAGTCATTTGCAGTACTTGTAATTTTGAGATTTCACAGTCTCATAAAAAGTTGTTCATATTGTGACCCTTTGAAGTTTTTTATTTAAGATCAGTGAGCTGACAAGAAGGCAGAAGGCAGAGTACTACAAAGTCTACCACAATGAAAATGACTTTAAAATCACCCTGTAAAGTATTTATATCGGGTTTTTCTAAAGCATGTTTGGACTCTTTAATTTGCGTACAAACGCAAGTCGATGTGACTTGTATAACAAAGAGAGAAACTTAATTTTAAAATTCGGGACCAATGACTTTGAAGTGTCGCCGTGATGAATTACTCAATTACTTTCAAATGACGAATGGGTAAGGATTACTATGCGCAATGTCTGTCCAAATCTAAGAGCTATAACTATGTAGTTGTGTCTGGGCAGACGATTTAAGATTTTGAATTTAGAATTATATTTTTTAGTAGGTTTCATCAGAACTTTTGGGGGTTTATTAAAATGCTAAGTACTTTAAAAATGGAACAAAAATAGGAATAGAGATAAAAAATTGTATATTTACCTAGCATATTTTTAGAACATGACTAGCATGGCGATCTAGAATGGGCTCCACCATTTTGAACATACACAAATATTTAGAGAAAAATAAGGAAAAACAGTTACCTTAATAACTATAGAGCTCCTGAGACCCAGACTGACAGCAATGGCGGTCTTCCCATAGACAACAGAGTGTTCACCATGCAATATCACCTTACCAGGCGCCGAAACGCTCACAGTAAAATTATTATCTATTCCGTTCAACATTTTCTGTCCTTTTCACACACTATAGAAAAAATGAAAGGTGCTCACAAATCGTGAAGTAAAACTACATTAAAGTTCTACTTCATTGTTTTATAATGTTTCAATTTTTACATGTCACTGCTGCGCCTTCCATTGATCTAATGTGAGGGTCTTTTGTGTGAAAGCGTGTATTGTCTTCAATTCTTCTTGGAGCACTGAATTGACGAGTCTGCGGACGAAATTATATAGTCAGTCTTTGATTTTTATGTTGATTATTTCTTTTTAGAAGCGATTGTGTTTGTGTTGAGTTTTTTTGTAACGCTTATCTGCTTAGATTGTTAAGTGCGATACTATTCATAATATATGCTTTTGTTATACTTAGATGTATTGTTAGAGGTTATTTTGAGGATACTTGCGTGATGGTTTGGTATGAGATTTAGGTGCCACGTGGATTGACTAGCAATTAGGGATCATTGGAATCGTTGGGTGTCATGATTGACAAACTCATTCATTGACATGACAGGTTACTTTACGATATATTGTAAGTTTTTTTTAAATCTCTAAGCACCGATCAGACACTCAAAATTTTAGGGCATTTTACCCTGTAATTAAACGTCACAAGGAAATAGAATCGCAAATATCCATCGACAGAACAGATAGATTTGATCTTTGTTATCGATAAAATAATGGTTCAAATTGAATGGATAGGTCAACAGTTGGCCCATTGCGGAGTGTACGAGTGACTGGGGACACGTATGCGGTGGCCTTCGCTATATAAATTACGGGCCCAATGTCAGGGGCAGGCAAGATAAATATTGTACTTCGATTGTCCTCAGTCGATGTATCGTTGTGTATAGAAATAATATAGATAGATATATACAGGATGATAAGTTTTGCACGTTTGTTCTAATTCTAATTATCAGTACGAAAACTACAAAAAACATTATCGTTTTTTGTTAACTTTGTTACCATGGGACCTAATCAGCATTAAACTGTGGTATCTCCATGAAAATCCGTTCAGTGGTTTCAAAGATTAGCGTGTCCAAATAGACAGATAGACAGACAAGAAAAATCTTTAGCATTTTGCTACTCTATCTATACATCACCCCACACTCCATGTTTTTTTTGTACGTAATTAAGTATACTGGGTGGGTGATTTTTTAGTCACTAGCAATACTTGCAGGGGTGGAAGTACTCATCAATATGAACAACTTTTATCATGGGACTAACTCTGAGATCACAGAAAAATTATCATATGTTCCATACAAAAGTTCAATACCTACTCCACCAAAATGTATGAAGCAACCATTTTATTTTATGCGATATCAGAGTTGGTCCCATAATAAAAGTTGTTCACATTGATGAGTACTTCCACCCCTGCAAGTATTGCCAGTGACAAAAAAATCAGCTTGTATAGATTATACATTAAAATAATACTTTTGATTCAAACGCGTGATGAACGTACCTATGTCTGGCAAGCAACGGCTTCCCCTGGAACTTGTCAGACACGATCAGCACGGAGAACTTGGCGCCGCAGCCGTCGCTCTCATCTGTCACCTCCTGTAGACAACGAAACATAATAGTTAATAATCAAATACAAAAATCTTTGTCTCTTTATGCTTTGTCTGAAGATATACTATACAAATAAATAAAATTCAAGTGTCTGTTACCAAAAAAACGGGACCCTATTTCTAAGACTTCGCTGTCTGTCACCAGGCTGTATCTCAAGAACCGCGATCGCTAGACAGTTGAAATTTTCACAAATTATGTATTTCTGTTGCCGCTATAACAACAAATACTAAAAACAAAATAAAATAAATATTTAAGAAGGCTCCCATACAAAAAACGCGTTTTGTTGCCGTTTTTATAGATAATGGTACGGAACCCTTCGTGCGCGAGTCCGACTCGCACTTGGCCGGTTTAATTTCTAAATACGTATGAAAGTATATACGGTATTTATTACAAAAGAACAATTATTAAAATGTGTAGGTAATCACACTAATATGTATGCTTGTTACTTTTTCACGCTCAAACGGCTGGACCAATTTTGATGAAATTCGGTATTGATGTAGCTGACACCCTGGATTAACACATAGGCGTCATACTAATAATGCGCACATTATAAAATTACACTCCATAAGCACATAATAATAAAGTAAAATACAAGTAATATTCGGTAAAATAAAAATGGCAAACATCTATCATACATAACCAAGTGCGAAAACGTGACGGAAATAAAAGGAACTCGTGATGAAACATGCCCTCGTAACAATGAATATCAATTTCACCCGATATGTTCAATCAAATCAATGTCATGGTCTCGTTCAGAGCAAATAAACACATAACCATTATGTGTCTCCTTATTCATAAATCATACATAACTTTTTAAATCTATATACACAGATAGTTCTTGATTTTCACGTCTATGGTTAGGAGTCTACATTAAGTTAAGTGTCGGACATAGACGTTTAAGTAAATGTTATCTTATTTGTCTACACTTTAGATAAAGTCAGTTGCACTCACATACGAACAAACAAAGTTTAAACTCCTAAACTTCCTTCTTTAAATTAAACACAACTTCCTTCACTGTATTACTATGTTTACATATTTACTAGCTTTATTTATTTTCGTATTAGTTTAGTTTATCAACATCAAAGTATGGATAAGGGATGATTTTTAATCGCTGGATAAACCTTGGATATACTATTCTTCTGATAACAATTTTGGTTTTTAAAAAATTGGCCCCTTTAGATAAAGATAAAACAACGATCTAAGGTTGACCTTGGGTTGGTTCGATTTGACAGTAGGACTAGTCCTACATGTCGAAAAACGTCTGGGGCAACTAGATCCATGTAGACCTCTAAAGAAACAAAAAAATATCCAAAATGCCACCAATATATATCGGACTTTAACCTGACGGACCGGTTGGCGTGGTTGGTAAGATACCTAGTCTATCACGCCGCAGGTCGTGGGTTCGATTCCCACTCAGGACAAACATTTGTGTGCATGAACATGTCTATTTGTCCTGTATCTAGGTGTAATTATCTATATATGTATGTATTCACAAAAGAAAAGTAGTATATGTATTATATCAGTTATCTGGCTTCCATAGTACAAGCTCTGCTTAGTTTGGTGTCAGATGGCCGTGTGTGAGGAATAATGTCCCAAATATTTATTATTATTATTATATATGACAAATTCCATATATATCTAGAATATTACGCCATTTATGTTATTTCGTACAATACTGTGAATAAATAAATAGGCAAGTAAGTACCCTCAAAGGTTGTCTGTTCGCAAACATGGAGGTTAAACTTTCCAATGTCACCTTGGACACGCCCATTTTTGCAATTCATCATTTTCATCAAAAACCGTAATATTTTAGAACAAACGTTTGCGACACACCAAGGCTTTGTTTCATCAACTGATTCTTACTTATCGCGAGGCTTCAATAACGAACCGCCTTTGAAATTATCCATGGATCAGAAAAACACAACCTTACGAAATACCTGAATTATTGTAGGTATGTAATGCGAAGGAGAGCCGTCGAAAAGACCAAAACAATTTAATTATCTTTACAAATCTCGTCTCAATATGACGAATCAGACATCTCACCTCCCTTCATGGTCTACCATAGGACTCATTATCTACCATCAGTCTTAGAAACCCAAGAAACATGGCATCCAATTTAACAATCCAGCAAAGTACTAGAGACTTATGTGCAGTTGGATCTAAGCTCATTAAATCTCTAGAGCATATGTTACAAGACAAATGGGCGATTCTTCAAGACGTACACTTGATCCAATCGCATATGTTCTGAATGGCTACTGAACCAATGAGTGACAGTTAACCGGCGCCGGCGCACTGACATGGATTATCTACTTACAAATACATTAGTCTAACATTAACTTTATGTTGTTTATAAGCCAGTCTGTTAGTTATTTTGTTTTTTTTTTTATCAATTTCTCAATTTAAGTAACTTGATTTGACGTTCGCGGGACTAACGCGTAATAAAATAGCATTGAATTTGGCTTCTTTTATGCTTTCTTTTACATTTATATTAAATTCAAACAAGTCAATTAAGCTATCCTTTGACTCGTCCAACCCGGCGAGGGGGCTAAATCTATATATATAAAATGGTAATCTGACTGACTGGGTGATATATCAAACCACTAGACCTAGAGACTTGAAATTTTGCACATAGATACCTTATACAGTGTAGGAAGGATTTTTGAAAATTCCACCTTTAAGAGGGTAAAATAGCGGAAGAAACCGCGGAGCGGTATATTGTATAAAGCTGTATTACAGAATACATGAAATTCCAGCCACTAAATTTCAATGAAGTTTATTTCCATTACCTTATAGGACACCACATGAACGGTAAACATTGTACAAAAAATAAAGAAATTATTATAAATATATCAACGAAATATAGAGAATTTTGCCCCCATCGCCATGGTGACAAGTTTCTGTTTCATAAGGAACCAAAAACTATGTTACGTACGACTAGCATACCGTCTGAGAATGCAGTCAACCCAGCACTTCCCGTGGATTTAATAAAACTAGTGGTCAAAATTCGAGCACAATTAAACAAAAAAGTATATATATATTAAGAATGTAAAGAAAATCACTTCACTTATATACGAACACTTTTTGCTTTAACACTTTCGGCACTCCTCCATATAAACTTTAACTGTACCAAATTTCATACTCCTCCGTCCGCGTAATTTTCTTAAAGCTGTACCAAAGTATTTGCTACACCTATATTAATATTATAATACTTCTAAAGACAAGAGGATGACAAGTACCTTCTATCCGATTATTACCTTTTACAGGAAGGATAACAACAATATATCCTTCCTGTAAAATCGAAGGTACAACGTCTAATGGTCATTGAATGACGGTCTCGATGACATAAGCTCTCTAAGGCATAGGTACTTTAGACTCTGCTCAACCTTGACATACGCAAAACTTGGCTAAATGTATGCTCAGCATAATCTTGAATTTGGAATTAATAGACAAGAGATCAAGCTGAGTCAATATACAAATTGATATTCCATTTCATGCAATAACTTGATTTTTCATTATAAAAGTTTAAGAATATATATACTGTTTTAAAATCTAAAATGGCGCTAATCTATGTTTAATTTACTATTAGATTAAATAAAAATCAGCATCTTTAATGTAAGATAGAATACATTTTACTAACGAGTTCATTAATTTTATTAATTGAGAGAAACGGATCGCATTGTCAACTGACATTTTATCTGATCTCTCTCTCTCTCTCTCTCTGATCGGGCATTTGAGCCAAGTTTTTGGTTGATATGTGTGTAAACATATTCAACAACATACCAAGCAATAAAAGAAATATGAAAATAACTAAATTTAAGAAAAAAAAATGCGAATTTATAAAGTCTTGATCCATTTTAAATTAAATTAGTTAAAACCGAATTATTTTTTATCCCGGGAAAACATAAGATCCCTTGGGAACGCGGATGAAACCGCGGGGCGGAAGCTAGTACAAAATAAAGCATCCGAATCTAGATGCACTTTAACTTCACTTAGGTCATACTCGAAGAATGATAATGAACGAAACGAATGAAGAATTAAACAATAAATTCGAAGATCGAATAATAAATACATTGTCTCAACTCGAAAGTAAAGTCTAAGTTCGCTCTATAGATCTCAACCAAAGTGAATCAATCTGCACTTTACACTTCGGGATTTAAATTGGTGGCGATTACGTCTTCAATCTTTATATCTATGTTAATGTCATGTCGAAAGTCGAGTGTAATTTATAGTATTGTTGTAAAACATGTATTTTTATTACACTGTATCGATTTATAACCATTTGTTGGATTATGTTACGATTAGGAAACCTTATTGCGTTCGTAACGTCTTCACTGACCTATCACAATTATGCTATTACATTGTATATTTATAGTCAACTATCTGTACCCCGCGGTTTCATTCGCAGAAAAAAGTAGCCTATGTCCCCTCTCCATACCATAGACTATATTATACCAATTTTCATCGCGATCGGTTCAGCGGTTTAGGCGTGAAAAGGCAACATACCAGAGCAACTTAACTGAATGGACAGAGTTACTTTCGCATTTATAATATTATTGATAATTACTAGCTGTCCCCTGCGGATTCACCCGCGTTCCAGAGAAAAAAAGTAGCCCTTGGCTAGAAGGCTCCATACCACAGATATATATGTACACTAGATAATGCAAATGCATGTGCTTCCCGTGTCCGAACCCCGACAAAGCGTCAAGGTTGGCCGCCGCTACTTACAGTCCGCGCGCGTCTGTTGTTGCAGCCGGACGGCCGCGAAAACTAATAAAATGCCTCGTTTCGTGATAATTAACTGCAATAGCCCAAAGTGAGCCCCCAAAGGCAAGGATATATTTCCTATCAGAGACAAGTTATTTTAAAATTATATTATGCGTAAATATTCTGTTGAAAAGTTGGCACGCTTGGTTTCAATACAAATCATGATACTTGCGCTATCTAGTGTACATATATATCTGTGCTCCATACCATAGACTATCTGCGTACCAAATTTCATCGCGATAGGTTCAGCGGTTAAGGTATGAAAAGGTAATAGACAGTTAATTTGTCACTTTTATATTAGCAAGGATTATATGGATTTCAACAAGCCGGTAGGTGCTGATGCAATGATCTCTATATACACAGGACTGGCTATAAGCAATGTCCAAATGAGACAACTCGACTCATATACTCCGATACTCTACCCAAAGTATTTCTCTATTAAGTACTTCTATTCTACTAAATAGAAAACCTTAACATCTTTCGCCCCGCGGTTTCACCCGCGTTCACGGAATAAAAAATAACCTGTCACTCTCCGGTTCATAATCTCTATGCGAAAAATTACGTTGATCCGTTGCTACGTGAAAGAAGGACATACGAACAAACACATTCGCATTTTTAATAGTCTCATATATTGGTGAAAGAAATATGAGAAGATTGCGAGCTAGAATTCACGAGCAATATTAGTAAAACATGAGAATAACAACATTGTTCCAGTAAATATTGATTAACCATGAAAATATCCGTGAAAATAAAGTAAATAATTTAACATCGTATTTTCGCCAATGGAGCCGGCACTAAGGCGTGACCGACATGCTTCTGACAGATTTAATTATTATAAACTGGCATGACCACTTTCGGACATCGAACTTGCATACGCAAATATTTATAATTTTGAAAAAAGAAAACGCGTTTGTCTGTGGTGTTGCCCAACTTGTATCATAGATCAATAAAATAGTTGATAACTTGACTAGCGATTCCTGGATATATTTTATTCAAAGATTAGAGATGCGCGTGCCATTCGTAAGCCAAAGGGGTTATTACTACTTTGTACTTTCATAAAATTTAAGAATGAACCAACAAAGAATATTATAAGTTGTATCAAAATGTCAGGGACTCAAGATGCATAAGATGAAAATATGTCTAATTCAGAAAAAAATGTTATAGTAGGTAATACTTAAAGTACAAATGAAAAAAACTTTTTTTAAATTTATTAAAAGGCTTTAGATACAACACTATCAGCCTAACCATCTACAAAATAACAATTACTTCTTGCTTAAAATCCACGGGTGTTAGTTGTTTACTGATTGTCGGCGAGTGATTAAACGAGAGAGAGCAACACAGTAAAAATAAACATTAACATGTGAATAGTACACAAGGTTAGCGGCTCGGGTATAATAAATATTACAACACGTCAAACAAAACTAATGTAAATACGAGGACGAATCCATAAAAAAAACTATTGAACAAAAAATCAATACCTTATAAAGAACCTAATAACTTTCTCCGATCGTTAAAAAGTAGTCCAAACAACTATTAAAATCCAAGGTTACAAATCGTGCATCGAAACATACCTAATTGTAATCACGTTGAAAAAAAACACAACACTGCACTTCACAAATCTGGCGGGTAAACTACTGATTATTTCTTTAATTCCGCGCGTACGATATTTATTTTTTAATTTGTTGCGTGAAACCGTGGCATGCACCGGCCGCCGCGAACGCCAACTGACTTCCCGCAGAGGTTGCGGCTCGTGGGTACGGTCGAACGATGACTGTGACACGAATCGGTACGTGGGCGAGTTACATATCGTTTACAATTTAGTTGTAAGAGTTAAGACAACTAGATATTGTGTCCGCTAAGGTGCGTAGGAGATCTTAGAAAATGGGTGCTCTTATCTGGAATGACAACTCCAGCTTCTAGCTAGCCATAAAACCTGTTCTCCGATTTAATATATGTACCTATATATTGTAAATATAATATAAAATAGAGGTTGAGATAATTATCATCCAGATGCCTTGTTTACCTGGCATTGAATTTTGGGGAATCCCAAAGTCAAGATCCTGGAAACGGAGAGAGCGTGTGGAGCAAAAAAGGGTCGTGGTGAGGCACAGTGTATATTTGTAACACATTGGCCGACAGGAAGCATACCTATGTAAGTAATCAAACATCCACAGACGGGTAATTAAAACGAAGGAAGACATTTATAATTTATGGCCATTAAATGATAATCATGTGTCGTAATATTAGCTGAATCTTGCACAGCATCAATTAATTACACCCATAAAGAAGTTACAGCTTATGTATGTATGTACAGCTACATACATTTAAATCTGGTCCTTTATACTTTGTATAGTGTTTGACATCTCACTATGGTAAGTTATAATGCGGCCGAAGGTACCGGAAGGTGTTCGGTTCAAATTTTCAATTTAAGAGTGGTAACCAGCCAGGCGGGTACTACAAAGTACCCTACCAATGTGTTATGGTTTTTTCAAGATGTTTTCTTTCCTCAAGCCCATTGTATTATTTGAACCAACGCCGCGGGATCCGGCGTCACTACCTCTTGAGCTGCTTGCCTTAAAATTAAGAATGACAGAAGCTTATGTTTAGCAGTGGACAACTGAACTTCTTACGATGCTGATATTTAGAATGCAGGCGGTCCACCTGATGGTAAGTGGCTACCGTCGCCTATGGACATTAGCAATACCGACCTTTATAAAGCCTAGAAAACAACTGGCTCTCAAGTGTACCTTCGATAGTTCAATCCATTACACAAACTATCCAAATCTGCAGTCTCCTTGTTCCAACATGTCCAACATTCGTAATTATCACTTTATTTAGTCTCACTAATAATTTCAAACATCCTCAACTCCTAATAGGGCATTTGCCCGACACGACTTATATGGAGTTATCTAACAATTTTGCGTTGTGACGTCATAAATTACAGTATCAAATAACCACAGAAATGAACATTTTTTCCCTACCTTTATTTTGATTATTATTATAAATGCATAATAAATTGTTTCTTGATTTGTCTTTCTTTCATGCAGCAACGGATGAACGTAATCTTTTGTGTAGAGATAGTTTATTGCCAGGAGTGATATTCCCCCTTATTCAGACCCATTCGGTTGCCATTCCGATCGGAAACGAAGATTTTATTTCGTTAAATTTAGGCTGATGCTGTGTTAATCGCATATTTCATTTGCCGCGATTGTGTACCGATTGACGGCCTCATTCCAAATGGAAGTCTGAAATGAGAAAATAGGAGCCATCCTATTCCGTAGACTACTCAATCGGTTGGTCTACCCGATCGGGACCGCCACCGTGCAACTTTTATGCATAAAGGGAACAAGGTTAAATCGCGGACCGGAATCTAGAATACATGTATAATTGGGTCATTAGTTTTGGACCGAAGACCGAAACTTCCCTGCTCTTTTTGCATTAGTAACCCTTTGGCTCGGAACGTGCGTCCCAAAACTACATACAAAAAAAAAAAAAACAATAAAAAAAAGAAACGAATGTATTTAAAGTTTTTACGTAGTCATCGTGTTGCGGTTTAAGACAGACCTAACCTTGACAGCGTACAATCAACCTTCTAATCCGCAAGTAATCGTAAACCGCCCTTGGCACATTTATCTAATGCCATTTTTAAGATTAACACCATTCATTGGTAAGTATTCGAAGCGCTTGTGGCGTAGCTTGATTAGCCGTTCTTAACCGATCGGCAAAGATAAACAACGTCCGGTCAGTTCGGTAACTGGATGGTACCCTAGTGGTATTTCATCTTGGAGGCCTCCTAGGTGGCTTGAAAACTCCAACAGTACCACTAGCCTACCTCCACCAATACGCAGTGGGCATGCGTGGTGGAGTATTTGCCCATTCCCTTTCACCCTCATTTGTGAAAGGAGGCCTGTGCCTGAGATATGAAAAGGCTCTAAAGGAAGTATTGGTAGGTACTGGATAATATTGTTATTAATTTTGTTTTACTAAAATAACTAGATCCAGTATTTTCAGAGACGTCAAGGTCCCATAGTTTTATCGGAGTAAAATGACAGAAAGTTGCTGACAATTTGCGGTATCACTGAAGCTACAGCTAGTAGTAACCGATCTCCAAATCATTATCTGGGGGCACGGTAGTGCCCCCGCACAGGACGACAAGCGAAGCGCAAGGGCACTACCTACCTTTTCTCGAAGCGCTTCGTCGTTTTTTTGAATTACAGTTGTCACAATCTAATAGGCCCGCTTTGGCAGCCCATATGAAACAAATATAGCGAGACCAAAAGAGATAACCTCTCGTCAAACCGGGCTTATAAGATTGTGACGACTTTAGTTTTATGACAGATCAGAACATTATTTGCGACAGAGTAAGATGGTATACTTATCAATTGTTCTCACCCAATATCCAATACCCTAAATTAGAAATCAGCTCGTATGAACAATGCTTTTACGCATACTGCTGTTATTTTCAAATTGTCCGCAAACTTATAAATTCATGGTCACACAGTTGGAATCGAGATAAATGTTACACGCATAATACGGAAAATGGATCTATAAAATATTTAAATATAAGACATTTTTTTTTCTCTTACAAAGGACCACAATACCACTGTGGTAAGTGATGATATGGCCGAAAGTGGTAGATAACATAAGCCTAGGGACAATGCCAAGTGAAGCTGCCGGGAAAAACCGGTAGTTTTTTGGATAGATCTTCAACTAGAAGGATACGTCAAAATTCAGAAGTACCTTCAATCCTCTACTCAACTACTCAAACAGGTTTAAGTGTAAATAGACAAAGTATACGTTAAAACAACATGTTGCGTAAGTTCAAACATAAGTGTAAACCACTAACCAGAGACAAGGTTAACACAAATTATAGCACATTATGAAACTGTGACATCTATATATCGATAAATTATCGAACGTTATAATCGATTTCGTAATCGATTATATTAGTGCTATAGAATCGTCAAATTGATTTTCAATTAGTTACATATTGTGCTGACACTGGCGTTGCGTGATTGTGTATTTGGCAAATATTTGACTCGAAACCAAACATCAATACAAACCATGTAAGTAAAATACCAAAACATAGAATATTTACCTGTCAGCGTTGCATAATACATTTTCCGCACAATAATTATAAATTATTAAAAAAAGCATCTTTTTAAAATTAACTCGTTAGAATTATTTTTAATCTTCACCCATTTATTTAATACTTTTTCAAAATTTATGATTTTAATATAATACCCTGTGAAGCGAGCAATTCATTCAAATGCGTTCATTGAAACTTTATATGTAATATCCTTGCTTATACAAAATGTTTTATTATTAAATTAAATATATGTACGTATTTCGCCGAGCCCAAATGTTTGGGAACAAGCCAGGAAGATAAATAATATAAAGGATTTTCTGAACGACAAAAACGGGAAACCTTTATGCTAAAATCTCTCTCTAACAAGTAAAGATCCATGTACGTAAGAAACAGATGACTGGTGATATACCATTCAACTTAAAATTGGTTTATGAATACGAGCGATATAGTTTAACGACGAATCTCTTTTAGACGTTCTTCCAAGCAGAGAAAGTATCAATAAAACTAATTCAGTATATTATGGCTGACATAACACAAGAGCAGACAGATGTCTGCACTTACGACGATATATATCGTCAATAAAAAAATGTATAACTTTAAATATCCTAAAATAGTACATAAGTAACAATTTCGAAACGTCAATAAAACGCAGCAGTTTTAAAACCTTCAACTAATAAGACCAGATGGAGTCACATTTGTACATTAGCCTATTTAGAAATGTTCCATTGGCCAACCACATTTGTAATGCCAACATAGGTAGTCTACGTTTCTGTCTGTCTGTTAAGACGCTTATAACCCGAGTACCACTACTGATGCAGCTTTTGGTTAACCATAGAATACTCCTTGAGGAAAATTTCAGATTATTGTTACGCTGTGAATAAATGGAGCTGAGCTTTTGCAGTTTTAGTAAAACAAGTCGAAGAAAATCTCTTCCACGCAAGCGCAGCCGGTGGCAAAGGTTAAATTTTAATACATACACCATAATGATGAAATTATGATAAAAGTTTGTATTCAGGTCAAACAAACGAATCGGAGGACGTTGGGTTTCCAAGATATTGGTAACAATATATTTATTGATGGACTCACGAAACTTATTAACACTAATTCTTCGTATGGGATTGTGATGGCCAATTAGGGTACGGGTGATGACGAGACTGAGGATGAAGCACGTTTGCCCAATCACACTGCCTTGAAAAATCCAGGTTGTAGGTAACCAAACGCCGGACATTAAGATCTTGAACAAAAAATTTGATTTTAAAGAATTCTCCGCTCTTCCTAAATGAAAATAAAGTCCCAAAGAATACATTGAGGAAAAAGGCTACTTACTGCTAAGTAGAATTGCGATACATCGAAAATGCTTCCAAGAATAGTATTTACTATGCCGGCCGTGTAATGTATGCCCTTGTAATCGACCGGATGTAATGGAATCTCATAGGTTTACCGATATGCCTTTTAGCATCACAATGTTAGCTTTTGGTCCTTCGAGCCGGATGTAAGATACGAAGATAACGTATTCATAAATCAATATTATATATTATTCTGATAAAAATTCTGTATATGCATGCAATACTCACAAAATTCTAGCCTTTTTTATTCAACTTTCTATCGCTTTCGCTTAATATGACGCTTTCGTTTTGCCACAGACTCACCTCACGCTCGAGAGTGATGACGAGGTATATTTAAGGTTGATTAACCTTTCTGAAGCAAGATAGGTATGGTGAAAACACAACTCTCATCTATTTATAGGCATGTATGTGTAACTTGGCTTAATTTTAACAAAAAATATCGCTGACATTATACCAAGTGCGATGACTTATTTAATTAGTCAACACAGGTCCAGGGTTACACTCCCTTGAATGCAAAAAGCAACTCATTAAACTCAAAACAAATATCAAGAGATATCGTGATTACCTGGCCAAAAAGCTATAGAACAGGTTTTGCGGCATTTGTGCAATCGAATCCACATCAGGTTTTCATAATTTAGCAAGTGTAGTGACGTAGAACTACGCATTTTTTGTTGGTAAGGCGAACTGGTGGCGTGCTTGACCAGTTGGATACAGTACTAACTATGATAATTTTGTTTGCGTCTTCCTACGGCGCATTCTCATAGCGGTTTCAGTCATCCATCTTGCTTTGCCGTTTACAAACGTTACGAATCAGATAATTCGGAATTTAAACGAATTAAGACTTCGGTGGGCTTTAAAACTATTTTATGAAAAGAAGAGTTTAAGGCTTAATATAAAAGACGTACATTTGATTACACAACATTTTCTGATTTCAATTCTTCATCTTATGTATATATTTTTTTTTATTCTACTAATTCTTTATTAATGGATTTATCATTTACAATAATCAGAATGGTAATTGAAGCACTTTCTATCGTAACATCTAGGGTATTTAATGAAATGATTCTAAGTACTTTATCCATTGAAACAACTATAGTTATTATAGTAGTATCAAACATGTTGAGTGCTACTAGTGAGAGCGAGTTTCTTGCCGGATACTTTCAGTTAACGAATCGGTGGTAGTGGTAGAGTAAATTTAAAACGATCATAAGCACCGTAATTACTGATCAATATGAATAAATGAATTGAGTTTGTAATCATAGTTTATTTTAAGATTAATTTAAAAAAGACATCACGGGAATTCATACCAGTCCACTGGTTTATTAATGATAAACAAACTGTTATTCATTGTTTTTTAATGTGCATCGATTTGAAAAACTACCCAAGATTAATTATCTTCGTACCATCATTTATTGACCACCTGTTTATTTGTTTAACCATAATTGTCGCATTTGTGGTTGCGTTAGATGAATTTATTGACCACTCTATGCTTCAAGAGACGTTTATTGTAATTAGGAGGGAATTAGATATCTCCTTACGAAGTCTATACATGTACGTCTGTAGTCATTGAAATAAAATTCAAATTGACATTAACTTAGAAGACTTTAGAAATGTCCCTGTTCCTAATGTCCATACCCACTTACCATCAGGTACACCTGCATGTCAGGTAAAAAACGTCGTAGGTACTATTTGTCCAAATTTACTTCGAACTTCATTCTCCGTTGGAATACTGCATTTTATAAAATAGCTATATAGATTAGATCCTGCAACCACCAAACGCGTCGAAAATCTTCAAAAGGAAAAATAAAATCTTCATCTTCCTTCTAGGCTGTGTGCTTACCACCTTCGAACACGTCGTAACTTACCATAGTATAAAAAGTAGGAGCAACACTTTCTGCATTTGTTCTGCGGTAAATATAAAAAAAACAACGTACTGCTCTAAGCAGTAAATGTGCCAAAGACATTCTTCAAAACGCTTTTAATCTCTAGTATACGTCATCAGTAGGTCATCGGATTCACACTAAACATACTGCGGTCGACAACGTCACGCCTCACTCCATTCACGAAGTAAAAAAAACAGTATTTTATATAACACTAATGCCGGTTACATAAATATATTTTTTCCGTCATCAACACATATACTCAAGGTCTCCGTGAGGCAGATAAGAGTGCACTACCGATAGTGTGGGTTCAGCCAGTTGCCAACATATAGGTATATTGAATAATTCTATGTTGAATTAAGGCAGACGTTTATTTCAAGGTCAATTATTAAATGATCTAATAAATTGATAAATTATCTGTAAACGTTCATGTAATTGTTAGTTAATATGTCATTTTTTGTAAACGTAATTTGCAACTTTATGTTCTTGAATGGAGAAATATTTCAAACGAGATAATCTTGGCACTGTTTTCAAGTTCACAAAAGAATGTTCCAGATAAAATTAGCTGCTAATCTTCAGATGATGACCAATTTATAAATGAGAAAACAATGTGTGGGGCTTCCCATATACATAGATTTCGAAGGGCATTTGACGAAATGATCTCGTGGCTGAGGGAAAGGATAGATTTTGGTAAATAAAGGGGATCGATCACACACGGCAAAGATACTATAATATTTTATCTTAAGGTCATGAGACAGCATTATACTATGAAAAGAGAAGCAACGACCTACCTTCACTTTCCTTCTCTTTTCATAGTATAATGCTGTCTCATGACCTTAAGATACAATATTATAGTATCTTCGCCGCGTGTGACCCTAAGAGGGATGAAGACTGATATATCAAACCGTCAATAGGTTTATATGGAGTTTTGCATTAAATACTAACTAGTGACGTCATAATTGTACAGCATCCAAAGGACTACTCCTTGTGGTTAGATTGGTAAATAATAAAACGTACATTTCTCCGTGTATTTTTAGATGTCTTATACATTGGTTCCCGCCTCCTGACTTCGCCTGGCTGACTGTTAGTGACTCAACCACACGAGCTATAAATATGTGCACTGTAATTTTTAAAATATAAATATGAACATGCATTAACTTATAATGCCATTTACGTATGAATCATACAATTGCGCAGTAGCAGCAAGATTGAGCAACAATAACACAATTCTCAGCATTTTTAATAATGTACCCATTAAGGTAGATGAACCTTGAAATATACTGCGTTTGAAAAGTAAAAGAATGTCCTTGCAAATTCATAATTAACCTTCATCCTTCTGAATTCTCAAAATAATGTTAAACGTAGACTGCTATAGTCTTCTTACTTATAGTCTTGTTTGACCAAAATCTCAATTTGGTAAGTGATGATGTGGCCGAAGGTGGTAAGCACAAAAGGACCAGAAAAGAATCGCTCTTCGTGCACCTATTAATAGATTAGTAGGTGCCTGGCGACAGATCTTCAAGTTGAGGGTGGTAGCTAGCCACTAAGTACATTTGGTTTACTCACGAGTAAAGGAAACTTTTCTGAGCTCAAACTCATTATAAGTTTTTTTTAAACTTTTTATTTTATTTAACTCCTTGGGTCACGAATGGAGGAGCGCGTCCGAAAACTACCTAAAAAACCATTATCAATGACTAGTTATTTCTCTTTAATTAATCCTATAACTTACCTATCAAAACTGACATGTAGTTTTTAGTTTTCAATTTACACTGTATACAATATTTTTTTTGATAAATAATATTCTATTGTATTCATTTCCTTCGCTAATGCATTTGACGTCACAGCCACTGCTATCATATCCCTAAAAAAAGCTATGGCATCATCTTTAAAGTTCTATCAAACTGATTCGAAGGAAACACATGAATCATAACATGATGCTGAATCTATTCTACCATTGTGTACCACATATGTCGAACAAATTCCTAATGGTCTTACTAATAAAGCGTTACTAAAATACTGTTTAAGTGGTCACGTAAATAACGTCACATTGTTTGGAAATTACAGAAAGGTGATCGATAAATATGTGACAACTTAAGGCGACGCCTTGAAGATTTTGATTGCAAGGATTCCGATTTTTCTCAACAATGACTGAAGCGAACGAACTGAAATTTATTGTAAGAATTCATCATGTCTTTGACTTTATTTTGTACGTTGCATAACACGATTGGTTAACTTTTATAATACAAAATAATTAATCAAAAAGACCTCATTAAAATAAGAGATTCCAATTACACCGGCGTTGAGGATCGATTTGAGGTTCCAAAATTTCTACATATATTAATTGAAACTGATACTATAAATTGTACTTAGGTTTTATGAAATATATTTGTATTTTTTAAATTTAACAATAAAAACCATTTTGTCGCATACGCCCGTTCCGTTTACGCGGGTTTTCTATGAGAGGTCGCTATAGTAGGGAGCGGGACGCAGCACGTTGAATTTCAGATTTTTAAGCTTAACGCGGCGTCACCGTAATTAGTGTTTTAACTATATCGTTTTATTAGTAGGTATGTAAGTATTTAGTGAACTTTTGATAACCTTAAGGCTCCAGTCTCCCTAAAATCAGTGTTCTTGCGGAATTTATCAGAAAAGAAATATTGTTTTTTAGTCATCAGAAAAGCAATAAATTAAATATATTTTACGTTATTTTAAAGTGTGAGATTTGAAGTTTCCAATACATATTTTATTTTTTAATTTGACGCCACTTTGATTAGCTTTGTGAGGCTTTAAACATACCTCTATTTACGTTCCACGCGTAGAGGGTATCATTCATGCACACGCCACGAAAAAAATATAACAAAAACAAGAAATGTATTCAGACTACATTTGTCGGCAAATCCTCTACAATAATCTTATCTAGTTACTTTTTTTCAAAATCGTCTCAATTTCTTATTTAAACTGCTTTAAAAAGTTATTAATTTCTGAATTCGACCCTTGCAACATATATTTTTTCTATTATAAAGTAATGGTTTAGAGAAATCACACTTTAACCACTCCGAAAGCAACTACTTATCTGTCGAATAAAAAATATATGCATTCAAAAAATCATTTGAAATAAATTTACCGAAACTAAACAAATAAAACATAAAACGCATAAAATTCCATTCAATTCCGCTGGGAATTCACAGCCGTTCGTTGTGTTATATGTTTAGTTTCGGTAAATTTATTTCAAATGATTTTTTGAATGCATATATTTTTTATTCGACAGATAAGTAGTAACGTGGAGCCGCGGGCGGAAAGTTAGTATTCTATATTTTCAATCGGGTTACAAGAAAATAAAATATCGAATTGATTCGATTTCAAAGCACGAGTAATAAATTTTCCCTAGGTCAAATAGAATTATGCAATTTGCATAACAGCACTGTAATGTCAAAATCATGATTAATGTAATAGCATGATGATAACTATTGCCCTTGGGTATAATGGCCAAATGCAATGCACTTTCATATCCCAAGTTAAGCAGTTTGTGACGCACCAAATGCTGTAGATATAATAATAATTTTTATAGGCGATGATAGCTCAGTGGTAGTGACGTCGGACGCCGCGGCGAAGGTCGTGGGTTCGAATCCTACAATGAGCTTGAGCTTTCGGTGAAGGAAAACATCGTGAGGAAACCATAGCACGGTGGTAGGGTACTTTGTAGTACCCGCCTGGCTGGCTACCACCCTCAAGTTGAAAATCTGTCGCCAAACACCTATTGGTGTGTTCCGGCAGCTGCACTTGAGAGCCAGATCCTTCTACGCTTCGTGTGCTTACCACCTTCGGCCACATCATCACCTACCATAGTGAGATTGTGGTCAAACACAAGCCTATACAAAGTAAAAAAAAAATAAAATAATAATATTATATCCGGGAATATTATATTCTAGTAACGGTGAAGTTAACTGGCATTGAGAGATTCCACCCCTTTAGGAAGGATGCCTAAAGGCAAATAAAGAGCTATACTTGGTGGATAGTTCGAGATGGCATTTTTTCAAAACCATGTCACGGTAACAACTTTTATTATGGAACCAAACTCTGATATCGCGAAAAAAATTCCAATTCTTCAATATTTAATTGCTTGGGTAAAGAAGCAAAAGAGAATTTTAATAACAATATGGATTGACTCGACAGATCTATTAGATATTCTGTCGCAGAGAGAGCTCATATTGTGCGTTTTTCAGGAACGTATGAGTTAGCTTGCGCCAACGCGCCTTGGGAACCGTGGCCAGAGAAACGATGGGATATTAAATGGAAGATTAGTCTTAACATAAATCCGGTCTAAAGTTAAGTAATAACGGCACTAAACATTCTTCTAAACAATTATGTTACGAATAATTTACAAATTACGATTTATCAAGCAAACACCATCATTTCGAACCTCAAATAGTATAATTTGCAAAAGGTGCAAAAGTAATTGCGATCTAAAAACCTAGTTAAACCGTTAAGTCGGTCATGTACATCGTTAGACATTGTTTTTTTTTGCTTTGAAGCTAATTTGGACACTGTCTATCTTCGGATACTCCATTCCATCGTGTGCCAAATTCGATTGTCAATTATTCTGTCCCCAAACTGTGGTATGAATGAAGTTAATGTTCTCTGAGCGGCCTTTTACAAGGTGAACTACATCATTTGGGTAGCTGGGAATCGCTGGATGCATGGGGTTAGGACAGGATCGTTTGTTGATCAGCAGTGGACATTCTGAGATTCAATTACCGTGGATATATGATATGACATCTCTACTGTCTCAGCCATCATAGCGTTTTAGTTTATGTATATACGCTATCCGTCCGTCTGTCACAGGGTATCGGTTCATATCGTTCAAATTATAAATGTTATAATAATTTACTATGTAACAAAATTATTGTTTCGCCGACTAATAATTACATAACAAGATTGCATTTAAGTGAGTTACAGAGCCTCAAAATTAATTAGTTTTGTTAATATAAATACGGAACCTCTTCAAAATCATTCGTAATTACAATCGTAAAGAGAAAAGCTAACTTTCGAATTCAATAATACTTTACAATTAAAGGTCAGCAAATTAAGCTAAGTAGCTTAACTAGCGTTGAGTAAATACAATCCTACAGATAAATTGCTCGGCATACAGCATAAGCGGCAATTTGCATTTCGCAATTGATTGTGCGGCAACCATTGTCTACCATTTTGATTATCTATATGTCTAGATGTATAGTCGCGCTACTACAGAACTAAAACAAACAGGCCAACATTGTTATGCTGGTGTGCGTGACAGCTACGTCTTACGCTCGCGCTTCTTCATACTGCTTGTCGTAGTGTGCGTGATTTAAGACACAACAGTTGGACGCTTATTTTTTCGATGCGTTCACAGTTTCAACTGTCTATCTAGACTACAGCTTCGGCACCATTCTGGATAAATGGAAGTGGGGTAATTCACGAGCGACTCGCATGAATACCATGGCGAAGTTGTGGCAGCAAGACCTACCGCAGATGCAGCGCCGGCCCGAGCATTCCTGGCGCCCTAGGCGAGTCTGGAACGGCGCCATTTTAAAATGTATTGTAAAAAAAAATTATAAATATCAAAATTTAAAATTAAAATAAATTACTGTATTATTTTTCACTTTTTTATACCGTTAATTACCGCCCCCCTAATACGAGCGCCCTAGGCCGTCGCCTAATTCGCTAATATGAACGGACCGGCCCTGAGTAGATGGTCCCTGGTGGTCTGTACAGAGCGCTAGGAATAGTGTACCTCGCTGTATAACCTTTCGGTTGGGTAAGTGTGACCACTAAAATAAATCTCAATAGTCTTGTCTATCTAGACATATAAATAGTCTAAGGTTTACCAGGTGGGTGACAGATATAACGATGCTCGCTTGTCTGCATAGAATCGCAATCGTTGCGTGTACGCAGGACGATTTTAAAGCAAGGTCGATTGTTTAAACATGTATTAAATTGAACAACGAATACTGCTTTGCATATCCTTAGTTTTGTAACTCGGTTATATGCGTATTTTATATGGGATCGATAAAAAAATCAACTATATACCTACCTACAGGACGTCCCACGACAACGCCACACAGAAAGCACTTATTTAGATGAAATGTAAATCATAATAATCAATTCCTTCTAAAAACATAACATCTTAAATTAAAGGTAGGCCGTAAAATTTAATATACAAGTTTGTGAAAATTATATTAAACCTTTTCTAGGCTTTGGCTTTATGGGCTGACCAAGTAACCATGCACCATCAGGCACACGTAAGCCCACCTAAGATATAAAAAACCCTGTAAATAATCCTATCATATCCTATCCTATCTTTATTATGATATTTGCGAAAGTTTGTGAGGATGAATGGAAAAACTACAGAACGGACTTGGACGAAATTCGGCAGACAGATAGAATATATTGTGAATCAACATATGTACCTATAGTATACTTTTAATTCCAGGCAAACAACGGATCCATCGGGAACGCGGGTGTAACCACGGGGCGGAAGCTAGTTTTGATATATTTTTAAGAGCCAGACAACCTTCAATATAGTGGACTGGACACTGGACAGAACAAAGAAGATACTATCAATATTCCAAGATGCACAATACTAGCATAACGTATGCAAGACGATTGTTTACGTCAGAAAAAAACAATCCGCCGGAATACTAAGCAAAAAGCAATTTTATTACTTCACTAGCTGTCCCCAGCGGTTTCACCCGCATTTCCGAAAACAAATAGCCCATGTCCCTCTCCATTCAATTGGCTAGGCGTGAAAAGGTAACAGACAGACAGAGTTACTTTCGCATTTACAATATTAGTATGGATACAAATAGGCCTTCACAATCACTTATGTATAGTCCGACTCTAACGCACGTTTCGATTGCTTTTGCTGAGAATAGCCGGAAAAAAAAACAGCAATATACATATATGACTGTTTGGTAAGATACCCTATCTATCACGCCGCAGGTCGTGGGTTCGATTCCCACTCAGGACAGACATTTGTGTGCATGAACATGACAATGTCTGTTTGTCCTGCGTCTGGGTGTATTTATCTATTTAAGTATGTATTTACAAAATAAAAGTAGTATATGTATTATATTATATATCAGTTTTAAGGCGATGATAGCTCAGTGGTAGTGACGTCGGACGCCGCGGCGAAGGTTGTGGGTTCGAAACCTACAATGAGCTTGAGTTTTCGGTGAAGGAAAACATCGTGAGGAAGCCATAGCACGGTGGTAGGGTACTTTGTAGTACCCGCCTGGCTGGCTACCACCCTCAAGATGAAAATCTGTCGCCAAACACCTATTGGTGTGTTCCGGCAGCTGCACTTGAGAGCCAGTTCCTTCTAGGCTTTGTGTGCTTACCACCTTCGGCCACATCATCAATTACTATAGTGAGATTATGGTCAAACGCAAGCCTATACAAAGTAAAAAAAAAAAAAACTAGCTTCCATAGCATAAGCTCTAATTAGTTTGGGGTCAGATGGCCGTGTGACGAATAATGTCCCAGAATATTTTATGACTTATTTATGGACCGGAAAGTGACATAGGCTACTTTACATCCCGGGAACGTGGGTGAAACCGCGAGACAAAAGCAGGTAATTTAAATTAAACTTTCAGTAAAATGTATGTTTACTTTAAGTCCGTATTGATGCATTTCTTAGCAAAAGCCGGCAACCTTCCAAACCGGCGGCCATTCAGGTTATAATACAAGCTTGTCCTTGTAAATGCTCACTTTTATTAAACATGTTGAATTTGAAATCTTTTCTGTCCTCACACAACTTCAACTGCTATGTTATTCTGTATTTAAACTCGACATTGAATTCTCTAAGCGACTAGCTCAGATCGAGGCTGAAGAAGCCCGGAAACAAATACAGATGCGCAATCGTCAACCCAGATTTCGTCCTCGCCGGCGAGTACCGTCGCGACGTCCTTCCCAGTCTCGTCCCATTTAAGTGGCCCGAGCTGCATATTAGCAATCCGACCGATCCCCAAATAATAATAATTATTTGCATGCTAAAGCCCTCCCATATTCCCCAGGCAACGTCCTGAGCCGAGGTCGAGCCCCACAGGGGGCTCCCTCAGGCTACCGTAGCCCTAAAATTATTTAGTTTTAAGTAGCGGTTGAGAGCCCTCAGCGCTCACCGCAAAAGTCCGCGTAACGGTGGAAGAAGGTCCCCTGGACACACCACCTTTCTGTTCCTGCTCAAAAAAAAAAAAACTCTAAGTGACTATTCCCCGTCTCACTCGTGAAACTCGGTAATCAGGAGTTCACGAGTGTGACAGAGAATAGTCACTTCGAGAATTCACCGTCGAGTTTTAGTACAGAATAACATAGCTGAACTATGGTTCGACTTTTAACGTTTCTGTACCTCGTATTATATAATTATTTATAGCGGTTTCACCTACAAACCCCTATTTTACCACCTAAGGTTTTTCAAGGATAAATTTTAATACAAAATTTCTATAGATTTAACTTGCCACGGACGAATAATTACATATTATCTATATAGATCGACAATGTGAGTTCTATGATTCTAACTAATATTATAAATGCGAATGTGAGTTGTTTGTTACCTTTTTCCGCCTAAACCGCTGAACCGATCGCGATAATTTTTGGGCTACATTTTTCTCGGGAAAGCGGTTGATGCCGCGGGGGACAGCTAGTAGAATATATAGAACATAATAATCGTGAGGAAACCAAGTACTCAGCTGGCAAAGTACTTACCACTGTCAAATTAAAAAGCTGTCGCCGTGTGTTGGTACAACTGCACTTGAAAACCAGTAAATTTAATCACTTTAGTAGATTGTCCACTTTCGATTTGAATAAAAAATAAAAATTACGATTTTTGTTGCTGATTGCTGGTAATTTATAACAATGGATAGTAGTATTTGCCCACCTCATCATTGTAACTGATAATCCCCCTTATTCAGACCCATTCGGTTGCCATTCCGCTCGGAAAGGACGATTTTATTTTGTTAAATTTAGGCTGGTGCTTGTTAGTCGCAAAATTCATTTGCCGCGATCGTGTACCGATCGACTGCCTCATTCCAAATGGAAGTCTGAAATGCGAAAATATGAGCCATCCTATTCAGTAGACTACATAATCGGTTCGTCTAGCGAATCGGAACCGCGACCGAGCAGGTCTGAATAAGGGGGAATGTAACCGAACCGAAGATGATGATCGTCACTAAATACATAAGTGGCTGTGAAGACCTTTTTGAATAAATATTTAATTTCATATCATAATGGTAAACTTTTATCTTTGGACTTCCTTTAGAGCATTTGTTTCTTGCGGACCGAATCGAATCGACCCCTGACTGTATTATTACGTATTTGGCGTCGACCTTTCTATACTAATATATAATAATAGATTCCACCCCGCGGTTTCACCCGCGTTCCCCAGGGATCTTATGTTTTCCGGGGATAAAAAGTAGCCTATGTTCTTCTCCGTACCAAAGGATATCTGCATACCAAATTTCATCGCGATCGGTTGAGCGGTTTAAGCGTGAAAAGGTAACAAACAAACAAACAAACTCACTTTCGCATTTATAATATTAGTTAGGATTGTAAGTATGTTTGTAACGAATTGGCTCAAAAAGTACTGGACCGATTTTAAAAATTCTTTCACCGTTAGAAAGCTACATCTTCACCGAGTAACATAGGCTATATTTTATCCCGGGGACGCGGGTAAAACCGCGCGGAAAAGCTAGTAAGTAATTAATATTAGTCATATAATTTCGTAAATACGGATGAATATAAAAATAAAGATATAAGGAATGTTTGGTAATATATCATGCATGACAGAGAAGTACAGTAGAATGAATAATTTACGAATAGAATTTATGCAATTTATACCGAAAACCATTTCATACATTTATGACACACTTACTTAGGTGTACCAAGAATCTTTTACATTATCAAATTGACGTCAATGCGATAGTAGTGCTTTACGATCTATTAATTGCTTAATTCATTAACGTAAAGACCCACGTTTATAATAGCTGCATTAACGCTCTCAATACGGGAAGGCTCATCTTGGCTTGTGGTCAGTTGTGGTTAATACGGGAGCGAGAAAAAATGAGTTGAATGGTGACAATCATTCGAGAAAAAGTAGCATACAAATTGGAATTTAAAAAATGTCTGAGACAAATCTATTCCAAATTCAAATCAGAAGCACTCAATCATTTATATTATTACATCAATGGTGCTACTTCCCAATAAATTGTTAAGGTTAAGGCGGATAAAATAATGTTAAAATCAAACACACGTAGTATAAGAAAGTATATCCGATATAAATTGATATGATTATAATAATAGGTTATTTAAAGTGGAACAGTACATGTCACCCGACAGTCATTTGCCGCAAAATAAATCAAGATTTATGTAACGGTGATGTGACAGCGGTTCCGCCGAAACCGTTGTATGCGTCAGTGTGGTATAGGCATAGCCACAAGTTTTATTTTAATATGCGTAGTGTCGTGATGACGAATGATCTATAAACAAACATGCTTTTGTTAAGTAATTATGGTTTAGGTATTATTTGTAATGAGATTGGATTTCAAAAAGGTGTGACCAGTGACTAAAACAATTAAAAATACTGAAATGTCATTAAATATCCTAATTATAAAACGTATATCAAAACATAATCATGTTTTGAGTTGATGTTGAAATAATTGATTAAGAATCCTACTCTTGAGTCTTAACTCAACTGTTGATTCTTTCTAAAATAACGACTTAAATAGAGTGGACCTATTACACAATGTTAATAATTAATTATTAAGTTTACGTATTGATTTGTCCGCATCACCGTTATGTGGACAAATAGCCATTCAAATGTAAAACCATCTAGTCTGTAAAAAAGTTAGGTACTAGCTGCTCGTTGACTACGTGAAGGTTTTGGGTCAGGGGTGCTCAAACTTTTAGCGTCGGCGATCGTCGCCGCGAATCTTTCAATGTTACCTATTATGTTAGGAATTAGTAGGTACCTACTATAATAGGTATATTTTTGGCGATCGACTCGAAAATCTTTCGCGATCGACTGTTTGAGCACCCCTGGCCTAGGTCTACGGTCACCTCAAATAACAATGCAAGCAAATAAAACTGACGGAAATAGGCCAGCAACGGACATTATGAATTTATTATCTTGTCTCTATTAAGAGATTCAGAGACTCTATTGGATATTTTGACATAGTTAACAGGGTTAATGGTAAACTGTGAGGTGATTTCATATCAATCTCTATTAAATATGTACTATTTTGAATAGGGTTGCCAAAATTGTCTAAATGAAATATATCATTGTCGAGACCATTACCTGTTATATAAATGAAAAAAAAAAAAAAAAAAAACATAGTAGCTTCCAGATTATTGGTATTTTTTAACCGACTTCATTTAAAATAATCAGAGATGTACAAAATACTTTTCGAAAAGTATTTAAATACAAAATGCAAATACTTTTTTAATATTGTATTTCAAATGCAAGATACAAAATACTTTTGCCTTTTGTATTTAAATACTAAATACAAAATATGTATTTTCAAAATACTATATTGAAATAAAATACTTTATGGTAAAATTACTGGTTTTCTTTATTTTTTAAAGATTTTAAAATCACAAGCTCTTCAAAAAGAGCATCAACAATTTGTTTTGGCATTTTTTTAAAGGCATTTCGAGCGAACAACACAGAAATAATGAAATAGCTGCCAACACTGCAAAACGTAACAGTGACTTTGAGGATTGTCAAGTCAATAATATATGAGGGACCCCCTCATATATTATTGGTCAGGTTTTATATGCGTTTTGTTTCATCTGTCATTTTGCGCATAGACTTTCAAAGCTGCTGCGCCACTAGTGGCCATTTTTTGTTTTTACTGAATCGCGGAATGCTTTAGAAAAATGAAGCTAAGAATAAAAAAGTATTTTGTATTTTACAAACCATTTTACAAATACAAAATACGTCTCGAATAGTATTTCAAATAAAATACAAAATACAAAATTAAAAAAGTACTTAATTACAAAATCCAAAATACGTATTTTGTATTTTGTATTTGTATTTTAAATATAAGTATTTCAAATATGTCACAACTCTGAAAATAATATTATTTGCTGCTTTGAGTCTTTATTGAGTTCTTTAGGAAGGTTAAATTACATTAATTGTTACGAAACAATCGTTGCAATACTTTAATCTAAAATGCGAGTGCACAGTGCGAGCGAAATACTAATTGAGTTGACTTTGACGGGTAAATAAAATAAACCTAACTGTCAATACATACTAAGTTTTCAATTATTTTCTACGTTTCTTGCTCTATTTTTATATAATTCTTGTGCTTTTCTTTTTCTTAAAGAAAATATAGTAGTTTCACTTACTACTATGTATTTTTATAGTGATCCCTAATATGTAGGATACTATATTAAAAAGCGGGGTTGGCAACCCTAGTTCTGAGTATCATTTAAAAATGTGTCAAACTGTAAAATGCATGTCTGGCAAATAATTGACACGATTTAGCATGGATCAACCTAAAATGAGTATGAGCTTTCGGTGAAGGAAAACATCATGAGGATAACATAACAGGATGGATGTAGTTTTCTTTGTAGTACTCGCCTGGCTGGCTACCACCCTCAAGTTGAAATTCTGTCGCCTGGAAACTACCGGTATATTCCGACAGCTGCATTACACTAAAGAGCCTGTTCTCTTTTAAAAACTTTTTTTTTTACATTGATGGCAGAAGAAATAAAACACGCAACACGCTTTTATTATAACGTAGACGAAGAAGGTTAATGATCGTTAAAGGTTATGTACCTATCTATAAAATGGTATATTTCTTATCACAATTTAATTATTTTTAACGTTTTAGTTGCGTTTTATTTACAAGTAATAATAAAAGCTTGTTTTAAAAAAAGTTTTTTTCTTTTTTTTTTCTTATGCTTACTCCTACGCGCTATGGCAACATCATTACGTACCAAGGTAAAATTATCAACAAAAGACTCCATAGCAAAAAGTATCAAAGAAACTGTCATTAAATCGGTTGCTTTAGCATATAAGATATCCAGAATGAAACCCATTTATCTCTACTACCAGTTTCTTTGGTGATAAGACAAATAGTAGTTCACTTGTATTACTGTTTCGGTTGGAGGGTATGGGAGCCGGTGAAATTACAGGCACAGGAGACTTAACAACTTCATGTCTCAAGGTTGGCAACGCGTGAGTGTTCCCCTGACAGGGAAAATATAATATTGTATTTTCTTTGCCCGTGGTGATATGAGCGTCTATAGGCTACGGTAACCGCTTACTATCAGATGGGCTGTAAGCTTGTTTGCCACCTATGTAGTATAAAAATCGAAATACAGTAAATGACCTTTAAAATTCATAATTTTAAGTATCTTAGTGTCTCAACAAGACCATCATAGACAATATAATATCTAGTCTAAACTAAAGTCTAGACTGTTCACCAATCAATACGGCCTTGTAATGATATATTAAACCTCAATAAAGATCATCACTTAATTTTTCGATCGCCATTTTTAAAAGACGTCAGAATCTCATGATGTCCACATCACTCGTGCGCGTGAGTAACCTTCGAGACAATTTAATTGCAAAGTATAAGTTCTATTACTAACGTTTTCCCTCGGTTTCATCGGCTAAAAAATAGCCCATAAACTTCCTCAAGAATTTGACTAAAAAAAATCAAATCAATCTGGTAGTTCCAAAGATTACCGCGTCCAAACAAAAAAAAAACAAACACTTCAGCTTTATTATATTTTAGGTCTGATTTTCAATGGCCAGATAAATGGTATCTGGCTGTTAATTTGAAATTAGAACAGTTTTTGTATGGATTTATCGGAGGAATAGCTTATCCGAGGTTTATCCAGCAATTACCCTTAGTATAGATAAAGGTTTGTGCCTGACCGAAATACATTTTTTTTTTAAATCTCATCATCATAATAGAGCCGAAAGTGGTAACCTCACAATGCCTAGAAAGAAACTGACTCTTAAATGCACCTGCCAGGTCACAGCGGAAGACGCTTAGCGAACGAAAGGGTGGTAGCGAACTAGGCAGGTATTACAATGTACTTTACCACCGTGCTCTGGTTTCCTCACGATGTTTTCCTTCACCGTCAGCTCAAGTTGTAGACTCGACTTATACTTTCAGGGCTTGATACAGAACAGATTATAATCTGACGTGGTTTATAATTGTGGAATGCTAATTGGTCCATCTCGATGGAAAAAGGTTGAGGAATTTAATAATAACAAGTGAAAGTGTGCAATTGGCGCCCTTTACCAAATATGGTGATTGGCTTGGTATGTCAATTTAAGGATCTTATTACTGAGAATTCGAAAGGTCAGAAATACCGGCCAAGTGCGAGTCGGACTCGCGCACCGAGGGTTTCGTACAAACTTCGTCCATCGTTCATCCATCACGGGAAATGCACAATTTTATTTATTTACCTTATTTAAGGTTGGTGCCAATTAAGCTAGACCTCTAAATTGTATGAGCGCCCATACAACTCAAGAGTCTTTATTAATTGGCGTAACTATGTATGTATGGGGACACCCTTTAATTATCAACATTTTTTATTTTTTTGGAATTTTTCCTTTATTTGTGCTTGCTTTTTGCCAAATTTCTTTTTGGTTCTAGGTCAACGGGAACTACCATATAGGTGGCACCCAAATAAAAGGGCAAAAAAATCGCGTTTGTTGTATGGGAGCCCCCCTTAAATATTTGTTGTTATAGCGGCAACAGAAATACATAATTTGTGAAAATTTCAAATGTCTAGCTATCGCGGTTCTTGAGATACAGCCTGGTGACAGACAGACGGAAGGACGGACAGACAGCGAAGTCTTAGTAATAGGGTCCCGTTTTTACCCTTTGGGTACGGAACCCTAAAAAGGAGAGCGGTGACAAGAATTCTGGTACAAAGGAAAAACATATTTATAGTATTTTTTATGTTGGTAGGTATTCATTGTATAGCAGTGGTTTTTAAATTTATGGCCCTGAAAACTGTTGTACCCTTTTAACAAGAAAAACTGGCTATTGATAAAACTTTCATAATAATCATAATAACTGTCAAAAATAAATTAGTTTTTTATTAATGTGTTGGATGGGCTTGCGTTCTAGATGATACTTTGATCAGTTTAAATCTGTCACGTATCTTACTTAGAGAAACCCGGATCTATGGCGAAGTTCTAAAAAAATCTTAGAATAAATAAAGCGTAAGCGGTTAAGAATTTAGATAGTGTTACTGGGTTACGTTATCTGGCAGACAGACAGGCGGATCTTTCAACACATAGACAACTGTTACATCTAACTCATTTAGTAATAGTAGAGAAAATAACTAATGTGATTTCTTAATAAATTCAACTAAGCTCGAATGTGGTCGAAGGTCGTGGGTTCAAATGTCGACAATGTGCTTGAGTTTTCGGTGAAGGAAACCATATCACGGTGGTAGCTTACTTTGTAGTACAGCCAGAGGTGGGTACCTCTGGCTACCCTACCACCCTCAAATTGAAAATCCACCGCCAAACACCAACCGGTAGGTTCCAACAGCTGCACATGATAGCCAGTTCCTCCTAGGCTTTGTGTGATTACCACATTCGGCAGCATCGTCACCATGGTGAGATTGTGGTCAAACATAGGCCCATACATAGTAAAAAAAAAAAAACAGTTACAGGAAAACCTAAATACAATAAATATTGGGCCACTAAAACATGTGTATGAAAAAACCCTGACAGTTCCAGAATATTTATATGGCTAGTATTCTGCATATAAAATGCTATCGAACCACATGTACATCACGCATCTCTGTCTCTCCCATAAAAACAGACAAAGACGTGATTGAGGGGGAGTTATTTTTAAATCAGCTCACGTACTTGATTTAAAATAATTAATAACATCCCAAATGGTTAGCACTGGTTAGTCATCCCTGGGAGTAGAACCCATTGTCTATAGCAAGACTTCGTGATTCGTAGTAACAAGTGACGTCACTTCAATATTGTCTTAACAGATTGCTCGTTTCAGAGTATCGAGAATTGCTTCGGGATTTTTTGGCGTGCGTAATGAAATGACATACTTGCCAAGCGCGGAACAAGGATCTCATTCGGGCATTATTTGTGTGATAACTTTATAATGACGATTTAAATAATTTGAAATTGGTTAAAAAAACCGGCTAAGTGCGAGTCGGGCTTGCGTACGAAGGGTTCCATACCATTATCTATAAAAACGGCAAAAACACAATTTGTTTATTCCTTTTTTTTCTGTTATTGTTTTAAATCAAGGGACACTCCTAACTAGACGCATTTTCCATTACGCTACGCTCTATTAAACCAGTCGCCCATCCATTAATTCTAACAGTAGGTACATGAGTCGCAGGGGCGTAGCAACCGCCGTAATGATACGTGGCAAGAATTGGACTATCAAATGCAAAAAGAATATTTTAAATCGACTGGTAGTTCCAGAGATTAGCGCTTTCAAACAAACAAACAAAAAAACTCTTCAGATATATTATATTAGTAAAGACAAGTATAGATAAATTATTTTTACGATAAATTTATGACAAATTATCAGTAGTGTTGCCATAGATAGAGGGAGTGGAGACATACAATTGGTGTTCTTTGCTCATTACTTGCTCGTAAAACAATCGGCCATCTTAGCTCATTAACGTAACTATTGGCGCGACGCAAGCGCATCTTTTAGGCCATAAATACACTACCGTACGTGACGTCACGTAGCTGAGGTAACGTTACGTGTGTTACGTCAGTTTCGTTACGTGTAGTGGACAACTGATGACATGTTTTCCTCCATATATAAAGGTCACCCTTTTTAGTAGTAAAGCATTGTCCCATTTCTATGCAGCATGGTTTATTTACACGGAGTTTGCTGTTGAGCCTCGTTTGAAGCGTCAAGAAGTATATTATTTATACTATATTGCTAATCAGTCAGTTACCATGGCTACCTTTTTTTGTTATACCTATGTATTGTCAAATAAAATGTATTATGGAAATAATCTTATAAATAAGCTTAAATAGAAAGTATTAAATTCTATTCACGGTTATATTATTTCCTGTCTTTGTCACTCATGCAATGTGTCAGTTATTTGAAGAATCAGTTGTATTGTATATCAAATTGTAATGGGGCAAGTCTGCGCGCACCGCACTTGGCCCGCACGTGCACGCGCAGCGAAATCATGCGTGAAATTATGCAACGCTCAGTGAAAACAGAACACCACATGCATACCGAATTGTGGGCTAAGCATTTGGATGATGAGCTGGATTTGACATTTAGAGAGGATTGATTGGGTTGTGTGTTTTGTTAACTATTATAATAATATAAGTAAGTTAAGTAAGTATAATTAAGTTTACAAGCAATGAGATCCATTCCAAAGGCGTTGTGGCTACATCTGAAACTACGAGTAGTAGCGAAAACGCTCAAAGGAGTCTCGGAGCAGATTTGAATAAAAACTAAAACTTTATCATTCGATTTTTGAAAAGCTTCAGCTTCAAGACGAAAGAGGCTTGACTAGTCTCAACGCTCTTTATTTGATTTAAAAAAAGAATAGAAAGCTACGACGGATACGGTAAATTAAATAACTAATGACAAATTCACTTTCTATTAAAACAAATCTTTTGACCGGTCAAGTCCCAAATCAGTTTCAATTCAATATAATTTCGTTACAAGGTTGACATTGCTCGCAAATCAATATATGGGGCAAAGATGTTCCCAAATTATTTCGCGGACCTTCCATCCAACCAGGGTCACTCAACCACTTCCTGTATGGAATATATTTCAATGGTACAAATAATGGTGTCCTACTTTTTGCCTATCCATTATTGATCTTGAACTATTTTCGCGAATTTCCCAAGGTCATTGACATTCAACTGAAGAATAACGGCGAGGGCGAAGGCATGGGAATTAAAGCCTTATGACTTTTAGTTAGAGTATAGATTAACTATCACATTGTAATTAAGATATACTAAGACCACAGGCAAACAATGTTTTTCGATAATTAATTAAAACAAGTGCGAGTCGGACTCGCGCACCGAGGGTTTCTTACAAACTTAGTCCTAATCGTTCGTCCATCACGGGAAATGCACAATTTTATTTATTTACCTTATTTGAGGTTGGTGCCAATTAAGCTAGACCTCTAAATTGTATCAGCATCCGTACAACTCAAAGGTCTTTATTAATTGGCGTAACTATGTATGTACGAGGACACTTTAATTTTCAACTATTTTTATTTTTTGGAATTTTTCCTTTATTTGTGCTGTACCTTGCTTTTCGTGATTCTAGGTCAACGGGAACTACCACAAAACAAATAAAAGGGCAAAAAAATCACGTTTGTTGTATGGGAGCCCCCCTTAAATATTTATTTTATTTTGTTTTTAGTATTTGTTGTTATAGCGGCAACAGAAATACATAATATGTGAAAATTTCAACTGTCTAGCTATCGCGGTTCTTGAGAGACAGACAGACGGACGGACGGACAGACAGCGAAGTCTTGGTAATAGGGTCCCGTTTTTACCCTTTGGGTACGGAACCCTAAAAACCTTTAATTTGTGTAACTTAATTTTGATTGCAAGCTTAAAACATCTTTATTACCTACCAACTAAAATAGATAGTTCTCAAATTCTAAAATTATTCTACTTCAATTTTTTTTTACTTTTTGTATAGGCTTGTGAACTGGCTCTCAAGTGCAACTGCCGGAACACACCAGTAGGTGCTTGGCGACAGATTTTCAACTTGAGTTTGGTAGCCAACCAGGCAGGTACTAAGTACAATGTACCCTACCACAGTGAGAACCTACTTAACTGAATAATATTATT
Source organism: Tetheella fluctuosa (assembly GCA_951216915.1). Lineage (NCBI taxonomy): Eukaryota > Metazoa > Arthropoda > Insecta > Lepidoptera > Drepanidae > Tetheella > Tetheella fluctuosa. The sequence continues at coordinate 9,336,803 of OX578233.1, read as the reverse complement.
GTTGACAATAAATATCTAATGTTGACATAAGTTAATAATACAAAGGAAAATATTCAACAATAACACACTTGTATACTAAATTTGACTTTATTATTAGGAATACAAGTGACATTTTCCTTTAACTACAAAAATGTTGCTTAAAATTAAGTAACACTTAAAAATAAATGTAACTATTTAAACCATTTCTTTAGCATATCAATTTGTTATCTATGAAAATTAGACATAGAATATTACAATAGTGTTGAAATGCCAAATATGTAAAATTATTTCGATTTGTATGGGCAGGCATAGTGCTCAACTAGAGATGGACCTTTCATAAGCTGCGTAGAGTGTGAGGTTTGCTATTTCATCTATGCAAGTTAAAGGTTATTTGAGGTATGTTAGTAAAGAATATCCCATACAGCACTCACATAGACTATCTCAGTTCAGCAATATACATCTACCGTCTAATACACAATAAGATTGAAATAAAGTTATTTTTGTAAATCTATTTATGTGGTGTATTGGCAATAGGAATCTATTTTTTATCTATCTAAATAAGATTGAAGAAAGTATTCACCATCATTAAAAATATAAAGCAGTTCTTTTACAATAAAAAAATAGTTACAGTTAAGTTTAAGTTAAAACCACTACTTATTTTTAACTTTATGTATTGCTGGTAAACTTTTAGGTATAGCAAACTGCTGGTAATAGAAATAGAAGAAGAACAGAAGGAAATGAGAACATGAATATACGGAAATCATAAGCGGAAATAAATCCGGCAATTTGGGAGGAGGCTGTAGGAGCACTGCAGCTATTGTCAACATAATCATACCCAGCACGGAAATGAAGAAATTGAAACTAACTAAATGTAACAATACGGAATGCTCATTTTTATTCGGATTAATTATTCTGTACACTCTTTTTGCATTAAATAATGTTAGAAAACCTGCATTGGGGTATGCCAATTTTAGAGCAATGCTATAAAACGATATGTATATCAAATTGGTGGAAATGAATGGTATAAAAAGTCCATCTTTCAGCAATAACGGTAGCATACTGAAGCTAGACACAAGTAAGAACCAGAAACACATGAACGGGTCTTCGGGAAAATGCAACGCAATAGGAATAGCAACTAACAGTATGCTTTTCTCATGAACTTGAAAAGAGAATAAGAAAAAGGCTAAAGATACATTAATTAATGATAGTACAAACTTATTTCTATTTATTCTGAGGAATAAATCTAAACAGGATGGTAAGGCAGCGGCAGCTGTTGATACAAGACACATTTCAGCCATTTTCTCATTCGTGTAGAAAGTTTTAAGTTTTACAAACACATTGATTGAGCACCATATATTTGCTACCTTATCCTCGAATACTCCTCTATTCAAGGGAAACAATCTGTGAATTAATTGCAAAACACTATCCCATGATGACATAAATGGGAACCAAACTATTATAAAGCAAGATATAACAGCTATAGCTAGTTTGTTAAAACGACTGATTAAGTACGACTTCCTGCCTCGCATTGGTACACTTATAAAAACTTTTCGTAACAAATAGAAGAAGAACGGCAAAGCATGATATAGCTCCATTTGTTTATAATTCAAGGCAAATGTAAAAAATATTGATGCTAAAGTATCATTTTGTATTGCTACAATAAAAAATGTCGCCCATAAAAAAAGTCCTAATGACACACAGTTATACTGAAAATGTCCATGGTCAATCAATATAATACCGGGGTATAATAAAAATAGAATAGTTGATATATCAGTCCGTTTGAAAACATTTCTCTGTTCTCTAGGCTTCACACGCTCAATATCAATACAAATACACAATACAGCAGACATGTAAAAGTATAAATCACTGAGGAACACAGTCCAACGCATGAAGGTTTTATGTGTATCATTTTCATAACCTCTAGAAGCAAAGAGGCGCACGGATTCCGGATCCAGCCAATCGGCGACGAGACCCATCAGAAAACTGTGATAAGCAGTCAATGGTGGATAATCTAACCCCCAATATTGTAAGTCATTATGTGTGGTATTATGGTACCACGTCGATATAGGCGTGTGCACCGTGATTTCCTGCCAGTGTCTTTGGGCTTCGAAGTCACCATACATGGGCGGCTTTTTGTATCCGGAGTAAGGATACGCAGCCACACACCATCGCACTAATAACGCGAAAAGCACTCCAGGAACCAATGCATCTTTCGTCACGTTAAATTTATCTGGATCAGCCCTTTTCGTCATTACCACGACTGTACTTAGACAATGAAAAACACTAGTTTACAATTGATAAAATTGATTATTTTGCAGGCGACGCGGCACTTGAAGTCGATATATTTGACAGGTGTACTTACGATGTGAACGGCGTCCAATTCTTTCGTCAGCTTCTCCTTCAAATATCCCTCCGTATACACCATATTCATCGATAAAAATCCATTTAACGCGAGAAGAAAACTCTTGAACCACACACAAAAATTAAATAACACCTCTCACTGGAATTTACTACGCACTGAAACGAGTTAGATCCACACAGGTATGGGTTTTTTTTTCGAAAGTGAGAAAATGAGAGAAAGCGGCTGACAAAAGTGAAATTGCGGTCGCGGTACTGACGAGTTTCACACCGGATGAGTTCCGATTCGGTAATCCTACTAGTTTAGATTTGCGGTTTTTGTGGGTCAAAAACCGGTAAATAAACGCTTTTGGAATTTGGTTGGGTAGCCTTGACCTTGACCGAGCAAAAGAAATGGTACCATTGCTACGTAACTTTTTTTTTCACTTTTACAAATAGCAATAGAGTTTAATTCTGACTTGTTACCACACTTACCACAAGCTATTAATAAATAAAAATATTATGTGCATTTAACTCTGTGATTATTTTAGTATTTAATCAATCTAATGGTGTTTCCCCACTTGGCTGTGCGTATTCGTGATAGGTATTTGACAGTATACGGCATATATTTGACGTATAGGCAAATAGGCGATACGACCGTCCACACATGGAGCCAAATACCAAAACGACAAACATGTTTACCAGTCAGAGAGTAATTTGTTCATGTACAACATGGACGTTGCACGTTTCACTCATCAAGACCACATTCACAGAGAAGGTGATCCTTTACTCTGATTTTGTGTAAATGGACAGGAGTAGATGCATGGCCTAACCTTTTTGATACCATCTTTTAAATTTTTAGTTTCTTTTGAGGGTGTACTATGTACATCTGTTTACCCCCTAAAACCGTACAGGCGTGATTTTATGTTATGGAATGATGAAAACAATACATAGACATTCGATCACAGCGATCGCGGGTCATTTGCTGTTTGTCATTGAAGAGTTCCATTGTCTATCTCCGAAGATCTTCATCAGCTATGTTATTCTGTACTAAAACTTGACGGTGAATTCACGCAGCGACTATTATCAGTCTCACTCGTAAAACTCAGTAATCAGGAGTTCGAGTCCATCGAGTAAAGAACTTAGGTACAGAACTTAGGTATAGAATACATAGCAGATCCTAATGTATCACACACTAAAATCTTCCCTGACCTTTAATAACGAAAACCCCATCCAAATCGGATCAGTAGTTTTTGATTCCGCCTATTAAAACAAAATAATGAAACCAAATAAAGAAAATTGAGACCCACTACTCGTCCGTCCGAACTGGTTGACAAATCGTGCGCTAGTGAATGCCGACCATGTGTGGACGGTATATTTGCGTATTTGCCTATTTGTCTCCTTTGATGTGCCTTGAAAAACCAACAGGCATACGGATACGTGAGTTTGTTATTTGCTTATTCGCCACATAGACAAATATGCCCGAATATTTGGCGAATAGACCCTCCACACATGGGAGTTATGCGTCAAATACGGCGAATACGCCAATACGCATAGCCAAGTGGGGAGGCACCATAACGAGAGTGTCATCCACCAGTTCTGTAATATTCTAGGCATAGACAAAATGGCGCTATAACTTGACAGTTTCAAATGTTTTGTTTAGTATTTTGCAAATTTTCTTGTAATATTCATTTGGTAAAAGCTTATTAAAATTAACATTATGAAAATGGAAGGGGAAACAGCGCCACTGAAAAAGAATTTGACAGAGTGGAGATTCAGTCAATATCCGAAATATATTTTGCTGCCGATCGACGAGAATCATGACCAAATCAAATCAAATATAAAGAACGTGGTATTTTCTGAGGTAAACAAAGTTAAACAAACCTTATCGCTTTCCGTTATTGATATATTTAGTATAAAATGTGTTGATGAAAATATAGTTACAAACTACGACTTTAATTTTCAGAACGATGATAGCTCAGTGGTTATGACATTACATGCAGGTCAAGGGTTCGAATCCTCTTATGAACTTTTGATAAAAGAAAACATCGTGAAGTAGAGCACTGTGGTAAAATACTTTTTACCTAGTTCCCAGCTAGCTAGAAAATCACTCAACTCACTGTGAGTTATAGATGCTCACAGTATTGTTTAAATTTCAAATACCCAGGTAACTCCGCGCCCTCTCGAACGCAATATCCGGCTGGTTTGCACTTCTGACCACGCATTGGTCAATATTCTCGACATGGATCCAGAGATAACCAGTCGGGAAGAGTTCGCAGAGTTTATTGCTGGTAGAAAACTACCATATGGATCTTTGCCTGTTGCTCACCGGTAATTTTATTTTATTTTTTTAATATATGCCGAAAAATTTGTAGGTATCAAATTTTGCCAGACTTGATAGAAATTGAAATAAAACATGTAGGAAAAAGTTTTGATAAACATTGGACATCATTCTTCACATTTTTTAAGCTATTGTATAGCTTTTGTTCGGCGTTTGAGACCGAATCGACGTTTGATCTGTATCGTGACGTCACGAACCGGGCCCAACGGAAGACCAGCGTTGGTTAACAACCAGCATTATGCTGAGTTGGGTCCGTTTTGTGGCAAATCTATTATTATTAATTGTGTGGTACCTTTTTAATTTTTTTATTTTTATTGTTCTCTCTTATTTCTATTTTTTTGATGTACATAATTGGCTATATGTGCCACAAATAAATATAATTTCTTTCTTTCTTACAGAATCAAGAAATATGTATGTGTGTACTGTTTGTGAGAAGGTATATAGGTGTATAGGTATCTATTAATATCAAAGAAAAAAAAAGGAAAAAAAAATAAACTGCCAAAAAATAAAAAATAAATAAATTATATATTATAATTGCATAGGTTGATAAAAAAAATGCTATGCAATAGCTTTACCGCGGCAGACCCCGAGTGCCACACGTATTTTTACATCGCAAACTAAAATAACTGCACGCTATGTTCGCCATTTTGACAAGCATAGCGAGACAGTAGAAACACCCTCATGTCAACCATCATAGCTTGCAGGTAGTTTAAGTAGAGCTTGTACTACATAAACCAGATAGCTGTAATTTAAACAAGGCTACTTAAAGTATTCAGAATGACTAGCAAAATCGATTGCCTATAATCTGAATCAACGATGTTAAATCATCAATCAATCTAATACAGTAAAAATAGCCGTAACATTGCGAGCTTCAATATTTATGATTGCTTTGAATATTTTATGGAATATATGTCTTTAGTATACACCATTATATTATTGTACCATGGTATACACTAATAAAAGCGTGTTTGTTAAAAATAGCCTTGTATAGACACACCCAGACAGGCCTATCCGCACACAACAGTGCCGGCACAGTGCCGACACGTGCCGATCAGTAACGTATCCATCAGTGTCAGTGAAAAATTCTATTGTAGCATAAATTTTGACGCGACGCTATCCGTACTCGTCAGTGACAGTGACGTTCAGTGCTACGCGGACGACGCTCGCCGTGATCCGTAGACAGAGAAACGCCGTGATCCGACGTTGAATTTCTAGCGGACAATATTTTGCTTGACACGGTCGCAGTATTCCAAGATGGACGACGAAAAGTTAACTAAACTGCTGCGATAGGGTACTAAAAATCACTGCACGCATGTTGTCGGTAGTGACATGTATGAATAGCACGTCACGGAACTGTTCGGTACGGAACTGTCGGTAACGTGTCGGCACTGTTGTGTGCGGATAGGCCTTAACAAGCAGATATATTCATACACAGATATATTATCGTGAAAGGGAATATAACATCATTTGATTGTTACTGAAAATTTGCTTACAGGTACGGTGGTCACCAGTATGGTTTGTGGGTTGGTCAGTTGGGTGACGGAAGAGCTCATATTCTCGGTGAATATGTAAATAGGTAAGAGTTTTCCTAAATTACAGTTAATATTATGTTATTAAGTTTCGTAAAATAAAACAATCTTACAGAACATTGCCTGCTGCTATGATCCATATTATAGAAGTGTTGGTATGGATGTTTGTTACTTAATCACACTGTAATGGCTTATAGAATTTGGATGAATTTGGGTACTGTACATGATATTCTGGAATAAATAGAAGAATACTTTTTATCCCTGTAAAACATTAGATACTGAAGCTTTTTTTTATCTAATGTTTTACGAGTATGGTAATATAGACAACATTATCCAGTCGAGGTGAAAGATGGCAGATCCAGGTCAAAGGGTCTGGTCAGACGCCTTACGCCCGCGTCCACGACGGCCGCGCTGTGCTACGGTCTACCATCAGGGAGATGATTGCAAGTGAAGCTTGCCACTTCCTCGGCATACCAACTACGAGAGCTGCTGGATTAGTTGGTACAAAACAAAATTCACTGTAAAATTGTAACTGTAATGTATTATTAAACTAAGTCATTACCAGAACAGGCACGCTGAGCCGAATTTGCATAAGCATATCAACTCGCCAGCAAAGTATTTTTGTGGTACCTTCATTTATCTTATCCTGTATATCTCACTATATCCACCATCCACTGTCGTAATAACTAAAATTATTCGACTCCAGTTAGCGATGACGTGGTAGTCCGAGATATGTACTACACGGGATGTCCTCGTCGTGAACGCGCTGCGGTAGTCTTGCGGCTGTCCCCCTGTTGGTTCCGCTTTGGGTCACTCGAGATCCTGTCCCGGACTGGTGAAATTCCTGTGTTGAGACAACTTGCTGATTTTATTATCAAGGTAAATACATACTTCTCTCTTTTTAACGACCATGGGCATTTTTTCTAATTCCTCATAATTAGCGTCTGGGCCTTTCTCAGGGGCGACAACTTGTTTTAGTATAGAGTTAGTAGTTTGTCAATTTCCTAGACATAATTTTTCCCACATATTTGTATGTATGTATAGTGCAATGATCCAATTCACATTTTAGGAAAGGAAACTTTTGGCTCCTAAATTTATGAATCTAGTCCCTGAATTCCATAACGTTTCCATCCCTTTTCTTTTCAGGAATACTTTCCTGATATTCATCTGACAGACGAGAATCGCTTCATCAGGCTATTTTCTGAAATTGCTCACAGGACCTTGGATTTGGTTGCTAAGTGGCAAGGTTGAATTAATTTTTAGAATGTCTCAATTATTATTTAGTCAGGGCATTGGTCTTGTACCTATGTCACCGGTCTGTCTAAAACAAGACCAGAAAAATATGATTCTTTGTGATATTATGAGCACTTGTCGATTTCGATGACACTTCATAGTTAGTATAAAATACCTTACCCGATTGCGCGACAGCAAAGAGAGATTTTTTTTCTACGACTATCTCTTTATGTGCGATTCTTTATACCCTCGAATCATGCCAATCGCTGCATAATGTGTCAATCGACTCTTCTAAGCCATATAGTAAGTTTTCTTTTTATAAAATCAAAGTCGAATTGGAAATGGCTGTGGAGAAAAAAACATTGTCTCTACCATATTTTGTGGGATATCACTGAATAGGTCTTTTAAAATCAACATGATGCTTCCTTGACCATGTTATAGCCCTAAGCTTTAATTAATTAAGAATTACACAGCCTGAGAGTTGTGTAAGGTCGATTAAATAAGGTTACACTTAAACCTGACACTTAATGTCAATAAAAATAAACCCGACCCTGTTCATCAAAGTTTTATTATTACAGGCCTAGGCTTTACCCATGGTCTTCTTAATACTGACAACATGAGTCTCCTCGGTCTGACAATGGACTACGGTCCATTTGGATTCGTGGATTCCTACGATGGAGGTTTTATTGCCAATTGCTCTGATGGTGAAGGAAGATACGCTTTGGCGAAGCAGCCCGATGTAAGATCTTCTATTCTCGTCGTTTAATCGTCATTTAGAAAATTCTTACGTAGATGAAATAATTACAGGTGGTCGTTTGGAATGTAGGGCAGCTAGCTAATGCAATTAAGCCTCTATTGACGTCTTCACAACAAGTCCATATGTCTCACATATTGAAGACCTTGGATACTTACTGCAAGAATAAGATTTTGTTAGTTCTTTATGTTATTTGCTGAATACATTTGTACAATGCCGATGTTCTAGAATTACTTACTAGCTTAAAATTGTCTTTCCACAATTTTAATAATTTTAATGATTTTAGTAGGTACAGACAGAAATAAAGATTTTGTTTTCTAGAGAGACTTTTCTAATGAAGATTGGTTTGAAAGAAGAGCGATGGGGAGACGAACAGCTCGTGGAAAAGCTTCTTGATATGATGCAGCAGACTGGAGCTGATTTTACATGCACATTCAGGCAACTAGCTGAGGTTAGTCTTTTTGGCATGATGCTTTAGTATTTATTTGCAGTAACCATTATTTTAATTTTTTACGAATAATTTTGCGTTTTAATTTAGTACGTCAATTTGAAGCGCTTATGAGAAGTAATTTTGTAATTTATGCATTCAAAACGTCATAAAGCTGTACATTGGTTCCTTAAAGAGAAATGTGTGTTAATTATTAAAAGGGAACCAACGCACGTTTTAACGTAATAATATCGTTTTGATTTTGATTTTCTTGAGCCTAGTAATTTCAGTTACTGAAAGTGACTGAAGTTCTAGTGACTGAAATTTTAAATTATAAATACTATTTTGGAATAGTTGGAACCATGTGAAATGGTGAGCGAGATCAAGCTGGGAGAGAAATGGTCCTTGAAGCGTCTATCGTCACATTCGTCGTGGGGATGTTGGCTTGACCAGTATCGAGAGCGACTGGACAAAGAGGCTGGTAAGAAGGATCTTATTACATGACACACCAGTTATACCTACTGTAATTTTTATAACTCGCATCAAGATTATTATGACTATTAGCTAGATTTCTCCATGAATTGATATATATCTCCTTAGCTTCACAAATAAACTTCTGCACGTCTAGACATCAAATAGCCTATGCTTTATAATATGATTTGGATCTAATGCGACCTTTGTGAAGTAGTAATTTAAAAGGTAATTGGGCTGTTATTCTATTATTGTTGTTCTGTTATCCTACAGTACAGGTAATCCTAGTGTAGGGAACAGAGCTTCCTTTGTGTACAAATAAAGACACAACAATATGTTAGTTAGTTTAAAAAAAAACATTTGTAAACGAACAATAAAATAAATATTATTAATAAATAGCAACGTTTTATTTTTAAGTGAACGCCAGCTCATCAGGATTGTTCGAAGACGAGCGTCGCCGGCGCATGTTAAGCGTGAACCCAATGTACATACCACGCAACTGGTTGCTGCATGAAGCTATTGCTGATGCTGAAAAAGATGACTATCAGAAAGTATGTTTTTTCATGAATATCATGGTTTTTGAAACTGTTTACTAAATTAGGTCTTCGTTAACCAATATAACTTTTTTCAGGTACGTTTTCTCTTAGAAGTTATGCGTAACCCGTATGAAGTTCAAGCCGAAGCTGAGAACCGCGGTTTCTCAGCTCAACCACCTCAGTGGGCTTATGCGTTGAAGATTAGCTGTTCTAGCTAGTTTTGTTGCTTGTGAATTGATAAAATACATTGAAAATTATTAATGTCACAATTTTTATTTTATCATTGATGAATTCTTTACTTATTTTGGGAGTCATTATAAAAATTCATTATATTTACCGGTTTTCACCGCAGGTGCATCACTACAGTCCAAAGACAATTTTTTACGTCAATGTCATATTAATGTCAGAGCGACATTTCCTATCTGATTCTACCTTTATCTATTGTTCAGAGCAAAATAAACTTTATTCAGTTTATGTGAAAGTAGGTTTCAATTTTAATACTTTCAACAAAAATACATTCATTCACCCACTGGTCTGTCTTAACTGTCTTTTTTACTATGAAAGTATGAAATGAAATGCATTGCATTTTCAATAAATAAATAAATAAATAATACAAAGTCCTTAATAAAAGTTGATCATATAATTGCACATGAAGCATGCCTTTTGCGTGCTAACAGCTGTAATGAGCGAACAAAACCAAGCACTATCCAAAATGAAATTTATAAAACACTTTAAAGACTGGAAGTTTCGTGATCCTCCAAACTACGCAGAGCTACCTATTGACGAGAATCCAGAGTATAATGTGCCTGTTGCAGTGAAAAATGCAGTGTTTTCCAAGGTTTGTTTTATTTTAGATTTTTCATGGAAATATAAATTTATATTTATCATGAAATTTACTGATGAAAAAACGCGTAATCTTCATTGATTATATTATTATATAAGAAAGGGAGACAAGAAATGGAGAAGCTTAAAGAGTATGATAGTCTGAAATTACTAGAGCTCTTTAAGAGTCTATAATTTGGGCCCGGCTTATAATTTGAGGGAGAGAATTCCAGCAGCGGACAACTTATACTGTGAAAGACTGAAAAAATTAATGAGAAGTATGAGTTTGTATGTAAGAACCAGACAGATAGCAAGACAGACAAACCATTAATTACTGTAATACTAGTTTATGTATATGAACAAAAGTAATTTCACCACTCTACCAGAATAGCAATTTTCTTTTAATTTTCAGGTGCCCACAGAACCTCTAACAGGTACTTTAAAACTGGTATGTGTTTCTGAAGATGCTCTGAGTGATCTGCTGGACCTGGACCCTGCAGTGGCAGAAAGTGAGGAGTTCATCGACTTTGTAGGTGGCAAGTATTTGCCAGCTGGAGGCCTGAGTGTTTCACATAGGTTTGTATTTCATTGTTTTTTATTTTGGACAAGGTTGTGAGCTTGTTTTAACCCCATTCGAGCATTCCCATGGGATTTGTAGGATTAACTTTTGTAATAATTATTATTTTCAGGTATGGTGGCTACCAGTTTGGGTTTTGGGCAGATCAACTTGGTGATGGAAGAGCTCACATTCTTGGTGAATATGTTAATAGGTATGGATTTTATATTATGCAACTAAAAAAAACGTATATTCAATTGTAATTCTTATAAAAACATGTCACTTCTTGTGTCCAAAAAATATTTAAAAAAATGTAACCATCCTAATTTTCTTCCCTGTTCATCTTAGTTGACTGCTTACAACATACATAAACTATCTTATTTATAATATTAACAGGATAACAAGACTTACACTTTACTCTTGTAATGTGATGTGTACATGACTGTGTTAAAACTCCTTTATGGGGCATAATTAACACAATAGGCCTCCTCAGATAATAAAATACCTCATTTCCAGCAAAGGTGAAACTTGGCAGCCACAACTGAAAGGGTCTGGAGAGACACCATACTCTCGCTTCGGCGACGGTCGCGCAGTTCTCCGCTCGTCTATAAGGGAAATGATTGCTTCAGAAGCGTGCTATCACCTTGGGATACCTACCACTAGAGCTGCTGCATTGGTGGGTAAGGGGTAATTTTATATTATCTACTAGTTTCCATCCCTCGTTCCCAGATTAAAAGTATCCTATATATTAATTCAGATCCGAATTTCATCCAAATCCATTCATTAGTATTTGCGTGAAAGAGTAACAAACATCCTTTCATCCATCTATCCATCCACCCGCACAAGCTTTCGTGTTTATAATAAATAAATCTCCTAGGACATTATAGTATTAGTAAGATGTTGTGGGCTTGCATTTGGGGACAATCTCACCTATTGTAATATTGGTAAGTGTTAAGTATGCAATGAAAAGTCTGAAAAATCTATAAAACATAAATTTTTGTTATTTAGAGTTTATCATCAAAACTTAACTTGTCAGGGGGCTTTTTCCGCCAACACATTAGCATGGCTTGGCCATCCAAAGTGCAAACACTGCCAGCCAGCTGAGAATCTTGCCAGCGGTGGCAGCCTAGAGGAATTTTTCTGTATTGTAGATTGTATTATTATAGTAATTTTTTCACTATTGATATATATTTTTCTTTTAATATTTTAAAAAATTCAAAAACCATTTATGTTTTATTCAAACACATCCAAATACTATACTGTTTCTTGTCACCAGTAAGCGATACACATAAAGTATGGCGCGACAAAAGCTATAGCGGCGCGGCGCGACAAGAGAGCGCGGCGGTTGTGGCCCGCCTTGCCCCCGCCTGGTACAGGATCGGTTCCCTAGAGATACTGGACAAGAGGAAAGAGCCTGACACTATGAAGATGCTGGTGGATTATATTATTAAGGTAATTTTTTTCACTATTGATAAGCTTGTGTTTGACCACAATCTCACTGTGGTGAGTGATGATGTGGCTGAAGGTGGTAAGCACACAAAACCTAGAAAGGACATGGCTCTCAAGTGCGGGTGCTGGAAGACACCGGTAGGAGCTTGGGGACATATCTTCAACTTGAGGGTGGTAGCGAGTATGGTACTACAAAGAGTACTTTGTAGAGTACCTACTACCGTCATGTTATAGTTTCCTCGAGATGTTTTCTTTCAACTTCGTCACGTCGTCATTACTAGCTCAGCAATCAGATAGATAATTATGATTTTGGTAAATTTCTATATCAGTAGTTCTTTTTAGCCCTAATCTATTAATTGAAATTTCTATATCAGTAGTTCTTTTTAGCCCTAATCTATTAATTGAAATTTCTATATCAGTAGTTCTTTTTAGCCCTAATCTATTAATTGAAATTTCAGCATCACTTCCCAGACATTGAATCTAAGAACAGTGAAGATAAATACGTTAAATTGTTTTCTGATGTGGCATATAGGAATCTGGACATGGTTGCTACGTGGCAAGGTAATATGATTTTATATAAATCTCATGCAAAATTGATTTCTAAGAAGAAAGAAACAAAGGCACTAATCAAGTGAATATCTTTATTGCATAAGAGGGTTTTGTTTACAAACTTATCTATGTTACCTTCTTTGTTCTTTGTCCATCAAAATAGTTTTAAATGATCCTTAGGATTTTTTTGTTAATTATGTCATTCAGGGTTCCCACAAGGGATTATTTTAGAGCCGACGTTATTTGTCATTTATGTTACTGACCTTTGAAACGAATTTTAAGTATGTTATTTCAGGTCTAGGCTTTACCCACGGAGTCTTGAACACAGATAACGTGAGTTTACTCGGGCTGACTATAGATTATGGACCGTATGGGTTCATAGATCATTATTACCAGCATTATGTTCCCAACTCATCGGATGATATGGGCCGTTATGCGTTTAATAAACAACCTGATGTAAGTTTATAAACATAATTATGTATTGGGAATTCTGTTGTTTTTTTTTATTGTGTTTAGGTACTCTTAAGTTGGTTTTCCAATTTAAATTGAAAATATGTCTGTTATTTGTGAACTAAATATTATTATGTTATTTGTGTACATGCGGTTGATGATAGACATGTTCCTCAATCGCAAGATGCCGATAACTCCAATATACTGGGTGACTTTTTAGTCACTGGCAATACTTGCAGGGGTTGTAGTACCTACTCATCAATACGAACTACTTTTATTATGTGAAATCACGAAAAAAATATCAGTTGTTCCATACAAAAGTTCAATACCTACTCGACCAAAATGTATGAAGCAACCATTTTATTTTACACGTTATCAGAGTTAGTTCCATAATAAAAGTTGTTCATATTGATTAGTACTTCTGCCCCTGCAAGTATTGCCAGTGACTAAAAAGTCACCCTGTAAAGAAGACTGTCAAACTAAACGATAATTTGGCTGTTTTCAGTGATTGTAAAACAGACTCTATGTAAAATATGTTACAGATAATACTTTGGAATCTAGAAAAGTTTGCGCAAGCATTGGCGCCAATTTTATCTGAAGAGCAGATGAAAAAAATTCAAGACATCAGAGACAGTCTTGAAGAATATGTTAGGAAGAAAGTTTTGTAAGTATTTATCAGTACAGGTCTAATCTACAAGTTAAAAGTACTCATTATGTAATTTTTCCATTTTAATTATAGTAAATTTTTCCATCGATTTTCGCAAATTATAACTATTTTCGGAAGAAAATTCATCAGAATTGTATTTTACATAATTCATTATTTTAATTCAGTCATCTATGTAAAGAATGTAGAAAAAATATCTATGTTTAGGTACATAATATGAATCTATCTTGTTTTGAAAAGAGTAATAGGGTATTTGCCTGTATTCAAAATAAATTATCCAATGGCGATGATAGCTCAGTGGTAGTGACGTCGGATGCCGCGGCGAAGGTCGTGGGTTCGAATCCTACAATGAGCTTGAGCTTTCGGTGAAGGAAAACATCGTGAGGAAACCATAGCACGGTGGTAGGGTACTTTGTAGTACCCGCCTGGCTGGCTACCACCCTCAAGTTGAATATCTGTCGCCAAACACCTTTTGGTGTGTTCCGGCAGCTGCACTTGAGAGCCAGATCCTTCTAGGCTTTGTGTGCTTACCACCTTCGGCCACAACATCACCTACCATAGTGAGATTGTGGTCAAACACAAGCCTATACAATGTAAAAAAAAAAAACACTAACCTATGTATAAAACATCTAAAAAAAGGGGAAAGCACGATTATTTTATTAAATTTATCCTTATTATGATTTTTAATGACCAATCTAACCATAAAGAGTATGCTGTATAATTATGACGTCACATGCTTGTATTTCATACAAAACTCCATATAAACCTATCGTTTTGACATTTCATAAAAAGTTGCCGATTTGAATGTCAGTCAAATACCCTATTATTGAGTTTATTTCCGACACTCCACAGCAAATGCAACCTTCCGAACCGTGCGTTAGAGACTATTCATAAGTACCTGCTAAGGTCTATTTGAATAAAATATATTTGCTTTTGTCTTTATTATAAATTGTTAAATGTTTTCATTTTAGACTAACATATGTGTTGAAACTTGGTTTGAAAGAAATTCAAGATGGCGACGATAAACTCGTTGATAATTTATTGGACCTCATGCAAGATACCATGGCGGACTTTACGGCCACATTTAGACAGTTATCTGAGGTAACTTTTTAATAGTTATAACTCCCGCTTTCCATATACAACTAATGTTATTACATTGATTTGTTTAAAAAAATATTATTTTTAATTTGAATATCTTATACATTTTTTAGTCGCTGGCAATACTTGCCGTGGTGGAAGTACTCATCAATATGAACAACTTTCAGTATGTGACCAACTCTGATATCAAGTAAAATAAAACAGTGGCTTCATACATTTAGGTCGAGTAGGTATTGGACTTTTGTATGGAACAGCTGATTTTTTTTTCGTGATTTCACAGTTGGTCCTAAAGTAAAATGTCCATAGGCGACGGTAGCCACTTACCATTAGGTGGACAGGCTGAAAAAAAAGTTCAGAAGACATTTGATTTATTTTTCTAACTTTCCAGGTAGACCCCAATCAGCTAGTAGACAAATCAATATTGGAGACAAAATGGTCGTTAAACAAGTTAAAAGAGGCATCCAAATGGGAGGGATGGGTGACCACATATCAACAAAGACTGCACAGAGAGAATGGTTTGAACATTGTTCTTATATTTTACTATATCGTCAATTATGTATTCTGGAATTGTTAAAAAAAAAATGGCCACTTAAATTAAGGTCACTCAAAAAATAATAATTTTAAGGAGTTTTTTACTGGTTCTCAGTTAAAGGTTGGCTTCTTAACTGGTGGTAACATCAGTTAGCTTCGACCTTCACAAATACCCTGCCAAGGGCCTAAACAAAAGTAATTATGAGATAATTCGTCATAGAATTATATTTATTAAATTGAGCATCAATTATAATATAGGGCAATAATTGGTTCATAGCAACGTTAAAATAATTGACGAATTAATTTCATTATTCCATTTCCAGTCTCAGAAGACGATCGCCGCATGCGCATGTCACAAGTTAATCCTGTATATGTGCCAAGAAACTGGATAATGCAAGAAGCTATAGCTGATGCTGAGAAAAACGACTTCGAAAAGGTAAACAAGTTTGTCAGTTTGTAAGAGAATCATGTGAAAAATTTAAATCTTGGTGATAGAATTTAGATCCGTGATGGTCTCGCTAGGTAGTGCAACACTAGTACCCACAGCTTGCAGGGGCGGACTGAGTGGGAGGGGGCCGAGGGACCCTATCCTAATATCCACGGGGCCCTTGGCTGCAGCCCAAAAAGCCCTTATATAGATCCGCCCCTGACAGCTTGGTTTTATTATCTTAATTTAATTACAGGTGCGGTTTCTTCTCAAACTGTTCAAGAAGCCTTTTGAAGTGAACGAAGAGGCAGAGAAACGGGGATATTCTGCTCAACCGCCCAGCTGGTCATACGGCTTGAAGCTCAGCTGTTCTAGTTAGCATTACATTTCAAGTATACAAGCAAGAAAGGGATTAAGGGTGGCTTGTTTCAACAAAAATAATAAATATGAATGAATATGTGTAAAAATATAGACGGCTGATTGCCTTCATGCATATTTTTTTACTATAGGAAGTTAGGTGATTTTAATTTGGTATAAGTGTAATTGCATGGTAGTAAAATATGTAATTTATGATCATCAATGAGTTTGTAGGGCTCAGAGAAGATTATTATGGTTTTCCAAATGTGACCCGTCCTGGCAGGGCAACCATTACTAATTTAAAATAGGTACACTGTCGTAATTATGAAAATGGGCCTATCATTATAATTTTTGAACCAGGACCCGAACAAAATCTGATATCTCTCTTTCAAATCCGCGATGGTGGCCCCGCCAGGACCGATTATGTGATATGTTTGGGCATGCTAAAATATTAAATATGTTTCTTTCTTTTTATGAATTAAGATTTGTTGCTATTCTTATAATTTTATACAATTTGTTAAAGCTAATAAATATTTATTTTAATAGTTTACTTTGCTTTTGTCACTTGTAGTTTCCCACCTTTTTTCTACTGTCTCATAAAACAACAAATATTTTAAGAAAAAATAAGTATATTCTAATAGATTCATAATGTACTTATTAATATCTGTATAAATAATATTTACAATCAACAAAAACATAATTAATCACTCTTTAAACAAAAAACCTGCAAAATTCTTATTTATAATCTTCATCGCCACTGTCATCTGGCTCCGAGTAGTCTTCATCAATCTCTACTTTTCTCCTTTTTTCTGGAACATTCTCTTTTTCTTCCTCCTTTAACTGTGCTTCAGTTTTAGCTGAACGGTGATGGAAAACGAAAGAAATACTCTTGGCCAAGTCCCAGCATTGTTTCAGCACTAAATCGGCCAAGTTTTTCTTATCCGCACAATGGTACCAATTGGACAGATCTGATGTACAATCGGAGTTCTCCGGAGGTAATGTCACTTGTATATTATTCACGCACCTTTTACACCTGAACTTGCTATGCGTATCAGATAGAGTATTTTCCTCCAAACGAAATAGGTCTTTCAAGTCTTCCGAAGTGAAGTGGCGTAAAGACTCTTCATTTTGGTCAACTACTGTGTCACTCAATGCTTTTTTATGTGCCTGTCTTTGGAAGATCTTCTCCTCAATAGTTCCAGTAGCTAATAACCTGTAAATGTAGCAAGGTTTCTTCTGCCCATCGCGCCATACTCTAGCCATAGCCTGGTCATCATTAGCAGGGTTCCAATCAGGGTCAAACATGATTAACCGGTTGGCACCAATTAGGTTCAAGCCACATCCTCCAGCTTTGGAACTGAGCATGAATATCCATTCTTTGGAATCCTTACTATTAAAGCTTTCAACAACTTTAGCTCTCTTTTTTATAGTCATTGAGCCATCCAGCCTGACATATTGATAACTTCTTTTCCGACATAATTTTTCAAATAAATCTAATGTTTGTGTGTAGTTAGACACAAGGACAATTTTGTCATCCGTATTAGTTTTTAAATTGGCCAAAATACAATCTAAAATCATAAGCTTTCCTGAATATTCTGGCTTCACATCTTTTATGTCATAATTGCTTGGTAAAAGGTCTCTTGCTTTCTCAAAGCCTTCAGACCTTTCTAGAATCTTTTCATAAACCAAGTCCGGATGGTTACAGAGCTTTTTCAATGTAGTAATACAGGATAAGGCACTAAGAGTATTTTTATCACCATTACCAGAAAATTTGTTCCGAATAGCATCAGAGTTTATAAAGTTCTTGTAAATCTGAGTCTGAAGGGGGGTCATTTTCACACAAATGACCTGTTCAAACTTGACCGGCAAGTATTTAGTTAGTAAGCTGCTTGTTCTACGAATCATACACTTGTTTACAATTGAGGTTAGGGTCTGCAGACATTCCTGAGCTTTTTCTCTTTCTGAGGCAGATGCTAAAGCATCTTGACCTCTAAGGATGGGATTTTCATACCGCTTTTTGAATTCGTGGGCTGTGCCAAGTATTCCTTCATTAACAAAGTGTACTAAACTGAAGTATTCTGTCAGATCATTCTGTATTGGTGTTCCTGAGATTAATATCCTCTTCTTAGCTTTTAAACCCATCAGGGCTTGATAAGTTTGATTCTCACTATTCTTTAGTCTATGCCCTTCATCACACAGCACTAAACCAACCTCCGAAGAATGCAGTATATTTGAATATATCCTAAAAGTTTCATAAGATATAATTAGAACTGGTGTAGCTACTCTAGTAGCTGAATATGTGTTCATAAACTGTTGTAGTTTCAAAGTTATATCAGCTTTGGAACCTCCATCCATAGCTAAGGAGTTTATCCTCTGTCCTAACCACTTCTGTATTTCATTATACCAGTTTTTGACTAAACTACTTGGACATACAATGATAGCTTTGCAAATTGTGGGCTTACAATCAAGCCCTTGCCTTAATAAGGTCCATAATAGAGTTATACATTGTAATGTCTTACCCAAACCCATTTCATCAGCCATAATACACCCATACGCGTTTTCTATTTGATTTCCCGTAACGCAATCGTACATAAACTTAACCCCTTCCCTTTGATGTGGTCGTAATATGTTCCCTAACACTGGGTCGACAACAACAGCTACCTTTATGTCGTTAGGGCTCATCTTCATCTTCTCATGTTCTGGGATGTACGGAGGTCGGTATAAAACCAGTGCATTTGGTTCGTCAGGATCATGGAGTGCCCTCCGTACTTGGGTCCGTTTTAACCCCAAACTTTTGCCACAAAACGATGAGATATAGTTTGGAATGGGTACTTGGAAGGGCTTACACAATATTTGTTTTATTAAATTCTCGTGGTCGGACGCGGACATGGATTGTGTTAGTGATTTTTGTGCCAGGGGTATTCTTGTACATTCCCGCCGTTTACGTTTCGATGAATCAAGTAGCGGGCTCTTGAAGACGTTGTCACCAGAGCCGACCTGACTCGGCGCTAAGCTACGCCTCATTTTGTTGTATAAATAACTTTTTATTTCACCATGAATACTACAAAATCAAATAAAAGAAAATTATAATACAAACAAGCAAGCACGAACTTGTTTTTAAATTTTTTGACATTTGGGTTGTAAGTGTTGCCAAAAAAAAATTTTTCGGCCGCATATTTAACGTGTATACCATGTCGAATTTTACAGAAAATAATATATTGATCTTCCTTCAACCACAAATATCTTTATATTTATTTCACCCGACTGCCAAGTGGCAAAAGGAGGGTAATGTTGCTAGAATTCTATCTGTGAACAGTTTGTAGGTACGTAACGTTTGAACTTTGTGAAGTATCCAAGAAAATAATCCTATTCCATTATATGAGCAATATTTGTATCACGTTCTCGAAAACGGCTCTAATGATTTCAATGAATGTTGCAATATTTTGTTTTACGGGGCCGAAAAATCGATCTAGCTAGGTCTCATCTGGGTAAATTCGTTTTCTTTATTTTCTTTCACCCGGACAGAGCTCGGTCACCTAGGTGCTATAAATAAAACTCTGTAAAAAATGATGAAAAAATACTTTATTTCAAAAAATCATTAACAAAAACTTTCTCTTAATTTTTAAAGTACACGTTTAGTTTTATTGATGTGTGACATCGACGTATTGGTGCATAAATCACAGACAATTTAATAAAAAATATTAACCATAATTTTAAAAAAGTATGACACACCAGACTACTTCTTCTATTAAATCATATTTAGGGTGCGTTTCCAATGAAGTGGTAATAACTAAATAATTTTAATTGAATTACATTCAAATTGGTATCGGTTCAGCTCATCCACCTCATTAAAGAGATCCACATCCATAAAGAGATACCTATGGGAAAAATTCCTATAATTGATTCTCGTGAGATTTCGACACACTTTCTTGCTCCGCCTCAATGGAAACCCACCAAAGCTTACAAAGATTTGATGCACGATTTTAATTTCAGAAATAAACACAAGAGTCCGCGCCACCACGGTGGTCCGATGGAATTAATGAAAATGGATCTTATTTCTTCTTCAATAGAGGTGGACCTATCAGACTCTAATGGTGGCGCGAAGACTAGCATCTCCAATTCTTGATATTGCACACCACATTTCACTGGATCAAGCCAGCTCTAGCGATGGTAACATTTAGCAGAAAAAAAAGTATACAGTATGTCACTGTCCTTAGATCTTACTTCGTCGTTACGACTTAAGGATGAGCACATACATACAATAAGGTTTTATTTCATTTACATTTGACGCAAAAAATTGAGGTAGATAGTTTGTGCCTATTTATACCTAACAAATATCATAGAATACGAGAGGGCCGTTTGTAACTATGCCCTTTGTCAATAGAAATGTCCAAAAAGGTAAACAATTTTTGGTTTCTTTTTAATGTTAGATTTTTGAATAGCAATTTTTAAAATGTAAACTGGGTGAAAAATGTATGTAATTAAAATGTAAAATCTTACTCATACAAATATTATAAATGCGAAAGTTTGTGTGTGTTTGATACCACTAACTCTGTAATGGTTGAACAGATTTAGATGAAATTTGGCACACTGATTGAATATGTTCATCCGTTCATCATCTATTCAGCCGTTTATGAGTTACAAAACATACCAACTTTCACATTTATAATATTAAGTAAATAATAATCCCAAATTGCAATAAACATGAAAAGATTGTTTACACTTATAGACATTTTTATTGAAAAAGGGTATAGCGTTTTTTTTTTGTCGTGTTTGGTTACGCGAACGTAACAGATAAACAGACTCTATTTTAGTGTATATAAATAATATCAGAATTACTCATAACACTATTTAATTAAAATTTTGTTGAAATGGTCACGTATTTATCGACCACCTGTCTGTTAATACCCAATAATATATCATAATATCATTATTTGTATGAACAATTAGATGTTATTTAATTTAATTAAGTACCGTTCTGCTCCTTGTATGTGCTCATCCTAAAGATATCACACATTAAAAAATAAACAAAAATCATTGAAATATCACCGTATAAACATAGAGTTCAAATTGCCTTATTTCTTGGGCATGCGGTATACTTTGATGTTACCGTTCTCGTAGACGCAGTCGGTCCGCGATGGGTACACTGTCTTGAGATTGCCTTCCAAGTCAACCACTTTTATCTGGAAATAATGAATCTATATATAAACTGGCTGTCCCCCGCGTAGCGGTATAAAATAAAAAATAGCCTACGACCGATTCTCAGACCTACCGAATATACACAAAAAAAAATCGTTTCAGAGGAGTATGGTAACTAACATTGTGACACGAAAATTTTATATATTAGATATAGGCAAAGACCAAATAGTTTGGTATAAGCCGCGCGCGATGTGAATGGGATGCGACCTTTTGGAACTGAGACGCACAAAGGTTGACTGACTGATCTATCAACGCACAGCTCAAACCACTGGACGGATCGGGCTAAAATTTGGCATACAGATAGCTATTATGATGTAGACATCCGCTAAGAAAGGATTTTTGAAAATTCCACGCCTAAGGGGGTAAAATAGGGGTTCGCGGATGAAAAGGGCGGTAATTAAGCTAGTAATTTATAATTAATATTCAGAACTTTTTTGCTAACGCTACATGAGAGCTGTCATTTTCGTTTTACTTTGACAAGGTTCCATACCCATTTTCTCTTCTGTGTTTAGTGTTACCAATATTAAAAAAGCGAAACATGGTCGGCTATTATAAATATCAGATTTTAGGCAAGGGGCCGTCCATTAATCACGTTAACCCCCCCTCCCCCTTGGTGATACGTGGTGAGGTTTAAGACTAACCCCCCTTCCCCACCCAAAATCACGTGTATTTTTTTGTACCTACAAAGAATCTTAAAATTTTAGAATATATCTTTAAAAACAGGTATAAAGTATAATCTAATTTTATTCTAGACAATCGCGGGAAGAAACGCGCGGGGACTTCGTTCGTTGCCTGGCAACGGCGAGTCAAGATCACACTACACGCCGCTTTTCGGTTAAGAAATTGCGCGTTTGACGAAAAAATTTATACACGTGATATCTTACTATACCCCTCCCCCTTGTGATTTTTCGTGATTTTTTCCGAAGCCCCTCCCTCCCCCTTTCGAGCCTCACGTGATTAATGGACGGCCCCTAATGGTAACTCAGTGGTAGTGACTTCATACACGGTGAAACCATATCACGGTGGTAGTCAAAGCCATTTATTCAGTTCAGCCCCTAGAAGGGCACTTATGAACGTCGAAGCTACTGAAGTTACCAAGAAACTGCAAGGTAGAAGAACCGGCAAGAAACTCAGCAAGGTTTTACATTTACATACATTTTTTTCCTTCTGGCTCAAGCTAAAATCTCTTCCCTTCTTATATCACCATCATTACTTA
This sequence comes from Tetheella fluctuosa, assembly GCA_951216915.1. Lineage (NCBI taxonomy): Eukaryota > Metazoa > Arthropoda > Insecta > Lepidoptera > Drepanidae > Tetheella > Tetheella fluctuosa. Next base: position 9,313,878 of record OX578233.1, on the reverse strand, counting down.
CTGTGATGAGATTGTGATCATACGCTGGCCTATAGATAGTTAAAAACGCTAGTTTACCTGTTGCACACTAAGTGTGTGGTAGCCATTCTCGACATCCTCAGGAGTGTCTCCGATGCCAAGCAGCAGGCACTCCTCGAGCAGCTTGTTCATAGCTGTCTTGCAGGCGCCGAGGGAGGCCTGTGACGTCACTTCTACCAGCATCGACTTGCTCTCGTGGGACATCTGAATGGAATAAGAATTATATTTTTTTTATATAAACATGGTATAAAAACATTTCAAAAGCCGTAGACAAAACTAAAATTTAAAAAAAAAGTACTAGCTTTCCGCCCCGCGGTTTCAGCCGTGAACCCCTATTTTACCCCCTTAGGGGTGGAATTTTCAAAAATCCTTTCATAGAGGATGCGTACATCATAATAGCTATCTGTATGCTCAATTTTAGCCCGATCCGACCAGTGGTTTGAGCTGTGCGTTGATAGATCAGTCAGTCTGTCACCTTTTACTTTTATATATACAGATTAGTTAAGAAATTCTAAAACCAGTTATATAGCTTACTCATTTCCAAATCTAGTAAATATAGTGAGTTGATACTTCCATAAAATATTCTGGGACATTATTCCTCACACACGGCCATCTGATCCCAAACGAAGCAGAGCTTGTACTATGGAAGCCAGATAACTGATATACTACTTTTCTTTTGTAAATACATACATATAAAGATAATTACAACCAGACACAGGATAAACAGACATGTTCATGCACACAAATGTTTGTCCTGAGTGGGAATCGAACCCACGACCTGTGGCGTGATAGATAGGGTATCTTACCAACCACCCCAACCGGCCCGTCATAGTACAGTCACAAGCATAAAAAAATACACTCAGCAAAATTCCGAATTAATTTTCACTGAAAGTATTTTCATGTTGTTACGAATACAGTATTTTTGAATCTATTCTATTATTATATACAATAGGTTTTCGTTTTATTCGTTATTTCACAAGAAAATTGCTTTTTATTTTTACTATATTAAGGCCGCGTTTCCACCAGTGATGCGAGGGATGAATTGTTATCCGCCAACAGGATCACTTTATGGTCACAGCTTAGCACGTCATAGATCTAATTTAGCGATCCTGTGTACGCATCTCTGGTGGAAACTCAGCCTTCTGCTCTTGATTGTACATCCTAACTCAAGATATTAAACTAAATAAAAAATTGTGAATTTTGTCCCATAAAACTAGAATGGGATTCTCTTACTCTTCCCACATAAACTACACTCCATTTATGGTAAAAAAAAAGTACAGACACTGGTACTATAGATTTATTATATGTATAGATGTACCTTGGTAACTTCAGAGTTAGTGATTGGTGGGAAACTGATGACTTTGCCGCTGGAGTCCTCCAAACATGGGTATAGTGGCTTGCCTTCCAACAGATACAGGTACCTATAACAATTATAAATTTTATCATTTTAATTATAATATATACTTACTACTGTATACAGCAGGGGTAACCAATTAGATTTATAAGGGGTTCGTATAAAAAATATAAAAGATTATCGCGGTCCAGTTGGTAGATGATGACTGGCGACCAAGCTTAGATCTGTTCCAACAAATCCTACTATAATATTACTAATATACCAAATTATTGTATGTTTGGATGTGCGCGGATTAAATAAAATAACTATGTGTACATTTTTGTTTGTCAAAGTTTGGTCCGCACAATATAAGTCAAGTCAAAGTCAAAGCCATTTATTCAGTTTAGGCCCTAGGAGGGCACTTATGAAGGTCGAATTTACTGAAGCCACCACGCGTTCCGAAGGCAGCCTTCAACTGAGAAGAACCGGCAAGAAACTCAGCAAGGTTACATTTTTTATTATTATTATTTTTTTTATAATTATCTGACTATTGGCTATATTTTTTCAAAAACAGCAAAATGTACAATACAATATGCAATTAAAACAAAACGAAAAATACCAATATAAAGCATCTTTGGGTATCTTTATGAAATACATATAAGGGGGAGCTTAACGCACCCCTCTAGTAAAACGTTACGTAACCACCAAGTGACCATTTTTACCTAAAATTCACAATTATGTGGCGTAAAGTACTGGAAAGAAAAATAAAGAATGTTACGTAACGCATAATTCAAACCCCCCCCCCCCCCACCCTCCCAACCCCGTAACGCATCTTAACGTTTTACAAGACCCCCCCTTCCTCCAAGTTTGTTACGTAATACTTGAACGCTCTTTAATGTGTCAATTCCATGACTTTACGACTCGTTTTAGGAGTTAACCTTAAACGGTTGAATGGATAGTTTGCTACAAAAGGGTTCCATTCAAAACCTCTGAGAAGGAACCATAAAAAGTTAATTTTATGTCAAAAACTAAACAAATACTCACTTATGTATTCCAGAGTAGACATTTCTCTTCTTCTCCTTCCTCAGTGCATCTGCCTCGGCTGTCAACTGTTGGAACAGCTGTTCCCCTGTGTACTGCCGCAGCCTGGACAGTGGGATCATTTTGAGGGCAGCCGGGGCTTTCGCTGTGTATACTAGGTCACCTGAAATATTTTTCTTATAAGAAACAGTTGAATAACGTATCTATTATGGATGGATGGGTGGATGTTTGTTATTCTTTCACGGAAAAACTACTGAAAGGATTTGGATGAAATTTGGCACACAGATAGAATATATTCTGGATTAACACATAGAATACTTTGATCCTGGCAAAAAACATAAGAACCCTAGGGAACGCGGGCGAAACAGCGGGGCGGAAGCTAATATAAATTGAAAAGAAAGATCTAGAAAAAACATGTTGCAGAGTTTCTTGTCAGTGTTCTCAATTTATATAGTAGTTGTGTCAATATGTTCATGAGTATCTAAATAAATAAGTTTTTAGTTTGAGTCTATATGGTGCTGGTAGTTATATTGAAGGCAACAAAATAATAATAATAATGGTAATAATAAATTACACAATATTTTATCAGGCCCGAGCAGTCGAGGTACGAAAATATACTATGCAACGCGCCTTGTGGTTTTGCCGTCGATGGACGGCAAGGCGCGCGCTTCCAAACAGAAAGAGATAGACCTATGTGATAAAAAGAGAGGCATTTGTAAGTTTTCGTACCCAAACACAGCTTTTATTAGAGTGAGAATAAGAAAGAGTCTGTATGGTAGTAACCATGGTTGACTGATGGTAGTAGCCATCTGTGATTTTTCAAAACTAACCTGGTGTAATCTTGCCGAAATCATGCGTAGCAATAGTAGCTGCATTCCTTTTATCACACACCGTGTCATGGAGCTTAGTTTGCATCTGTATAAACTTCTTGAACAATGCCTCCGTGAACTGTAGATCATTGATTAAGCAGCACAGAATGTATGGACGGACAGCTGCCACTTGGGACTCCACAATCTTTACTTTAATCACGACATCTTCTACGTGAAGTATTTTAATTGAATGACACAAGTCACAAACATTATCTTCGGGTGGTGGATCTTCTTTCTTCCCCTTTTTGGACTTAGACTTAGCCGCTGACTGCGATGGGTCCATCTTCGGGCAGTGGTCTCGTATGTAATCCATAATTTGTTTTGTACGGCACTGATCGACTAGTTTCATGAACCTCTTGTCTGATAGTTTGTTTCCTTTTAAGTTTAATTCTGAAAATTTTATGTTATTTATGTACTCAATATTATTTTGAATTATAAAAAGGGAATTTCAATAAGGAAAACATCTCAATGGGAGAACCCATTTCCATTCAGAATGGTTAGGAAAATACAAAAAAAATCACACAATAAATACATATTTCACATTTTCATTTCCTTATTGTTTCATTTTTTCCTTCCTATGAATATAGTCTATTTTAAATATAAAAATAATAATATTTCTTGTCTTTAGTCAGGAAAAAAAAGCAAACAACTATCATGGCATAATATTTTTTTTTCCAATAAGATGGTCATACATTGTTGAATGCAATTATATGATGCAATCTAATCCTCCATGTTACAACGGGGTGAAATGTTGACAGGTGATGAAATCATTACTCACCTTTCAATTTAGACATGTTGGCAATTTCCCCAGGAATTGTCTTCAGTTGGTTGTCACCTATATCGAAATTCTTCAATGATGGCATACTTTGTGTTATGAAACTTGGCAACACCTCAATATTATTACTTTTTAATTTCAAATCAGTCAGATGAGGAAAATTTGCATTCTCGACATCCAAAAAATGGGACAGTTTATTGTTAGACAAATCTACTGTGATAAGATTAGGAAAATCCGTAAATTTCGGCATTTCTTCAATAAGATTCGAACTGAAATTTATACTCGTCAACTCTTTGAGGTTATTCAGACTCTCAGGAATAAGTTTAAGTTGATTTCTTGATAGATCTAGCACTTTTAATTTCGGTAGAGAGGTTATGTTTTCATTGAAAACTTCTATTTTATTTCCAAATAATAATAACGTCTGTAGGTTCACCAGCCGTTTGATATCATCCGGAATAGCTGGCAGACATGTGTCGCTGATGGTCAACAAATTTATATTCGTTAAACTAAAAACGTTTTTGTCTAAGCCTTGTTCGGAAATACGCTTAGATATAGCTGCACCCGCAAGCTTGATTTCGTGTCGGTTTTCGGACTTCGCAGTTAATACTTCTGGCCACGCACTCATTTTGATATATTTTTTGTATTTGCGCAGTTATACACCATAAAATTAAGGATTATTTCAGAAAAAACTCACGCCACGGTAGTTGGAAACTAAATAAAAACAGCAAGTAAATGTAAACGTCAAAGTCAAACGTGCGAAGAATGACATTAGGGATGCATAAAAAAACGATGTTTTAAAACATCGATGTATTGTTCATAAATATCAATGTTTTAATTAACATTCATGTTAGAACCCTTAACATTGACGATACATCGCTCTTTATGAACGATATTTTGTCATGCCTAGTGACCTTACGCTATCTATTGTATTATATTCACTGCTCATTTGCTTCTTCAGCCACACGGTGACACGGGTAAATTTTATATTTAGCATCTCGCTCTCACTTTCAATCACTCATCAACATCAACGGCCATTTTTGTTAAATCTATTAGACTAGACTAAAAAAAGACAACACCAAACGTAGTTTGTGAATTTAATTCTGACTTGTGGATATAAATATGAAAGGTTTATTTCCTAGGCTGTATAAACTGGCAATGATATGTATTTGCCTATCGTAGCAACGTTGGTGCCTAGTGAGTGGCTATTTTCAGAAGCTGGGGCTATGATTACTTTGATAATATCAATTTTTTTACGAAATATTTTTTTTTTCCCAAAACATCGAAAAAACATCGATTTATCGTTAATAAACATTTTTACTTTTGAAAATAGCGATGTTCTAATATAGATGTTTTTTATGAGTGATGTTGCATCCCTAAATGACATTGGCAGTTTTGCATCATTGCCAACTGCTAGGTACTAACAATAGAAAACAAAACCATAGATAGTAGTAGTTGTATTCGTCCTTTTCGGGACTGGCAAAAGTCTAAGCCAATTCTTGAATCTTGGATTTTTAAATATCAATGTCTTATGTGTCTATAAAGGCCAAAGCCGAATTTGGTGTACATAATATAGTCAAGGCAAGTCAAGTCAGTCAGGTTTTAGTAAAATGGTGGCTGTTTTACTAAAACTTTTCGTGGACTATTTGAGACAACATGAAATGTGCACTTGTATTGATCTTTATTGGACAAAACGCCACCAAATCATTCAATAAAACTCAAAATACACCAATTTCTTGAAAATAAAACGAAATGGCAACGTCACTTCGCAGGTTCCCGCTAAATGCCGCCAATAACTCCAAAAAACCTTAGATACAATACAGTCTGACTGAAGATGCCCTAAGTTCCAATGTAGGTACATGTAGTATGTAGGTATAGGTGGATGATACAGCTGTACCCAAACAGATCCACTTATACCCAGGTGATGTGCTCACTTGGTGTAGGCTCCCGAATTTGTATCAAGTGCGTGGCTTTAGGGTCGCTAAAATGATTTTTACAGCAAAAAAAAACATTTGTAATTTTATTTATATTATTTTTTTAAAAGTCCAAAAACTTTCGTATTACCTTGGTTATATGGTTGGGGGTTTAGGCATAAATAGGATAATATAAGTACGTAAATATTATTTTTATAGTAATGCTTTTGGTAGGTAATTCTGTAGGACATGATGAACCCCACGGATGTAAGATGAACCCATACTGAGTTAGAAACTAGCCCGGTTTCTTTCCAACTCACATGCTTTAAGATTAAGATTATTATCATTTAATGTGCGAAACGAATTAACTGATAATTTATTAATGATTTAATAAATTTATCTAACGACATTGAATTTTGATAAACAAAATAAAATGTCGGCCTGGGGTGCAGTCGTGTTTTTGGCACTTATTGCTGGGATTTCGGTAAATAATTAAACCTACCTATTGATATTTTTTCTTAGTTTCCTAATAACCCTATACTTATTCATAAAAGAGTGATTATAGCTCAGTATATTTGAGGCAACAGACTGGTTACCCTGAGTTTGAAATTGTTTCTCAAGAACCCTATTTGTGGCTCGGCAGCTGTACCTACTGTGACCACTGTCTCTATAATGAAGAAAAAAGCTAAGGATGATCGCATTTTCTTGACAAGATCGTGTTCCTATTTTGAAAATAATACACATGGCCAGTAATCATAAGAATGGAAGGAAAGGAGGTCGCATCGCTACAGTAGGTACTACCTACTTGAGAGTTTATTTTAGGTACCTACTATGTATCTCGGCTTACCACAGTGAGATTGTAGTCAATATGAGCTTTAACAAAAGTAAAAATGAAACGGTTCTGTTTGTCTTAAATATTTTTTTGTTATTTACATTACATCGCGTAATCGATGATTTATCATTAGATTCCTATCTTTAATAACAGGTTCCATGTAGTTCGATTATAAATTGACACTATTGTACAATCGACAAAGTTCAAGCATGACCACCATAAGGCTACTTTTTGTGTGCAGCAACCAGCGACTACCTGGTTGTCGACAATACAACTGGATAATGCGCTTATCATAAAAGTAGTCAAAACAAATGATTTTACACAATAAGAGCTTTTGTCTTGACAATGGGCGGGGCGAGTTATGATGACTGCTTGCAAGCGAAAAGGTTAAAAAATTGATCATGCTTGAAGTTTGTCGATGGTACATCGGACTTATGATCTGTAAAATGTTATCGATAAATTATTTAATTTTTTAACATTTTTCAGACAACAGCTGAAAATGTAGAAGCTTTGACAGACCAGTCGAGAGGTAAGATAAAAAATATATAGGTACATATTATTCGGTAAAAAACTCATATTACTATTTCGCTTTAATTTGCCTGTTATTCCAGGGTATGATCTATGTATGTGCTAAGATTCACTCCAATCCGTTCAGTGATTATGGCGTGATTGGGTAACATCACAAACCTTAAGATTATATCATAATAATCCTTTGCTTTCGATCAGTGAAATGAAAAAAGCATTGCAATACCTATGTCCATTCATTTCCGAAATTAGAGACCATTAAACAACACTAGTGGTGTAGGACATCGTCTGTTATCCACACAGATACAAGGATAATATCAGGATGGGAGGCGCGCGAGGGTCAGTTCCCCCACATGCTATACCTCCGAGGGCTGACACAGTGGGGAGACCTCACCGCCTGCGGTGGCTCAGTCATCCACGCCCGCTGGGGAATGACATCAGCTAGATGTGTCGCTACGTAAGTTATCGTTGACAATCTATCATGATTAATATACCAGACATAATCATTGATAATGCAAAGATATTCAAGCCATTCCCGCCGTAAGCGACATTTCTATCGAAATTGAGATTTTTATTTTGTATCGGATCAAGCCTTGTAAACGTTTCCCTCCAAAATCCATTAATAAATTACTAAAAATCATAATTCTATGTTAAGTTTCAATTTCATAGCACATTCCTGAGTTAAAATATTCAAAAAATAATGTCCTGTAATTTTTTTTAATTACTATAAGTCGGCGGGAATGGCTCGATATGTTTTATTTACAAGTAAATTACAATAATTACTTGTCTTGCAATATAGGTAATAGTGTTGTAGCACACGACTGACACTATAAGATATAAGACACGATAAATCAATCTAGCTAGGTTTCATTTTTAGAAAACGTCGTGTAAAAATAAAATACCGAGCAAAGCGGTCATCCAGGTACTCAGCTATGAAATGAAAATATTTTATTTATTCAAATAGGCCTTCACAGGCACTTATGAAATGTCAGACTCGAACGCTCGGTTCGGAAGGTTGCTTTTGTTGAGAGGAGCTAGAAATAAACTCAGTAATTACTCTTTCCAAAACAAACATAGATTTATTACATAAGATGTAGGATGCATCTCACGCAACAGCGAGCGCTACACCCAAGCAGTGGTATGCCTTCTTACTAAGTTCCTTATATTGATGTAAAGGCAAATTTAAAAGTGTAGGATCCTATTATAGAAGCGTGTAGGTAGGTACACAGTCACAAAAATTAACCTTGTACTTTTTGGAGTCAGATGCCACTGGTTTATTTCTTATGCTTATTTCTAGTATAGTGCGTTGAATTCACACAGCAACTATTTTGTGTTTCTCTCTTAATATCTCCAATCAGCTATGCTATTCTGTACTAAAACTCGACAGTTAATTCTCGAAGCGACTATTCTCTGTCTCGCTCGTGAAACTCGGTAATCAGGAGTTCACGAGTGAGACAGAGAATAGTCACATGGAGAATTCACCGTCGAGTTTTAGTACAGAATAACATAGCAGATGAGATGTCTGCTATCCGCGTGTCTGAATCATTAGCCGGTCGGATTTTGTTTTGTGTATAGCCTAGCAGCTCAAGCAGAAGTCCCTTATTTATCCCCAGACGTATATCCGTGATGGTCCGCGCGGGCAGCGTCAATATCAACCGTCCGGAAGCGTACAGGACTACGAGTACCTACTACACGCACCCGGATTACATCGACTCCATCTTCCAGATATCACAGCCCTTTGACATCGGGCTCTTGTACTTCAGCGAGCCGTTGATTTTGAGCAGTAAGTTTGAGTCGTGCGTGTCTTATAGAGAAATGAAATCTATCCTATATGATCTATACTATATGATCTATACTATATGATCTATACTATATGATCTATACTATATGATCTATACTATATGATCTATACTATATGATCTATCCTATATGATCTTTGCAGACAATATTCGGCCGATAAGACTGCAGCGCTCAGCCGACATGGACAGAGACTATAGCGGCGTCGTGTTCACCACCAGCGGGTGGGGCACCACGATTGACGACGCTACCAGTGAGTTATTGCATTGGTTTTATTTTTTTAATAATAAAAGGTCTATGGTCTATGGTCCGAAACTTATAAACAACGATGGAAGTAATAAGTACTAGTTGTACGTAGTACTTAATATATTACTTCCATGTCTTTATCTGTATGTATAATAATACTAGCTGTCCCCCGCGGTTTCACCTGCGTTCCCATGTAAAAAAGTAGCCTATATAAACTTCCTCATTAAACTGGCTATCTAACGCAAAAATATCGGTGTATCTTGAGTTTATACAAAAATCCCATACATTCAGTTTTTCCCGAATTTTCTAATTTTACAGGCAACTTTTCCAATTTTTCTCTTCATAAAAACTCAGACTTCATCAAACACAACAAAAAATAAATCAGCCAAATCGGTTCAGCCGTTCTCGAGTTTTGAGCTTAGCAACACATTTAGTGATTCATTTTTATTTATATAGATATAATATTGTTGAACCTTATCTTAAAGCAATAAGGATTATTTTTCATTGACATTCTTAAACGTCAAAAAGTGTTTATTATAATGTACAGAGTTGTAGTTGGTTTTCGGCGACAGATTTTCAACTTGAGGGTGGTAGCCAGCCAGGCGAGAACTACTAAGTACTCTACCACCGTGCTGTGGTTTTCCTTCACCGAAAGCTCAAGCTATTGTAGCGGTGCAACTTGAGATTACCTTTTAAGTTTTTCGTCCATATCATCACATAACGTGGTGAGATTGTGGAAAAAAATCCTATTAACGGTAAAAAAAATACGAACATGTCAAAGTCAAAGCCATTTATTCAGTTTAAGCCCTAGGACGTCGAATTTAGTGAAGTTACCACCGATTCGGAAGTCAGCCTTCAACTGAGGAGAACCGGCAAGAAACTCAGCATGAAACTGCAAATAGCAAGGCTTGAGAGAGGTAGAGCATAGCGATATGTCGCTCAAAGAGCAGCTCGACTGGGGAAGTACCTCAACCTTACAGAATACCGCAGCCAAATAACTTATAGTTGTGTTCCTGCGCGTGAGTAGCTCATTGGGGAGGGGGAAAGGGTCGGCAACGCGCAAGTGATACACCTGGTGTTGCAAGCGTTCATAGGCTACGGTAACCGCTTACCATCAGGCGGGCCGTATACTTGTTTGCCGACCATGTGTCCCGAGTGTAAATGAGATACGGGGTAATTTTTTAGTCGATGGCAATACTTGCAGGGGTGGAAGTAAGTCATTAATATGAACAACTTGCAGTATGGGACCAACTCTGATATCACGTAAAATAAAACAGTTGCTTCATACATTTTGATATAGATATTGAACTTTGGAACAGCTGATATTTTTTTTGTGATTTCACAGTTGGTCCCATACTAAAAGTTGTTCGTATTAATGAGTACTTCCACCCCTGCAAGTATTGCCATCGACAAAAAAATCACCCAGTATATTTTTGTTCATTACCAGGTGCAACCCCCGAAAATCTGCAATGGGTGAACCTGGTGGGTGTCACTAACTTTATGTGCCTCCTCATGTTTAACAACAACTTCTTGGTGCGCTCCTCCTCCATCTGCGCTGGACCATTCAACGTAACCAGCCAGGGAATTTGCACGGTAATTATTACAAGGTTCTGTCTGCGGTTTTAAAAATTCAAATTAAATGAATCCGGCAGCTGGGACCGCGGTTCCATTTTATTGCGGTCCCAGTCGCCGGAAACCTCAAATAAATAAGTAGGAAATAGGGTAAAAAGAAAGAAAGAAAAACATTAATTTGAACTCGCACAAAAACAACAGCATAATTAAAAAAAACAAACCTATAAAAAGTCACCTATCTCACGTTATGTTGCAGTATGGATTGTTCCAGCGCTGGTTTTCAGAAATATATATTATATAGATTCATTATATTTTTTATTTTTTTTATGATCAAAGGGTGACAGTGGGGTCCCCCTCACGGTGGTGGACATTGATGGCGCCCTGTCCCAGGTCGGAGTAGGCTCCTTCGTCAGCCAATTCGGATGTGGATTTGGATTACCTTCTGGTACGTAATACTAAGTCATTTATATAGTTTAGGACCACTGGTTCGGAATTCAGCCAGACTTTCAACTTGAGAGTGCTACCTGGTTACTACAAAGTACCCTACCACCATGCTTTGGTTTCCTAAAGATGTTTTCCTTCACTTAAACCTCAAGTTCGAGAGTAAAATTCCAGTCTCCAACCGTCGTCCAATGTTGAAACCTATACTCGACCGAGTTTGTTATATGATCCGACCTAGTATGCCGGCAATTTTGTATAATAATAAAAGGTTTTTTTTTTTATCCAGGTTTCGTTCGTCCCGGCTACTTCCACGAATGGATCCGCTCAGTGACCGGGATCAACTTTGATTGGGGGCAGGCCAGGACTGCACCGGCTGCAGAATTGCCAACTGTTGGTATAGAAAATATTCAAGATGTCAGCTCACCATTGAACGATAAATTGTTGATATAATTTTTTTTTACAGGATTATTGATTAAATGAAGTAATAGATATATATTTTATTATGATTCTGTACTGAACTGTTCTAAATACAATAAATAAATAAAAGCCTTTTATTTCCTATATAACCTTTCAAAATAAACGGGCTATCTAACGCAAAAATATTTTTTACCGGATGCGTAGTTTCGGTGGTTACTCCTACATCCAAACTTACAAACTTTACCCCTTCTTTATAATATTAGTCAAAGTCAAAGCCATTTATTCAGTTTAGGCCCTAGAAGCGTACTTATGAACGTCGAATACTGAAGTTACCACCGGTTCGGAAGTCGGCCATTAACTGAGAAGAACCGGCAAGAAACTCAGCAAGGTTACATGTATACTAATCTATATCTATACTTCTATAGGTACTAGTATTATAAAGAGGAAAGATTTGTATGTAAATGTAAGTAAGTATGTTTGTAACGAATTGGCTCAAAAAGTACTGGACCGATTTTAAAATTTCTTTCACCGTTAGACAGCTACATCTTCACCGAGTAACATACGCTATATTTTATCCCGGGAACGCGGGTGAAACCGCGCGGAAGTTTTTTTATGGACAATCTGACAATGTTGGCTTACTTCCATTAAATATTTAACAATTTTTAAAGAAATACAATAACAAGAAAAATAAATGATAACCTGAAACAGTTCAAATTTTAACTAAATTAGTATATCGAATAGTGTAGAAGAAGAGTTCATTTTTTATCAGTTCATACTATAGTTCCTTTCCACTGGGGAATGATATAAGCTGCTGATGAAATGTCGTGACGATAATCTGCAAGACAGTACATAGGGATGTGACATTGAGTGAGAAAAATCGATTATTTAATCATCGATTTTTCTCATTTCAATAATAATCGATTTTTAGGTAAGTAATCGATTTTTTTCACTCAATATCACATCTGTGCAGGGTTGTCACCTAAAAATCATCTTGTCACTAGATCCAGTGTAAAATATCGCTAAAAGAAAACCCTTAAAAATATGTGAAACTATTTCACATACATACATGGCACAAATGGCGCCGTCTTTTGATCGACTTGTTTATTTTAGTGAACTTACTTCGTATTTTTTCATTCTTCGCACAGATGGCGCTGTTTACAAAAATAAATTTAAAAAATGTGAGAATTATATAATCGATTAATATTATCGAAAAAAACCATTATTAAAAATAAAAATAATCGATTATTTTTTCACATCCCTGCATCTACACTACGAGAAAATTATCTTGGCACATTTTTCTGTTAGAAACTATCTTCGTCTCAACTTGTCAGAAAGAAATGATGAGGACAACTGCTTGTCACTCATGCGCGAGATTATGACCTTGCGTACATTAGCCCTACTAGTCAGAGTTGCTGGGAGCCGCTGGCCCAAAACCGTTCGTTGTGGAACTCAAATGGGGGTGGACTATAAATAAATAAATAAACAAATATTCTAGGACATTATTCCTCACACACGGCCATCTGATCTCAAACTAAGCAGAGCTTGTGCTATGGAAGCCAGATAACTGATATAAGTACTACATACATGTAATATTTTTTTTTTGTAAATATATACTTATATATATAATTACACCCAGACTCAGGACAAACAGACATGTTCATGCACACAAATGTCTGTCTTGAACGGGAATCGAACACACGACCTGCGGCGTGATAGATAGGGTATCCTACCAACCACGCCAACCGGCCCGCCAATGTCGTCAGTATGTTCAGCAGGCAGTGGACATCCTCTGGCTGAATATGATGATGATGAAATGTTGTGAAATATGTGTAACACTATGCGTCAGAGTTGAAATACGTACAGTTTTTTTTAAACCCGGTGCATCATACTTTAATCATTGATGTATCATAACAAAAAGGTTTGTCGAAAAATATGATCAATAAATTACTTATAAAATTCGTCAATAATTATTTCAAGTTCAGATTACAATCGATTAAATAATAGATATAGGATAGTACAAGATACACAAAGACGATTCGGAAATGTGACAAAAAACAAATGTAAGTAATGTATATTTTAAAAATAGTGTTGTCCACGATACACTTTTACTTTATCGATTAGCTTTGCCTGCAAGGTGATTCACTGTCCTGCATGCGGACCGGTACAAGTGTGATTGCGACATACATTTCCCTCAAGGGCAGTGTCTTCAACGTAGCGTAAAATTTTAGGTCTGTGTCTGTGATTAAAACTTCGGTAGCCAATTTAATTTTCATCGTTTTGAATTGAATTTATAATCATAATAATGTTAATCCAAAAGTGGGGTTGTTACATCTTTTTTTTTTTCAGTGCCACATACCTTTAATTTATTAATATGTCAAAAGTAAAACCGCAGGGGACATTATTATTAAATATTACGCATCCATCAGCTACAACTTTACTACGACGAGGTAACGACTTATGCTACGACTAAACCACAGTATAAAGATGTAACTAAACTATACGACATCGGACTACGGATGCGCTACAAAGCTGCTACTATTCTACAACCGACTCTGCTACGACATCACTAGGAAATCTTTATCTTCTTTGTAATGAGCCGCATCTGCACGTACACGCCACTCGGCTGGTGGCAACCCAACCCACTGAATTCGGATACCGGGAGTCCGCCCGGCCGGTAGGCAACTATAGCGCGCAAGTACTTGGAGTGAACTAGGCCTGCCCAAAGGGTAAATTGGGACTCTATTACTAAGACTCTGCTGTCCGTCCGTCTGTCTATCTGTCCGTCTGTCACCGGGCTGTATCTCATGAACCGTGATAGTTAGACAGTTGAAATTTTCACAGATGATGTATTTCTGTTGCCGCTATAACAACAAATACTAAAAAACACAATATTTATTTATATTTAAGGGGGCTCCCATACAACAAACGTTATTTTGATGTTTTTATAGATAACGGTACGGAACCCTTCGTGCGCGAGTCCGACTCAATGGCCGATTTTTTATTTACTGCAAAGAGACATCTACCTATCTATCTTAGATTATATCTATTATCGATACATTTCGAATTAATTTCTTAATAGTTATGTGAATTCATATGTTGGGAATTTTTAGATTTGCGATTGGATATAATGTATATAAGTGAAGGAATATCATTACATTAGTTAAACAAGAATGATGGAGCTTCAAAGAATAGTGCATATTATAGCAGCTTTTGCTGTGACCATCGTAAAAACCGATGCACTACCAACATCTTGGCCTGGAAATTGGACTACGGCTGCACCACCTGTAAATCAAACAACATCTTGGCCTGGAAATTGGACTACGGCTGCACCACCTGTAAATCAAACAACATCTTGGCCTGGAAATTGGACTACGGCTGCACCACCTGTAAATCAAACAACATCTTGGCCTGGAAATTGGACTACGGCTGCACCACCTGTAAATCAAACAACATCTACGCCTGGAAATTGGACTACGGTTGCACCACCTGTAAATCAAACAACATCTTGGCCTGGAAATTGGACTACGGCTGCACCACCTGTAAATCAAACAACATCTTGGCCTGGAAATTGGACAACGGCTGCACCACCTGTAAATCAAACAACATCTTGGCCTGGAAATTGGACTACGGTTGCACCACCTGTAAATCAAACAACATCTTGGCCTGGAAATTGGACTACGGTTGCACCACCTGTAAATCAAACAACATCTTGGCCTGGAAATTGGACTACGGCTGCACCACCTGTAAATCAAACAACATCTTGGCCTGGAAATTGGACTACGGCTGCACCACCTGTAAATCAAACAACACCTACGCCTGGAAATTGGACTACGGTTGCACCACCTGTAAATCAAACAACATCTTGGCCTGGAAATTGGACTACGGCTGCACCACCTGTAAATCAAACAACATCTTGGCCTGGAAATTGGACTACGGCTGCACCACCTGTAAATCAAACAACATCTTGGCCTGGAAATTGGACTACGGCTGCACCACCTGTAAATCAAACAACATCTTGGCCTGGAAATTGGACTACGGCTGCGCCACCTGTAAATCAAACAACATCTTGGCCTGGAAATTGGACTACGGTTGCACCACCTGTAAATCAAACAACATCTTGGCCTGGAAATTGGACTACGGCTGCACCACCTGTAAATCAAACAACATCTTGGCCTGGAAATTGGACTACGGTTGCACCACCTGTAAATCAAACAACATCTTGGCCTGGAAATTGGACTACGGCTGCACCACCTGTAAATCAAACAACATCTTGGCCTGGAAATTGGACTACGGCTGCACCACCTGTAAATCAAACAACATCTTGGCCTGGAAATTGGACTACGGCTGCACCACCTGTAAATCAAACAACATCTTGGCCTGGAAATTGGACTACGGCTGCACCACCTGTAAATCAAACAACATCTTGGCCTGGAAATTGGACTACGGCTGCGCCACCTGTAAATCAAACAACATCTTGGCCTGGAAATTGGACTACGGTTGCACCACCTGTAAATCAAACAACATCTTGGCCTGGAAATTGGACTACGGCTGCACCACCTGTAAATCAAACAACATCTTGGCCTGGAAATTGGACTACGGCTGCACCACCTGTAAATCAAACAACATCTTCGCCTGGAAATTGGACTACGGTTGCACCACCTGTAAATCAAACAACATCTTGGCCTGGAAATTGGACTACGGTTGCACCACCTGTAAATCAAACAACATCTTGGCCTGGAAATTGGACTACGGCTGCACCACCTGTAAATCAAACAACATCTTGGCCTGGAAATTGGACTACGGCTGCACCACCTGTAAATCAAACAACATCTTGGCCTGGAAATTGGACTACGGTTGCACCACCTGTAAATCAAACAACATCTTGGCCTGGAAATTGGACTACGGTTGCACCACCTGTAAATCAAACAACATCTTCGCCTGGAAATTGGACTACGGGTGCATCACCCGTAAAAGAAACTACATCAATAACTGGAAGTGGGATCGTCACTGAGCCTGAACCAGTGAAGCTGATATCGTTTTGGAAAAAGCTACTGAAGTAGAATATAAACTTTGTACATGAATTGATCTTTTGTAACTTTATAAATAAATATTGACTAATTAATCTATATAAATTAATATGTTTGGCTAAATGTGTTGCTAAGCGCAAAACTCAGGGTATTACACCCATTTTTAAAAGTGTCTCAATTCGTTCCTAACTTGCTAATAAACCACAAAAAAAAACACTATAATTTTTATTCAATCGATAAGTGCCATAAAAAATGAATGCATTTTACATTTTCAATTTTCACTCGTAATTTGATGAAAACGCTGGACGCCATGTTACTCTATAGTCATGATGTCATTTGGTCTTGTAAGTAAACAAATGCGCTGATATTGGTCTCAATTGGAGTTAGAGTAAATTTTTATAAATTAACAATGAGCTATTTCCTTTTCGTTGGTGTGCTGTGTTCCTGAATGCATAGTGTAATGAGGGAGTTGTGAAAAAATATGTAATCTGCCATTTCGTGACGGCGGCCATCTTGTACTGATTTTCATGAAACATATCTAAGAACACTCCCGACTAATTCAACTTTCAAACAAAAAAAACTAAATCAAAATCGGTTCATCCATCCGGGAGCTACGATGCCACAGAAGACACACACACACAGACACGTCAAACTTATAACACCCCGTCGTTTTTGTGTCGGAAAAAATGTGTGTTAAAAATAATAATAATACTTCAGTTGACACTATTTAGTTTACTTCCAGCACCATATGACGTCATATAATAGCGGCTACTGTTTCGCTTGTTTAGAAACAGATAAAAAACTAAAAACTATGAAATGAATTTTAAATTAATTAAGTTATTTTATGAACTAAAATCAACAATTTCCGACTTCTTATTGCCTAAGCCTAAGCTATTTAAATTGTATATTTTTTTTTTTTTCTCATATAGAGTAAAATGCACTATTGGGCTAATTAAAAAAAATCTTTGTAGTCCGAGGAAGGTTCTTACGAAGAGAAAAAATGGAAAAGTTGCATGGAAAATTGGAAAATTCGGAAAAAAACTGAAAGTATGGGATTTTTGGACACCGATATTTATGCGTTAGCCAGTTTAATGAGGAAGGTTATATGCTGCTTTTTATCTTTAGAACGCAGGTAAAACCGCGGGTGACAGCTAGTATACTAATATAAATTTTATATTAACTATTTTACAATTAAAGTAAAAAATACAAACTATGATATATAGAAAACATCCTCAAAGCCCTCGCTGCTGTCGATAGGCAAGGTTCCCAACAGGCTGGCAGCGTTCCCTTTTTGGATGGCCAAGCTTATGCGTTGGCGGAAAAAGCTCCCAGCCCGTCGGTCTCCCGAAGCCTCGATGAGCTTGGATGATAAAATCCGAGCAAATCGGCGAGCCTCGAACCCCCATGGACCCATGGTTTCAACTGCGAATGGCATGAACGAAAAATAACAACCAAGACAAGCGTATTTTTTAAATTTGGATTTTTCAGCACCGGTCGCAGCCGCCCCAGCGACTTTACAAGTCGCCAGTAACTGGGAAGGCGCAAGTGTATCTACACACGTGGCATCCCACACCAGCGGTTTGCCAACACTATTTAGTTAATGACAACAAACAGGAATTATATGAAACATACCTACATCTATATATATAAAAGAGAATGTATGTTCCTTATAGACTCCGAAACCGATCGCGATTAAATTTTCAGACAATCTTCACATTAGCCCCGCGGGTAATCCTGTAAGGTTTTGTGACGATCGGAGCACTCGGGACCGCGGGGCGGAAGCTAGTTCCATTTATATGGCCAAAGTTTTGGTACCTACACACTAATGCTATTCATAGAGATATATTTAAATTAATCCTACTGCCTGGCATGACAAATTGACAGATAACACAGCAAATAAGGGGGACAGGCGGGCTTATTCAGATCTGCTCGGTTGCGATCCCGATCGGGTAGACAAACCAATTGAGTAGTCTACTAAATAGGATGTCTCCTATTTCTCATTTCAGACTTCCATTTTGAATGATGCAGTCTATCAGGAATATAAAAGGAATGGCAACCGAATGGATCTGAATAAGGGAGATTATGAGAAAAAGTTAGTAATGATGGATCTAGGTTAGCTGGGCGAAAGCGCTTCAGCGATATGGCCGCCTAAATAGTTTTCACTTTAATGTCTTTTTACCCACGCCCGGAGACGGTGTATGCGTTTAGGGTGAGAGGTTGTTTGTGCCTTTGTGTGTTTGTGTCTGCACAAAACGAATGTTCCCACTTACCTCCAAAACCATGTTCCCATCTATCTCCTCTTAGATATGTGTTAACTCGCCAGGGGGCGCTGTAATCAATATTTTTCTTCATGATTTTTTGTACCTATATAAAAACTGATGTTACAGCAGAAGAACATCGTAGGAAACTATGTGGAGGGATGTAGGTAGTAAACCATATTTGAGCTCTTCTTTTTTTATCCACGACGGAACGAAGAGGTGTTTGCGTTTAGAGTGAGAGAGGTTATTTGTGTGTGAAAAAAACGTATGTTTCCAATTATCTCTAAAACGGTTTGATCGATTTCGATACGGTTTCCGGTGGATGGTTCTTTCTTAGATAGGTGTTATGGTAGTAACTCGCCAGAGGGCGCTGTAATAAATATTTCGCTTCTTGCATTTGTATATAAATTGGAGCAAACAGTACGGGGGCTAAATTTAGGGATATGTATAATATATTGTAAGACACCAAGCGTACAGAAAGATAGACAAATAGACAGATATTTAGACAAAAACTGGGCGTCGCGACGCACAGTTTGGGAAGCCCTGATATAGGGTATATGATAAAATTTGTAAAGGATTAAGATATAACGTTTCAGATTAGGTAATCCTTTACGCAATTTG
This sequence comes from Tetheella fluctuosa, assembly GCA_951216915.1. Lineage (NCBI taxonomy): Eukaryota > Metazoa > Arthropoda > Insecta > Lepidoptera > Drepanidae > Tetheella > Tetheella fluctuosa. Next base: position 9,294,196 of record OX578233.1, on the reverse strand, counting down.
ATATTGACGCTTAAAAACAAAAAAGTGGAATTTTATACAATTGTAATACCTAAATCATTGTTAAAAAGTGGAATCATAAATTTTCATATTGCGTGAAATGGCGGCGTGGAACTTGGTCCTGTTTTTGACTGCTCTAGCCGGAACTGCGGTAATCACTTTTTTTATAACTTGCTGATTATAAAAAAAATCAATTAAACATTGATTTTCTCAATAATTGCAGCCTTTTGAAAATTTCAAAATATTAAATCAATTAAAGTAGAAATATTAACAAGAAAAATATTGATTGCTGCATTAATTAAAGAGTACAATTAATTAACCTTGTATTGTATTGTTTCAGGTTTACGGCGAGAATTTGGCGTTCCCTGAAGACGTCAGAGGTATGTGTTTGGATTCTTTCTTACACGGGCTTAAGCTGATTAAGATCGTAAGTTTTTAAATAATTAATCTTAATTACTAATATTATATTATAGTAATATATCTTTCAGACTTCACGGCGCGAGGATAATAATCATACTTCATACTCATACTAATATTATAAAGAGGAAAGATTTGATTGTTTGTTTGCATTGAATAGGCTCCGAAACTACTGGACCGATTTAAAAAATTCTTTCACCGTTGGGAAGCTACACTATCCCCGGGTGACATAGGCTATATTATATTTTCAAAAAAATTAGGGATCCTTACTAAAACTCCAATAATCACCCGAGGTAAAAAAACATGACCTAAAAATTTCCTTACATCGCGTGCGCTGCGAAAACTATTGATGATAGAACAATAATGTACTACGACTTTGCAGAACACATCATTGTCTACAAAAAGTGTCGCGACAGCATATGTCTAGCTATTATAGTTATGTCACAATAAGTGTTTTTTTTTATTTAAAAAAAATATTAAAATGCCGGCGCTAGAAAAGGCACTTTATTTGTCCCTTGGTTTTAATCCTTATCTAGATAAATTACTTCATATTCAAAACTGCTTCAATATCTTTATATAACTTTTTAAATTATTCAATTCGGACATTCTATTCGAAAGATATCACGAGTACAAAAATGTAAGTATTAGAAAAAAGTCGCGTGGTCGCCGCTCACCCCGCTCGGGTAGGAAAGATTCGTTTGTTTGTAACGATTTAACTCAAAAACCGATTTTTAACATTGTTTCACCGTTAGAAAGCTACATATAAAAAGCAATACGTGAACCGTTCGACGCCACCGCGACGATCCCTACTAGAGTGGCTCACGGCAGAACAGGTTTACGAATTTGGGTTGAAATTTGGCACAGAGATAGATTATAGTCTGGAATAATACATAGGCTACTTTTTATCCCGGGAAACATAAGAACCCTCGGGAGCGCGGGAGAAACCGCGGGGCGGAAGCTATTAAAAATATATACGAGCATATAATATAATGTTACAAGTAGCTCTGCTACCCGTGCGAAGCCGGGGCGGGCCGCTAGTAATATTATAAAGCTGAAGAGTTTGTTTGGTTGAACGCGCTAATCTCAGGAACAACTGGTTCGAATTGAAACATTATTTTAGTGTTGGATAGCCTTTTATCGAAGAAGGCTATAGGCTACTTTTTATCCCGGGAAAACATAAGATCCCTCAGGAACAAAGGTGAAACCACGGGGTGGAAGCTAGTATATGGTAAATGTGAAAGGTCTGGATGTTTGTTCCTCTTTCACGCAAAAACTACTGAAGGGAAAAACCAACAATGTATAAAGATTTTGTGTAATTTGGCCATAATATAACGATAAATATGAAGTGAGTCGGAAAAATCCTGCCCTCTGAGATCTATACCGTTAGAGTTACACGTAGATAATGTATCGTGCGATTGTATTTTTTTTATTTTTTAATAAATAATTTTACCACTGATTATGCAGTTAATGGTTTTAATTAATGTTTAGAAGTTTCATCACTTCTAAACATTAATTAAAACCAATTACAATTTCAGGTTTTTTTTTTTCATTAAAATTACGACCGATTTTTTTAAAATCATTTTCGGAATACTTATTATGACCTATACTATCATCCCTCAAAAGGACCGTACTTCATTTATTAGGACCTTATGTGTATAACAGTAGAATCCGGTGTGTCTGTACATTAAAGTTTTTCATGTAATTTTAACAAATAGACAGAGATTAATTTGGAGCAGAATATACTTAGGCTTTGTCTCAAGAAGCTTTGTCATTTAAAAATTCTTGGACTTTTATGCTGTTTAAAAGGGTGATGATAGCAGGTAGTGATGTCGGACGCCGCGGAGAAGGTTGTGGGTTCGGATCCTACAATGAGCTTGAGCTTTCGGTGAAGGAAAACATCGTGAGGAAACCATAGCACGGTGGGAGGGTACTTTGTAGTACCCGCCTGGCTGGCTACCACCCTCAAGTTGAAAATCTGTCGCCAAACACCTATTGGTGTGTTCCGGCAGCTGCACTTGAGAGCCTAATGCTTGGTTTGGCGCTCCAAATACGCATTATTTCATCGAAATCGGGTGAAAGGATAAATATATAGCTATTTTCTAAAATACGCGCGAGCGAAGCCGTGGGCGAAAAGCTAGTCCTAACTAATATTATAAATGCGAATGTGAGTTTGTTTGTTTGTTACCTTTTCACGCCTAAACCGCTGAACCGATCGCGATGAAAGGTACGCGGATAGCCTATGGTATGGAGAAGTTCATGGGCAACTTTTTTTCTCAGGAACGCGGGTGACACCGTGGGGACAGGTAGTCTTACATAAGTTATTTATTTTTCAAAGACCAAAGGCATGAATTAAACAATATCTTATCAACGGATTAATTGGTCATGCAGTAAAAATATCTAAGTATCGAATGATTTATCGAGTGATTAACATTAATCAATCAATTCATTGATGAAATAATCTAATTCTTTTATTATCTGTAACTTTGACTTTTAATTAATCAATGAAAATTTTAAATTTTTACTTTGACTTAGTTGACTGACTAACCACCAGAAAAAATCACTTTATATTGCCAAAAATAGTAAATGACCACCAAAATTAAATCCCCATTTTAGCGTGGAATTAGAAGCAAAAATTTACAACTTTAATCCAAAAAGGGTTTCCGTGCTGTTAAAAAAATAGCCACAATGTGTATGCACTTCTAACCAAAAGTATGCGGGTTGTTTCTGAATAGGAAGAGATTTACAATGTTTTCACATAATTATGTAAGTAATCGTGATTTGGTGATCATTTACTAGAGGTGATCAATTTACTAAATTTGAGGTTATGGTCACAGCATTCTTTTTGGTGGTCATTATGTTTATCCCCATTTACATATACCTGATGTAGAATGAGCAATGTAATTCGTCGATAACCGTAGAATAGAATTCATGAATCCTACTAATATTTAAATGTGAAATTTTGGATGTATGGATGTTTGCGACTCAATCACGCATAAACGGCTGAATTAATTTTGATGATACTTGGCACATAGATAGATCATACATTGGAATAACATATAGAGTACTTTTATCCCGGTTAAACATAAGGTCCCTCGGGAACGCTAATGAAACCGCGGGGTAGAAAGAAACTACTTTATTTTAAAGCAAGTAGGGAGAAAGTTTGTGTATGTTTGTTAGTCAATCATACCGAAATGGCAGAATTAATTTGAATACAATTTGGCACACAGAAAGACCATACCTTGGAATATAACATAGAGTATTTTTTATCCTGTAAAAACATTTGATCCATAAGGAATGCAGGTAAAATGTGAGGCGGAATCTATATTGAAGAAAATTAAATTCTAGAGAAATGTTGAACTACGAGGTTCATTAAATATTATAGAAGTCAGTGGCCTGTAATTCAGTGCTCTAGTCATTATTTGTACTCTTGACAAAAATATTATAAACAGTGAAATTTGACAAAATCTAAAATGAACCTAGTACAACGTAGTACCTTACAATAGTATGGACTACCACTGTGCTATGGTTTCCTCACAGTGTTTTCCTTCACCGAAAGCTTAATCTTTAGGATTCGAAACCACGATCTTTGCCGCGGCTTCGGACGTCACTACTACTGAGCTATCATCGCCTTAAAATGTCTACCGTTGAATAAAGGTCTTCCCATAGATTGTCTGTATATACCAGTTTGCATATCTCCCACCGACTGGGGCCTTTGGTCCACCTGCTTAAAGGTCATCCCACTCTGAGGGTAGAATTGCACGTAATTTACTACTTATCGGAAAATTCTGCTTCACCAGCCGGAGCCCGCATCGTATCAGGATGGGAAGCAAATCCAGGTCAGATCCCGCACCAGCTGTCTCTGCGTATGGTGAGCGCTGCAGGAGCCGTCAGCTCCTGTGGGGGTTCCATCATTAGCAAGGGATGGGGTCTTACGGCGGCTCACTGCACTGCTGGGTATGGACTGTGATATTATTTTAGTTATTTTTTTTGTGTGTACGGGCAGATGAATTGGAAACTAACAGATGGTGTTCATTTGTACTGTCTATTCTATCAGTGAGTTCTACAAACTCGTGCATCTGAACCTACCTACCTAATGACTAATTTTTGTGACCATCAGCCCATTTTTTTTTCTTCTACCTATTTTATTTGCCTACTCTTCCTAGTGTTAATCTCCATGGTGGCTTGCTACGGCAACCAATCCGCCGTAAAACACTGGCAAATGTATTGCAATATGGACAATATATTGTATCGACTCCCATCGACTGTCAACACCCTCAAAGATTCCATTTATTTATGATGTCTAAACAGCTTCCCAGAGGCTTTATAATTTTTTAATACAGACTAATATATACTTTAAACATTTGTGCAGACGTGTCACATTGGTAATCCGCACTGGTACCGTGAACTTGACCAGACCTGCGGACATCTTCGAGACCACCAAGTACTACAACCACCCGCAGTACAACGAGGCACTGCAAAGCGTCGTCCAGCCCCACGACATTGGACTCATTGAGTTTGGCAGAACTATTGAATACAGCGGTATGATATTCTAGATTCAACTCCGGAATTCTGTGTATACTGGATACGTATATAAGTACAATTTTATATAGAACAAGCTCTGTTTCATTTGGGATCAGAAAGCCATGTGTCATAATATGTCCCAGGATATTTTATTTATGATATAACTCTACCTAACCTAGCCCTAAATTTGACAGGGATTTATGCACTCTTCACATCAAATATACGAAAGAACCCATCGATACACAACAGACTGTCAGAGACTTAAAACTCTGTGCCTCCTGGGTTCAGATTACTGATCTCCACAACTGCATTGAAAAGGCATTTTGTTGGCAAGCGTGCTACATCCTCAGCTCCATAGCACCTTCCGGATAGAGTCGTTGGCCAAACGCGAACTCCTGTGAACTCTTTTGCAGTTTCTAATTTCTTCTAAATAATGATTACAGAACTCATACAGCCCATTAGACTGCAGCCTACTTCTGAAAAGAACCGTGACTACGATGGAGTTCAATTGGTTGCCAGTGGATGGGGACGCACCTGGACTGACGGTGAGTATCCTAAAATATTGAGCCTTTACAGCATAAAAAAGAAAAGGGATGAAGTGGAACACTGGAAGATAAAGGGTAGAGTATTTAAAAACTCTGGTGTTGTTATATAATGTTCTGTATTTGAGTACATTACGTTTTATATAATAATGTATAGAGCAGCTAGAGAGAGAGAGAGAGAAAAGAGAGAAATTCATGAAGATGATGATCCTAATCGGCCTTCTTATAAATTTTATAAATGTGTATGTTTGTTACCACTGTATTTGAATGATATTTATAACACAGATAGAATGTTCTGAATTTATCATAAAATACTTTTTATCTCGAGAAAGATCAATCGGGAACGCGGGTGAAAGTGAGGCAGAATTTAGTACATAATAAGACATAGATTAGTCCTATAAGATACTCAAATCCAGATGTTTTCGTTGAATGATATTCAACAATTGATCATTGTTACAGGGGCATCCCCCGAGAACCTGAACTGGGTATTCCTCAGGGGAGACTCTAACTTAGCTTGCTGGTTCGCCTTCGGAGGCAGCAGCATCATTGTGGACTCGACCATCTGCGCCAGTGGATACAATGTTTCTAGCCAGTCCACTTGCCAAGTAAGTGGTCCATCTTGACAACAAAGGAACGTAGATATCGTGACAGCTTACCCACATGGATGAACGACTGAAGAACTCATTTAGCCAAAAGACAAGCATTCATTGTACATTCGCTACAAGACAGATAGAAAGGGCGTGACACGATATATTATCTCACTTGCGGTTTATATCAAATTGGAACATTTAGAAATAGAACTCCATCATAGCTAATATATCGATAATAGACTTCAAGTTCTTTGAATTTAAATAAAAAAATATATCCTGGGATATTCCTCAGATACAGCCGCGTGATAGCCATCTGATCCCAAACTAAGCAGGGCTTGTATTATGGAAACCAAATAACAGATAGATTACTATATAACCTTTTTTTAAATTAGATAATTACACCTAGACTCAGGACATACACTTTATCACAGCTAATGAGATTTGTCACAGTGGCAACCGTTAGGTTATAACAGTTGGGTACACTATGCCTAGTACTCTGTACAAATTATCAACCAAGGGACCATCTGTAGTAGGTCTAACCGCTATAGCAAAGTCATGGTACTCTAACGAGTGGCTCGTGAGTTGCCCCACTACTATTATCCAGAATGGTGCTGGAGTTCACCAGCTCGACTCAGGACAAACAGACAAGTTCCTGCTTACAAAAGTCTACCCAGAGTGGAAATCACGACATGTGGAGTGATAGTTAGTTATCTTACAAACCACGCCAAACGGCCCATCAAATAAAGAAATAAACTTTAAATTCTAGCTAACAAATTACAAACGAAATAAATACTTGTACTCACCATAAATCGTTTTATATACTACCATAATTATAACCATAAATTACTACCTCAAGTCCTACCATAATACCTATAAGGGATCTTATGTTAGGTATGTTCTCAGTTAAAGGATTTAAGATGGTAACAAACAACTAAAAGAATAGGGTATTTGACTGACATTCAGATCAGCAACTTTTTATGAAATGTCAAAACGATAGGTTTATATGGAGTTTTGTATGAAATACAAGCATGTGACGTCATAATTATATAGCATACTCTTTATGGTTAGATTGGTCATTAAAAATCATAATAAGGATAAATTTAATAAAATAATCGTGGTTTTCCCTTTTTTTTAGATGTTTTATACATTGGTTAGTGTTGGATAATTTATTTTGAATAGCGATGTTAGTTCAGCAATAGTGATGTCGAATGCTTGAGCTTTCAGTGAAGGAAAACGTCGATAGGAAACCATAGCACGGTGGTAGGGTACTTTATAGTACCTGTCTGGCTTCCCAACCTCTAGTTTTAAATCTTTCGCCAAACTCCTACCGGTGTATTCCAGTAACTAGACTTCAGAGCCAGTTATAGGCTTTGTGTGATAACCACCTTTGCCCGCATACAAGCAAAAAAAAAAAAACAGATAATAGGAGCTAAATTCAATAAGGTTCATTAACCTCTCATTACGCGGTAATAGTCCCGGTGGTAGCTTTAATGTACACAACTTCTAGTTTTTAAATTTAAATTCACTTTCAGGGTGACAGCGGCGGCCCTCTGGTAGTCGAAGACGTTGATGGCAAACTCACACAAGTTGGTGTCACATCATTTGTATCCGGATCTGGATGCCACACTCCTGTACCTGCAGGTAAGATATCTATATATAGTCTGTGACTGTATGATGATGCTTCTGTGGTAAATTAGAATGTGTTAGCCCACTACGATTTTCCAGGCGCTACGGCGTCAAAGAAGCATTTTGGCAAAATCACTAATATTGTAAACGTCCACAGACTTACCATAAAGTGGACCTAAATTAAAGAAACAATATCGTTTTGACTTTAAAAAAATCTACCATGCTAAAATTTTATTGCATACAGCCTTAAAATACTGAGATATTTTTGATAAAACTTGAAATGGAAAACGAATGATGTAGCCGTTTAAATCAGGAAATGCATCTAAGATTAAGCATGAAGTTATATCTATAGCTATTGTGATTATTGTAGCCATTTACTTGAGTATTTTCCTGGGTCTATAATCACAATAGGTCAAAATTAGTTTTCCTATCTCTCCCCCATCATCCGCAAGTGCGATATCTTGACTAAACCTTTATCCCTTTTGTCCAGGTTTCATTCGTCCCGGACACTACCACGACTGGTACACTGAGGTTACTGGAATAGACTTTGACTGGGAAAGGGAAGAACCTGAACCTGAACCCGAAACTGTTGAAACTACTACAACAGAAACCGAAACTGAAGAGTCAGAAGATTCATCAGAAGATTCATCAGAAGATTCATCAGAAGATTCATCAGAAGATTCATCAGAAGAGCTAGAAGCAATACATTTCGTCAAGAACTGAGAATGTAAAAGTATTATTTACAGAAGTAAATATTTACACACACACAGTAGTCTATTTATATTACAATTTATATAACATTATGGTCGAGCCATTCCCGCCGACTTATCGTAACCGACAAATATCAAATTTAACAGGTTTTTTTTTATATTTTTACACAGAATTGTGCTATGAAATTGAAACTTAACACAGTATTATGTTTATGATTTTTAGGATTTGGAGGGAAAAATATAATAAAATGTTACTTAAAATAAAAATCTCAATTTCGATAAAAATGTCGCTAACGAAAGTCTGCGGGAAGTTGGATTAAGATAACGCAATCATAATTATAATCTAAATTATAAATTATCAGTTAATCCTAATTTGTAAGAAAATTAATTGACGTAGTCCTTGAGTAATTTGATATAACTTTTTATTATCTATGGATTTTATTCCAAAATCAAATGTAAAGCCGGCTTATTGCTGGCAGTGTCGCGGCGGCCTGCCCATATACTATATACAGTAGATATATCATAGTATACGGCTTGTTGATAGCATTACTTGTTGGCTCATTCCATATATGGCAGGCGCAGCGATTGTAATAAAAATAAAAATCAACAAGACTTCATACCTGTTATTCTCTTATTGCCTCCTCAAGCCTTCCTTGCCTCCAACCTTCCTTCCAATGTCTCTAGATTATCTGCTTCGCTATATGTGTGGGTTCCACGGTTTGAATGAGCCATGCACCATCTGTAGATTATAATGCCCAATGACACCGACTGCCTCGGTGCCTAGGGCAAGGATAGGTCATGCCTAAAGCATGACCCACCCTGTGACTATGTCACCTCTTTGATTGCTAGAACCAGAACATCATGAATTAGATTATGTATAATATATAAATAAAGTTAAGGGGTTTCAGGTTCAGATTGATTTATAGGTGCCACATTGCTTAAGACTTGGATAGTAACGTATCTATACTCTAGCCCAATGGCTCTTAAACCCACGTACATGGGCGCAGGGAGGCATACGCCTTACGTCGCGACAAGGCCTACGCCTTACGTCGCGGCTCTGATTGACAGTATAGATATGAGTTCCGGAGGGAGGATATTAACGTATCTATACTCTAGCCCAATGGCTCTTAAACCCACATACATGGGCGCAGGGAGGCATACGCCTTACGTCGCGACAAGGCCTACGCCTTACGTCGCGGCTCTGTTTGTCAGTATAGATATGAGTACCGGAGGGAGGATATTAACGTATCTATACTCTAGCCCAATGGCTCTTAAACCCACATACATGGGCGCAGGGAGGCATACGCCTTACGTCGCGACAAGGCCTACGCCTTACGTCGCGGCACTGATTGATAGTATAGATATGAGTTCCGGAGGGCCATCTTTCAGATACATGGGACTGCTTAGGGAATATAATGGGTACATACAGTATAATATATACATATATACAATACTTAGTTATATGATGGGTAGTTATTCAGACACACAGATACTTAGCACAACAAATACTTAGAGTATACTTAGGATCAACAAGATACGAAGATACTTAGAGTACGCTTAGATCAACAAGATACGAAAATACTTAGATCAACAAGATACGAAGATACTTAGCTATCGTCCAGTGTATTTCTCGCACGCGTCTTTTCTCACAGTAAGTTTCACAGTAAGGTTCACTTACCATAGACAACTTGACAAGATGTTTGAGCGGGAAACGGCGGGTAGACTCTCGGTGTTGCTATATACAAATATTTACAAGATGACATTCGCGATACGTCGCGACACTCCCGACCGAAGGGCTTAGAGCAGTGTTAGTAAGTTGCGCGTCCACTCCCTAATTTTCTCTAGGGCTCTCGTGGCGGCACCTCTTCTTTGTCTTGTCTCTTCCCTTTGCTCGAGTAATTCTTCATGGTTATCATCATTATTTTCTGTCTCTAATTCCTCTGTCTGTATTTCCCTTGACCATTCCTCTTCAACATTATTTTCAATGTTTTCATTACTACTTGTTTTTTCTAATAGATTCTTGTCAAGCGTAACTGTCTCTGCGTTCTCAATTACAGGTTCTAATTCTAGTTCAAGTGCTGGAGGATGGTATTTGTTAGTTTCATCGGCTCTAAAACAGGTTGCATTTTCTTCCTCAATTTCAAGAGGATATAAGTGAGCTATTGATCGAATAAATTCTTTATTTCCTACATTAACTTTAGCTACTCTGCACAAACCATCTACTCCTTTGACCAATGAAGTTATTTTTCCGACTTTCCATCCTTCCCTGTTTTTTGTTTCTCCTTTAATTTGGACAATTTGTCCTATGTTTGGTTCAATTTTTGAGGTCACTCTAGGTTCTCTAAGTGAATGCCAGTATCTTTCTCGGAGACTTGGTAAGTATCTATTCTGAAACATTTCCTTAAATTCTTGTAGCATAACCAGTGTTCTTTTCCAACCCTTTACGAGTTCTGTTTTAGTTAAAGTTCCTTCTATGATAGAATCTCTATTGGAAATCTCCATTGATATACATTTCCCTATTGTAAGAAAATCTGATGGTTTCAGGACATGATCCAGTTCTGAATCTACACAGGTAAGTGGGCGCGTATTCATGACAGCTTCTATTTCTTTAACAACAGTAATTAATTGTGAATCATTCAACAAATGTTTCTGTAAAGTCTTTTTCATACAGTTTTTAAGTATTCCGATCAATCTTTCGTAAAATCCTCCAAACCATGGTGCTAGTTGAGGTATGAACTTCCATTGAATTTTTTCATTGATGCAATACCGACTCGATAATATTTCTGACATTAGTTTGAAATGAAGTGCGTTATCAGAAGTTATAAGTGTAGGTACTCCTCTGGTGGATACCATTCTTCGTAAGGCTAGTAAACCTTCTTCTGCGGTAAGATCTTTAACAACTTCTAAATGCACCGCTCTTACGGCTAGACAGGTGAAAAGACAGATCCATCTTTTCACTGAACCATTCCCGTTATCGACTAGAAGAGGACCCATATAATCCACTCCTACAAAGGTGAATGGTGAACTATAATTTACTCTTACTGCAGGAAGAGCCGGTGTCGGCGGTAGCTTGAAAGGTCCTCCGCCGTGCTTAACACACCTCGGGCACTTCTTCAGAAGTTTTTGTACTCTACTCTTTCCTTGAGGAATCCAATACAATTCTCTTATTATACTCAAGGTATGGTTCACACCGACATGATAGTTTTCATTGTGAATTTTCATTATCACTTTATTAGTGAATTCACTCTCTTTTGGAATAAGAATAGGATAACGTTTATCAAACGACCAATCTGAGTTCTTCATACGACCTTTGCAACGTAATATCCCATCCACATCTTGAAACAGTCCTAAATTTCGACTTAGATCAGTGACTTTTCCTTGAACCTCTTGCGGGAAATATTCCGCCTGTAATGTTTTGATTTGTTCGCTTGCACTAATTAGTGTATCTTTCTCTTGTGAATCTTTATTCTGTTCTAGTTCTATCTTTTCATGAGGTTCGTGATTTATATTCATGACGGTATCTTCTAAATCCTGTCCATTCGGGAGACCCTCCCCAATCGACAGAGAAGAAAGTGCCGTCCCTCTGAAATCTGATGGCCACATTTTAGGCTCTCTCGTAAGGAAGTCAGGACCTAACAGCCATTTTCCTCTGTCCTCTAATGAAGTTGAAGGTCTGGTTGCTATGTCAGCTGTATTTAATTCTGATGGGACATATCTTATCACCAACTCTTTATTTTGTTTTATCTCTTCTATGCGTCTGGATACAAATGGTGGTAAGAGTTTATTTGACTTATGCCATTCGATAACAATTTTACTGTCTGTCCATAATGTTTGATTGGTTACTTTAGTTTTTAGCTGCTTGAGTACAAATTTAATAAGCCTACTGCCTGTCAATACACCCAATAATTCCAGGCGTGGTATTTTTAGGTTGTCTTGGTCCTTTAAGGGCACTAGTCTTGACTTTCCCATGATGAATTGTTGCTCATTACCGTTTACTATGTATAATGCTGCAGCGTATGCTTTCAAAGAAGCATCTGTGAAGCAGTGCAGATGATATTTTCCCTCGAATTTCATATAACATCTAGGTACTGATATTTTCGGTATCTCTTCTAATTCTTTGCGTATCTGCGACCAATCATCAGTCATCTTCTTTGGAAGGGTTTCATCCCACTTAATCTTTAACTTCCAAAGTTCTTGTAAAAATAATTTTGCAGATAATACATGCGGTACAGCAAATCCGCAAGGATCATAGACAGATGCGATTACCTTTAAAACACCACGTTTTGTATTAACATTAGAATCTGTATCAAATCTCAATGCAAATGAATCTCCCTTTAAGTTCCAATCTAGACCTAAAATTTTAACAACTTTATCTTTACTAGCATCTGGTATTTGTTCCATAAATTCTACAGAATTAGAGCTCCATTCTCTTAGGTTCATTGATATCTGTTGGAACGCTTCTTTGGATTTATTATATAACTCTAACGCTTCCTTTGTATTCAAAGCACCTGTGAGTAAATTATCTACATAAATATCATTAGCAATTTGCTTAACTAGTGATTGGTTTGATCTTGTTAGGTGGTGCTTGATAGTTGCGTTCAAGATGAAGGGACTAGATATTATACCAAATGGGACTCTACAAAATCTCATACACTGGAGATTATCCTTGGTCGCTGGTTTTCTTGAATCTTTTACCCAAATGAATCTGGTCACATCACGGTCTATTTCGTGGAGCGCGATCTGTAGAAATGCCTTTTCTACGTCTGCAGATAATGCGACTTGATGGCACCTAAATCGGATTAATAGACCTGTCAAATCTTCAAGCATCAATGGGCCGCAATACAAACATTGATTGAGGCTTTTACTTTCGCTACTTTTAGCAGATGCATCGTATACAATTCTCATAGACTTCCCCTTTTGAGTTACACAATGATGTGGTAAGTAATGTACTGGGTGGTCTTCAATCTTTAAAGGTTCTTTTACTATTTCTATTATTCCCTTATTTATTTGATCTTGCAATGTTTTATCATACATCTGAAGTGTTTCTTCATCTAGTCGTTTAAGCAAATTGACTAACCGTCCATATGCTTGACCATAATTAGATGATAAAGGTGGTGGATATTCATTCCAAGGCCAACTTACTGTATACCTTTTGTTAATAATCTTTGTAGTTTCGTTGAAGTTATCAATAGCTTCGTCATCTCTGCTGGTTTTAGGAGAGTCATTTATTCCAATTGCTTCAAGTTCCCAAAGGAACGACACATTTCCCTGATCTATTGGTGGGTCAGGTGGATTAAGTCTCATCTCTACTCCGGTTTGAAAATATGTTACAACCGATAGTGTATCTATTGGCTTTGTCTCCAATTTACCAGAGAGTATCCATCCGAACTCTGATTTCACCAAGAACAGGTTATCGTCTAATTTTATTTTCTCTAATGTCATAAATGAATAATAATAATCGTTACCAATTAAAATATCTACTCGATCAAGTAAAGATCCATCGTCAGCCAGCATTTCTTTGTTTTCCCAGTTACTTAGTTCTTCGAAAGGATAAGGTACTCCTTGTGATATAACAGGTACAACATTAGCATAAATCATTCTCATGTTTAGATTTCTGGTTTTCAACTCGAGCTTTACAACAGGACTCACAAATTCTTGTGGAGCCTTTGTTCCAAATGTAAATACTGTTAGGTTATCTTCTTGCTCAATTTCTAGATTTAACTCATCTACTACCTTTCTGATAATGTAAGATCTTTGCGAACCTGAGTCGAACAGAATACGGTAATTAATCTCTATATTACTTCCGGTCTTCCTAACTGGAACTGTAGCCGTCTGTAGTACTGTCAATCCGCGTTTATTTACAGCAGTCATTGTTACTCCTATTTGTGAACTTTGTTTTCCTTTTGATGAAAACTTGATGGGACATAAAGCTCTATTGTGATTATCAACGTTACAATGTCTACATGTCTGTCTTGATCTGCAAGTTTTGATGCTATGCCCCTCACGTAGGCATCCATAGCATCTATTGTTCAACTTGGATTTCCTTTCATTGACTGTTTTGTATATCTGACATTGATCATTAAAATGATCATTATTACAGAAAATACATGAGAGCTTCATTCTCTTTCTGGTGATGCCTTCGGTTAGCTCACCTTTATGTGTCTTTATTTCTCTTCCACCAAACTTTCTCTTGTGTGAAAATTGTCTTTGAAAATTGGCAGTCTTAAATGGGTTAGCTTTGTTAAGTTTAGAGTGAGCAATTTTAAAATTAAATTTTCCTTTTCTATTATATGTAGGTCTGCTACCTGTGTTTAGTTTTGTTTGCATTAAATTTTCTTGTGTTGTGTGTAGTGTTTCCACTGTATACTCGGTATTAGGAATTTTCTCATTTGTAATTCTACTCGCATCTTCTCGTGCTCTAATTATCATTTCAAGATGTTGTCTTATGTCATGAATCGAGTTACTAGAGGTTTTCAATTTCAATTCATATATCAAGTCTTCAGGAAACTTTTCAAAGATTAAATGACGGAGGTGATTATGATTCACATCCTCTCTCAATGACTCTAGCACTCTCAAGTGCCTTTCTACATTATTAAGTGTCTCTCTGCAAGCATTTACTGTTTTCCCCGCAGGCT